>OV815287.1:32547912-33747912 GCA_929108145.2 Limnephilus rhombicus
GAGCGAAACTCAATCAAAAATTTGGAAACAGAAAAATCAGAAAAAAATATTGGCACCTCTGGGACTTGAACCCAGGACCTCTCGCTTTCCGGGCAAAAGCGCTGTCCACCGCGCCAAGGTGATGTTTTAAAGTTTTTTAAGTTTCTTTATTCTTTGAATTGTTCGTTACATGAATTGGGGATTTTTCGACCACCATACTAGGCACATGCCTGTGTTGTGGTAATTAAACAAAGTTTGAATTAAGAATTTTACTGGAAACATTTGAGTGTTTCTTATTTGCCACATTTAATTTTGAGTTTGTGAGTCAATAGTTGAGTCAATGAGTCAATAGTCATCAATAGAGAACTCCAGTCCAATTTTTTTATTTTTTTTAATGAATAAAGACCTTCAAACTTAAATAACTGCATTTTTATTTTTATAGTTAGTTTTAATAGTTAAAATAATTGTCAAAGTTTTAATTTTTAAAGACTCCCAGAAACGCACCGTATCTATGGTGGTCTTCACCCACCGTCCCCACCGTTAGTTTTTTACTTTTTAAGTTGTCATTTTGAATCAGTGATGTCATGTCGAGGGAAATTTCCCTAGATCTAGGGGAGAAAAATATTTTTTAGGGATAAGGGAAATCAGGACAAAATCTAGGGAAATTTCGAACTCTGGCAAAAATTTTGGTAATTATCGGTTCGGACTGGTCACGCTTATTACGAATAATTTTTAGAAAAAAACTTTAGATTCGCCTTAATTACTATAAAAGGAAACTTTTTGGCTTTGGGGCGGCGGAAAATAATGCATTTTAATTTTCAATTGCATAAAACCAAAATTCACTTCGCGAACCGACGCAGCGAAAATCCGCGGCCGTAACTGTCACTGTTATGAACTGTAGCTGACTTCGTGGGATACCTACATGAAATACCGCGAATCACAAACCATGTTACACAAACCTAGCGTAGCTGCTAAGCCACTTGAAAACTGGGATGTTTTTCTTGCCTTGACGCGAGTAGGCGTTATAAAGGGGCACTTTCTTTTGTATCACAAACCATGTTACACAAACAAGCCCGCTAGACAAATTTCATAATTACGCGCCTTATCCCACGAAGTCGGCTACAGTCGTATTAGCTCTTGTTAATTTATCAAGGATACCAACATCACAGTGACATGTACGGCCGCGGATTTTCGCTGTGTCAGTCGCGAAGCGAATTTTGGTTTTATGCAATTGAAAATTAAAATGCATTATTTTCCGCCGCCCCAAAGCCAAAAAGTTTCCTTTTATAGTAATTAAGGCGAATCTAAAGTTTTTTTCTAAAAATTATTCGTAATAAGCGTGGCCAGTCCGAACCGATATTTACCAAAATTTTATTACATATGACAGTATTACTGGTATTATTTATATATATACGTATATATATTTTTTGGAATTCCTATGAATCTTAATTATTTTTCATGTACTTACATGCCATGTTATTTTTAACACTGACAACTCAAAATGATATTAGGGAACGTACCCATACTACGTGACACGTTCGGGGGGGGGGGGGGGGGGGGGGGGGTCTTCAAAATACCACGCTTGGTACAAATGAGCGGCGGGTTGCTTATGATTTTTATTTTGCAAAGTGTTTTTTTTTAAATTTGGAATTCAGTTTCTAATTCACTGGTGAGTGTATTCGTACTTTTAAATTATTACTTCACGTAGCAAAAAGTGTTTTATTTGGAAAATCACGGTATTATTAGTATATTTACCAAGTTCCGATATCTTTCCAATTAATTATCATATTAATTAACATATAACAGGATTAGTGTTACACAATCAGGTGGCTACGTAGGTAATTGCGTAAATGTGAAATTCTAGGGAAATTTCACTTCTAACTGTTGGCAACACTGTGAAGAACCCAGAATAATCATGGCGGAATGCTTTGTAATGATTTTTAGGTGTGAGGTGTGTTTTTTATTCAAGATTAACTGCTTTTAATATAGAAAAACATTGGTAAAATGTCCACATTTCACCGCTACTGTTATTGTATTTAATCAAAGTGCAATATAAAAACAATAAATCATCTCTTTCATTGCAAATACATGTGACGTCGTGTTTTGTGTCAGGCGTTACTTTGTAGATGCATTGTTTTATGTATAATACATACAGAAACACTGGTATTTATAATACACTGATCATGACGAGTGTGTAACAACTTGTATAAAAAGCCCTACACTAAAAACAATTTGAAAATACATAACTAAATGTCAAAACATGACATGACTTTAACCTCAAATAGACAAAATTTATTGCAGATTGTCCGCAAATATAGCCCTTTTCATAAATTGTTGAGGGCCTAAATTATGTTTCAATAAACACAATAACTATTATTTATCTAAATCTCTATAAACAGTATGGAAATAAACCAAAAACACGAAATGTTGAATTGCATAGGTACGTGTGCACTTCAAGTCATTTCAAATGTCAATACAATACAATACACAGGTGACAGGTTAACTGTGACGTCACAGTTAACCATTTCAGTAATGCCAACTTAACGCTGTGTTTTGGGAAGAGGTTTAAAAATGCACTTTTTAATAATTTATTAAAAACTCTGCATTTAATATTATGAAATAAAACTTATATATTCAGAATCAGCGTTTCTTGGTCTATATGAACATATTTTTTCAAAGCCATAATATTTGTCACTGGAGTTCCTTAGTCTCATTGTGACATCTTGTCATACGGAAGTATTAACCGGTGCTCCACATTAACTATGGCAACAAGATCAGCCCAAGCCTGGGAAACAGTGAGCCAAGCTGTCAATAATATGACTGATAAGGTGGAGTACCTAGCTGAAATTATTGTAAAACTACAGAATACAATCGGTGAGCAAAACTCACTTATTTCTAAGCAAGGCGGCACCATTACTAAATTGTGCGCCAAAATCATTCAACTTGAAGCTATTACGCTTAAGTACGAAGTGGATAGACGGACCGAACCTAGCCAGGGATCAACAACCAGTGAACCAGGCCCCGCAAACACCGGCAGCTCTGCAAAGACAGGACCAAGTAAAGTGGCGGTGACCACAGGCAAATCAAAGATATCATAATCCGAAAAAACCTTGATCAACGAGGTGTCCCACCCATCTCCTTCTACTTCTTCTCCTAAAAGTGAGGACAATCCTTCCAAAGTCATTGACAACACTGAGTGGCAGTCAGTGAGCCACGTAAACGTCTGCCTATCGTTACAGGAACAAAAACAGACTCAACTTTACGAGCAGTTGCACGAAAGTTTTACATTCATGTGTGGAGATTTACCTCAGGAACGGAGGTACCAGCTATCAAGGACTACCTCAAAACGATAGTCTCTACCGAATTTGATATAGTGAAATTAAATGCTCGAGGAAATTACAGCTCGTTTAAAATAGGCGCCCCCTAAGAAAATCGAGAAACTTTTTTTAACCCATGAGTCTGGCCAACAGGTATTGCCGTAAGTAAATAAAATTTTTTGCAAACGGCTAATAAGGAACATACGAGTATCTGATGGCAAGCTTGGAAATAATTTACCAAAATGTTTGTGGTCTAAATACCAAGACGGAAGAGTTTTCGAGAAATTTACTGCTACAAAACTTCGAAATTATCTGCTTGACCGAAACATGGTTGAGCTCCAATGTCTTCGATTCGGAATTGTTCGACAGGCGCTATAGTGTCTACAGGCGGGACAGAGATAATGATGCACGCGGTGGCGGTGTGTGCATTGCGGTTAAGAATACACTTACGTCCCAGAGAATGCAAATACTCGAAACGGAAGGCGAACACATATGGGTGAAGGTAACAAAAAATAAATTTACCGCCTATATTTGTGTTGTATACTTTTATTGCACCAATGACTCGGAGAATCGCACAACTTTCTACGATTATATTAATCAGGAATGTCAATCAAGAATTTTAAAAGACCGAAACGTCCTTATATTGGTGATTTCAATTTAAATAACAAACCCGAAGAGGTTATGTTAGAGCACTTATATTTCTTGAATTCCAATAACCTCAAACAAGAAAATGAAATTAAAAATAATTTTGACAATATACTTGATCTAGTACTAAGTAACACGACTAGTTGCGACGTAAGTCAATGTGATGAACCCTTGGTCAACGAAGATAAATTTCATCCGACCTTAGCTATTCATACTAAATTAACCGGCGTCAGCAGCGGAACAGCGCTACTCGCCCGGCAGTAGTACCTACCTCCAACCATCAGTTCCAGTTCAAGCAAGCAGATATGCAGTTAATACGCGACATACTCTCAGAATTTGATTGGAACTACCTACATACTATATCGGAAGCAAATGACGCAGTTGTGTACTTAAACAATGTATTATTCAGTATGAAATATGTGTCCCCATTAGAAAAAAATTATGTAAAAATGTAAATTATCCAGCGTGGTTCTCTAAAAAAATTATAGATAAATTAAAAAGCAAAGAATCGCATCGCAGAAGATACAAACTGCACAAGAATCAATCAGATTACTTGTTATTCTCTGCGATGCGATCCGAGCTTAAAAAAGATATAGCAATTGCAAAGCGTCAGTATTTAGAAAAAGTTCAGTATGGGATCAAAGATGATGTCAAATGTTTTTAGGATTTTATTAAATCCCAAAAGGCAAATCCACATACCCAAATTAACTTGAGCGATAGAACGGAAACTTTTTCCAATCCCGAAATAGTAAGCCAGACGGAATACCCCCTAATATAATTGCTTATATGTCAAAAATCATTTGTCAACCGCTGAGCTATATATTTAATCTTAGCATATCGACTGGTTGTTTTCCTCATTCTTGGAAACTCACGCGTGTAAGCCCAATTTTCAAAGCTGGAGACAAGTCTGATGTAAGGAATTACAGACCAGTAGCTATACTGTCAACTATACCAAAAATATTTGAAATGATTGTTTATAAGAAATGACATCACCAAATTATGCCATTTCTAGGAGAAAACCAACATGGTTTCATGCCAAGAAAATCCACAATTTCAAATTTGTTAACATTTTCGCGATTGGTGGCCGTCGGACTGGACTCGAGACACTAAACAGATGTAGTGTACACGGATTTTGCCAAGGCTTTTGATCGAGTTGATTATGATATTTTACTATTTAAAATGTACAAACTTGGTTTCGATCAACAAACACTTATATTCTTTGCGTCCTATTTAAAATCCAGAAGTAAATACGTAATAATAAATGGATATGAATCTAAATGATTCCCGGCGTTATCAGGTATTCCACAAGGTTCAAATCTTGGTCCTTTGCTGTTCCTTATACTTATAGATGACATCCAGGTTTGTGTAAAATATTGCAAATGTCTTTTATTTGCAGATGACCTCAAACTTTTGATGGAAATAATCTGTTACCATGACTGCTTAAAAATGCAATCTGACCTTGATGCTATTGCAGAATGGTCAGTAAAAAACAAATTAGAATTCAATATTAAAAAAAAGTAACTATGACATATACCCGCTCCCAGAAGCCCATAGTTTTTGAATACAACATTAAAGGGAAAACATTATGCCGAGTCAATAGCTTTAAAGATCTCGGTATCGTCTTTGATCCCAAACTGACATTCTCGTATCATATATCACGGCTCACTCCAGCATGCTACAAACTCCTGGGTTTCATCATCAGAATATGTAAGCAATTTGATGACCCAGATGCAATGATAGCCATGTTCGATGGAGTCATAAGAAGTAAGCTGGAGTATGCTAGTGGTGTGTGGACTCCGCACCAAGCTAAATATATTAATATGCTGGAACAAATTCATAAAAAGTTCCTAAGGTATGTCTATACGCGGATGAATGGAACGTACCCGAGATTCATGCACCATATGGAATTACTTGAGGCAACAAAGGCATTACTTGGAAACTAGACATTATGCAAATCTTAGTTTTAACATAATCCATAACCGTATTGACAGCCCATTCCTCTTGGAATGTTATGGCTTATAAGTGCCTGAAAATTTCAGCCGTAGTCGTCGACACGACTTGTTCAAAATACCATACGGCAGAACAGATATTCTAGCACAGCATAGCATAACAAGAAGAATGGTGCTGTTGAACGATATATCGGAAACACTAGATATATATATATATATATATATATAACTCTTCTTTAGATACCCTCAAGATTTTTGTATAATAATCATCTTCCTAGGTGTTAAGACTGTCAAAATGAGAAAATTGTACAGTAATTAGATAATAATCTGTCGTACAATTAAAAAAAAAAAAAAAAAAAACAACCAATCAATCAGAGAATGCTAAAATGTTATGTGTGGTCGGTCTTCTGTATGGATGTGAAACATGGACCTTGAAAGTTAATACCATGACCAGGTTAGAGGCTTTTGAAATGTGGCTTAAAAATCAGGAAAATTTCATTAATATTGAAAGGCAAGATAGAGGGTCGCCGAGGGCCTGGTAGGAGACAAATGTCTTGGCTGCGAAATATACGAGAATGGACTGGCATTAGAAGTGTGGAGGAGCTATTCCGGGCAGCGCAAGACAGAGAGACATTTTCAAGAGTGATCGCCAACGTCGGGGAGTCCTGATACATCACACAAAGAAGAAGACAATAGCAAGTTTAGATGTATAGATGTAGTCATTGAGACAGTTATTTAGTGGCAATTTGGTAAAATACCAACCTGTATTAGGAAAGTCTTCTTTTCTGGTTCAGAAATATCAGGTTTCTTCCTAGTTTTCTCCATTATGCCATTAGTTTCAATTGCCGAGTCCCCAATAGCTGCATGCCCATTACTTGACTCCTTTTCTTTGGCTGGAAGGTCTGCTCCGGTAATTTCCAGTGTGTACTGCGAGGATTGACTTTTAATTTTTACCAAAGCCGATTTAATAAAGGAAGGTCGGTTTGATTTCAAAACAGGTTCACTGCCTTGAGAATTGTTTGACGCTTCGGTGTTTTCCTTTTCCTGAAAATTAAATGGTATTAAAATAAATTATAATTCTACAACAAACGATACTTTTTATGAAACACAAACTGCAATATTAAAGAGGGACTAGTGTGTCATCAACATGGGTAGACACCCTCGAAACGTGGTACTGGAGAAAAAAGCTCAGGATTCCATGGACAGCCAGACGCACAAATGTAACCTTTCTGGAAGAGCTAAGCATCCACAATAGACTTTCAACTGTCTGCCTACAACATACTTTAAGATACTTTGGACTTGTTGCTCGCCACCGCAGGTCTCCACGCAGTGCAGAACCGCAAGGAGTGGAGGAGCCTCTTAATTTGAGAGGTGGGTATGGGTACCGCGGCCCCTGGAACCTTATATTGGATAACCAACAGCTCTGCCATACGTCACCCCAAGTGGTTCGCTACGTTTGGTGACTTAACCAGTCAAATGCCATGACATTTAGCGGAAATTCGCGGAACTTCGCAAAAAAACACTAAAAAACCACCACTTTGAATTTTGAATTGAATGTTTTGTTGATAAATTTTGAGCTATTGTATATTTTATTAACTGAAACACGTTCACATCACAATAAACTATCTACGAAAACCACATTCCTTGCATTTATTACGTAAATTAATAGGTTTTATGATCGTTTTATTCGCGATACACCCATTAATTGCGACCGTTAAATTCGCGGCAAATTCTGACAGCCCATAGAAGAAATCGTTTTAAAAATATTCCAGGGTGACAAGGTGAATGAAACTTGTAGCGTCTCCGAGAGTAATGACAGCGCAAGCGATTCTGACACTGTTCTTCATACAAATTGTGTACATAGAAGGGCCAAAATCGTAGACCAAAAGTTTTTTGTCGGAAGTATTATTCAAATATTTGAATTATTTTCTCGCGCATGCGCATATGACGCGCGCGCCGGCGCGTCTCCGGCCTCCCAGCGGTTAATAGGGGTGCCCGGGTTCATGGGGTGAGGTTTGTCCGGGTCTTAGCGGTCGTTGCGTCTGCCCACCTGGCGTGTAGTGGGCGGGATCAGGAGAGACTGTTGAGGGAGGTCTTTTATCCTCTCCAACCGGAATCTTTTGACCCCATCGCGGTTGGAGGGACAGATTCATACGTCCATACGTCCGTCACTCCTGTAGGGATGTCGAAAGTGAAAAAAAATATCGATATACCGATGTATCGATATTTATTAAAATATCAATATCGACGTCGATATATCGAGGAAACAATATCGATGTATCGATATATCGGTCAAATTTTCAAAAGATTTTGCGTTTTTAAAATAATAGTGAATTCAGCTCAATATTATCAACAGTAATGTTTAAACACAATGTGCATTATTTTAATGTACAAAAATCTCAATAAAAATTAAGGTAATTTTATCAGTATCTATTCATTTTTATTAGGTAATAATTACAAAAATGTAAAAAACTAAAAAGCTGTCTTCTAACTTATATGTAAACTGAGACGCATACAAAGTTTGTATGCGTCTCTATTGGCATATTAATCTGTCAAAAAGGACTTCGTGTTTGGAACAAGGCATAGTCGATAATCATAGACAATTGGGAACCAACACATAGGAGTGGCTTAGAAAAAAATGGCGAAAAATAGCATACATTTCTATGTATGTACCTACACATATGAGATAGTATTAGTGATCACAAATACTAATGCAAATACAATAGATTTGTAAGCTATTAATAGTTAAAATTTCAACCGCCAGATGTCATGAACCAATACAGTTACTTTTTTCCGTTCGTTCATATACGGTTTTGGATTCTAGTGACTTTAGTTACATTAATAAATAAAAATATCGTATTTGGTACAATTTTCGATATTGAATATTTTGTATCGATATATCGATGTATCGGATCAAAATATATCGGCTAAAAATATCGATGTATTGAATTAAAAATATCGATACTTTTTCAACAAGCCTACACTCCTGGACACACTGAACCCCAGATTCCTACCCACCCCTCAAACCAATTTCTTTCCCAGAACTTCCTCTCCTTCCTTTACTTAAAAAAAACCTCCTCACAGTATCCCTTAAGATGACATAGGCCCTGAGGGAAATTATTTTCCTCAGGGCCTCCCATGTGGAGCTAATGCAAAAAGCCTTGTCCATCATGGAAATTGGAGTAGGCGTCATGATCCTCAGAAATGAGGAACCGACTTGAGAAGAAGTGCTTCATTTTGCCATATTTTGTAAATTTTTAATCACGAAAGAGTCCCAACTGCTCAGTGGGACTGTGGCATCAGCAATTGGGGTTTATTGTGAGGGGGAAGGGAGGGAGACGAGAGAGTGGAAGGTTGGGAAGTACCTGACTATTCAGATCTGGTCTTTCACCAGGGCGATATCGAGAGTATCTACCATTCTAGAACAATCCACAAATACACAACATAATATTATTTTATTTTAATTAAATCTGACAGGTTAGTGGCTGAGATGACAAATGCTTCCGGTTCCCGCCCAGGTGCCATGCGTTCAATTCTTCTCATATCTAGGGCCTCTATAATTGCACAAGCAACATTTTCCGTTTATAGAGATGGTAGAAAGAATTTTTCAAATATTGTGAGGTTATTCGTAATCCGGGAATGTATGTTTTTCTTTATAAACAGGGCAAGAATAAAATGATCCACATTAATAAAATTTATTTGCACTTGCTGGGATTCGAATCCGCGATCTATAAATTCGAGGTCGAGGATCTTAACCTTATGACCATGAAGGTCTTTGGTTTGATGGACTTGTATGCTTAATAATTGATCAAATGAAAATGCAAGTAATTGGTACCATCATCTGTCGGAGGAAAGTCTGCCTCTCGTGTCGCTGCTTCCTCCATTGCTCTTCGGACTGCAAGTCTTCCACTCCCATCCCATCCAGGTCATCATCTCCCACAGCCGCTCCGGCCTCCACATTGTTATCTGGAAGATAACAATTAATACACTGGTAAAAGTCCCGAAAAAGAGCGTAAATAAATAAATAACTTTTAATGACTTTTCGAAGGGGTGTTGATTTGTCGTGGCACATTTGATTTAATTCTATTTATTATAATAAATGTTGGCTTTCTATTTTTAATTTTTTTTTACATTACCTCCACACAGGAGGACTTGAGGAAAATAATTTCACTAAGGGTGTAAGTCAACTTAGGGGATGCTGTGTGGAGGGTCTTTGTAAGGAAGGGAAGTAAAACGATATGAGGGATGGTTAGGAATCTGGGGGTTAGTGTGTCCAGAAGTGATGGGCTCCAACTGCGGTGCAAGGCGATGGTGTCGAGAGAGTCCGACTGGAAAGGTCAAAAGGCCTCCTTCAACCAGGCTCTCTCGATCCGGCCCGCCACGGAGCAGGTGAGCAGAGGCATCCACCGCCAAGACCTGGAAAAACCTCATCCCATGAACTCAGGCAACCCTGCTAAGTCATCAAACGCAGCAAACCATTTGGGGTGACCTATGGCAGAGGTGTTGGTTAAACAATAAATGGTTTCTGGGGGGCAGTACCCATACCCGCCTCCCAAATTAATAATGAATGAATAAATGAGCTACTTCTTTACTGCCGGTCAAGATTGTTGTGTATTGCCTATCGATGTCGACGTATTGCCTGGCACGGCTGCCGATATTACAACAATATTGCCAGGCTGAATCTATTTCATTCTCCCTTTATTACACCTCTGTATGCCACGTACCCGCTAACAAAATTGTCATAATTTCGAATGGGATTTCAATTTTTTTATGTGACCCCTCGTAAGAATGATCCTATCTGTACAGGCGTAAAAGCAGGGGAACCATGTCGCCACCCAGTTAGGCAGCATTGTGAGGCAGGTTAAGGTAGGGGCTGCAGGAAGGGATTTATTAATGCGGATCTTGAAAAGGAAGAAAAACAGATACCAGTAGCTTGTTCCACATAATGGCCTTCTTAAACAAATCGACTTTTTTCATGAAGCTAACATCGACTGTGAACGGGTTTTCCGCTCGTGTCTGTTGAGTTTCATGCACATGCACCAGTGGATCCACAGATCAGTTACGCTTTTATAATTACCGTGACGATTCACGGTTACGGAACCGGCAAAAAAGGTAATAAACATAAATTGCTGATCGCTATAATGCTGCCGATCTTTCTTACACATTAAATAATGTTGAGACATACAAAATATGTGTGACTGTTTCCTTTAACCCTTAACGGTTTTGTGGTATCCCTGTGAGCACACATAGAAAATAATTATTTCCTAGGGAGCAGTGCGCTTTTTAAAATAACACGTATTTATTGAAGTAACTGATACTGCCATCTATTGACCGCTGCCAAAAACTTTCTTCAAAATTTGAATATCATTGTGTTTACCAACATTTTTGTCATTCAGTTAGAGATTTTTTGACTGTTGGATTTTGGAGGAGATCAGTGTCACAAAAAAATCTAATTTTCTATTCAAATACAATTTCTTTTGTGATTATTTTGAGAATTATATCGAAATATGTAAATTACCACTCGTGAGTTGAATTTTTCAAGTGTTACTTCAAGTGTACCACAGCTCCACTAGCGAAATCTGCACTGACCCTAATTTTTTTTTATGTTACTGCATTTTGCTAATAAACGTTATTTTGATGTTTTTCCAAATGGAAAGGCTGAGCGATTTAGAAATAAATGCATATGTCATAGATTTGCCGTCAGATCCCGAATCTGAAGTTGACGATTTGAGTGAAAATGAAACAAATCCAGAAGAAATCTTTAATCTTACAGAAATCGAAGATTCAGATGACGATTTCTGTGAAAATGATAATGCACCTTTGTTGTCATTACTTACGGTTCGAAACAAAGACATCTGAAAATATACCCGAGAAGTATGAATGGGTGGGGAATATTGACAAAATTAAGAACATTGAACCATTTACGGAGGAAACAGGTGTAAAATTTCAAGGCTTGTTGGAAAATCCACAGTAGAGATTTTTACGACTACCATAAAAAATAATGTACATATATGTAACAGGTTTCACATTGTTATTCACCATTATTAATTATTTTAAACATAATTTAATTAACTACTTTTAAACTTAATTTAATTAACTTTAAATTTAATTAATTAAATTATTATTTTTCAAAATTAACAAAACAAAATGCTACTGGAGCAGTGGTTCTCTGGAATAACCTCATCAATTTTTTGAATAAATCTTTCAAATAAAAACAAATATTTTTTTTTATTATTTTTCTTCATTTATTAACATCCAAATGAACCTAAATATGCAAAAAAAAAAAATGGAATTGAAAGAAAAGGTCAAATGTTCCGCTAAGGGTTAAACTGCTACTTTTTTGCGACGGGAATTGCATTTCATTTTATTTGTATCTGTGAGAGAGGAATGAAAATGGTTGTATGTTTACTTTGGGGGGGTGCAGAGATGTCTCATATTCGATAGTTATTGAGTGTGTAAGAAAGAGCTGCAGCATTATATGTTCAAGAACAAAAGGAAAACCATTAGCGCATTGACATTTGACGTTTTGAATTTTTGGAATTCACTTATACTTCAATATTAACCTTGTAACTACGAGGGTGGTCTGATAAGTACTAAAAGAAAAATGAAAATTTTGGAAAAGTGGCTATTTATTTCTCAACGTAATCTCCTTTTAGCTCGATACACTTGACCCAGCGATGCTCTAATTTCTTTAACCTGTCTGAAAAATACGTTTTCTCGAGGTCTGCAAAGTAGGCCTCCGTGGCTGCGATGACCTCCTCATTCGACTCAAATTTCTGCCCGGCGAGTGACATTATCAAGTTTGGAAACAAAAAAAAGTTGCACGGGGCGAAATCTGGAGAATACGGTGGATGGGGCAGCAGTTCGTAGCCCAATTCGACCTATTTGGCTGTGGCGAAGGCGGAGGTGAGCCGGTGCATTGTCATGGTGGTAAGTCCGGAGTGAGCAAACGTGGCACCCATCGTGCTGACTGCTTTCTCATGCCCAAAATTTCATGCAGGATATGACCCACGCGGTCTTCTGAGATGCCTACTGTCTAAGTTCTCGTGCACCTTTAATCGGCTCACAAACTCCAACAGCTCGTAGGGCTTTGAAGCAAAGAATGGACGGTTACCTCGAGAGTGTTTTCTCTTGGGGTAAAAATAATCTCGTTGAATTTAATGTTTCAAAGACCCAATCTTGTCTGATTACGTCTAAAAGGGATCGAAATGAAAATCTAGTCTCTTTCAACGGAAGCAATCTTCCGAACAGGCCCTCCATTGATATGCTTGGTGTAACCCTAAGTGACCAGCTCAGGTATGGGGGCTCCATCGAAGCCAGAGTAAAGTTAGCCTCCCAGAAACTGGGCGTACTGTATAGGGCCCGCAGATACTTAAATAGTGCACAACTGCTAACCCTGTACAAATCGCAAGTGTACAGGGTTGAATTTGGCAGCCACCTCTGGTCTGGAGCTTCAAAATACCTGAAAAATACCCTCGACTCTGTGCAGAAACGGGCGGTCCGTTTGATAGATTCTCCAATCTTAACAGACGGATTGCAATCTTTAGAGCACAGGCGTCGGGTGGGAATGCTATCCTTGTTCTACCGGTATTACAATGGAAGATGCTCCGAGGAACTAGCATCATTGATCCCTTCGGCACCGGTGCATAGTCGGGAAACACGCCAAACGCGTGCCCAACATTAGTACATGGTTGACATTTTTCACATGAGAACGGGTCGTTTCTTCGACTCGTTCTTATGTTCAACAGCTCGGCTGTGGAATGATTTGCCGGCATCTGTGTTTCCTCCTTCCTACAACATAGGTCTCTTCAAGACCAATGTTCATTCCTTCCTCTCCTCAAAAAGACCCTCCACACAGCATCCCAGATGACATAGGCCCTAAGGGAAATTATTTTCCTCAAGGCCTCCTGTGTGGAGTTAATGTAAAAAAAAAAAAAAAAAATCGGCGGTCTGCCAATACGAGATTGTGGATTTTTGTTATGTTTTCCTTCCGCTTCCACACGCGGTCAAAATAAAACTACGAATCCGATTCGGCTGAAATTTGGACAGGAGCCGTCTACGAGAATGTACTACATCGGGTGGTGAGGCTAAGTACTTATCGGATCGCCCTCGTATATTCCATGCTTTCAAAATTATCGTCACGGGTAGTAGTGGTAGGGGTCTATGGAGACGTCACGGTGTGTATCTGTGTGAGAGATGAAAGAAATTGATTTTTTTTTCCTTTGGAGGAAATAAACAATGACCTACGTACATTGTGTATCTCATCTTTTGAAAGAGGTGCAGCATTATAGCGACAAGGAACGTATGTTTATTGCCATCACGGTACCGGAAGCGTGAATCGTCATAGTACATAAATATAAAAGCAGGTACGGATATTGTTATGGGGTCCTTACCAACATTCTTCCATCTGAACTTCCTCTCCCTGGTGCCTCCCTCCATGTCGTCTTCCAACAGCATCTCCTGAAGCATTGCCACCTCTCTCTTGTCATCATCCAGGATCTGACGACTGTAACGGGGTAAACGGAAAAATGTTTAACAAAAAAAGTACGACTGTGTTTAAAGTGATAATAGTTTTTTTTTTTATTAGGTTTGTCAACAGTGATTTACATCAAAGCTTTCACAGATACAATTACACTGAACATGGTTGATGCTATCACTAATTAAAGACAAACACAACATTGATAATATAATACTTACATATACATTACATTCATTCACACAAACACATACTATACATTACAAATAATAATAAACAAGTTTTACAAGGAACAAGATTTTAGAACAATGAGTTTATAGAACAACGTAATAGGGAGCTTTAAAGCTTGTTAAGAGATGATTTGAAGTTGGCCAATGTTGACATTGTCAAATTAATCGAATGTTTTTTATAAGCCTCATTGAAATTACGGCACATTCTCGATAAAGCTGAGTCATACCCCAGCTTAGTTCGATATTTTTTGATATTTAACGGAACATAATTTACCAGTCGTGAACCAATTCTAGGAACATTGAACCTGATTTGATGAAGTAGAAAAGTACAGTTTATTAAACCATTTACAATTTTGAATAGAATAGTTTGATGTAAGTATGATGAATAAGATTAAGAAAGGGACGTTTAGATGGTTTGGGCATGTAGAAAGGAGGGTTAGAAGAATATCATGGCTATACTGGCAAAAAAAATGATTATATATTTTTTTATTCTTCATTTTAAGTACGCGCTAAACTGCCGATGCAATTTGTCAGCAGGTCAATTTAACAATATTAATATAACACTAAAGCACACATATAATGAGAAACCACAATATAGAAAATAGATTTGACGGCCGGCGTAGGCCAGAGGTAAGGCTCTTGACTCGCACACTGAAGGTCGCGGGATCGAATCCCGGCGTGGCAAATAAATTTTATTTGATTAATTTGTGTTATTTCACAATTTATTCTTTTAAGATAATATAAGTATATTTGCGGCACGTTCCAGGGTGGAAGATACTCTCAGTATGGCCCTGGTGTAGGACCACCATTCAGAATTGAAACATTGCTTGAAATGGCATTAGCCGTGTTTGGTGACCAGATCTGAATAGCCAGGTACTTCTCCACCTTCCTCTTCTCTATCTCCTTCCCCTCCCCACTACCTTCAGCCTTACAACGTACCCCAATTGGGGATGCCATAGTCTCACTGACTTCAGATGGTAGCAGTTGGGACTCTTGTGCGATATTCATATAAAAAAAAAGATACAGAAGAATAAATTTTCATGTAACCATGACACAAAGGCGTAAAATACATAGACAGACAGATATCACACTGGCAACTGTGATGTATGTGTATGAGTGTGACGGCATGAGAGCGAGACAGCGAGTATGGAGATGTATAAAAGGGATGTACTGGCTGTTGTGCGCTCTCTCCATAAGAATCTATTCAATAATAAACATTGTAACATTAACGGATGTTATTACTACCCGCACTACAAGATACCATAGCAACACACTCGTAGGCATATTTATTATGTATACATAAGATTACAAACAATCTTAACCGGTCAAAGGCCGGAGACGCGCCGGCGCGCGCGTCATATGCGCATGCGCGAGAAAATAATTCAAATATTTGAATAATCCATCCGACAAAAAACTTTTGGTCCACGATTTTGGACCTTCTGTGTACACAATTTGTATGGAGAACAGTGTCAGAATCGCTTGCGCTGTCATTACTCTCGGAGACGCTACAAGTTTCATTCACCTAGTCACCCTGGAATATTTTTAAAACGATATCTTCTATGACAATCGGCTGTCAGAATTTGCCGCGAATTTAACGGTCGCAATTAATGGGTGTATCGCGAATAAAACGATCATAAAACCTATTAATTTACGTAATAAATGCAAGTAATGTGGTTTTAGTAGATAGCTTATTGTGTTGTGAACGTGTTTCAGTTAATAAAATATACAATAGCTCAAAATTTATCAACAAAACATTCAATTCAAAATTCAAAGTTGTGGTTTTTTAGTGTTTTTTTGCGAAGTTCCGCGAATTTCCGCTAAATGTCACGGCCTTTGACCGGTTAATATATTATAAATTTACGCATTCCTAAACCATTCATCCTATTGCAATGAAACTTTGAGGATTTTATGTGCGCATGCCCACGATGGTTTCTATATATGATAGTGAGCTCTGGCGTTATGAAATTATTTCCTATACTATTCATCTGATTGCGATGAAACTTTAGTGAAATGTTGGGTGCATGCCCGCGAAGGTTTCTACATATAATAGTGAGCTCTGGCGATACAAAATTATTTCCTATCCTATACGCGATGAAACTTTAGTGAGATGTTGTGCGCATGCCTGCAAAAGTTTCTATATAATACTGGTGACCTCTGGTGTTTTGAAATTGTATAAAAATTTTACAATAGATGGCGCGCGAGTGTAAAAATAAAACAAACAAATTTATCTTTACAAATTTATTAATGCGGATCTTGAAGAGACCCAGTAGCTCTTTCCACACACATACGAGCCGACACACAAAAAAACGAGTCGAAGAAACAACCCATTTTCATGAATCCAACATCAACTGTGATCGGGTGTTCAAACAAGTCTTTAGTGTGTTCTGCCAGTTTATAGAGCGTAAATAACTGTGGGTATGGGTACCGCCGCCCCGGGAACCATTTATTGGATAATCAAAACCTGCCATAGGTCACCCAAAGTGGTTTGCTACGTTTGGTGACTTAGCAGGGGTGCCCGGGTTCACGGGGTGAGGTTTGTCTAGGTATTGACGGTGAATGCATTTGCCTACCTACTGCGTGGCAGGCTGAATCGGGAGAGACCAGTTGAGGAAGACTTTTTGAACTCTCCAACAGGATTCTCTCGGAACATCGTCTTGCACCGCAGTAGGTGGGATAGATTCATACATCCATCACTTCTGGACACACTGACCCCCAGATTCCTACCCACCCCTCGTACCTTTTTCCTTCCCAGTACTTCCTCTCCTTCCTTTCCTAAAAAGACCCTCCACACAGCATCCCCAAAGAAGACATAGGCCCTGATAGGAATTATTTTCCTGTGTGGATCTAATGTAAAAAAAAGGTGATTTTTTTTTTTCCAACTTTTTTTGCCAGAATACCCACGACATATGACGTGAAAGTGAATAGCAGAAGAGGTCGGCGACAACCAGAAGACATGGTACAATCAAATGAATCAAAAACTTCTTACCAAGTGTCAGAAAAATGAATCTTACCAAGAGTCAGAAAGGCATGTAAGAGATGATATATAAATTTGAACGAAGCAAGGAGCATGGGCCAAGACAGTTGTCATCTCTGCCTACCCATGCGGTGAAAGGGTGTGATGGTTAGTCAGTTACTTACAGATGAATCCTGTCCAGTTGTTTCTTCATGGCTCTCTGATCAAACTGGTCATCGTCTCCCTCTTCCCTCTCCATCTGATCCAGTCCCCTCTCATCCTCGTCTCCGGAGGCCCTCCACTCGTCCTCGGAAGTGAGCTCAGCCTCTTCATCCAAGAACTCCGACTTGTGCTTGCCCTTCTGTTTCTTCGCCAAGGGGACTTCCGGCTGCAAAACAATCTGGAAACAAACATTCAAGATGTTTAACGACGAGAGGTTAATAAGCGAAGAAATAACATAATATAATATAATAACACAACTAAAAATTGAAAAAAAAAAAATAGTTAAGTACCTCATTTTCTTCAGAATCATAATCAACGAGTTTATCCTCGCCTGCATCCTCATCAAATGACTTCACAGAGTCGCCGTCTTCATCCTCTGATTCCTCATCATCTAAATAAAACAACAAAAATTACTCTAGTTAGTAATTCATTAGTAATACATAAAGTAATGTTTTTTATCCCAGTGATTGGATTACTTTAAAAATTGTTCGGGAAAAGGGGTGATTTTGGGGAGGGGGAGAATGGTGGGAAGAATCAACGTAACATGGGAACATTGTCAAAAAGGGTGATTTACAGGGTGCTATTATTTTGTTAACCCCTCCGAATTTTCGAGAATATTAGCTTTTGGTGTCTTAAACGAAATGACATTTTACGAAAACTTTTAGTTATAACCGCTTCACAATTAAAGCTCTATAAATGAAACATTTCTGAACGTAGCCGAATAGTAAAAACTGTTTTAGAAAGGTTACAAAATAGGCTTTCAAATTATTATATTACAAATAAATATTAGCATTTGTAAATATTAAAATTTAGAACGCAAACATTAAAAATAGGTAAAAATGACTCACGTGATGTTTTTATGTGAAAACGGTACTAAAATCACAGATTATGCAGACAACAATACTTATTCTATTGTATATATGTGTAATAAACACTTTTGTCACCTCACTTTTTTATCATTTCATATAAAAATATTTAATAAAAATTAAAATGTGGAGCGCGGTGGAGGTGCCGGTAGCAAATTTGCGCGGGTAAATATTTTTGTCAACTACACGATTGACAGCTGATTCCTGTTATGTATTTCCATAGACAACTTGATAGAATTGTGCAGCTTGATCTACTATCGACCTTTGACTTTTTGTTTTAGGGATGTAACTAAAACAATAACGGAGTTATAAGGATTTCTATGGAAACACACGCGCTGACGTATAAACACGCTTATTGTACTTGACTGCTGTCCTATTTTTAACGCTTATATCTGCTTACGTTGCGGAGGGGTTAAGATGCAATATCATGCTGCTAGCTCTAATCCTCTACGAGCTGGTGTACTGTATAATTTAAAATGGTTTTGTGCATTTACAAGTCTGCCCTGATGATGGACGTTGCAATGCTGTCCAAAACGTTGGCAAAAGAAGGAGGTAGCGCAACATGGCATAATACCCCAAAAATAAATCAAGATAATAGCTTTAGTAAAAGCTCCGCTACACTACTTGCGAAGTTGATCGAACTTAATCGAATACGATAGTGTAGACACGAACTTCACTTCGCTTCGTCCAACTTCGCTTCGCCTGACTTCCGATAATTGTCGGTATTTGGCCCGAGTCAAAGGACTCGAAGTGCTCCGAAGTTCGAAGCGAGTAGTGTAGACACGCGCTTCGAACTTCGGCTAACTTCGTCGAAGTGTCGAAACGAGTAGTGTAGTGGACGTTGAAGCGTCGAAGCGAGTAGTGTAGACACGCGCTTCGAACTTCGGCTAACTTCGTCGAAGCGAGTAGTGTAGTGGACGTTTTAAGTTTAATGACTAGAACTGCCTCTTCCCAATCTCACAACATCCCCCCAAGCGGGGATACCATAGACTGGGCAGTTGGCACTTTGTGCAGTATACAATAGACATATTTACAATACGTACCAGATATTTTCAATTGTTTCCTTTTCTTCCCTCGTTCTCTTTTTGACTTCAGAACTTTCTTTTTACTCGTTGCTTCATCTCCCAACTCATCTTCTTCGGAACTGGTCAGAATATCAAACTTCTTTCCTTGTTCCACCGCCTTGACAGATTCTAAATCCTCCGATTCTTGCGTTACCACAACTTCTTTAGTGCTTGTTTTAAAGAAAGAAGTGATGGATTTATTCACACCCTTGATTTCAGATTCAGTACTATTTGTCATTGTAACTTTTTGTACAATCTCTGTTGAACCAGTTATAAGCAGTGTGTTTTTTTCGGACCCGTCTAGTTTGGAGGTAATTTTTGATAATGCAATCGCAATTTCTTCAGTGTTTTGGGTTTCAGACCAAATGAGAGAAATATTTTGAGATTCTCCCTGTAAAGAAAAAAAAAATAATTAAAGAAAGACAACGTTTACGAAACTCAATTAAAAATCTGAAAACAGAAAAAGATACGGTTACATCTGGAACTCGAACTCAGGACCTTCGCCTTGCCAGGCACAACTCTAACAACTAGACTAATGTGTGCCTATCCGGTCATATTTTCACTGTATCATACTTCGACTAAGAACTACCAACATTAACTTTGTATTCTTAATGCATATTTTTATTTTTGTATGATTACAAGATTCAAACCCGAACTAAATACTATCTAGATCCGGGGTGCTCAAACGGTTGATCGCGAGTGCTTTTTGAGTCGATCTCGAGAAAAATTTGCCCATGTAAATAGATCTATTCAGAGTTTTTGTTCTAGTTGATCCTCAATCAATAAGACTGTCCATTTTTCATGCCTTTTTGTTTATTATTTATTTGTAACTTATATTTTCAATGGTCGCGCCTTTTCGTTGTTGTTTTCTATATCTTCATCTATGGTGTGTGACGTCACAATTCCCCATTGAAAAAAAATTTGTCAAATTATTGCATATTAATATTGTCAAAAATGCCCCTTTCAAAAGCCCGAAGTTATCGGTCTAGTTTCTAGTGTGTGGTTTGGTTTATTTATGAGTCTGTCAGTCCGAGTTATAACTTGAAGGCGATACGAAGTTTATTAATAAATAATACAAAATGAGTGCGGTGATTAGATTCAAACTTAATTTAAAACCAGTTATGTGATCAGAATGTAAAATTCCAGTTGTGGATTCATCTGCAGACACATTTCGAAGGGAAAAATCCTCTTATTCAACGTCAGTTATAAAATTCTAGTTGCAGAATTGCTACCAGAATAAAGAATTCCTTATGTTTTCATCTGAGTGTAGTTTCCAATTAATCCAGTTCATAATGAAAATTTTCTGTTGTAATATTTCAAAGGCAAACATTCTCTTATTCGAAGTGTATTGGAGGTTACCCGCCCTGGTATAAGTAACATATGGTAACTCCTTCAAGGCTCTTGCGCGGACTCTAATTTTTTTGAAAGAAGGAAGCTACATTTAGTTTAGAATGAATCTAGACCTCCAATGTCCCTGCATACGTTGTTAGTGAGCAGTATTTAAGTGCTTACATAACAAACTTGATACAAAGGTCATCATAGAAGTGCAGACATGAAATTCAAGTTGCAGACCATGTATGTGCTGCCAGAATCCAAGAGAAACTATTTTCATGTTCTGAGTGTAGTTTTAAATCGCCAGACACAGATTTAATTTAAACCAGTTTAGTGTTCAAAATGTAAAATTCAAGTTGTGGATTCATCTACTGACACATTTTGAAGTGCAGTTATAAAATTCTAGTTGCAGAATATTTATGCACTACCAGTATTAGTGACCCGGGACCACTCGTACGTTTATTTTTTCGACAGGGACCACAAGTCCCGTCCCAGGTGCCACGTGTCCCAGGTGTCTGAGGGTGGGACGGGTTCTAGCAGAATATTTACCACAACGGAGGGGGTAGAACGGGGTAGGATGGGGTGGGGCGAAACGGAATACCGTATTGGTCACTGACCACAAGATACAATAATGATAAACTGAATATTGTTCCGATTTTTTTTATTCAGACTTCTCGACTAGGGACCGCCCGCGCGCTGGCTCGCTTATTGACCGGCGGATCATCGCGGACCATCTACTAGCTCTCGCGGACCACTGGTTGGGAAACCCTGATCTAGATAGTGTCTTGGATAAATTTTTACCCATTTTTATTTTTAATATGCTACATCTATTGACTTTTCTGCAAATTTAGGATGAATATTTATTTTTATTTTGAGTAAAACTTCAATTGATGGGACCGTATCTTTTTTTGTTTTCAGATTTTCAATTGAGTTTCGATAATATTATCTTCATATTAAATATTACAATTTGAGGTTTTAATAATAAAAAATGTATGTTCGTTGTGTGTAGCGATGTCCTGTTTTAACTCAATTGTTTTGCATTTTATCTGTCTGTCTTTAGTCATGTTCAGTGACTAACGCTAAGGCAGATACATCCCAAGCTTCCCCTCCCATTACATTCAGCATCATATGGGTAACCATAGTATCACTGGCTCTGGGCAATTCGGTATTCGCATGAAAAAGTGTAAAGACACCTTCATTTAGCAGTGAAAGAGAGTAACTAACATTATAAAAGTTGAAAGTTTTTTTTTACATTAGCTCCACACAGGAGCTCCGAGGAAAATAGTTTCCCTCGGGGCCTGTTTCATCTTAGGGGATGCGGTGTGGAGGTTTTTTTTTAAGGAAAGGAAGAAGAGGAAGTTCTGGGAAGGAAATAGGTATGAGGGGTAGGTAGGAATCTGAGGGTCAGTGTGTCCAGGAGTGACGGACATATGAATCCATCCCATCAACTGCGGTGCAAGGCGATGGGTTGAGGAATTCTGGCTGGAGGTCAAAAGACCTCCTCAACCAGTAACTCTCGATCTGGCCTGCCATGCAGCAGGATAGACATATCGGCCGCCAAGGCCTTGACAAATCCCACCCCATGAACCCGGGCACCCCTGCTAAGTCACCAAACGTAGCGAAACACTTGAGGTAGGAGTGTGTGTCAAGACAGTGTTGTGTGACAGTCTATCCTCTCTGCCTATCTCTGCAGAACACCGTTTGATGTTTAGATACTTAGTTTTTTGTAGGTGTATGTTTTTATGTGTACCTTATCACCGTTGGAGGTATTTGGTTGTATCGCAGCTTCACCACTGTCATTTATTCCCGCAAATTTCCCCGTGCAGAGTTCAAGGAGTTCATTCTCTGTGTTCTGTGTCATCTGGGAATCAGTCGGTGTGTTGTTATCGAATCCCGCAGTCATCGTGACATCGGACGGCTTGCAGGAGCTCTTCAGGCCCTGGGTCGGAAATTTACCAGAACACAAATTCTCAAGCTCTTGGGTATCCTGGAGTTGAAATACAAGAGAAAATATTAATTACAAATTTATCCAGTCCATTCTGAAAGAAATTTCATACCATAGAAAAATTGGGGAAGGTTCTTTTTTAGTAATATTTGCTTGCATATTTGAATGTACTTGAACAAATGAAACTGGTAATGGTACTTTTAGAAAGGCGATGATTCTACATCATATTCTAAGGCTGCCTTTACACTCATAAGTAAAATTTACGACCAATTTACGGTAATTAACGCTTGCGGAAGTTGTTCGGAAGTTTAACTTACATTAAGTTCTCACGGCGACTGCTACACACGTAATTTTACTAGAGGTAAGATTTCTTCCTATTAACAACGATTTGCTGCTGTCAAATTTAAACAATTTTGTCATTTTTTTTTTTTTTTTTACATTAACTCCACACAGGAGGCCTTGAGGAAAATAATTTCCCTCATTTCATTAAAGACGAAAGGGCCTAAATAAAGTGTTGGAATAGAAATTGGCGTGAGAGAAACAATTCTCCACACGCTTTTGGTCTGTTAATGGCGGAAATTAATAGAGTTCTTTAATTTTATCCGAATAAGAGCTATCTGACAGCAACCGACTTCTAATTCAAATGTGTAATATAATAAACAGAAGATTTGAGATTAGAAAGGATTGGACTGATAATTAAATAGGAGAATGCTTATTTTTACAAAACTTTTTTCCACCTGAAAAATAATTTACTGTCTTTGGATTTTGGAATCAGAAAGTTTCTTTCCGTTTACATTCGTTTTCATGGGTAGTGCTTATTTGAGTTTTATCTAGTGTTATTTTTATATTGTTTTTGGGAGAAAATAAGGTAGGTAATTATCTACTTAACCTAATCAGATGTTGGTTAAGTTAGTTATGAAATTTTTTAGTTACATTTTGTAAAATTTCTACACTTTCTTGATGGACTGTGCCAGTATAACAAAAAAAAATTTGAAAAATACCTGTAGAGGTTCTGAACTCTCGGATTCAAACAGCAGCTTCTTTTGCAGGTTGGCGAACTTGTCGGCTTCAAGCGGAGACTTGTACTTGGGCGAAGCTTGGTTTCGGCATGGAGAGGGTGTCTGATCAATGGATGGCTGTAGAGAGAAAGATTCTCTATTATTATTTTACTTTTATTAACTCCTCCGCAACGTAAGCAGATATAAGCGTTAAAAATAGGACAGCAGTCAAGTACAATAAGCGTGTTTATACGTCAGCGCGTGGGTTTCCATAGAAATTGTTATTACTCTGTTATTGTTTTAGTTACATCCCTAAAACAAAAAGTCAAAGGTCGATAGTAGATCAAGCTGCACATTTCTATCAAGTTGTCTATGGAAATACATAACAGGAATTAGCTGTCAATCGTGTAGTTGACAAAAATATTTACCCGCGCAAATTTGCTACCGGCAGCTCCACCGCGCTCCACATTTTAAATTTTTATTAAATATTTTTATATGAAATGATAAAAAAGTGAGGTGACAAAAGTGTTTATCACACATATATACAATAGAATAAGTATTTTTGTTTGCATAATCTGTGATTTTAGTACCGTTTTCACATAAAAACATCACGTGAGTCATTTTTACCTATTTTTAATGTTTGCGTTCTAAATTTTAATATTTACAAATGCTAATATTTATTTGTAATATAATAATTTGAAAGCCTATTTTGTAACCTTTCTAAAACAGTTTTTACTATTCGGCTACGTTCAGAAATGTTTCATTTAAAGAGCTTTAATTGTGAAGCGGTTATAACTAAAAGTTTTCGTAAAATGTCATTTCGTTTAAGACACCAAAAGCTAATATTCTCGAAAATTCGGAGGGGTTAATATTGAACCTGCATTATTGTTACAGTTTCCTTATACATATATACGTACCAACTCACTCTATTATTCTTTTAGGTAGATATATCTATGAATGTCAGTGATATAAAAATAGTCTTGTACAGGACTGGCAGGTTCTTCAATAGTGACCAGCTGCTTTAACTTCTGAAAATGAAGAGGATTTGAAAAGAAATATTAATTTACCGTCGACATCCTCTGTACGGCGGTCAGCTTGATGATGGGAGACACGAGGCTGGAGAGGTCAGACCTGCCCCGGGGGCATGTACTGGGCTCACTGAAGGAACTGGCGGAGCTCTTCTTCAACGACAAGGGGGTCACGTTCGGGGGCAACGCCTTCTGGCCGAGAGGTAATTCTTCCTCCCCTGAAAGTTTCAAATAAATCAATAAATGGAAGCAACTAGATCAACAAAGCCATTATTAGATGTTTTTTTACATTAGCTCCACACAGGAGACCCTGAGGAAAATAATTTTCCTCAGGGTCTATATCATCTTAGGGGATGCCATGTGGAGGGTTTTTTTATAAGTAAAAGAAGGAGACGAGGTTTTGGGAAGGATATAGGTATGAGGAGTGAATAGGAATCTGGGGGTCAAGGAGAGACAGACGTATGAATCCATCCCTCCAACTGCGGTGTAAGGCGATGAGTCGAGAGATTGTGGCTGGAGAGGATAAAAGACCTCCCTCAACCTGTTTCTCTTGATCCTGCCCACCCCGCAGCAGGTGGGCAGAAGCATCGTCCGCTTAGATCTGGACAAACCTCACCCCATGAACCCGGGCACCCCTGCTAAGTCACCAAACGTA
The DNA here is from genome assembly GCA_929108145.2 of Limnephilus rhombicus. Classification (NCBI taxonomy): domain Eukaryota; kingdom Metazoa; phylum Arthropoda; class Insecta; order Trichoptera; family Limnephilidae; genus Limnephilus; species Limnephilus rhombicus. Next base: position 32,573,572 of record OV815287.1, read on the forward strand.
GCGAACCACTTGGGGTGACCTATGGCAGAGGTGTTGGTTATCCAATAAGTGGTTCCCGGGGCAGTGGTACCCATACCCGCCTCCCAAATTGATTGTAGACGAGTGAGAAAAAGATTTACATTGAAATATTGAAAAGAAACTTACAGTCCAAGGAAAAGTTTGTATCGTTTTTGGAGATTTCTTGACTTTCAAATAAGTCTTCCGACTGTGTTGGTTTCAAATTCCTGTCCTTCTTCAATGGAGTACTCAGCACAATGATATTCTTTGATTCCTCACTGCGATCAAGTTTCCCATTCAACAGAGAGTCTGATTCTTTTTTATCTTTTTTAGTATGATTTTCATCATCAGAACTATCAGAATCATCTTTGGGTTTAATGATTCTTGTGAGGGTCTTCTTTCCTTCAAGCGGGGCTTGACCAAGTTCATCACCAGAATCTTCACTGCTGCTGTCCCCATCCTCGTTCTCATCTTCAGATCCAGCGTCTTCATCATCCTCAACCTCAGCTTCTTCATCGGCAAAACCGCATTTAGCTTTTTTTCCATCTGTTATTAGGACATCGTTTTCTTCTGGTTCTGATTCAGCATCAGAATCGCTTTCTTTTTGGTCATTTTTTTCATCTTCATCATCAATTTTCTTGGACGTTTCAAACTCTTCTAGCATGTCTTCGCAGTCGGAGAGATTGTCGTTTGCTTCTTTCTTTTTTAATGCTTCTTCTTCCAGTCTTTTGGTCCACTCTTGTGTTCGGTGATCTGTCATCTTATCTTCCAGATCTCGTTTAAGTTTTACGAGAGAAGATCCTGGTTTTATTCTGGAAAAATAACATAGATGAGAACACACATTGATAATAATCAAATAGTTTATGGAAAGAATGCCGGGTGATAGGACACCAAAGATTACGATCAAATGGGTGTGCTAGTGGAAGTGACTGTGTGGAAGAGAATTGGAGCAGGACGGGAAGGCCTGAGTAATGGAAGTGAATGGAACAGTCGATGGAAAGCATTTGCAGAGGAGGCTTAATCCCACCCTGTAAACAATGATGATGAAGGCGACGGTTTGAGACTGAAGATTATTAGTGATTCAATTATTTTACAGTTGAAATCTTCAAGAGTTCACTGTATTAGACCTGAAGTGTGATTGAATGAAAGCTAGTTTTGATGTTTCGAGAGGTGTTGGTGAAGCAGGTCAAATAATTTCTGTAGCGACTCGTATGTCCTGTGCGTAACAAGTTGTTTGCGGCGTGAATGTACAACTTCAATATCGGATACTTGCTTACTTAAAGAAGGGTCTTAGTCTTCCTCATTTCCTCGTGTCGACATATTGCTAACTTTGGCACCAAATGTTTTAATTTCTGAAAATGAAGAGGATTCGAAATGAAATACTAATTTACCGTTGACATCCTTTGTACAGCGGTCATACAATCCTTCTGGTTAAGGTACAAATTAAAAGTTTTGGAGACGTGTAAAAGAGCCTTACCTTCGTTCCTTTTCCCGCTCTCTTTCCTCTGGCGTCTTCATAGCAGCGTGAATGAGGAATTTTTTCTTTAACATCTCCACACCGGATTGAACTTCTCCAGATATTAAATCAATGAAGCAGCCGGGAGAGCCCGTCAGTCTTGGCTTTGCGTTAGGAACACTGCATGAAAAACTTTGGGTAGACAAAGTCGGTACAAATTGTGCTGAAATAATAAAACAATTTGGAAAAATCTCCTTTTAACTTACTACATGGCATGTTGAATGTCGCGTGCAGTATGCCACTAATGGTCATCAGATTTAACGCCACTATGGCAATAACAGAAGTGTTCTAGGATATCTGCAAAATCTCATAGATATTTAACATAAATTATTATTGTAGTTTATGTGAATGTAGTTACAAGATGTCATAGTATAGGTAGTTATATGTAGTTTTAATGTTCCTCAACAGAGGTCAGTAAAGTTGATGGGTCTAATATCCGAACGGTTACGAAGAGAGTCGATGGTATTCAATCGACAGGTGGGTATCTATGGTGACCATTTCCCCTGATGCAAATTAACACCAGAGCATTCACTAAAACGGACGTTAAGTCCAGATAAATATTCATTGTAAGTAAGACGATAATAAACAAGACGCGTAACCTGACGAACCGAAGTATCATTAAAACTCCCGATCATCCAAGTTGTATTGCTCATCAGAGAAAACAACAGTACACCAAATTGATATATAAATTTCATTATCAATTTTCATTAAAAGCTTACCGTCTGGCTGTGTTTTCGAATGAGCACCTTGAAACTTATTTTCGATATTTTTGTCAGGGAACAAAACCTCACTGTCAAACATCTCGGTAGAATTCTCATCATCGTTCAGTCTCGAATTTACATAATCGACTTCGGTATTAAGTTCGGTCTCCATTTCTTCGTCACCGGCTGTTTGATCAGTAAGAATTTCATCGTAATCCACTGAAGGGACAACATTATTTTGCTCATTAACATCTGATGAACTTTTATCAATGGCAATGATAGATTTTTCAGGAGATGTTTTGTCAACACTTTCTTTGACTGCTTTGCCCGTATCATTTTCATTTTGGTTCATAATTTTTATATCAGAAATATTCTCCGATTGAATGATATTTTGAGGATTTGTTTCCAGCTCCTGGTTAGATAAGGCATTAGAAAGAATTGGAAAAGTGCTTTCAACATCCTGGGAAACATTGTCTTTAATTGCGGAGCAATTTTCTTCATCCTCGAACAAACTCATTAAGTTTTTGCAAGCATCAATTAATTTATTAGGGTTTTCTTCAAGTGTGTCATGAACACCGACTTCTTGGATCTTTGGCTGATTGACCGCAGAAGTGACTTCTTCCAGTTTATTATCTTCAGGTTGTTCTTCTTCTTCTGATTCACTCTCGCTTTTACACAATTCCAGCATTTCTATTTCACGCTCTTTTAACTGCTGACTGAAATTAAGAAAGAAAATATATAAAAGCCTTTAGGTTCAGACCCTTTTAATGTTACTTACATATTTAGGTAAATTTTTGAGATCGCTGGCAATGGTTAATACGCACTTTAAAAAAAAACATCTTTTGATTCACCTTAATTACATTAAAAGACAACTATTTGCATTGGGGGAAGTGGAAAATATTTCATTCTAAATTTCGATTACGTAAAATTAAAATTAGCTTTCATTCTGTGAAACGAGACCGTCCATTTTCAAACATTATTTTCAAATGTCATTTTGTTATGTTGGTATTCTTGTTACTGTACGAAAAGATGCTAGAGCAAAGCGTAGCAGACTTCATGGGAATTCTAGGTTTGTGTAACATGGTTTGTGGTACAAAAGAAAGTGCCCCTTTATAACGCCTACTCGCGTCAAGGCAAGAAAAACATCCCAGTTTTCAAGTAGTTTAGCGGCTACGCTAGGTTTGTGTAACATGGTTTGTGATTCAAAAGAAAGTGCCCCGTACCTTCAAAATCTTCTAGCCGTTCGTTATACATTCAAGTGTATCAGGAATACCAACATACCAAAGTGACAGCGAATGAGCTAATAGCTAATGGCGTACAATCTCACAAGACGAAAGCTAATTTTAATTTTACGTAATCGAAATTTAGAATGAAATATTTTCCACTTCCCCCAATGCAAATAGTTGCCTTTTAATGTAATTAAGGTGAATAAAAAGGTTTAAAAAAAAAGTGCATATTAACCGTTGCCAGCGATCTCCAAAAATTAATCAAAAGATTATTAAGAATTTTACAATAATTATAATTTCGGAGGGCCAACTGCTGGGTCACCACCATATTTTTATCTGAAGTAAAAACCTTAATAAAGTGCACAGAAACTTATTTTGGATTTATTGGAATGGTGTAATTGCACCTAGCTGGCAGTACTAGTCGCTTTTAACCGATAATATTTTAGATCCACGAGGAAAAATCAATGCCATAAGTAATACAAAGCACACATACATGATAGCAAATTGTAATTTGTACATAAGTGTAATGTATTGAAATAGCTTCTATTAGATGCCGACAGATGCCAGCAGGGAAAGTGCTTCTATCGATTGCCGACAGGAGTGCCCGGGTAGGCAGTGGTTCTCGCCAGCCTACCGCTCAGATTCAATTAGCAGCTAGTATAGACAGGTTATGTGTTTTTTTTTAATTAGCTGAACACAGGAGCCCCTGAAGAAAATAATTTCCATCAGGGCCTATGTCATCTTTGGGGATGCTGTGTGGAGGGTCTTTTTAGGGAAAGGAAGAAGAGAAAGTTCTGGGAAGGAAAAGGGTATGAGGAGTGGGTAGGGATCTGGGGGTCAATGTGTCTAGGAGTGACGGATGTATGAATCCATCCCTCCAACTGCGGTACAAGGCGATGTGCCGATAGAGTCCTGCTGGAGAGGTCAAAAGATCTCCTGCAACCAGTCTCTCCCGATCCAGTCTTCCAAGCTGATCTGACCCCATGAACCTGGGCACCCCTGCTAAGTCACCAAATGTAGCGAACCACTAAATATGTAAACTCATAATAAACCAGTTTATCAAAGACCTATTGTTATTGAGAAGTACCCCCACAGAACTGACAGTGTTTGAATGTGAATAATACCAAACATTACAATAAGACAATTGGATTCCTTCGTGAGTTAACAAATTCTTAAATATAGTTTGTGATTTAAATTTATCAGAAACCTACGCATATTCCTTCAGTTGGTCACTGTTCATCTTGATGCCCATCCTCTGGTTCTTCTTCTTGGCTAGGATATCCTTCAAGGAGACCTGCTTGGGCCGGTGGTACGGCAGTGACACATCCTTCTCACGCAGCATCCGGCTCGACTCACTCTTGATCTTGTGCATCTGTTCCATGGCTTGTTTCGCTGACATCTGCGGAACAGTGAATGGTATAAGAAGTGAAGTATTCCCTCATGTTGGAGAAGGTTCAGAAGAAATTTCTGAGATTTCTCTACCTGAGGGAGTATGGCTACTACCCGTGGCTCTACCCTACCAACTTTCTCTTGGGCATGGTCGGTATGAACCATCTACGGTCAGAAGGGATATGCTCATTGTAACACATTTCTTCAGACTATTCGTGGATGATTCGAAAACTCAACTATCATGGAGAGCATTAGTTTCTATGTTCCCGATGGTTATCTCCATCACCGACAGTGTAGACTGTTTTATCTCCCAATTTGCAGAACTAACTTGCCAATGATCATGCCGGTCGGAAGAGCCTTGTTGTTAAATAGAATCACTTTAAATACTGATATGTTTAACATCAATGAAGCATAATTTAGACGGCAGGCTTTGTTGCTGTTAGTTTAAATCTGCTTATCTTATCTTAAATATTTTCTCTCTTCTAAAAACGCTTTGAAATGTTAATTTTGTAATGTTTTTAAAATGAATAAATGGAATTGAATTGAAAATCATTATATTAATTACTAGTTTTACTACTATTTGTATTCATTTATACAAAGTGTGTAGTATGCGCCAAACTTAAATGCCGACCTGAACTTGATTTGATCCCTTCTCGCGCAGGTACAGTCACTTTACTGACTTCACAATGACTGTAAGTGAAAGATGCATAAAACATATGTGCGACAGAGAAAGGCGTGGGCGGGGAGGCATGTCGCTTTTCAGACCTTAAACTCGTCTATTGCGACGATTTCTGAATCAATGTTAGGTCGGCGTTAAAGTTTGGCATTTACCATTAGATAACAGGACGTACCCGAAAGACTGTCAATGCTGCGGAATGACGGCGCAAATAGTGGGCGGTTACTTAGCTGCTCAAATAATATTTCTATGGCAACATGTGAAAGATTTTTAGTAAAGTTGCCAAATTCCATTGCAACTTAATTACTACCAGAAACAGCTATTTAACTCGGGGGAGATGGAAAAACATGCAAAAAATAGGTTATTAGGTTCTTAGTTGATAAAAACAAGAATAAACATGGCTGTCGAACTTTCACATGCATGTGAAATTTTGAACTGTGACAAAATATTGAACTTCAATGCTTCTTTTACCATACCCCCTGACATAAATAGTCATCACTCATAGTAATGAAACTGAAACCAAGTATTATTTTTGAATTTTTTGCATATTAAGTGTGCAGCGGATTTCGGCAACTTTACCAGATTTTTTGTGGTTTTAATAATAGTAAATTGAAATGAACTGTCTTCCGAAGGCTCCCGTATATCAGAGGGCGACTCATTGCAAAGGTGTGAAGTTTGCACCGTGAAGCAAGTGTGAATGCTTTAACCCTGGAGTGGTCGCGTGGATTTTTGATACACTGATGCAAAATTAAAGATTCCTCAAACACGGGTGAGCGAATCATTTTATCTTTCGTGTATTTTAAGTTGGATAACTTTCAGACATGTTCAGTTCAGAGCTGGTGTCGGGCACGCATTGGTTGTTACAGGAGCTCCGCAAAGTCCACGGTCTATCAACTAGGTAGCACTCGAAAAGTGTATGCAAAATGCAAAAAATTCATTTGTCTTGATCATTCTATAATTATATGTTGCTCAGAAATCAGCAATTAAATTAGTATATGTGCTTACTTTTTTTTTGTTATATCAATAAAAGAGAAAGATGTAATTTTTAATTTTAAATAAACAAAAATTTTAACAAAACAAAAAAACGACTTCAAAAAATGCACTAAAAAGTAAAAAAATTATTTCGTATTCTACTACAACTTAATAATCAACTTACTTTTTGTACTCATCAATATGTATGTAGGTACGATTGTTATTTTTGTAGTCGGTGCCAGCCAAGGTAGGTTTGTAACTACATACATAGTTTAGGTGAGATGTGCTTGTGTCGCACGAGCGACTTGACGAGGCGAGAGGCGGGAGGGGAGCTATCAAGTGAACACGCCGCAGGGCCGGGTACCTTTGCTGACACCGACTCCAAAAATAACAATCGTACCTACATACATATTGATGAGTAGAAAAAGTAAGTTGATTAATAAGTTGTAGAAGAATACGAAATTATTTTTTTACTTTTTAGTGCATTTTTTTAAGTCATTTTTTTGTTTTGTTAAAATTTTTGTTTATTTTTTGATTTTTAGTGAGTCTGAATTACACTAATTTGTCTGGATATGGGTAGACTTACTAAACGTGCTGCTCATATGAGACAGACATAATTTGACCATAATGATGTTACGGTCAAATTAAGAGATTCGGCCGAGTATCGTTAATTTGCTCCTAAGAATTGAAGAGTTCCGTTAATTTGTCATGGATCCCATACTCAGAATCTAACCAAATTCTCATCAAACTACCCTTGAAGTACATCCTTTTCAATAAAAAAAGAATCATTGAAATCAGTTGGCGTGATATTAAGTTATTAGTCCATTTGTCGCGCACATATTAATGCAAATTTAAGACTTATAAGGTTTTCTCATGGATGCCATTGTCAGAACTAAAACAAATTAAAATGGGACCATACGGGAAGCACCAGCTTTCAAATAAAAAAAAGAAACTTCAATATCGGTTCACCCGGTCGAAAGTTCTGAGGTAACAAACATTAAAAAAAAAAAAAAAAATACAGTCGAATTGAGAACCTCCTCCTTTTTGAAGTCGTTTAAAAAGAGGTCATTTATTTTTGGTGGATTGTGAAAAACCTAGAAGTTATGTTTAATAAATGTTGTTTATTTTTTTCTAATAAACAGTGCTTAAGCCTCGATAACATTGAGCGAGTTTTCAAGGTACTTTCTGGGAAATTCACTATCTGTTAGTAAAATCGCTCAGTGTAATCGTATTACTATCTAACTAGCAGATTGCGATGGACAATCTACGAAAAAAGTTGAATGGTCAACTTTACTCGCTACTTGCTCAAGATGGCGGCCTACCAATGGCTGATTTCGCAATTGTCAGAATTAGTTCGCGTGGGAGCTGTAATTCTCGCTACTGTCTAGCATGTGGTGCTAACTGCGACCTACAGTTTTTTACGAAATTTCGACCGAATTGGTTCGCGCGGGAGTCGTTATTTTAGCTGCTGCGACACACAAAACTGTCTACTGAGCGAGTTGACAGTTTTGTGTGTCATCATGACAATCTCAGTCACCGATTCACCTGCTTTTAAACTTACCGGCTAGTAGCTTGTAAACTCGCTAAATGTAATCGAGACTTTAGATTATAAAATAAAAAAATAAATACACAATAATTCTAAATGATTTCACTTTTTTTTGTTGTTTAAAAATGGCCTAACTATGTAATCCATGCGACCACTGACCTTACTTTTAGGAGCGCACCACTGTAGGGTTAACAAATTGTAAAAATAAAACAAAAAATCTTATGTTATTCACAATAGCTAAAATCTTATAATATTTTAAAACCTTAAAAATTGTGTTAAAATACCAAATAGAAAATAAAGTAACATACCCTCTGAGCTGGTTTTTCATCTCTTGCAGCTATCATCTTTGCTCCTTTAGGTTTTTTCCCAAAAGATTTCTGAACTATCGCCGCTTGCTCTTGTCTCTCATCATCGCTTTCATTAGAATTCTCATTTTCGTCGACAGTTGATTTTCTATCATCATCCGAACTTTCAGAATCATAAAGATTTGATATTTTAGGCTTTATTGCCTCTGCCGCTACAACAGAATCATTTGTTTCTATGCCATTTTCTTGAGTATTTTTAGACTTAGAAAAAAGATTTTGGAACTTTGCAGTAAATTTATTTCTCTTGTCTTTGATCCTAGTTGAGTGCACAATATTTTCTTCATTGTCACTAGCAGAATCATTACTACCTGAATTATTGTTTCTATTATTACTATCAGATTCGTCTGAATCACTATCCAATTGTCTAATAATCTTTCTTTTACTTTGAGTTGACACATTTTTATTACTTTTCTTTGAAGAAGAATCTGATAATCCTGAGTCCTCATTATCTTTAGAAACATTGATCAATTTCTCTCTGGCGCCGTTCTGGGTTGAATTATCCGAGTCACTGTCACTGTCGATAATTTGTTTCGTTTTACTTTTGGAAAGTGATTTAGATTTGGTAAATATTTCGTCGTCACTGTCACTTTCGTTGGAATTATTTTCTTCTTCAACTAAAGCATGGGAAGTATCACCGAAGTCGTCTTGTTTATTTTCAATTTCCTGCGAAAATAGCGCAGAATCGGATTCGATTAATTCCGTCATTTTATACTAATATCTTATAACTTTCAACATAACACAAATAGACACATGCTGATGAATATAAACAAATTATTGGAAACTATTAGTTGCAATCTATCAAGAAAGTATTGTTATGTCAAAACACATCTCGACATCTGTCACGTTTGCCGCCAAAAATAGAGATGTTGGATATTCCTGTCGCGGTTGCTTTGTCCCGGTGACTATGAGGTCACTGGAACATTTTCGGGGTGCCGATGTCAGTTATTTTTTAACCTTTTTCTAAATATAAAACCTGAGACGACTCCAGATACTAATATCTACAGCCTGTATGTCGGACGAATATCTACAGCTCATATGTTGGACTAATATCTACGAACTTTAGAGTGTTGACTAATATCTACAGAGCTAAGGTCGGACGAATATTTATGACGGTCCCAGTGTTGACTAATATCTACAGAGCGCAGGTTGAACTAATATCTACAGAGCGTAGGTTGGACTAATATCTACAGAGGGCAGCTGAGCAAGAGGTTGTCCGGAAAAGCATAAATTACTTCAATTACGTAATTACGTCAAGGCTTAAACGTTTAAAGTACGTACATGAAGTTTTTGCATAATATTACGTATTTTTCTGTTTACGAGGACAATAATTTATTGAACAAACATGGAGGTCATAATACAAAGCAATTTATTTATTTCGAAATACACGGCACCACAACCTAACCTAACTGACATAGAAATGGTCATCGTAACAGACTAAATAATTTAGAAGCTCTCGAAATAAAGAAAGCTGTTAAAACAAAAACCCAAATCCTTAATTTTCAGCTAAATGTGTCCAATAGTCCGATATAAGGGATTTTTACACACTTACATACATACATAAATTAAGTTTTTTAAACTGGATACGCAATATTACGTTATTCCAATATGCTATACATAATTGAAAATCCAACCTCTGCCAGTGGTGTAGATATTCGTCAACACTTTGGTTCTCATAGATATTAGTCAGCAGTTTGAGCTGTAGATATTCGTACGCACTTTGGCTCTCATAGATATTAGTCCGATTTTTTCAGTTTTTGGAATTCCTGTAGATATTAGTAGACGCCTCCCCTGAGACCTGATAAAATACATGAAATAAAAGTTCATAAAAGCTACACCTTATAGTGGCCGTTGTACTTTGAACAGTAAAAGTGTGCAGTTCACACGCGGTAGAAGTGAAACCTTTAGAAAACTAAAGTAGACAAGAATGGGAAGGCTGCGAAGCACCGCACAAAGAGGAGACCGATTATTATATCTCATTCCCTCAGGCTAAAATCCTGTAGATGTAAGTGTTTGTCTCTTTTTAGTGTAGCTTTTTCGTTTCTTCGAGTTTCAAATCACAACGGTGCTAAAGAAATTTTCACTTCAAAAATTATATAAGATTTATGGATAATTATTAAATAGATAGGTATAAACATACTTACTTACTTTTGATTTCAGAAGAAATTTATTTTTGAGTTATAAAATATAAACGAAATTAGTCATACACTTTTTTTGAATGCGAGGTCTACAGTAGAGATGCAACGAATATTCGGCTACTATAATTCGGTTATTTGGTATTCGGCCTATTCGGCTACTTTTTTTACCAAATACCGAATTACCAATGTACCGAATTTTTTACGAATACCAAATCATGAAAAAAACGCATAATAAATATTACTCATAATTAATATTTTAACAAAAAATCAGCTTATTTAATGATACGATTTTAGATTTTCACGGCCAAAAATATTTTTGTTATTAGTTTTTGGGGTATTATGCCGTGTTGCGCTACCTCCTTCTTTAGCCGACGTTTCGGACAGCGTTGCAGTGTCCATCATCAGGGCAGATGTGTAATAGTTATTAATTAATACTTAAAATCTATTTCATAATATTCCCAAATCGGTGGTTTTAAAAATTAAATGACGACATTTCGTAAAGCATTTCCGAAAACAAACAGTGATATTTTAAAGATATAAACCGTATAAGTAACACAACGTGATGTAACAATCAACAAATAATGCGTGTTGTGACACGACCTACTCGCAAATTCGCCCACTTCAATGATGAATATTCGGTATTCGGCAAAATCACTATTCGTAGCATCTCTAGTCTACAGCAATACGAAAACACCGACGAACCATCCGCAGCCAGGAACCGGTTCCAATTTGCTCTCTGATAACTGGAACCGCAGTGACACAGACAAAAGTAATAGTCTCGAGAATCTCGAGTTATGCTCGAGATAATGATTGGTTTATTTATGCTCGAGAACTCGAGATGGTCTCGAGGTTTTTAAGTATTGGAGCTTTTTGATATTTTCTAAAACCGAACCCTTGCTCACTTTTTTTGATGCCATGGTCACAAATGAAAGAATTTTCTCAGTATGTTTTAAAAAAAATAAATATACATATTATATTTTTAAAGTACTGCTATCTTAGGGAACGTACCCATACTACGTGACACGTTTAGGGGGGGGGGGGGGGGGGGTCTTCAAAATGTCACGCTTGGTACAAATGAGCGGCGGCGGGCTTAGGTTTTTGGTCACCGGGGGGGGAGGGGGGGGGGATTAAAAATTGCAAAAAGTTGGTCACGTAGTATGGGTACGTTCCCTTACATGAATTACTAGGCTTAAGCCGGGAAAACACATGCCTGTAGCTAGCACACTTGCATAAAAGCTCCTTGCAAATGCCACCTACTATCATGCGTATACGCTAACTGGCATGCCTGTATCTGCCACGCAAGTAGCAACATTTGATTTACTGGCATGCAACATGAGGGAGGGGACGCGGGGGCAGTGGCGTAGCTAGCATGGGTGGCACCCGGGGCAGATGGGCACAAATATAGACTATGTTCGCCTATAAAAAGAAAACCGAGCGACACAAAATTCGGGGCACTCCACGGGGAGCCATAGAGCTATGAAAATATAAATAACAGACCGTATTCATGTGTACAATAGTTTGGTGACAATAGCCTTCGTAAATTTTTTTTCCATGGTCGAGTGTCACCCCCCTGTCGGGAGGACCCGGGGCGGACTGCCCCCCCCTCGCTATGCTACTGCGCGGGGGGCTACGAAACCGGCATGTGTGAACGTCGCAACAGGTACTGGCATACCAGTATCCGTCTTCTTTTTTTCTCTCATTAAATTAGCCACACATTACACTGCCAATTGTATTATGATGATATTTAATTAACTTCGAATGTTTTCCATTGCCAAAAAGCTTGAGAACTGAGTGATTTGAGACACGTACTGTCTCGTGACTAGCTTGTGTATACATCTCGCTAATACAGGCATGCAAGGACGCAAATTGTATGCAAGTTTAACTTGCATATGTATCCACATTACGCCAGTAACTTCTACACGCCATTAACAAGCATGCACGGTGCTATTCCATTTTACAGGCATGTGTATCGCCGCCTATACTGGTGAATTTTTTAACCTTCCTTTAGGCACAATACAAACCCTAACACGATCGGGCGCAATTCATCTGTGAGATTAAATCACAGAAAAACAGATCGAAATAGATTTTTTGCTCAATTTTTCGAGACAAACGGAAACAGGCCTTCTGTGAGTGGTGGGGAAGGAGGAAAAGTCAGGAGGTCACACCCCTAGATCGGTGATATTTACCCTTTGACACAAAAATAACAGATCACTTCATCTCACAGATTAGTTGCGCCTGACGGAAGGTTAAAAAGAGAAATCTGCTTTAAATTTGTGTTTTGATAATTTTTTTCCATTAAGTTTCAGCTCTCAGGGAGTACCAGTTCTCTCAGATGACACCAGAATTGTCCTTAACCTTAAAATTATTATTGATTTTTTTCTTTCTGCGATACCAGTTTTGTCAGATGGCAGCACAATTGTCCTTAACCTTATTTTTTTCTTTCTGCGATACCAATTCTCTCAGATGACAGCAGAATTGCCCTGACCCTTAGGCCCTCCGTTTATGGAGATACTTACATGATTGTGACGAAACCACAAGTACCCTGCCGATATACAACTCTTTAATGCTGGTTTCCGTACACGGCGCTACCCGAAATATACTGAACTTGATCATTTTTCAAGTGCAGCCGTGGAGTTAACACAATGTCATATGACTTTTTTTCCAACATCAATCCATGCCTTCTCCACTAAATCCTTTCTTACGTATTCTGGTAAAGTATAGTTATATAAACATGCATTTTTTCCACTTCCAGAACAAATCTAACATTACTTTTATGTTCCGACGCCATTTCCGTCAAACGTCAAGCGTAAAAGTTTCAGACACAAATGATGCAACGCGTCGTGTGCGATCAGCACCGCCGATTGCGTGAAACTGATTTGAAACCGATAGACATCGCGTAGCGCCGTGAACGGGCACCAGCAAAATCGTATGGGGTTATGATCGGCGTAAGTAGCGTCGTGTACGGAGGCACTTAAAATTATCATTGACTTTTTCTTTCTGCAATACCAGTTCTCTCAGATGACAGCAAAATTGTCCTTACCCTTAAAAGTATCATTGACTTTTCTTTCTGCGATACCAGTTCTCTGGATGACAGCAGAATTGTCCTTACCCTTAAAATTATCATTGACTTTTTCTTTCTGCGATACCAGTTCTCTGGTTGACAGCAGAATGGGGTATTTCCACAAACGAGGAATTCTGTGGAAAATGTACGGAATATTTAAAGATTATTTTTCTGATTTTAATAATTCTACTAAAAATGTTTGATTTTTATGTTTTCATTCAATATTATTGATTTAAAAAACGATCTAAAACTGATCAAATCAAAACGGCCCATGGTTGGGAAATGGGTTTGTGACGTCACAAGTGTCGCTAAGCTGAACTAGCATAAATATACACTGTCAGTGAGCGTCCTCACTCATGACGTCACACGATAGCCACGCCCCAAAATATCGTTTTCGCGGTAATTCCAAAATGGGAAACTTTAACTCGCTGTAGAAAATTTATTCGTCAACATAAAAATAAAATAAAAATGCTGTAATCATCATAATTTTTTGCTTAATTTTTTTAAGCAATAAAAAAAACACGTGGAAATACCCCATTGTCCTTACCCTTAAAGTTATCATTGACTTTTGAAGTAAAACATCTTTACGCACACTTGACTTGGGGAGTAAGCTGGTGAACGCGTGACGAGAGCGTTACGAAAAGTGTTATCGGGCGAGGCGAACGGTCGGGCCTTTACACAAGCTTGACTTGGGGAGTAAGCTGGTGAACGCGTGACGAGAGCGTTACGAAAAGTGTTATCGGGCGAGGCGAACGGTCGGGCCTTTACACAAGCTTGACTTGGGGAGTAAGCTGGTGAAGGAGAGATAGATATAAGTTTTACTTCAGTCGTGTGGTCTAAAGCACACTCATTTTTTTTCTTTCAGTGATACCAGTTCTCTCATCACTGCAGAATTGTCCTTAACCTTAAAATTATTAATAACTTTTTCTTTCTGCGATACCAGTTCTCTCATATCACTGTAGAATTGTCCTTAACCTTAAAATTATTAATGACTTTTTCTTTCTGCGATACCAGTTCTCTCAGATGATAGCAGAATTGTCCTTAACGTTAAAATTATCTTTCTGCGATACCAGTTCTCTCAGATGACAGCAGAGTTGCTCTTAGCATTAAAATTAAGGACTTTTTTTGTTTATTGCCATTCCAGTTATCTTGGATGACTGAAAAATTAGGTAATTTTAAGGTTAAAACAATTCCTTATCCCTGAGTAGAACCAGAATCGCACCTCACATGTGATTTAAAAATATGACGAGAGGGCAGGGAAAAATTAATACATTTTTGGAATGTGTCACATTTTATTTTTTACAAATATGAAAGGCATAAATCTTTTTTTTTTAAATAAGCAATTCACCCTAAAGAGAGTGCTTTTTGCTGATAAAGTTAAGAAAGATAGTCATAATTTTGAGGATAATCTATGGGGAGAGGACAAATCAAATATTGAAGTCATTCAAGTCTATGAACTTATAGAGAACTGATTTTTTTTTCTGTTATGTTATTAGAGATAAGAACTTAAAAGAAGAAGAAAAAAATACACAAATAAGAAATCACATCAGAATAAAATCAGAGGCCATATTGGCGTAAATGCCTACACATTATTTATACACAAAGGAGTTGGTTTTAAAATCAATTGGTTGTATGAGACCTGTTTAAAAACATAAGAAAAAATCTCTCATGTACGAGTATGTGGTACTTTTTGAATGATAAATAATATGCATAAAAATGCTTCACACATTGACCACATCATCTTGGGTGTAGAGACTAGCGAAGAACACAATATCCCGCTTTATGACTAGCGACACCTCCTCCATCTTGGCATGCAGCATGGGGTCACCGATGATTTTAGCCGCATCTCTCACGTTCATTAAAACCTGCAAACAAACAGTCACGAGATAAGAATTACACATAGATGTATTATCATTAGATGAGACATTGAGCGAAAGAAGTTGCTTCACTTAGATGGAGGTTGGTACATGCACCAGTTTTGCAAACCTATTGGCGCATGCCTGTATCGAAATTTCTCTGTGCTGTGCATTGTGTTAATGCAAAAACAACGCCGAAAAAAAATTGGAAAAAAACGACAGGTTTCCTGAAGAAAGTGGGTTTTTATATCATTAAAACTACTGCTAATAAAGAGAGGATAAGTTGACTAAAGGTTTAAGTTCACTTAACACAAAAATTGTCATTGCTACCTACGACCAGTACATTCGACCAATCATCACCCTGTTTGGACAAAATTCTACGAGACATCTTTTAAAAAATGACCTTTGAATATAAAACCACTTCTTTTGCTCATTTCTATAACCAAAATAATTTTCAGAGACATTTTGTATTGTATTTCCATAGATACTTGTTTGGCGAAGTTCTAACATTAAGTTTTTAAGATTTCATTTATTTTACAAGGTTCTAACATCACTTTCAACCTTTTGCAATAAGAATTTTGTGTGTATCAATTATTGATATAATTATGTACAGACGGTTGATCGCTTTTGCGATGCGCAGTTTAGTTTATCACGTGCATTGGTAGGATAGGGTTCAACTTCAGCTTAATGTAACTGCCGAGCGATTCTCTATGTTTTGTGCAATCGAGATAGATCTTGGACGAGATTTCCTGTCAGATTTGTGTGATTTTCTTTGACTGTTATTTGCCTTTTCTATAGGCCGATGTCAGAATTTCAGCTGTGTCCTGTCACGCATTTCAGTTAAAGGCATTTTAAATACGAATTCATGCAAGTATGCACAATTATTTATTCATTTAACAACCTTAGCAAATCACACAAATCTGAGAAGAGATCTCGCCCAATATCTATCTCGATCGAGACAGATATCGGGCGAGATCTCTTGTAAGATTTTCTAAGGCTGTTAAATGAATAAATAATCATGCGTACTTGTATGAATTCGTGTTTAAAACGACCTAAACTAAAATACGTGACAGCTCACAGCTGAAATTCTGACATCGGCCCATAGAAAAAGCAAATAACAGCCAAAGAAAATCACACAAATCTGACAGGAGATCTCGCCCGAGATCTATCTCGATCTCACAAAACATAGAGAATTGCTTGGCTGAGGTGTCAAAGTTTGCAGAAATGAATTCTCGTAATCTATTTAACAATTTCTGATTTTGAGGTTCAATCATTCAATTCAATTCAATAAAGTATTTAGTTCAACATGTTTTAAAGGAAAAAATAGTAGGGATTTCAATACTTCGTTTGTGTGGAAGCACCATGTTAGAAACCGTACTAATGAAAGTTACGTAATGTCGGTATTCAACAATGAATGATGTATGTGAGTATAATTTGGCTGTTGAACACAAGAGTCGCTTCTCTGCACCATGAACAAAATGAAACATGGTTTCAAGTCTATTTTACTTATACTACATCTCAATGGCTTTAAGTCATCAATGTGATGTTGAGTGTGAGCTTGATTAAAATGACAAAAATTGAATAGAAGTAGTTATTGTGGAAGAGAGAGTTATTGATTACCTCATGCAGCTGCTGTATGTTCCTAACGATGATGCCTTCCTGGACGTCAGTCAGGTCCACAATGTCGGAGAAGGGTTTGCCCTTGGCCCACTCGTACACCACCTGCACCAGGCCAAAGTTCAGTCTCTCGGCCAGGCATGCCGGATCATCTAGTCCCACCTGAAATAATTATGAATGTATGTTTACATATACAGTGTTTAGAAATTAGTGATACTTCGGAAGCGACGAAAGTGTCAAGCGTTGCGAACAGGTTGCGAACAGGTTGTGAGCCTGGTTGAATGTCCACCGAACCCACAGCCTGACCTGGACTGTCTGGCCTGTATGTCACTTGAGCCAAGGTTGTTTTGCAGAAATTCAAGTGTGACAAAGTCATCAAATGGCCATTCAGTTCCAAGTCTCAAGCTTATTTTGAAATAAGCTTTCAAAAACAGTTTTTAGTTTTCGGATATGTTCAGAAATATTTAATTTATTAAATATTTCGACCTTTTGACAAAATATGCCTGAGCCTTGAGGGGTTAAGACTTACCATGTACTTCTCCTCCACCTTGGACAGCTCCATGTCCACAGCCTTGATGGCATTAATGCTCTGCAGCAGGCTGGTCTCAATGGGTGTCTCCGATTGCGTACGCGCCTGGAACACGAGGCAGCTGAGCAGCGCCGCGATCTTGGCCGGTTCCAGGTCCGTGAGGATGTTGCGGAACACAAGCTCCGTGATGATCAGCTCGTTGGTTTTCATCTCGCACGCCACCCGGCCCTTCATTGCTACCCGATTCTGGTCATCCACATAACTGGGGAAATGATTTTTTAAAATATTATTACATTCCAGATTTCACGGAGGGTGATGCAATCCCACGAATTCCATAGGCATGATACATACACCTTCTTGATTATTATATTCTTACGTGCCAATTCACCGTTGGTATAAGCAGCCTAAACCTTGTTTAAAGCCAGTTTAACTATACCTACGCTGTGGTAATAAGTCAAGTTATTCACTATTTCAACCTTATGCATCTCATAATGTTTATTCAACATTTATAAGTAAGTAGTATGTAATACATTGACAACTTTCATAGTCGAGCGTTTAAGATCCTTGACTATCTTGAGAATCCAGAGTTCATGGGTTTGAATTTCAGCATGCGCATATAAATTTTGTTTAATTATTTTGTGTTATTTTACATTAGTTAGTTAAAAAATAAAATATATACATTTTATGTAGAATATTTACAGAACACACCACAGCGGTAGATATTCTCAGTATTACCCTTGTATCGTAAATCGTAATATGAAAGCCTGGGGTGTATACATAAACAACCCCAATCTTGATGGGCCTTATACTCTAAAAACCATTATGGTTAATGAATTTACTCGCGGACAAAATTATGTTAAAAAAATGGCATAGAGACACCAACCTTATAGAGCGATTGTCTGTTGCATGGGCGGCCTTTAGAGTGTTTCCACACGTTAGAATCACCAAGCACAATAACAAATTTAGGAATATTTTGTGACAGAAAACAGGTTAGGTCGTCAATAAAAGTTGATCCGGTAAGAGCAAAATTCACAATGATTGCAGGATTGAGTTTTGATGATATGTAGATTTAATTTTTTTCGTGTCACAATAACATTATTTGAATAATTCAAATTTTGTATTCAAAAGAACACTCGAACGCCATCTGTGGTCCATCCGCAGTTCAACGGCAATATACTTAATGTCCCTGAAAATACATAGAGACTGCCAAACAACCATTTTGATGATATAAATATTTAAAATTATTATAGAGATCAAAATAAATACATATTATGATGTCTAATCAACCCTTGTGAAAGACTACTATTCATAGTCAAAATTTGAGGACCAGATCTGAATAGCCAGGTACTTTCCAATCTTTCTCTTCGCCCCTTCCTTAAACCTCACACCATACCGTTGGGACTCTTATGCGATATGTAAATTGCTAGTTGTATACTTACTTCAGTTCTTTCAGCACTTCCAGTCTTCTTTGGTAATCTGGATAGAGAGCCATTGCTTCGTAAGAGACGAGCACCTTCAATTTTCGGTATTTGCGTTCAACCTGCTTCCTTTCAAACACAATGGCAAATTCTTTTTCAAAGTTTGCAATGTTGGTAGCCGGAATTAGATTTTGTAATTTTCTCTGAAAAGAAAAGTAAATTGTATTAATTAAAAATATTGATAGATTATAAATTCTTAGTCCATCTTAAGTGCATAAATATTTACAAATAAATATGATGAAACTGACCTTTGAACTATCAACTCTTTCAATTGATTTTAATATTTCTCCACTGTGAATTTTGAAATCGTGTCTTAAATTAACAAATTCAAGGGGTTTAGTTTTATTGAAAGCTGTGAATGAGAGTTGAGATAGTTTCATGACGGCTAATTTGCAAGTTTCTCCGGGCGGATTGGATCGGAACCTCGCTATCTGTCTTTTCTCGTAATCGTTGACAACTAGCGCCCAGTCAAAGTTGAAGCTCTGCGTGGTGACTCCGATGATGTTCTTGGTGCCGACGCAGATGACCAGGTGTTTGAGGGTGGTCTGGTCAGAGCCGAAGGAGTCGGGCCCCCGGGCCAGCCCGCACATGGAGTACCAGATGTCGGTCTTCTCTATGGACGGAGTCTGGTCTTCTGTATCTGGGTTTTCCGTGTCGAGGATGAGGACTTTGTACGGTGTCAGACGAGGTCCTGAAGATTTAAAATTAAATTTTCAGTTATTGTCCATAAATAAATATAAATTAGGCACTCAGAAACAGAGTGGCTTAGGCTGGGTATACACAGATCGATTCGATTTTCAAAATACACTGATGTATTGTTTTATGATGTTTTTTCTATGAGAACTATGCAGTCGATATCGAATGCTCGTAGCAGCCTTGTATTCTTAAAATTAAGTACTTCTGAAGATAAATTTAAACAGAGTGTTAAAAATTTAACGCTTATTTCTAATAATAAAATTTGAAAGCGTATTTCATCACCCTTCGAAACAGTTTTTAGTTTTCGGATACGTTCACAAATATTCCATTTACTAGCTGAACCTGCCACGCGTTGCTGTGGCTAATAAAACACAACGTTATCTATTGGATGGTTATCCAACCTTTATAACCACCGGCGTCTTTGAGTTTATCGCAAAGAGACAGACAGATGCCGTGGAGAACTTTAATTTATAATACGTAGAGATGGTGTGAAAAATAATAATAATGTGCATGAAATGTTAATAATGATACTGTATCTGTCTAAATAACTTTTCAATTACTGCAATGTACGTGACCATTTTTTTAGAAGATACAATGGGTATAGTAAGCTATCCGTAAAAGATAGATATATGCCTTCGCGGACTTTTTTGTAGATCTATAAAAGAGAAATATCCCACCATGCATTGTTTTGTTATATCCCAAAAGGATAAGGCAGCGTTTTCGATGAAAGCTACCAGGCGGCTTGGCTTTTTCCGACACTTCTAACAATTATCATTATGCTTCAACCAATTTACACACATCCTTGACAAATTACATACCTAAACCTTCCTCACGAAACATTCTATCTATTGGTGAAAACCGCATGAAAATCCGTTCAGTAGTTTTCGAGTTTATAGCGAACAGACAGACAGACAGACAGACAGTAGGCGCAGGGGACTTTAATTTATAATATGTAGAGATGTAGAGATTTGGATTTTATTGTCAAGCTGAAATATATTTACCTACTGACAAAATACGCCTGAATTTTGTAGTGTTAAATATCTTCATTATTAATTTTCCAGTTGTCAAGATCTTTTTGACTACTCCTTTGGTGGTTAAGTTCCTCTGGTCCTGAGCATATATCTACATGAAGTTGCTTTGACATGTGATTTGAGTTAAAAATAAATAATTACAAACCTTGGAAATTGAGACACACGGCAAGTTGGTTGACATACTTCCCGATACTGATAGCCAATATTCTCCCTGGTAATATATACTTCTTGGGCTGCTCCAGCAAGATAGGCATCAGGTCTGACATCTCCTGGAGATAGTCAGCCGCCACGTCGTGGAACTCTGCAAGGGCGGTCAGGTGAGGGGGCAGGGGTTCCTTGGCGTACATCTCCACGACCTTTTCCAGTTCCTCAAGCTCTTTCTTGTAGCCATCGGCCTTGCACTGCTGACCAAACTCCCGGAAGGAACGCTGCATCACGCTTTCCACGGTCACGCTTGTTGCCCTGAAATTGAACAGAATGCACGCACAGTAAGCAGCTTTAATAAAAAGACACATAAAGCGGGGTCTAATTCAATGGCAACCACCTCTGCAGTCCTGAAATACCTGAAAAAAATCCTTACTCAAGAACCCTTGTGCAGAAACAGGTGGTATGTTTGATTATGTAGTTTTCCCTATGTTAACAAATAGATTGCAATCCTTGGAGCAGGTGGGAATGCTGCCTTTGTTCGACTGGTTTTCAATGGAAGATGCTCCGAGGAACTAGCAGCGCAGTCGGGAAACATGCCAAACACGCTTCCAACACTGTTTTCCCAATGCGTTCAGTCGACCTTGGGACTAGCCTGGGTATTCCCTCCGCCAAACCTTGTTCCGAGAGATCTCACACACCTAAATCAGACAAGGGGCATGTTTCTTCTAGCTGTCCCAGAATGGGAGAAGACCTTCTGGAGAAGTGACCTAAAACAGCGAACAGAAGAACCCCCTATGCGCCTGCGCAGCCTGGAAAGTCCTAATAGACACATTGACAGGACTACCCCCTCCCAGGATTCGGGATCTGGAACTAGAGATCTGGAGGATTGTGGGTGGGAACAAGCCCTAATAACATGGAGCGGGAAGAATGCCAAGTCATGCTAGAGAGTTTACACTGAAGACTTACAAACCTGCATGGGATAGGTGGTGTAAATGTGGCACTTATGATGACGTGGACGTCAACAAACCCCACCAACAATGGTCGCCAGGTATTTAATCCAACTATTTTTTCAAGGAAGTCTAGCCCCTTGTACTCAATTGACAATTGTCACTTGACAACAGGTCGCTTCTACGAATCATTCTTGTGTTCAACGGTTTGACTGTGGAATGATTTGCCGATCTCCGTGTTTTCTCTCTTTTACAACACGGGCATGGGTTTAAGTTTAAAAAAAATGACATCACTTGGCAGGACACGTATCAAGAATGGAAAATATCTAACAAATACTTAGGTGATTGGACGATTTAGAAACAAACACCACAGCCATAAGCGTAAAGAATAAATTGGAGGTGAATGAGCGCTTTTATTATTATCGTGACGATCTACGTTTACCATGACGGTTTAAAAAGAGCACAAAACGTACATTCTTTAACCTAATAATGCTGCAGCAAAAGATGAGATACACAATGTATGTAGGTCTGTTTGCTCCAAAGGAAAAAGGTAATCATTTTCTTGCATCTCTCTCACACAATTTACTGTGACATTTCCTTAGACCCCTACAATACTAATGTGACGTGACGATAATTTTGAAAGCATGGAATAGTTACAAGGATAATATTGAAGTGTGAGTGAATTCCAAAAATTCAAAAATGTAAAATGTCAATGCGCTGATGGTTTTGCTTTTGTTCTTACAATCATTATCATACATCTTCCTCACACGTATAAAGAAAATGAATACATCTGTTTCCTCCAAAGGTAAAAGTAGTACTTTGGAGGAAACAGACCCACGTAGATTGTGTGTCTAATCTTTTGTCTCACCATTATTTAATGTGTGAGAAAGAGGTGCAGCATTAGTAGGATAAAGAACGTACTTCTATGCTGTCACGGTACCGTAATCGTGGATCGTCATGGTAAAAATAAAAGTGCTCAATAGAGTTATGGTCGGCAGAAGTGGAGACATTTCGTTTGAAGGAAGTTAATTTGTGTAATTACCTGAGTAAGCTCAGCATTGTAGAATAAGTGACTCTGAACTGCGATGATAACTTCATAGGTTTGCCCTGCATCATTGCTTTGAGGGTATGACAGTCAGGGACATCTTTCTTGCACAGTATTATTACAGCACCGGTATCATCAAGACCTAAGTAAATAAAAAAAATATTGTAACATCTTTTCATAGCAGAGGCAAGTCATCTGCTAAATATATATTTTTTCTTTAACCCCTCAGGTCACAACCGTATTTTGTCAGAGGGTCAAAATAATTCCATTTTGCAAAAGTTTACGAATAAATGAAATATTTCTGAATGTAACCGAAAACTACAAACTGTTTTGGAAAGGTGATGAAAAACGCTTTAAAATTTTATAATTTAAAATAAAAAAATTTTGCATGCAAACATAAAAAAGTTTTGAAAATGGCTTGTCTTACTTTTTTATAACTAAAAATACTGATAACAAAAAAATAAACAAAGTACATAATTTATTAGGCAAATGTATTTTAAACGTTATCGTCAATTCACTTTTTTGTCATTTCATGTAAAAATAATTAATAAAAAATTCTCAAAGTTTCATAATTTTTTTTCAAATTGCGGTTGAAAACTTTGGATTCATAAAGGTGTAGATTTGAATTATTTTCTCTTTCTAACACCATTTAGATCATAATTCTAGCCATGATAGTAAGGGAGACAACGATTTCTATGAGACCTGTATGAGTTGTTCCGAAAACTGAATAAATAAACCTGACGGTTAAAATAATAATAATACATTGGAACCCCGTTTATTCGAACAAACACATGATTCGAAATTTATTCGAAAATTTTTTCATACAAAATGTTTTTTTAATTCCAAATTTGTTAAATCGTATTTCGAAATTATTTTGGTCTGCGTACGAAAATTTATTTGTGTAATTCAAAAAAAGAATTTTTTTGCATAATTTCGTAAATTTGAATGTGACAGGCAGCTGTGGTTTAAAACAGTATATTGAAACAAGTTCGGCTGTGTAATTAATAGTATCCGCGACAGCTGTTTCGCCTTCTGAAGGCATTATCAAACTGTTTGATAATGACATGGAAGGCACTTTCATTTTATTTCTTATTTTAAATATCCTTCCTTATTGTATTTATTTTTCTTCCTTATTTTAGCTGTAGTTCCAGAAGAACACAACAAGCTCCTACACAAATCAATTGATTAAAATAATCTTTCAACATAATATTTTCTACCTCTCCTGCTCTCTATCCTTATCCAGTATGTATAAGCAATGGTGAATAATTGTTATGTATAAAACATAGGTTAATTGTCGTTTTAAGTAAGAACTGGAATCTATGAGGCGGCACGATAGCATTGTCTATTGTTTTTCATCCTGGCAACACCAGAGAGGAGCGGAAATGTGATGGTGGCACTTCCCCCGGCGGGCGTAAGGCCCGCCGGAGGTGGAGAGAGTTTTTGTTGGAGATAATCGGGCAAGATGGAGTGCATCGGTGCCTAATCAGAGATTCGAGAAGTTCCCGTAAAGTTCGGGCGGTTATTATAGTGCCGTTACAAGTTTATTTGAGTTCCCGTTATGGTTTCGACCCCGCGAGTCGCGCTCCGGAAATAAATGTTGTGTTCACACAATGGCCGAATTGTATTTTGTTTAGGATTAGGAAATTTCGATCTGGACAGTAAACGCCCCTGCCTTTAATCCCCGGAACATCGTGGGCTAGTATGATTTCCGGCCAATATAATGTTCTACCCGATCTCCGCCAGGAAATCTCCTGGTGTATCAATTCACGATACACGTGCGTGACTCTGTTCGTTTGCCATCCGCGCCAGCTTACTCCACCGTGGGACGTGGAGTAGCCTTATTTGCTCGCGCCAGAGTATTTGCTCATGCTGCAGAGGCCAGAGGATTCCTGCCGCCAATATAGTCAGCTCGCATCACCGTGGGACGCGGGCAGTTGCACCAACCTTAGTCACCGGGAGGATCCCTCATCGTCTAAACGACCGCGTTAATAGTCAGATTACTTTAGCTTTAGTTATCGGTTATGGTCTGTGGGGGTAAGTTCTTTCCTATCTGTATTATTATTTGCAATATTTGAAATAAACCTATACGGTTAGTCCAATTATAATTAACCTTATTTTATTTACAAAACCTGGTAATTCCTGCCTATGCCTGACAACTTAGAACATAATTCCCCGCTCTGGGAGGGGGGTACTCTGCTCTACCGCTGTGCTGGTCGATTTGGCGGGTCTGATGCTGAGGATTCCTCGGGATCAGATCCTGGCGCGTCCGGTACTAACCGGCAAAGCCATTTCGACCACTCACCTTAATTAAATCCCTTTAATAAATAGCCAACTATTGGCCATTCATTTGACCCTAACATGGCGCCTACAACTGTGTCCTGGGCTCGTATAATTCTTATTTGTCTAGGTTTTGGGTTGGAGTTACTATAGTTTTGTCTTGTAATCGATCAATAATTGTTTTTGTTATTTCGAAGCATCTCACATAAAACATAACCTTTAAATGTCATTCCGGTATACACGTAAATATTGCGAAGTTATCAATCTGTCAACAATGCAGCCAACTTGATAATAACACTGTAGACATTATTATTATATATTTGTTTGTGGGTTAAGTTATTCGGACTTACGGGCAACACGAATACTAAGTGTCAATTTGACAGACGGCTATGTCAATCGTAAACAAACATTGCATTTTGACAACAACTGTCATAATGTAATTACACCTTTAAGTTTTTAGGATTGTCGTGTACAATAAATACTATTAAGTGCTTATAAATACGATTAATTATATAATTGCTCTGCGGGTAAGCAATATATTCGTAGCTATCGTTACTAGCTAATTATTGACATTGTACATTTAATTATTGGAATTTTACAATTATACTTTTCAAAATGTCGACTACAATAGACAACATTAATAGTAGATCGAAAGATGAACTTTCTGCGGAACTTTTATCCAGGAATATAACACCAGACGGTACTTTAGAAGAAATGCGGATTCAAGCCAGAAGGCATAACAAAAATATTAAAATATCTGAAGCTATCGAGCATCATGAGATAAGTGTTAACCCAGATAATGACAGCGAATTTGGCTCAAACTACATTAAATATACAAAAGTTATTTATAATGAATCAAACTCTTCTTCATCTTCATCCACAAGTACTATTAATAATTGGAATATTAAATTTGATGGTAATAGTTGCGTAAGAGACTTTATACTGGAAATAGAAGAGAAATGTAGAATTAGGAACGTTCGTCATGACGATTTAGTGAGATGTTTTCCTGATATTTTAGATGGATTGGCATTATTATGGTTCAGATCAATTTATACACCTGATTTGACTTGGAATGAATTATCTATATTACTTATAAAACAATTCGAAACAAATAATAGACAGATTGAATTAAAATCACAACTTTTCTCTATGAAACAACCAGCTGGTATGTCAGCCTTTGAATTTACGTTAAGAATGCAGAAGCACAATAATATGCTTGATTCTAAATTACCACTCTCTGAACTTTTACAATTATGCATGAGGGCATTACTACCCATTTATATCAACCTTCTGGCATCTAGAGATTTCAACTCATTTTCAGAACTTACCGAAGCTACAAATAAACTGGAGTCTTATTCAACATCTAATTTGTTAGAAAATAATTCTTCTTCTTTTTCTAATGATAATCCACTTAAGGATAATAAAACAAATTATTATTTCACCACTTCACGGGGCAGTAATAATAATAATTTCAATTCTAATCGTAACTATTCTTATCGTGGTACCTACAATAATCGTTCTACGGATTTTAATTATAAACAAAATAATAATAATAATTATAATAATAATAATAATAAACAATATAGTGGCAATTCTGCTAATATCAATAATACTCGTTTTTTCTATAATAATCAATCTAAAAAGAATACTTCTAATGATTATGGAGAAAAGGAGATGTGTCATCCTGAACCGAATTCTACCAAGAACAATATTTATTGTTCTTTTTGTAAATTAAAAGGTCATTTACTATCGGATTGTAGGAAGAGAAAACAAAACAATTCCAATCCGAAAGTTGCTTCTGTTAAACATGGGAATTCAAAAAACTAGATGTGAGTCGCTCTGCTCACGCGCCTTCCTTTGCGCAGAGGAAGTGCGAGTGGCAGAGTTGGCTCCGTCAGGTTAATCAGTTCTTTCGGACTCGAGTTCTGAGGTGGAGGTACCGCCGCCGAAGGATCCCGATTTTAACAGGCGATTTTCATGTTAAGGATATACTTAAATCAGATAGCATACCAGCTTAGTCGGCTATCATAAAGCATCTTCACAGGCGCTATCTTTAATTTAAACCTCTTCAATACAGCTCATTTCAGTTCAGCCTGATCATCCGGATTGCTTTGACCAGTATTGGACATAAAATACATAAGTAAATAATTAATTTTTAAGTGGTCTTTTGTAGAAAATTAAAATCTTACTCCAGTTGATTACTCGAGTATAATTTCACATTAAAATAATAATTAAGATTTGTTAGTTTATTTATGTACAATTATGAGATGCCTCGAAGTACAAATACATATATGTATATATATATATAATAAGTTCACTATGGTTTATATTTATCTTTAAGTTTATTTCCTTGTCAACTTAGAATGCATGACGATATGAACCCGCTTATCCTTTTGTATTCTGAGTCCATACAGTTTAACATACTCTGTATTAGTCCTACTAAGTTTTTGTCAACTTGGAATATACGATAATATGAACCCGCATATCCTCGTGTATTCCAAGTTCAATCTCATATGAACTGTGTTCATATACTTTTATATTGCATAAACGTAATTAAGAACATTAAGAGGTATTCGCCCAAAATTTCAATATGTTCTCAATTTAATAATGTTTTAACTACATTTGCTAAACAATAAAAATAACTTACTATAATTATTCAGAAATTTCATTAATTTGAAGAATTTAATCAATTCCCAAGCTATGAGTGTGATTGATTAGTTCCTGCGAGAACTTCAGTAATTAGTTACGATGCACTAATACTATAATTTCTTGTTGCACCTTCTGGTACAAAAGTCACATACTTAATTAATTGGCACCATTTTTTTTTTAACGATGGTTGTTGACTATTGATAGCACCATTTATTTACGATGGTCGCTAACCATTCTATTGTCACCATTTTTAACAATGGTTGAATAATAAATAAATTGGCATCATTCATGCGATGATTGTATGACTATCCTTAACACCTTTCAGTACAATGGTTGGTTATATCCTGTATTTCATATACAAATGTTCTAATAAACTTATATTTTGTTTTCTATTATATAACTGTCAGAAAAACTTATCCCACGAGACCAGTTAGAGAGTTAGATAGGTAGGCTCTTCTAAAGAGGAATTCTTTTATCCATAATGGATTTAAAATCAGTGTTGAAGTGCAGATGGTACACCTTCTAAGTGTATAGCCTACTTTGGCTTACTTAAAAGTGTTCTGAACAGTGATGCTTTACGCATATTTAATGTGTTGATGTTTATTGATGTCATATCTTGGTGATAATATCTATTCTAATATTAAGTTCTATTCTGTTATAGATGCTACGTCTACGGTAGTCCCAGACGAGAGTCAGAATACATCACCCAGCGTCTTATATGCTGAGGGTGATTACGGGCCCCGTTCACGTATCTTCTTATTATCTTCTTATTGTCTTCTTATTGTCTACAATTAAGGTCTTTAACTCTAAGTACTGATTTAATTATATCTAATTTTCTAACTTCGAATGGATGCGTCGCAGACTCTACCATCATGTCTTCAGCATGATGGGC
This sequence comes from Limnephilus rhombicus, assembly GCA_929108145.2. Lineage (NCBI taxonomy): Eukaryota > Metazoa > Arthropoda > Insecta > Trichoptera > Limnephilidae > Limnephilus > Limnephilus rhombicus. The sequence goes on from OV815287.1 coordinate 32,602,320, forward strand.
GCGACTGATTTTGTCACGCACCCATTTGCAAGCATACTGTTGCTAGTAGTTTTGTTTTTTTTTCTGATGTACAACTCATTTTAATGATATTATGTTTATGTATGTTTTTAGGAACCCATCAGACCAAGTTAGGGTATCTCTTAGCTCAGGCTTTTCTTTTGTTCTCCTTGTGTTTGAGGGCAAACACCTTGGGGGCGAGCGGGGTAATGTTATGTATAAAACATAGGTTAATTGTCGTTTTAAGTAAGAACTGGAATCTATGAGGCGGCACGATAGCATTGTCTATTGTTTTTCATCCTGGCAACACCAGAGAGGAGCGGAAATGTGATGGTGGCACTTCCCCCGGCGGGCGTAAGGCCCGCCGGAGGTGGAGAGAGTTTTTGTTGGAGATAATCGGGCAAGATGGAGTGCATCGGTGCCTAATCAGAGATTCGAGAAGTTCCCGTAAAGTTCGGGCGGTTATTATAGTGCCGTTACAAGTTTATTTGAGTTCCCGTTATGGTTTCGACCCCGCGAGTCGCGCTCCGGAAATAAATGTTGTGTTCACACAATGGCCGAATTGTATTTTGTTTAGGATTAGGAAATTTCGATCTGGACAGTAAACGCCCCTGCCTTTAATCCCCGGAACATCGTGGGCTAGTATGATTTCCGGCCAATATAATGTTCTACCCGATCTCCGCCAGGAAATCTCCTGGTGTATCAATTCACGATACACGTGCGTGACTCTGTTCGTTTGCCATCCGCGCCAGCTTACTCCACCGTGGGACGTGGAGTAGCCTTATTTGCTCGCGCCAGAGTATTTGCTCATGCTGCAGAGGCCAGAGGATTCCTGCCGCCAATATAGTCAGCTCGCATCACCGTGGGACGCGGGCAGTTGCACCAACCTTAGTCACCGGGAGGATCCCTCATCGTCTAAACGACCGCGTTAATAGTCAGATTACTTTAGCTTTAGTTATCGGTTATGGTCTGTGGGGGTAAGTTCTTTCCTATCTGTATTATTATTTGCAATATTTGAAATAAACCTATACGGTTAGTCCAATTATAATTAACCTTATTTTATTTACAAAACCTGGTAATTCCTGCCTATGCCTGACAACTTAGAACATAATTCCCCGCTCTGGGAGGGGGGTACTCTGCTCTACCGCTGTGCTGGTCGATTTGGCGGGTCTGATGCTGAGGATTCCTCGGGATCAGATCCTGGCGCGTCCGGTACTAACCGGCAAAGCCATTTCGACCACTCACCTTAATTAAATCCCTTTAATAAATAGCCAACTATTGGCCATTCATTTGACCCTAACATAATATAAAGCAACAACACTTGCCAAGCGGTCACAAAAGTTAAGCAACATTTTTAATTCACCTCTTCTTCCAGCACGGCCGGCCATCTGAATGTATTCTGCAGGTAACAGCGCTCGCATTTCTAGTCCGTCGAATTTGGAAACCGAATCGAAAACCACCGTCCTTGCCGGCATGTTAACTCCCATGGCAAATGTCTCCGTTGCAAAGAGAATTTTAACCTAAAAGAGATAATAGGAGAGTCAAATACAAACTACGGAACATATCGCAGCATGTTTGCTGAATAAGTGACTCCTGATGCCGTTCACTGGCTTCATGATCTCAGTATTCCGCTGTATGACATCCATTAAAGTGAATAAAAATTGAATATACTATTACAAAGGAAGGTGTTTTTTACATACCAGTCCTGTTTGGAACAACATTTCAACAATTTCCTTGAGAATGGGTAAAATTCCACTATGGTGAACTCCAATTCCACACGCTAATAGAGACTGCATTCTTAGGATCTGTAAAAAATAAGTGTTCTTTCTTAAGGCTCCGTAGTAAACGTTGAAAAAGTAGAAAATAGTTTGAAAGGGAGATATAAAAATTTAATAAAACACGTTTCGTTTAAAATAGAGCAAAAAAACTCTTGACAAATGCTTATGTTGCATTTAAAGATACACTGTGAATTTTTTCACAACCATATCATAATAAACAATGGAACAAAATATGTTTTTATGTAGTAATTTTCGGAGATTACTTTGCAATTTTTTCTATCGAGGTAATTTGGAATGCTGGGACTTAAGTACTTATTTTATTGTGTAGCAATACAGTGAAACTCGGACCCATAAGGGGGCATACATTAATTACGTGAGTCGTTTTTCTTCCAATCTAGACCCCTCCCTCCGTTGGTGAGATAAATTTGGGCCACTTTGTATATTCTTTTCAAGTAACATGAGATTTTGCTGGACCCCACCCCCCTCGTTTTGAGCTCATGTAATTAATGTATGCCCCCTAAGCTTGTTTTCAAGCTACCTACAACATTACCAGACATATGTAATGATGATGACTTATTAAGAAGTTCTCACTTAAGAAGTTTGATTTTTCGGTATCTTTAAGATTGAACTTTAAAAATGGCCCAATTTATCCCACATATAAGGTTTTTCCGCTTAAGAATATTTTTTCATTCCCTTCGAAAACTTTTTAAGATAGTTTCATTGTATCCTCAGATACTGAAGTCCAAAAATGAAGATTAGAACAGAAGTCGAGAATAATTGAAGTTTAGAACTGAAATTTGGAACTGAAGTCTACTGAAGTCTAACTGAAGTCGAGAACCGAGAAAATAGAAATTTTTTATTTTTCCTAATCATTCACTAGACATTTCCTACTTAAATATACTAAGGCGATGGTTATAATTTTTTACTTAGGGTGAAAATAATACATAATATACATTTTACAGCAGAAAAAACCTTGGAAAGATGGAACAAATTTAACAAAAAATTAGCGTATAATATAATGTATTGAAAGAGCTTCTATCAGATGCCGACAGATGCCAGCAGGGAAAGAGCTTCTATCAATTGCTGACAGATGCCAGCAGAGGTGCCCGGGTGGGCAGTGGCTGTCGAGAGCGGGCTTTCGCCAGTTTACCGATTAGATTCAATTAGCAGCCAGTATAGACAGGTTATGTGACCAGTAGTATAATTATTGTAAATATCGTAAACTGATAATAAACAAGATTGTATCAAGGGCCTTATTATTATTAAGGATCCCCACAGAACAAAAAGTTTTGATTGTAAATAACACAAACATCACAGAGTACAACTCTATTTTTTTTTTCATGAGATAAAATTAGAATAGTGTTGAATTGATATAGCGTCCAACCTGCGGTAGTTTCCTGTCAGGTTCTTTCAGTCTCTTCAGACACATCTGAATAAAGGAATGAATGCGCCCCTTTTCTCGGGCCGTTGTCAAGTCAATGGAGCGGAGGGCTTCTGCCGTGTTATCACACCTGCAAAGAAAGGTCACATTTACCTTCATTATCGAATATTATATGATCAACAAACTGGACATCTACTCTAGAATTCTGTTTGATATTTGTGATAGATCGCATCCTCGGTACATGCTCAATCCACTTCATTTGTGATTATTGTATAAAGAGTAGCACGGGTTAAATTCATACGACCTTTCAATGCAGTTTTTGGTAATATTCATATACCCCCACTGGTCATGAATTACCGATAGACTAGGGTAACATAGGTCTCAAATAAAAGTCATTTGACAGCCTGGATTCTCAATGTCTTTTTTCATTAACCCCTCAGGCGTTGGGCATATTCTGTCAGATTATTCCCTCTTTGCAACAGAATCCAAATAAATGGAATATTTCTGAACGTATCCGAAAACTAAAAACCGTTTTTGAAAGGTGATGAAATACGGTTTCAAATTTTACTATTAGAAATAATCATATAATTTTTTTTAACGCAAACCGAAAAACCTTATAAAAAAACTAAAAACACATACATATTTTATTACACACATGTATTATAAATATTGTCATCACCTCCCTTATTGTTTTTTCACGTAAAAATAATTAATTTAAATTTTATTTTTAAAATTGCTTTTGGAAACTTTTATTTCATAGAGATGTACATTTTAAATTTTCTGTGGTTAACTTTTAGATATGAATACATATAAAGAGTGGTGTTTTCTCATTCTAAAACTGTTTATATCATATTTATCACCATGACAGTAAGGGAGACACAACAATTTCTGTGAGACCTATAGTAAGTTTTTTTTTTTTTTTTTTTTTTTTTTTTTTTTTATTTATTAAAATACAATACAGAATATAGTATATTATATAAAGCATTGTACTCCCAAGAGTTAATAAACTCATTGCGGGAATGATACGCATTACATGAAACATATAGCTGTATGTATTAAGTGGACATATCATAGGACATACACAACATTATTATTTCAGATAGTCATTCATAAAATGAAGTTTGAGCATGTTAGTTTGGGTCTTTTTACATTGACTTGCACATTTGATCTCGTTGGGTAGTTGATTATATTTTGTGTAAGCTATGTATTCTAGGGATCTTAGTCCATATTTTGTTGATTTGATTTTTGGTATATGAAGTTTGTTGTGATTTCTTGTGTTGTGTTGGTGTACGTCGCAATTGTAATTGAGTTTAGTGTTGGAATGTGCCGAGTGTTGAATTACTTGTAATATAGTTTTTGTTATTTCAAAAGTGGGAATGGTGTTAAAAGGAAGTATTTGGGTGTTTCTGTAAATGTCTTTGACGTGTGTATCCCAAGGTAGACTGAATATATTTCGCAGGGCTCTATTTTGGACGACTTGGACTTCTGAAATCATTTTTTTTGTAGCAAATCCCCAGATTCCGGCAAGATATATTAGATGTGAGTGAATCATAGCATGGTAAATCGATCTTAATAGAGAAGGAGGAAGTAACCCGCGAAATCTATATAAAACACCAGTTATAGGAGTAATTTTGGATAGAACATGTTTAAATTGGTGATTCCATGTGAGTTGTGAATCAATGAAAAGGCCAAGATATTTTGTAACATCAGCCCTTTCAAGGCGGTTATTATCAAGACTTATATTAAGACTTACATTTTTTTTATTTGCAAACAATATGTAATGTGTTTTTCTTATGTTTAGGCTAAGTTTGTTTAATCGCAACCAGTTTGCCAGGCAAGCTATATCCCTTTCCATTTCCTTTTCTAGTTCGTTTAAATCATTATTGTGATAAAGAATCACTGTATCATCTGCATAAAGTTGTATTGTACCCTTAAGTCCCCATTTAGTAATATCATTTATATATATTAAAAATAGTAATGGTCCAAGTACGGAGCCCTGAGGCACACCACATTTTATCGTTCCCATGCTGCTTGTCCCTTTTCCAACAAAGGTCTGACAGTGTCGGTTAGAGAGGTAACTACACAGTAACTTCAGGGGAGTGCCTACTATGCCTAGGTGTTCTAACTTCTTTAGTAGTATCCCGTGGTCAACCGTATCGAAAGCCTTTTTTAAATCTATAAATAAGCCTGCAGTATGCTTACCCTGGTCTATATGTTTTTGGAGGGCATATACAAAATCGAAAGCAGCACATTTTGTGTTAGATTGGTTTCTGAATCCATACTGTTGGGATGCGAGTAAATTGTTTGATAAGAGATATTTAGTGAGCCTAAGCTTAATAACCTTTTCAAAAACTCTAGAGAAAACAGAGAGGATGGATATAGGACGATAATTAGAAGGATTTTTTTTGCAATCATCTTTGTAAATCGGAATTATTTTTGCTATCTTTAGTTGATCTGGGAAGATTCCACTATCCAGGGATTGATTAATAAGAAAAACAAGGTGGTCAGCTAATACATCTTTGCAAAAGTTCAGGTGCACGGGTGTAATTCCATCTAAACCTGGAGATGCATTAGACTTTAGTTGAGAGATGATACTGAGAACTTCTGTTTTATTTGTTTTGGCCATATATAGGGACTGGATTGCTTTTTGATACATATATAGGTAGATGAGTTGTTCCCAAAAATGAACAAATTAGCTTGAGGGGTTAAACTCAATCAGTTATGAAACAGTATTTAAGCGCCACTAGAGGTAATGAAAAATTGGCATTGGTCAGACTACGGGCATATTACGTACAATGTAGTGACTTCTTAGGATAAACAAAGTACATCATCATCACTCTTGGCTCTACAACCCCTGGTGGGTCTTGGCCTCCTCAAGAGTCTTCCTCCACTCATCACGGTTTTGTGCCACCTCTCTCCAGTTTACAATTTCCAAGGTGGATATATCTTTGAGGACGTTGTCGCTCCATCTTAAACTTTAATCTCATCATCTCCATCTCATCCAACAAAGTACATAGCAAGTATTTATTAGAGATGTCATTACCTGTTTCTGGAGAGTATGAAAGATACAACTGGAAGTAGATTATGCTTCTGCAAATGGCTGATGAAGGCCACCCACATGGTCTGTTCTTGGTTGTGAGTCAGGTGATTCCTTGTGCCTAGCAAATGAAAATTCATCTTTAATTATCCTAATTGGATAATAATGGTATCCAAAATGTTTTACAAATAATACACATGAATAAAAACTATATTACCTTTGGGTCCATAATCTTTTTTGAATGCAGAAGTGCGATCTTTCTTGGCCTGCACTGCCATCTCAAAACCTTTTTGGACAAACACTCCATCTTGGTTCACAATTAAGAATCGTTCATCCTTTGAGCTTCCACTGGAGCCTAAAGACAATTCAAACAAATTCATAATAGGTACATAATCATAAAACTTTCCTCAAAACAGCGGAAAATTTATTTTTTCATATAATAGAAGTTTTCTGTAATTTTTGACAGGAACAATGATTTACCGCCTTTTTATCATACCCAGTGTTGCCGTTATAAAAAACTTGTATTACACATAAATAAATATAATTGTATTGAACTTGGATAGGAACTATAATTATTATTTTTAAAATATTGACAGCCAATGTTGCATTCAGAGCTGGGCAAAATACACGCTTTGCTGTAATTAAAATACAAATTACAAAATACTTTTTCGCATGTATTTAAAATACGAAATACAGTATTTTAACGATTTTTTAATTTCAAATACAAAATACAAATTACAAAATACATTTGGTTTTGCTAGAACGTTTGGTTGCAATAAATTGTCGTAAGTGCCCATATCTAAGGGTCCGTTTCCATAGAAGCAAAGCTGAGCAGAGTGAAACAGAGACGTGCTAAAATTGACTAATCATATTGCTTAGGAGACACATCTCGTCTCCGCTCCACTTGTAAAGTTTTGTGGTGTTAAATTATAATAATTATTATTATAATAACACTAGCTGGTTCCCGGCATGCATTGCAATGCCATATTCAAAGAAATAAATTGTTTCTCCCTACCTACCCTCTCCCGCTCCCCCATCCCGCCAACCCCCCTTCCGCGTTCCTTATATTTAGTCCCAGTACATTCAGTTTTCACACAACTCGCGTGCCAGCTATTACAATTGTTTTATTCAAATATTCATTTTTCAAATATTTCAAATATCCTTTTTCTATGTTATAAGAACAATCACTCATATCTGGTACCTAACATAGGTATCTATTTAAAATATCTAATTTAAAAAATCCATAGACAATTCTTTTGTTACAAAAAAAAACAGCTGCCTGCTAAATTCAATTTCATCATAAGCGCGAACTTTCAAACGTGCGAAGTTAAAATAGTCGTTAAGTTTTCTGAAATTATCCGATTTCCTGCATAATTTTCTTAATTTTTCGTTCCGTAAAAACCTTCTATAAAGCATTAGAAAACTTTAAAAAAAATAATGAAATTGGTAAAGTCATTCTGAAGTTATGGCGTGACCAAGGGAAACAAGGATTCATTTTTATATATAAATGGATGACATTTGTATAGCGCAGTTTTGTGTTATTTCACTTCAAGTCCGCTCTACAGTAATTAACTTAAAAAGAATCTAGTAATCAGTCAAATTATTCCTATAGTGCTTGATCTAATGACAACTACAATTAAATATGATACAAAATATACAATAAAAGTTCTATTATAGCACAGGACAATAATAATAACTAGCATGACTAGAAAAATGTACAGTACATTATAAAGCAATGATATAAGAGAACTACAAATAATCATTAGTAAGAGTGCTAGAGCAAAGGACAATAGTACAGGATTCTAGCGTTTTTAGTCTATGTATTATCTCTGTGTGGTTATTTTCATTATCATTATTAAGATCGCTAAATGTATTTGAAAATGTTTAAAACTTATCTATTTGAAAATGTATTTTTAAGCCATAAGTATTTAAAATATAAATTACAAAATACCTCAGCAGCAGGTAATTGAAATACCAATTACAAAATACATTTTTAGGAGGTAATTGAAATACAAATACAATTACAAGTATTCAATACGTATTTCAATTACAAGTATTTCAAATACTGCCCAGCCCTGGTTGCATTTACAAAAAATATTGTTGTAGCGCCGGCAATATCAGTGACGTTTTAAAAATCATTGAGGAGATCATAAAAACAGTTTAAAATAATTAAATTTAATAAAAATAAACTCAGGGGTAAGTAATTTGTAAAAAAGAAAGTCACCTGTGTAAAGGTAGTGACACAGAGGCACAGGCCTCTTGAGGGTGGATACTACATACACTTTTCTCTTCTTGGTTCTGCCCACCCAATCTGCAAACTCCAGCGTGTTGGGGACAGTAGCACTCAACATCACTATGCTGACATGCGGCGGCAAGAGAATCAACACCTCTTCCCAGACATAGCCTCGCTGTAAGGAGAATACTATTATAGAAAAATGAAACAATATAACTTTGTATAAACCACTTATATGATGTGCAAATCCGACCGGTTTCGGAACAAACGTTCCTTCGTCAGGGAAAGCTTATACTAATTTGACAGTTTAGAACAATGTTTTATTGTGGTAGGGATGGAGCCATTGTTAGTTAATAATGTAGATTGGGTGGGTAGGTATTAGTGTAGAGTGGGTGGGTAGGGGAACAAATCGATTTTATTAAATATCGCAAGCCAACATACACTGACATAGTAATTCATAAGACCTCCAACCACCCTGTCTCACAAAAACACTCCACCTTCCATTCCATGATACACCGCTTAGTAAATGTCCCAATGTCTAATAATAATTTCCTTTCTGAACTTTCTATAATAAAACAAATTGCTATAAATAACGGATATGAACCAAAATTAATTGATAACATCCTAAATAAAAAAACTTAGCAAAATTTCAAAAAATAAATATCTATACAATTCTAATAATATTAATGATAAAGAATGGCGTAAAATTTTGTATATTAATAATTTTTCAGTTCAATGTTGCAAAAATTTCCCTTCTAATATTAAACCAGCGTTTTATACAAGAAATAATATCGGTAATTTTTTGAGAAATACTAAAGATAAAGACCATAAATTGACTAATTCCGGAATATATAAACTCAAATGCAATGATTGTCCCTCATTTTATATTGGAAAAACAACTCGTAATTTTGAAATCAGAATCAAAGAACATTTAAGGTGTCTTAATAATAATAATTTTTCTGAGTTCGCTAACCATATCATTGAAAATAACCACAGTTTTGAAAAAAACACAGGGATAAATATTCTTCATATTAATCATAAAGGAAAACGTTTAGATAACTTAGAAGCTTTGGAAATTAAAAAATCCCTTAAAAATAATGAATCTATTATCAACAAACAAAAAATATTGTCATATAGCCCAATCGTGGATTTGTTCCCCTACCCACCCACTCTACACTAATACCTACCCACCCAATCTACATTATTAACTAACAATGGCTCCATCCCTACCACAATAAAACATTGTTCTAAACTGTCAAATTAGTATAAGCTTTCCCTGACGAAGGAACGTTTGTTCCGAAACCGGTCGGATTTGCACATCATATAAGTGGTTTATACAAAGTTATATTGTTTCATTTTTCTATAATGGATAACCACAAAGTAATAGCTACATTCAAAAATATAGAATACTATTAACTATGCATTTCGAAAATATAAACCATAATATAACTAATGAACTGTGAATAGCAGACCTCACGTCCAAAAGGGTATATTTCCAATTTTCTCTTATTTAATAAATCAAAACAAAAATTTACTCTGAAATCACAAGTAGGTACTTAACACCTATTTAATTATAAACCATAAATATTTTAAGTATTTTTTTTTCCAAATAAGAAATTATAAAATTTCTTTGAAGAAATGTCACCATTTCAATGACAGTGGGCTATTTTTTGAGTATTTCCAAAATATTTGCTAGATGGAAGGTAGTCTTCCTGTCATCAATCGAACTGGTAAACTGGTATATTGTATATCTAAGGATCAGGGATGCCAATTTGTGGGAATTTCTCAAACTGCGGGGAATTCCTACAAATTTTAATTGGTTGGGTATTTTGCAAGGAAAATATGGGGATTCTATAACAAGAGAACTGAATACCGATTAAAAGAGCATTTTTAATTATTCAACCATACTGAAAAATAATATTTACAATTAGAAGTGACAATATACAGTAATTTTGTTTTCTAAATTAAAAATTCTAAATTTCTATTTTAAGCCTGAAGGAAAAGTGTAAATGATAAAAAAATAAAAGCAAATTTCAATATTTATTTTTTTCATTTTGGAGGTAAAGGAACTTGTATTGTGGGGAAGTTGAACATCTATGTGGAAATTTTAGAACATATGTATCGGCAACCTTGGAAATGACCTACCGAAACCCAATGACGTTATATGTATAGACGCGTGGTAGAAATCTCAAAAGTGGTAAGCCAAACATAACTGTATTTGTCTTCGATTTCATACTCAACTGCCAAGAGTTGCGTAAAGTCGTGTCCTACTAGTAAATAATTTGCACTAAAAGAGAGCCAAAATGCTCTTGTGTGTGATGAAAAAATGTTTCCATTACTCGGCAAACACTAGTAAAAGCCAAGGAATAACATTTCATTTATAAATACAAAAAAATTATTAATTATTATAAAAAATACAATTATTTCAATTGTTTCCTGAAGATTTATAGCGCCATTAGAGAAAGTGAGATAGCAAACAATTAAGTAAAAGAAGGACAACCTACGACATTAGGTCATATCATACAGAATTTCGTATTCGTCTTAGTTTAAGCGAGTAAGCATATCATTGGCATCTCAATCACACCCATGACGTAGAATGTAGTAATCGGCTCAATATCAAAAGTCGCCTGGTCCTATATCTACGTCGTTCATAACACACACTCTTTGAATGTCAATTTTTGTTGATGAATAACTTTTGAATTAAGAATTTGCTGATAACACAAGAGTGTTTCAAAGAGAGAAAACAGGCATTTCTTACTTGCCACTTGATTACTTGAGTTTGTGAGACAATGGCTACGTATTATATACAACATCATTGCCGAAACCGGAATATTTTGAAGATATTATCAACATGGTTTTAAATATTCTAGCACTGATGCATGAAGAACTCCATAAAATTTTAAATGAATAATTCCACAAATTTTCCGTCTGTTATTAGTTCCAAATTATCTGCTTTTGCCTATCGAAGGAACTATACCTTACCATAGTTTATTTTATTTATTATTAATTATCAATGGCATTAGGTATGGTTCTGAAATTAAGGTATTGGCCCACACTTCCAGACTTGCATCACATAAAATATTATAATACAGCCTGAAATAATTATTTCTGACAAATATTTTTTAGGGCGTAAGAAGGCAAAACAAAATATTGACAAGATATATTCCCAATGACAATTTTATTGTGCATTCTATGTAAAATGTTTCTTTACATTTTTATGTCTTGATTCTGGAAATCCACCTTGAATAACAGATTAAAAAAAATCAGCGGTTACAAACCTCTGCGTTGTTAATATAATGAACTTCGTCAAAGATGGCATACTCCAGGTCTCGGACCACGTCGGAACCGCGGTACAACATGGAGCGCAGGATCTCCGTGGTCATTACGAGGCAGCTGGCCGTGGTATTGATCTGCAGGTCCCCCGTGATCAGACCCACATCTCCAAACGTCCGCGAGAAGTCTCGGTACTTTTGGTTGGAAAGGGCTTTGATCGGAGATGTGTAAACAGTCCTATAAAAGCGTTTTTTATTAAAGACAGTAATTGGATATCACTCCTTAATCTTAACAAAGTTGGCCGTTTTAACGCAATATATCCCATTATTCAGCAGGTTTTGACACAGTGTAATTCAAAAGAAACACATCTGCATATCTCACATTTTCAGAAAACAGGGTTTAAAGATAATTCGATGAATTTTCTAATATTTGTCAATAATCAAACAACTAAAGCAATACATAGATATTTTTTTGTATAATTGGTATAAAAAGAGTTTTGTATTTTTAATAATTTTTTATAATAAAAAATATTTATATTAAATTTGGAATAACTGGGTATTTCTGTTTTTTTTTTAAATACATATCAGGATTTAGGAACTCCCTTGTACCTAGATTATACGCAGTTTGCAATACTTTCGCAGAAATTGTAGATGTGTTCAACTGCATGGAATACAATTATAAGTAGGCTTTTTTTTTTTTTTACAGTGAATACCGCACAAGAATCTCAACTGCTCCCGTCTGGAGCCAGTGAGACTATGGCATCCCCAATTGGGGAATGTTGTGAGGCTGAAGGTAGTGGGGAGGGGAAGGAGGTGGGGAAGAGGAAGGTTGGGAAGTACCTGGCTTCAGATCTAGTCACCAAACACGTCTAAAGCCATTTTCAAGCAACGTTTCAATTTCTGAATGGTGGTCTTACACCAGGGCGATACTGATAGTATCTTCCACTCTGGAACATGCCGCAAATATGCTATACATTATTTTAAATGAATTAATTGTGAAATAACACAAATTAATCAAATAAAATTTATTTGCGCATGCCGGGTTCGAACCCGCGACCTCCGGATTGTGAGTCAAGAGTCAATACCTCATAATAATATACCTCAATAATGTTGGAGTTTTACCTACCATTAAAACTCTTATTATGTTGTCTTGCTTATCCAGAATATATAATGTGAGATATCAGCCCTGTTCCCCGCCAGCGTCGGTCTTATCCATTGCTTTATCTTGAATTTCCCGCCATTCCTCTGCAATTCCCTTCAACTGTCAATTGTCGCCGTGCAGTTGGCATCTTGAGATGCCGTGTTAATTCAATTTGGACTCACCAAGCAGAGCTTAAATATATTCTGGATAAGCAAGACAACATAATAAGAGTTTTAATGGTAGGTAAAACTCCAACATTATGTGTGTCGTTGCTTATCCAGAATATATAATGTGAGAAGTGTTTGTTATCGCTTGGTGACAATTCTAAAGCCAAAATTGTGACTATTACTGTATTGCTTGCAATAACTTGGTCAAAGACTGAGAGTGAATGGGGGGATTCAGCACCTCAACATTGAGACCTCTGATTTGTCTATATTTCTTGAATGTGTTTTCTGAACTCCAGCTTCCTCTTTCCAAAATGGTGTCTATAGGACACTCTTCCAGCCAACTTCTTGAAGCTGCAGCTGATCTCAAACTCCCAGGAGAGGCATCAATCCCAGCATCCTTCAAAATTGTTTTAATCCATCCACCAATAGCAGTTCTCGAGGCTGGCCTTGCAGGCCCCAACGTGGAAATAAACAGACATTCAACACCAGCTTCATGTCTTCTGTTCTCACCCAAAGACATAAGCTTTCGCAACCAGAATATGGAATCTATATTACGATCCTCTGCTTTGTAAAGCTTCCAACCAGACTGTCTCTGTGTAGAGGTGTCCTTCTTAGAACCAAAAAATTTGGCAATAATACAATGTGATCATCATTGTCAACAAGATTATCAGAAGATGCATGTAGTAAGGTCAGATCCTGTACTTGTCTTCCTGATGCCAGAAGTAAATTAACAGAACATCTACGAGATGCTTCGAAAAGAGTCAGGTCATTTGAAGGATTCTTACAAAGCTAAGACACCAAGCCTGGATCCCAAGTAAATGCTCTAAGCTTCTTATTTGCAGAAGTTCCTATACCTCTCATCACTTGCTTGACCAAGGGATGATTACTTATCCTCAAATCGCCTATGGGGTCATACAAAACCGACACTACAGACTTGTGAAGTGCTATTGCCTTTCCTCACTCTTAAGTATACTAAAAAACCGTGCCAGCTGAGATCACGAAGGGTTATTAGGACATGTATTATTAATGGCGCACCATTCCTTCCAGCTCTTCCATGCCATGTGATAAGTTGTAAGCTTAGGTTTGCGCCAACCCGCATTCAATAGAGCTTTTTTTTTTTTTTTTTTTTTTTTTTTTTTTTTTTTTTTTTTTTTTTTTTTTTTTTTTTTTTTTTTTTTTTTTTTTTTTTTGCTGTGACCAATCGTTCAAAGCTTCACTCCACCCCTAATCTTCCACACCTGTAGTTGGAGCTTCTGGACCTGTTCAAGATGAAGTCCTGTCGATAAGTCTATCAAGTTGTCGACCAACATGGGTATTATGTGAGGTCGGTCTAGGGCTCTTCTCTTTAGGTCTGGTAACCAAAACACTTTTGGCCAATTTGGGGCTACAACCAGGTACACCCCTGATGATTTGTTCAGATGTGCCAGCACTCGTGGCATTAAGCAGGGGGGAGGAAAGATCCATGCCAAGGGGAAATTCCAACTCCTGCTGAACACGTTGTGAAGCATTGCTCTCTTGTCGTGGGAATCTATCGAGACACACTGATCCACGAAGTGAGCCCTCGAGGGAGCGAATAGATCCACTACTGGACTGCCCCTAACTTGTGAAAAACAGCTCTTACCGCTGGGGGTAGAAGGTGCCATTCTGGTAATGTCATCCCTCAGGATAGATAATCCGCGAGGCCATTGTAGCGTCCCGGCAAATACTGCACTTGTAAAGAGATTCTGTGCTTGTCCAAAAGCGCAAGAATCTGAAATGTTAGATGAAGGAGACCCATCGACTTGGTGCACCCCTTGTTCCTCAAGTAGGCTATGACTGTCCTGTTCTGAACTTCTCAAATTCTGAGTCAGAGACGTTAAGGCATTTAAGATTGCTGTCATCTCCTTCATGTTGCAATATCCCCCCCTCTAACTGTCTGTCCAACAACCCAACAGAGGTACATAGTCGATCAGGGCTCCCGGCCGTGATCTGCCGCATCCGTAGTCAGAGAATGTGTTGGGCTGGGAAAATGAAGAGTTGAAACATGATCTAAGTTGATCATCCACCATTTCATTTCTGACAAGACCTCATTCTTTATCAGAGACTTTTGCTGAGGGGTCAGCTTCAGCACTAACTGTAATTGTATCAGCCGAGTATGAAGTCGACCTCTGGGGACCACAAAGGTAGCAAAATTCAACTTTCCGAGAATACTCTGAGCTCCTTTCAGAGTCCATCTTCCTTTTGTCACGGATCTCTGAAGTGAGTTCCAAAGACCTTGGCGTCTGTATTTGTTTAAGGACTTCTGTTTCAGATGGGGGTTCTACACAATTCCAAGATATTCCACTGACTGTGCTGGCTGACGGACACACTTTTGGAAATTTACCGACCAACCTAACCGCTCTAACAATTAAAGAGCTTCTCAAGCTTGACTGAGGATCTCTCTGGTCTGATGAGCCAGGAGAAAGTCGTCTAGGTACACAATGATCCTGATAGCCTGTCTACGCAGGATTTCTGCAATCCAATTTGTGATAGCTTTTAAATTGAAGATCGACTGTTTCGAGCCTTCACTCGTTTGAACCAGAAAAAGTGTTGATAGGAAGGTGGCATTGTCGTCAGCTCTTTCCATGTACCATCTCTCATCATTGTCATTTCCGGGATTACTTTCGTTTTGAACCTCCTTGCGGAAGATTGGCTTGGACTTATCAACGAGGGCTCTTGGATGAATGGTATGCGGTATCGTCTTATCATATGTAAGATGGTCTCTGGGACACCTAAGGCCTGCCACTCTCTCCAATAATCCTGTAGTCTAGTTGACCCGCCCGAAATGGTTGATAGTCACCTGTTGAAGCGGCCACGAGAGGTCTGCCCCCTCGCGCCATGCTTCTGTTCCCTCCCCTTACCCCTCGTACAGGAGGAATATTGGGGGTTTCGCCCGTGGTCTGCCCGCCGGGGAAACGAGGGAAATGCCATATTTTCCTTTGATGTTTGCTTGGGGGGAAGGAAACAACCTCCTTAGATGTTGAAGGGCGGTTGTGCGCGACACCTGTTGAAGCGGCCACGAGAGGTCTGCCCCCTCGCGCCACGCTTCTGTTCCCTCCCCTTACCCCTCATACGGGAGGAATATGGGGGGTTTCACCCGTGGTCTGCCCGCCGGGGAAACAAGGGAAATGCCATATTTTCCTTTGATGTTTGCTTGGGGGGAAGGCAACAACCTCCTTAGATGTTGAAGGGCGGTTGTGCGCGGCACCTGTTGAAGCGGCCACGAGAGGTCTGCCCCCTCGCGCCACGCTTCTGTTCCCTCCCCTTACCCCTCATACGGGAGGAATATGGGGGGTTTCACCCGTGGTCTGCCCGCCGGGGAAACAAGGGAAATGCCATCCTTTCCTTTGATGTCTGCTTGGGGGAAAGGCAACAACCTCCTTAGATGAAGGGCGGTTGTGCGCCGAGTGGTTACCCTGAGGTAGACGCACTGGACTAAAGCACTTTGCTACACCACCTAGTTTCTGCAACTGGGCACAAAGTGCTTCTTCCCCAAAAGGATGAGTGGTAGAAGGAGGAATTCTGCTGAAGAGCCTCCGTTCCACTCCAATCTTACAGCTGTCCATTGTTCCTGTAAAGACCTGACAGGGAACCTTCTGAACTGCTTTCCCATTTGATAAGTTTTTTGGAGAGCCTATTGAAAGCACTCTCTGCTTCAATGAGGCATGCAATGCCAGCATCTTTTCCATGGCCGTAAATATTGGTGAGGCGGTGACAAATGCCAGCACCTCGCAGTTTACCTCCAGCTCCTTGAAGCCTGGATCAGCCAAATATTCCTTAGCAGATGCATAGCGGACATTGGCCCACTCGCCCGAGTTTGTAACATGCTTGAAACTGTCAAAAGCAGGACCAAACTTTTATAAATAAAGCTGAATTATAGATAAGTCTAACTACATCAAATTGCGTCAAACGATTATCAAACGAACATGAATGTCATGATTTCGTATTTGTAATTTGAGTATTTTAATATGACATCGCCGATGGTCATATTTCATTCAAAAAATATCGATTACTTAAATTCCAAAGGTGGAAAAATGGTTAAATGTGTCTACAATTGATCCATAAATCAGGTAATTACGTAAGACAATACATTCAGCTTAATTTATCTTTAGTAAGGATATAAATGAGTCGCTCCCAGCGGCAATGCCGGCTGGGCCAACACGTGACAGGAGTGGAGCAAGCCCCGAACATCCCGTCACATTCAAAAAACCAGTTTAATAAACTGGTCCCGTATTGCGGGAATTATCAGATATTAAGCTGATAATACACTTATCTTAGCCAACAGGCCGAGAAGCGATTGCTAATCGCCGCGGCGTCCTTCCGTTTTCGAGAACGGGCGACGCAGATTTATATAGCGTAGGTAGTAGGAATACGCTAATCTGTCAAAAATGTTTGCACTAATCACTTGCACTAATTTTTTATAAAATTACGGAATTTGCGGGTAGCAACAGATATTATTTTCGTTAAAACAATTACGAACGAAAAATTTTTCGACCGGACGTGGGCGAAACAACGCCAAAATTGAATTAACACGGCATCTCAAGATGCCAACTGCACGGCGACAATTGACAGCTGAAGGGAATTGCAGAGGAATGGCGGGAAATTCAAGATAAAGCAATGGATAAGACCGACGCTGGCGGGGAACAGGGCTGATATCTCACATTATATATTCTGGATAAGCAACGACACACATAATAATAATCAATGTTATCATAATGCCTACTATTCTTCTGCGTGGGTTCTACATAATTTAAATAGCAATTTTTACATCATAAAATTAGTTAAATACAAATCATAAACTAACCTGGTGAAGTGTTTCTTGGACAACGCTATGGCATATTCAGCAACAACAGTTTTACCGGCTGAAGTATGTGCCGCCACAAACACATGCCCCCCTTCTTCCAATTTTAGAATGGCCTGGAATTATTACAACAATAATCAAATGAAAAATATTTTTTTTTTAAGGAGGCAAATACTTCGGGGTGTGACATTAAATATTAACTGAAAAAATATGCTTTGTAATACACCACTTTTTTATTATTAATATTTAACAGCCGACCGGGTTTTGCTTAGCTCTAGCTTCGTCAGGGCTTATTATATTAATTAAAGCTAATTACTAACCTATCAGAAATTAATCACTCATTTGATAAAACCTCTCCGACTAAAATATGACTGTCTGTTAAATTAGTGTCGACTGCTTCGACCCACTCATTGTTCGATTGGAATGATTTTTGACGTTTGGTGTCTAAGTATATACCTTCGATGAGACTTGAGAATAACAAAGTCAACCAATAAATGTGCTTTCGACGGCGATTGCGAGTGGCCACGATAGGAGAATTGAATCCCTGGCATGTAGCGGCATGATGATGGATTTGAGAATAAGAATGATTCACCTGTTTCTGGAAAGTATCCAATTCGAACGGGAACGTGTGAGCCATGTTAGGAATCTTCTGCTCAAAGTCATCCACGGGTTTGGTGACATCAAGCATTTCAGCCCATTCCGTCATCCCCATGGAGGTTTTGATCTCCACTTTGGATATTTCCAGCACGGGCAAATCCGGAACAGTCTTGATGGGTTGAATGATGCACTCTTCCAGAAGCATTTCATCAGCGCTTGCTGTTTTCCGTGCATCATTTGTGTTGTCTTTCTTCTGTTTTGAATTTTGCTCGTCAGTTTCGGACCAAAAACCTAAAATAAAGTATTGTGAATGTGGTGAACTGCACTCAACGGATTTTGGGAAATTAAAATTTATGATGGACATCTTTCTGTCACTGTCAATGTGAATACCGCACAAGTCTCAATTGCTTCCAACCGCCTGTAGCCAGGGAGACTACGTCATCTCCAATTGGGGAATATTGTGAGGTTGAATGAAGTGGGGAAGGGAAGGAGATGGTAAAGAGGAAGGTGGGGAATTAACTAGCTAGTCAGATCTAGCCACCAAATACAGCTAAACCCATTTCAAGCAACGTTTCAATTCTGAATGGTGGTACACCAAGGCAAATACGGAGAGTATCTTCCATTCTGGAAGGTGCCGCAAATATACCTTATATTATTTATAAATTGCGAAATAACACCCATAAAATTTACTTGTCCATCCGGGATTGGAACCCGCCGCCCCCGGATCGCTAATCGACAGACTTACCCCCCCACCACGGAAGCCGTCAATATGTAAACAAAGAATTAAATTTCGATAGACATATCAAAAAGTAAACAGTACATTCATGGTAGAGTTTAGTGATAGGAATTGAATTGCAGGCTCTTTTGCATACGAAGGAAAATACTAACTTATCGCGTAAACGGTATAATGACATTTACACACACATCAAAAAGAAAATAGTGAGAATATTGAGCCCTAGCATGATCGGTCAGAAGTGAATTTAAGTGACGGAGATACTTACGAGATACTCGATCCTCGTGCGCGTATCATACGCGCCGATCGTAAGTACCTCCCGTACGATTTTGCTGGTGTCCGTTCACGGCACTACGTGGTGGCTGTCGGTTTCCAATCAGTATCACGATACCGACAGTGCTGATCGCATCCGACGCATCGCATCGTTTGTGTCTGATATTATTATTCATTTGACGTTTGACAGAAATGGTGTCGGAACATGAAAGTAATGTTAGATTTGTTCTGGAAGTGGAAAAAATGCATGTTTATATAACTATACTTTACCAGAATACGTAAGAAAGGATTTAGTGGAGAAGGCATGGATTGATGTTGGAAGAGAAGTCATACGACATCGCTTGACAGCGTGTTAACTCCACGGCTGCACGTGAAAAATGATCAAGTTCAGGATATTTCGGATAGCGCCGTGTACGGAGACTAGCATTAAAAAGTAGTATATCAGCAGAGTACTTGTGGTTTTGTCACAATTACGTAGATTGTAAGTATCTCCATGAACGGAGGGCCTAAGACTTTTTTTACCTTTGAGTGAAATATGCAGATGGCATTAATTCATGAACACTATCAGATTATGTAATAAATATTATAAATGTACATGTTTACCAATGAGGTGGTTGTCTTTTTTAATGATATCCTTGAAATCAACATCAGGACTGGAATCATCAAGATTAAGGTGAATGTCCTCATCATCTTCCTTGTCTTTGGAAATGTTTTTTTCTTCACCAATCAGGGTGACACCATCATCATCAAAAAATAGTGGGAAATAGTTCTCATCAGCACATGTTGGAATGGATAGCAACTCTGTAAAATAAAATGTTTGGACATTTTACAAAATTATAGATTATAGGATTTCGACTTTATCGACTCGTAAACGGGTAAGTAATCGGAAAGGATCTAAGTTTAAATTTACTTCAATAAACAAAAAAATGAACTGTATATTATATACGTCTCAATTATGAGTAAATTGTTTTCATTTGTTAAACATTTTGTGTACGCAGACGATACGGCACTCGTAATATCACACGAAGACCTGATTACTGCAATGAACCTTATGCAGCATGATTTTATTGCCCTCCTAAAATGGTCTCATGATGCAGGTCTCAAAATAAATGCCAAAAAAACTAAAATTACGCACATAAGATCTCCACACGCGAGATATAATGTAATCCCTTTATTATATACACATACATTTGACTGCATACACAATAATGTTGCACAGCCTTCTTCATGTGAAACCATTGATTTTGTCAAAAATTATATATATGTATTTGGGTGTTACCATTGACTGCTACATGAAATGGGATGTACACATTACTAACGTTTGTAAATGACTACGGTCTATTGTGGGTAGAATTTATAAAATAAAATATTTCGTGCCTATAAGTACTTTAAAATTAATCTACCTTTCTCTGGCTGAATCCACAATCCGTTATGGAATCACTTCTTGGGGACATTCTTGTAAAACTAATATAAGTTAAATCCAAACATTACAAAACTCCCTTACAAAATTGTTAATCCATAAATATAGCAATGCACACAGAACCAATACTAAATTAATATACAAGTCTCTGAATGTTTTACCTATCAGAGGATTATTGTTTTACAATATTGTAAGTCAGTATCTTATATTGTCCGATTCCTTGTATAGGGAAAGAGTTTTACATAAACATAATACAAGATTCACTCAAAATGAAGGATTGGTGGTTCCTAAATGTACCAATAAATACGGTGAAAGAACCCTAAACTATATTGTACCCAGAATATTTAATAAACTACCAATGACAGTTAAAAATATAAATGTTTTTACAACTAAAGTCAAATACGATCTAAGGAAATGGCTATTAGATGCTGATGATTTATATTGATGCCCTACCGAAGACCTTGTTTTCCCAATTGAAATTTCACATTCACAATTTGTATTACCTTATGTACCTATATTAAACTATAGAAGTACTTGTTGAGTATATTCATTTGTTCATAATAAATTCATTTGTACTCGTGTGTTATATAAGGCTTATGCTAATTTTTACATATTTATATTCATACTTTTCTGTAATTTAACCAACTTATCTTTATTGTTTTCATCAACATTATACATACCTAGATACTGTTTACTATTGTACCATGTTATTGCAAAAAAGTTGTCACGATGTACCTGCTGACAAACTACATAAGTAGTTTAGCAGGTTTTGTTAACAAAAAAAAATCCTAATATAACGTGAAATGATTCTTTCTTCACCAATCAGGGTGACACCATCATCATCGAAGAATAGTAGAAAATAATCATCAGCACATGTTGGAATGGATAACAACTCTGTAAAATAAAATGTGTGGAGATTTTATAAAATTACAGACCGCAGATCCGGTAGATGTGTCGGGTATCTGCCGGATCTGCCCTGATGATGGACACTGCAACGCTGTCCGAAATGTTGGCTCAAGAAGGAGGTAGCGCAACACGGCATAACACCCCAAAAACAAATAACGGAAAAGGGTAATAAATCATTTCAGGCATCGTAAAAATTGAAATTGGGCGGGGGTAATTAGAATCATACAAATAAGTCGTCTCAACGTGGACTAGCCGCAGTTTGAAAAAGGCCTTTAATGCCAAGATAGCTGTCACAATAATAAAAAACTGCAATATTTGCAGAACATAATAACAACATTATTAAATTTTATTAATATTAAATTTAAAAAAAGGAATAATGTTACATCAAAAAATATTTTTATTCAAATTATAACATTATCTAAATGAGTGCTTCCTATAAACACAGATTTTTTTTATTTGTGATCTGTAGATAAAATCTGCTAACAATGCCTGGATCACCTAGAGGTTAACAATTACAGACCCATATCTTTACTCAATACTCTCTCAAAATTGATAGAAAGATTGGCCAAGTCAAGATTAGTTTCATTCTTAGAAAAATACAAATTACTCTCTGACAATCAATTCGGTTTCAGAGCAAATAAAGGTACGAGTGATGCTGTTTTAAAGGTATTGACCAAAGTTACAAGAGCGCTGGACTATGGCAACAAAGCCATAGCGGTGTTCTTGGATTTATCAAAAGCATTTGACACTGTTTCCCACGAATTGCTACTTAAAAAATTATCATCTTTAGGCATTAATAATACAGCAATGGGCTGGTTCAGATCTTATCTTAGTGACAGAACACAACAAGTGGAAATAAATAAGATGTTAAGCGAGGGTAAATCAATCTCCTTTGGAGTCCCGCAAGGTAGTGTGCTTGGGCCAATATTGTTTCTTATTTATATAAATGATTTATGTAGTCTGAATATTCCTGGTAACATTGTTAGTTTTGCAGATGACACTGCCTTAATATTTGAGGGTAAAACTTGGAATGAAACTTTCAACAAAAGTAATATAGGTTTAAAAGTGGTAAATAGTTGGTTAAACAATAATATATTAACTTTGAATGCACAAAAAACCAAATTTATCACTTTTAGCATTTCAAGTAAAAGTCAGCCTTCTGAAACTCACAACTTGATTATTCACAATTGTTTTCAAACATGTAACTGCAACCCTTTAGAAAATGTAGTCAGCATCAAATACCTTGGTGTAAAAATAGATAAATTTTTGAGATGGAATGATCATATTAATATGTTAGTAAATAATACTAGGAGACTTACCTATATCTTTAAAGAACTGAGACATATACTAGACAAAGAAAAATTAAAAACTGTTTATTTTGCAATAATCCAGTCTCTGCTTTCTTATAATATTGTGTGCTGGGGATCCTGCCCAAAGACTTATATAGAACCACTTAATATTGCCCAAAAAATGATTCTTAAAGTTATGTTTAAGAAAAAAATTAAATATCCAACTCATTTACTTTTTAAGGAATGTAATGTAATGAACGTAAAACAGTTATATATTACACAAACGCTTTGTAGATTTTTTAATAATATTAATTTTGCAGAAAGAACACAGCAAATTCGTACTACGAGAATTGGCTCTGGTCTGAACTTTATGGCAATTCAAACTAAATCTTCTTTTGGTCAAAGAAATTATTTTTATCAAGCTCCACTCATATTTAATAGCCTTCCAGAACATATAAAGTCATCTAATTCCTTGTACACTTTTAAAAAGGATCTTAAATTATTTGTGTTAGTCGAGGATTGCCAATTGATTTTCTCTACTTTGTCCTTTCTAAATTATTAGCTAAATGAGTATGTTTATAATAATAAGCTAAAATAATATTATTTTGGTTTGAACCGTTTTTGTTCATCTTCCTCTTGCCAAATCTACAGCATGTTAAATTATATACATATATTTATTATTCACAACTTAATCCTTAAAAAAAAAAAAAAAAACTTTATTTTATTTTATTTTAAATCAGATCTCAAAACTGTGGTCACCCTAAAAGTCTACATTAATGTAGTACCTAGCGCCATCAGTTTAGTAGGTACCAGTAGGTACCCATAGTCTAATCTCAATCTGTAAGAAATACAACAATATTGTTCTTTCAAAATCTGTATAATTTTGTGTTATTTTGTTAACTTGTATAATTATTGTTAACCTCAACACAGGCTTGTCCTAGTGAGGTAACAAATTGTATTGTAAACATTTTTACCTACAGTGTAAAGAAACAATAAATAAATAAATAAATAAAATGCAATTTGTATGCTGGAAAAACAAAACTCTTAACCTTCAGTCTTTCTGCTGCAACCCAACCTACCAACAATCAGAAGATAATAATTCCCTCCTGTCTAAGAACTTGCACTTCCTGTAATTGCCCAAACTTGGAACACGCCACCCACATTAAATATCTGGGGGTCATCATTGATCAACACCTTCGTTGGGATCAGCACTTGGCCAGTCTAACCCCACGCATCCGCAAACTCTCTTATGTTTTTCGAACCCCAAGAAATATCCTTACTACCTCAACTCTTAAGAGTGTTTACTATGCTCTCTGCCAATCCCTACTAGCATACGGCATTATAACTTGGGGTGGCTGTGCACAATCTATCATCGAACCTCTACTAAAAGCCCAAAAAATGGTAATACGTGTCATTAACAAGCGACCGACAAGATACCCCTCTAAACGACTCTTCATCGAGTATAACGTCTTAGACATACGGCAACTCCATCTAAAATTTATGCTAATACATTTCCTGTTCAAATACATAAACAAAACTCTCTTACAACACAACTACACCACCAGAACAATAACCAATAGACACTACAATGTACCTACACTACACACCACGTCAGCCCAAAGACAATTTTTCTTCCTAGCTCCTAAAATCTTTAACCTTATCCCTGAAAACCTAAAAACGTTGAGTCAACCCCATTCCTTTAAAAAACAAATAACAAAATGGATCCTTACACATTACAATTTTAACACCCATTCACTTTACACTCTACCAATTTAATCACCTTTCAGACAAAACATAATATATCTCTATTTAGCGGCATTGTATGTACAAGATTAATTAGTGTGATCTATAGCTAACAACTCCTCAAATTTTTCATTTTCTATTAATTCTCCAACTTCTCCATCTTCTTCTTGTAACCCAATCTAACTATAAGTATAAAATATCATTTTCTTATTATAGAAGATCTGTGTGCATAGTATTAAAAGCAGGCAAAACATAATATATCTTTATTTACTATCTAAGCAGCATTATATGTATACGACTGATTACTGTGAACTATGTATCAATAATTCCTTAATATACTAATAATATCTTACCTTTTCCAATAATTCTTTAACTTCTTCACCTTATTCTTGTAATCCATCTTGTTATTATTGTAATTCATATAACTACATAAGCTCTCTTATTGTAGAAGAATTTGTGTGCATAGTATCAATTAGTGAAAAATTCAACCTATATTAATGAATGTATATCCGCAAACTGTAAACTTCACCCGCCATAACACAGGGTCATCCCTAGCATGGAGGGTGAAATATCACAAAAAAACTATATGTACTTTCGATAATTCATGTATTAAATAAATAAATAAATGTATATAATATATTATTAATTATTATAAGCAATAATTATCAGCCTGAAACACTCATCTACATTCTGCAAGTAATACAATATTGATTCATCAAGAATAATAAATAATACAATATTATGTCGAATTATACATTGTTTATATTGTTAATGACTTTTGAAAGTGGTATGATGTATAGAAAAGCACATAAAATACATCTGACTTTTAAAATACTGGAATACAGAGCTCCAGGCCAAAAATGGCCCCTTTATCTTTCATCATGAATTTATAATTAAATTATGTTTGTAGAAAAAATGAATTTATTGGTGTTTTTAAATTATTTGCAAGGGATAGGCATGGCTGCAATATGGGGGGATAATCTTTACGGAGGATTTGTTTAAGTTTTTTTATGTTTTGTGATTATATTTACGTCGTACCGGGTGAGGCAGTTGATAGACGCGTTATCATGGGTGGGAATTCCCGCATAAAAGTTTTCCGCGAGACTTATGATGTGGTTTTTTAATAATGGGACTTCTGAGTCTTTGTCGAGTTGGGACACCCTCAACCACTTGAAACAAAAAATATACATCTAAAAATCAGCAAAACACTTTGGTGCTTGAGACAAAAAATATTACAACTCATTTACTTGATATTTGCAAAAAGTCACTTAAGAGTCATTTGTACCCAGCAAGTATTTTAGTCGAGTAGAGAGTATATTAGTACCTACTAAACGTGTCCGAACACCACAATTTTAGTAGAATATGTTAGTCAGCTAAAGGGAGTAAAAACCATTAAATAACTGATTAAAGGTAGCTGAAACATTAGTCTATTATCTCAGAATCAAGATTTGTTTAGTTAATGATTTATGGCAGTATGCCGACTATGTGAGTGTTTGACTGTATTTGAAGTCAGCGTTTGTTTGTGTGCAAGCCAAATGCAATGTGGATTTGCAATAATTTGTCTTATCTTATCTAATATTCTCAGTATTACATACGTTGCCCCATAAAATAGCCGGGGGCATCCTCGACATCGGTGAAAAGATCGCTGGGCGCGTCTTGGAAGACAAAGTCCCGTTCCAGCTCATAGCCAGCGGGCAGGAAGGGAAGCTGGTTGGGCATGCCCTGGGTGGCAAGGTGCGGGGGCAGCGGGGGCCGCTGCATACTCAGGTCCTCGCGCCGATGGCTCTGATAGGACACCACCTCCTTCCAGTCCACGATCTGGCCATCTGTGTCACGGATTGGCTGGAAAAGAGTCATGGAAATTTTGCAAGTTTTACTAGTCATATCCACCAAATTGTGAACAAAGGTACTTGTATGAATTCACTACGCTTCGTATTAAGAGAACAACAATTTTTTTAAATTCCATTCAAGAGAACAACAATTTTTTTAAATTCCATTCAAGCGTTGTTATACTTAATTGTTATACGTAACTCTAGTTAGAAGCCTAATTGAATACAACACATTATTCTGGTCTCCCTCCTATAAAATTCACATAATATCGTTGAGCGAATTCGAAAAAAGAATTTCTACATTTTATAAATTTTAAATTAAATATCCCATTAGAATACATAAACTATCATTTCTTATTAAATATCCAAAAAATACATACATAGGAAGATAGATGTAAAATAAACTTTTTTATTAAAAAAAACTAAGCTCTAAATTCGACTGATGTGACCTCCAGCAATTCATAAGCGTACACATACCCATCATAACAGCATGATAAAATACTGCAGCATAAATTAGCGTAACTATATTGCTCACACCCTGATTCCAACACTATTCTTAAGCTGTATTTCGTAAACCTATCTGATTAGTGAATTTTTGTTACTTCTTGTTTGTATGTTTTATCTACTGTAATATTATTATATTTATTTCTTTCTTACATTCCAAAATTATCTGTCCAAGGTTTACAAACATAGTTTTCCCTGAAGACCAATTGCCGATTTTTTTATTTTCTGTAGACCCCTGCACGCTAAACAGTGAATTTTCCAAAACCTGTTTACGTCAAATGTGTTTTGATCGCCTGAATTATGACTTGTTGTAAATGGGGCTACAATCACACATACTCCCATTTAAATCTCGTGGACCCCCAATTTTTTTCACGCTGGCTTAGACCCCCACTAGCAAGTCAAAATCAACCCCTGGGTGTCCATATAGACCAGTCCTTTGGGAGCCTCTGGGTTTAGTCAGTTATAAACATAACCTACCTGAAGTCCGGCACGCACAGGAACACTCTGACAGTGAAACAGGCTCGAAATGTCAACATCCCGCGGCCAAACATTGTGCGATCCTTCCCAATTATGAATGGAGAGCCTCTCCGGATTCAGTAATAAGTCTCTCAGTTCGTCTTCTATGTCATCGATAACCGGCGGAATCTGTTGATAGACATACCACAAAAAGATTAAAATTATATCAAAATGCCGGGAACCCATGAATTTTTGTTATTCATTTAATTATACACATATTTTACATACTTTCATAGTCCTCCGTTGTTCTTTGGCTGTCATTTTAATGGTAGTATTTCAATATCTACCCTCAATACTTATATTTTTTGTACGAATTTTGAGAATGACAACGAACACCATCCATAGACAAAACAATGTTTTGACTTTTGACTTTTCTTTTTTGACAGCCTGTGCCTGTGCGGAATGAGTCGTATTTAGGGAGGTCGTCTTCTGACATTTAGATTATAATAATGCGTTATTAATTTGATGTATTTGTTGAAGAAAAACCTATTTTACATTTAGACAAGTTCCAAGTTCTGTGAGTTTTGTGGGGATGCCATTGACCTTTCTCCGGAAGTAAGTACTTTTCATTTGTTGCTTCCTATATACTCAAAATTAAAATAAAATAATAAAGATTTAATTAAAATGTTTGGATTCAGTCCAGATAATTATTCTCATTATTCGGCAGTAATAAAATGAATATAGGAGAGAGTGCCTGAATGGTTTGGTTTATTGATATAGGATTAGACAAGTTTCAACTTCCTTCAACGGATGTCGTTAGTTTAGATTAGTCGTAAGTTTTTTTTAAAATTTACAACAGATGTCAGGTAGTATCTTAGAAGAGTATCATATATCGTCTAGTTTTAGGATCTAGAGTCTAGAGATTTAAAAAGTTTCCGTAGCTTGAGAATTTTGACTACAAAACTAAAATTTGAAAAATTCCCAAGATATAGAAAAAAATGTTTTAACGAAATTAAAAGTTTGTGATACCATTGTTATTAGGTATGTATTTAATTTATTTTGTCAAGCGCAGTTGTGCATGTTTATAAAACAACACGATTTAAGTAATGTCTTTTGATAGTAATTCACTAATATAATATTATAGTTATAGACCACATTTTACGTCACGTTCGTTATAATCTACGAATTCACAGATGGCTCCGATTAAATAATTTTAGGTTTTTATTACTTTTTGCACGTTACGCTTTAAAATATTAAGGTAAATTAATTGTTTGCGCCGGTAAATATTTAATATGAATATAAATAAATAGTTTTGTCCATAAACAAACCCAAATCTTTTAAGAAAGGCTGAATAATACAATAATGGATTGAGTCACCGATACAAAATTGAATTTTTCAGCCTTTCTTGAAAGATTTGGGTTTGTTCATGGACAAAACTATTTATTTATATTCATATTAAATATATACGGGCGCAAACAATTATTTTACCTTAATATTTAAAGCAAAACGTGCAAAAAGTATTAAATCTAAAGTAATTTAATTGGCGCCATCTGTGAATTATAACGTAGGTACGTGACGTAAAATGTGGCCTTTAGCTATTAGTGAATTACTATCAAAAGACATTTATGACTTAAATCGTGTTGTTTTGTAAACATGCACAACTGAACGTGACAAAATAAATTAAATACATACCTAATAACAATGGTATTACAAACTTTTAATTTCGTTAAAACATTTTTTTCTGTATCTTGGGAATTTTTCAAATTTTAGTTTTGTAGTCAAAATTCCTGAAACTTTTAAAATCTCTAGATCCTAAAACTAGACGATATATGATACTCTTCAACAATCCCGACAACTTCTAATCTTCAACAATCCCGCGTTCTACTTTCACTTTCCCTGCCTTCTCTCTCTTCGGCTAAACTATATAAAATACACTCCTTTTTCAAACAACTCGCGCGCCAATTAGTGTAAAATATTTCTACAAATTTCATAACACTAGATCTCACCATTATATATTTAAAAATCTTCGCCAAATCACCAAAGTTTCATCGCAATCGGATGAATGGTTTAGGAACTCATAAGGGACAAACCAAGATAATATTATTTTTGAAATAAAACTTCTTTACGCACGCTTGACTTCTTGGGGAGGAAGCTGGTGAATGCGTGACGAGAGCGTTATGAAAAGTGTGATCGGTCGAGGCGAACAGTCGGGCGAGGCGAACGGAAGTTGAGAGGGAGATATACGTAAGTGAAGTTTTACTTAAGTCGTGTGGTCTAAAGCACACTCGTTTTTTGAAGTAAAACTTCTTTACGCACGCTCGACTTGGGGGGTAAGCTGGTGAATGCGTTGCAAAAAGTGGTGATTGTTACGAAAAATGTCATGCGAACGGTAATCGATGCGAACGGTGATCGAATGCTAGACGAACGGTCGGGCCTTTACTCACGCTTGACTTGGGGAGTGATAACGATAAGGATAAGGATGGTCACCCCAAGGTCATAGGTCACCCCAAGGTTGTAAGTCACCCCAAGGTCGTAGGTCACCCCATGGTCATATTTCACCCCAATGTCACATGTCACCCCTAGGTCATAGGTCACCCCGTTCGCTACGTTTGGTAACTTAGCAGGGATACCTGGGTTCATGGGGCGAGGTTTGTCTTGTAGTTTTACTTCAGTCGTGTGGTCTAAAGCACACTCGTTTTTTTAAATAATAAGATTGTTTACCAAATGATTATTCAAACTGTGATTTGTACGGCTTCTACTGATTAATTATTATAACTTGTACAGTTACAATGTAGCCCAATTTTACCCGTGACCATTACCAGCAGAAAAACAAGAAAATATTTGTTTATGACACAAAGTGATAAGAAACCAAAATAAAACAAAAATAATGATTCGCTGATAAGAATTTTAATCAGCCGCAATCGGGTTCGACGTACTATTTTTTTTACTTTAGGCAGGTACCTATCCGCAAATTGTTGTGGTGCAAAAAAACTTTGCAGTCCGACATAGGTACACATTTATGTCTGCAGGAGGTCTGGCAAGGTTGATCGATACAACCATAAGTGCCAAAGTTAGAACCTAGGTGAATTCGAAATTGTCAATTTATTAGTACCTACTTATAATTTTTACGTTGCGCTTTGACGTTTAGTACCTAATAATAATTGGATAATTTATGGAGCGCCGTTTTTGTGAAAAAACACTTCAAGGGCGCTGAAATCATAAATATAACAAACCACCCACTACCTAATGTTAATCCATAGACAGATCCGCCAATGTTGCCAGTGTATTTTCCAAACTATTTTCCAAATTATTTTCCAAACAATTCCACGAACATAGTATTTAAAAATGCTTAACATATATTTTCAAAATGTGCGAGGCCTTCGCACAAAAACTCATAGCTTCTTAAATCAAGTCCTTTTGAACAATTACGATACTTACCTTATAAGTGAAACTTGGCTAAATAAATCAATACATGACAGTGAATTGTTCGACAATAGGTATGATGTATTTAGAGAGGATCGGAACTACTTTTTGTCTGGACAGCAGCAGGGAGGGGGGATACTAATTGCAACCTCCAAATATCTCAAAGCCCAGAGATTACCCTGGACTACATGTACTGAGGAGATCTGGATATCAGTGCCAATACTAGGTAACAATAATAAACTCAAAAATGTATATATCTGCTGCACATATCACCCACAAAAAACTAACTACATCCACAATCTAACTCATCACTTCAACACCACATCAGACCTGCACACAAATCACCAGGAAGGATTGTTTTTATCAGCTGGAGACTACAATATACCCAAACTAAACTGGAAGTTAACCAAAGGGCAAAACCAGTTAGAACCAAATTTTCCAGAAGACACTGCTAGCTGTGCCTTGGTAGACTTCCTTTCATTCACCCAACTACGCCAATTCAATTCTGTAATCAATACAAACAAACGAATTCTTGATTTAATCATGACAAATATTTCAGAATGTAGTATAACCCACTGTACCGAACCTCTGACGCCTGAAGATTCACATCACAGAGCATTAGACATAGAGTTATCACCTGTTACTGTACCGTCTCTTTCCGGCTCATCTAGGACAGTCAAAATGTTTCACCGAGGTGATTACGGTCAAATCACTGATGAATTATCCAAAATAAATTGGAAATTCGAATTTCAAAGTAAGGATACCGAAAAAGCCGTATTACATTTTTATAATATCATAAATGACATTATTCGCAAATATATCCCGAAAAAAATTTTAACGGTAATTTAGAAAGGTTTCCCCCCCGGTACACTTTACCACTTATTAAAATTGTAAAAGAGAAATTAAAATATCACAAGAAATGGAAAAAATACAAGAACCTGGCTGACTAACAATCATTTTCAGTACTGAGAAATCGTCAAAAGAAGATCTCGCTAGAATGTTATGAAAACTTCATTATGACGGCAGAAGATTCAATAAAAAAGTACAGCAAACGGTTCTGGTCATTTGTTAAATCAAAGCAATCCTCTTCCGATTTACCAAAGCAAATGTATCTTGGAGATATTTCCTGCAATGATGGACAATCCATATGCGACCATTTTAGTGATTATTTTAGGCCAGTTTTTGTAGAAAATTCCAACCTTTGCCTCAATCTTATAAACTCTGAGAATGATGACGACAACTCTAATCTACATATACACAGTATTAACTTCAATCAATCATGTGTACTTAATTATTTAAAAAAACTTGATCCGAATAAAAGTGCGGGATCTGATTTACTTCCATCCATATTTTATGTAAAATGCCGGGACCAATTGGCTTATCCTCTCTCCTTGCTATTCAAAATGTCATTTAAAGAAGGCAACTTCCCCAACGTCTGGAAACAAGCACTCATTACACCAATCCACAAAAGCGGGGACAAAAATAACATCACCCATTACAGGCCCATCTCCAAACTCCCAATTGTCAGCAAGATCATGGAAAACATAGTTCTTGATCAACTTTTTCCAGCAGTACAAACAATCATATCCAAAAATCAACACGGCTTTTTCAGAAAACGGTCGGTCGAGACAAACCTTCTGGAATACACAGATTTTATTTTAAATTCTATGGGTGGTAAAAATCAAGTAGACTCTATCTATACGGATTTTCCAAAAGCCTTTTATAAAATTAACATTGAACTGCTTCTGAAGAAACTGTTAAAAATCGGGATTAATTTCTGACCTTCTCCGATGGATCAAATCATATGTAACAAAAGAAGTCAAGCAGTTAGAGCTAAGGGTTTCTCCTCGCGTTTTTACAATATACCTGCAGGAATCCCGTAAGGATCACATCTTGGTCCTCTCTTGTTTATTTTATATATCAATGATATAGGTAAATGCTTTAAAAATTCCAAATTTTTGCTGATGACACTAAAATTTACAAAAAAATCACTAATATTAATGACAACTTAGAATTGCAAGATGATATTAATAGGCTGGGAATATATTGTGCGAACAACCAACTGTTCCTTTACCTGGAAAAATGTAACACAATATCATTCACCAAAAGCATAAACCCCCTAATATTCCCGTACAAAATCAATGACGTAGAGATAAAAGATGTTGTGAAGTGAGAGACTTAGGAAAAATAATGGACTCCGGAATGTCTTTCCGAGCACATATAAATTCCATCTGTGACAGGGCGTACAAACTTCTAGGATTCATCATAAGAGTGACCAAACCATTTAGGTCACCACATGTAATCAAAATACTGCACGTCTCTTTTGTTCGCTCAATCCCCAATACAAAGTTAATATTAAAGGTTAGAAAGAATTGAAAAAAAGATATTGAAACACCTAGACTTTAAATCCTTTCGAACTTCAGAAAACCTAAAAGACTCATTAACATTCCATAATTTATCAACTTTAGAAGATAGAAGAAATATATCCGACCAGAAATTTTTATTCAAAATCATTAACAACGTTGTTGACAACAACTATCTTCTAGAACACATTCATTTCCACTGTCCAATAAGAAACACAAGGTTAAACCAACTATTCCACATCCCACACTCAAAAACAAATTACACACAACATTTATTTCTCCGAAGGACGTGCACAAAATTAAAGCAAATTGTTAATTACGAACTATCCACCCCTGCTGTATGCTATTTTTTCTTTCATTCTCATTATGTTGGTTTTCCTTCTTTTTATAATAATATTTGGATGATTTACATATCCCACATGCTTTAATTTGTGTTTATATGATTTGTGCATATACATATATATATTTTTCTTTTTTTCTACCACTTTATGTTTTCTTTAATGTTTTAATCTATGTTTTTATATATATTATAAATTTTAGAGGAAACTTCGCTGGTTAATACAACCATGTAATATGTTACTTTCTTATTAAAATATGTATAACTGTTTGTTTCCTAAATAAACTAAAATAAAAATAAAATAAAATAAAGTATATTGATTTCTTATTTATTGGGTTATCAATATGGGTCTGGTTATCGACAGAGTGGCCGTGCTCGGTAAATCCGTATAAAATCATCGGTAGTTACGTCTATGGATCCGATATTAATTGTAAAGTTATCGATTTCATTGTGCTTGTCCCATGGGTGGCCAAAAGAGGTATTAATACACCTACCTTTATTTAAATCCATAGGTTTTGTATACGAAATATTTACAGCTTAATATACCTAATCTTTTTAAAGATACTTTTGCTTGTGTAGTGGCGTACTGGATGGAATTTTATTTTTAAATTTAATAATTATTTTATTTTTGTCGCAATTGACAAACACAGGAGGGAATTTTGGCGCTTTTTAATGCAATTTGCTTACTAGTAGGACACGACCTTACTCGACGCGTGGCAGTTTAGTACTAAAGTACTAGAAATCGAGTACTACACAATTGTCTTGTTGTTGGCTTCCCATTTTGAGATTTCTACCCCGCGTCTAAAGTATGTAACGTCTTTGGTCGGCCCACGAACATTCACCAGCAACAACCAAAAGTAGAAGCATTCGTTACTTTTTACGTGAACTGTGTAAATGCAACCAAGAGCATCAGTAGAACGCACAACCGGATGATCAGTAACCACATCGCCGTGCTTCCGACGTGGAAATCTCTTCGACAAAGCTTTCGACAAAGTGTAATAACGTGGCATCTCAGAGTAGAGCAACGTCCGGGCAAACAGATCGCATTGGCAAATCGAAAAGAAACTGGTCAATGTTGTTGCTGGAGGTGTTTCAGCACGTTTGGCAACAATCGATGTAATGAAATAAACTCGTTGATCATTCTCCAGATGCATCGCCAAATATACAACAATGGAATGTCGTTCATGAATGGGGAATGAGAATATACGCCAAATCGCCTCATTGTAGCTCACAAACTTGATAGCGTGTGATTTCATCGTTTTTTATTTGTAGTTTTAACGCCAAAAACCGCCATATCGCTGACTTTTGTGAAAAATTTGCAGAGGTATTTGATTGACTTCACCGAATTGCAATAGGTACCCCACGTCACAATGCGCCTTGAATGTTTTGAAAAGAAGTGGCTGTTTTCCTGGAGTTGTGCAGACATACGTTCACCATTTGTAGCATTTACGACTGTTGACATTTAGTGTGTAAGAAAGAGAGGCAGGATTATATGTTTAAGAACAAAAGAAAAACAATCAGCACATTGACATTTGACGTTTTTGAATTTTTGGAATTGAAGCAAACTTCAATATTATACCTACCTACCACAATATTCCTGCAGCTCTTTCAAAAGATGAAAATTCGTTTCATACAAAATGTATGGGAAAATAATTTTCTTTATAACTATTTATTTCGTTAACTTTTGTGATGTTTTAATAGTTATTATCCTATCCGGGGCGGAGACAAATCCAACAAATCAAAGATCATCAAAATCAGCCCAGCCGTTCTCGAGTTATAAATAGTGTAACTAACCCGACTTTGTTGTATATATTAAGATTAAGATACAAAACTGGTACGACCTCCATAGAAATTATTCAAAGACTCATAATAAAAATTATACTAAAAAAACCTCCAGGCTTCCCCACTGAACGCATATTCGAAGAATTTAAAGTTCCAATATTTAAACTTGTTTGTGTAAAATTCAATCGTACAAATTATAAAAGAAAAAGATAAATACTCATTCATAACTAAAAATCGTACTAGACTCACTCTCCCACTCCCACAGACTTACCTAAGCATGTATTTGAATGCCCCAAAATAAACACTTCTTTTGCCCAGCACCATTATACACACCATAGAATATACTTCTCAGTAGAAATCAGAAGCATTAATGACAGAGTACAATTGTAGAACTCTATCAAAAAGTATTTTAGAGAAATCATCAACGGGAAAACTGCTGCTTCCCCTATTTCCAGTCTCTACATGAATGTCACAATAAAAATTATACCTACTCTTCTTACTGAATACACGCATGTTTGTGTCTTTTAGTTAAAGGGTCTTGATTGCGATGTGATTTAACTGTAAATTAGCTGTGTATTAAATCTACCTACCTATATAAAAGTGATAAATAGTTGGTTAAACAATAATATATTAACTTTGAATGCACAAAAAACCAAATTTATCACTTTTAGCATTTCAAGTAAAAGTCAGCCTTCTGAAACTCACAACTTGATTATTCACAATTGTTTTCAAACATGTAGCTGCAACCCTTTAGAAAATGTAGTCAGCATCAAATACCTTGGTGTAAAAATAGATAAATTTTTGAGATGGAATGATCATATTAATATGTTAGTAAATAATACTAGGAGACTTACTAAAGAACTGAGACATATACTAGACAAAGAAAAATTAAAAACTGTTTATTTTGCAATAATCCAGTCTCTGCTTTCTTATAATATTGTGTGCTGGGGATCCTGCCCAAAGACTTATATAGAACCACTTAATATTGCCCAAAAAATGAATCTTAAAGTTATTTTCAAGAAAAAAATTAAATATCCAACTCATTAACTTTTTAAGGAATGTAATGTAATGAACGTAAAACAGTTATATATTACACAAACGCTTTGTAGATTTTTTAATAATATTAATTTTGCAGAAAGAACACAGCAAATTCGTACTACGAGAATTGGCTCTGGTCTGAACTTTATGGCAATTCAAACTAAATCTTCTTTTGGTCAAAGAAATTATTTTTATCAAGCTCCACTCATATTTAATAGCCTTCCAAAACATATAAAGCCATCTATTTCCTTGTACACTTTTAAGAAGGATCTTAAATTATTTGTGTTAGTCGAGGATTGCCAATTGATTTTCTCTACTTTGTCCTTTCTAAATTATTAGCTAAATGAGTATGTTTATAATAATAAGCTAAAATAATATTACTTTTGTTTGAACCGTTTTTGTTCATCTTCCTCTTGCCCAATCTACAGCATGTTAAATTATATACATAATAATAATAATAATTGGATAATTTATAAAGCGCCGTTTTTGTGAAAAATCACCTCAAAGGCGCTTTACAATTTATTAGGAAAGCTATATTTATTATTCACAACTTAATCCTTAAAAAAAAAAAAAAAACAAAACTTTATTTTATTTTATTTTAAATCAGATCTCAAAACTATGGTCACCCTAAAAGTCTACATTAATGTAGTACCTAGCGCCATCAGTTTAGTAGGTACCAGTAGGTACCCATAATCTAATCTCAATCTGTAAGAAATACAACAATATTGTTCTTTCAAAATCTGTATAATTTTGTGTTATTTTGTTAGCTTGTATAATTATTGTTAACCTCAACACAGACTTGTCCTAGTGAGGTAACAAATTGTATTGTAAACATTTTTACCTACAGTGTAAAGAAACAATAAATAAATAAATATATGTGACACACGTGACTGTATTAATTGTACATATGTATATGAAATGTAAACTCTTCTTCCATCCACAAGCAAATGCTTTTACGGAAGATAAGTAATATTATAATATGTTCAATTTTTAAGATCAATAAATTTAAGTAAAAAAAAAGGTTCTAGTAGGTACCTACTCGTTGCTACTTACTCCAACGAATAGAAAACCCCACATAAATAATAATAAATATGAATATTCTAACCCGAAAAAACCCCGTGGTATTCCAGGGTACATACCCTAATTATAATAAATTTTATTTATCATTTTGGTCAAGTTTCCTTTGTTCCGTTTGCGGTTGGTCTGCCCTCTGTCCTATTCGCCAGAAGTGGGCGCCCCTTAGTAAAGTTGTCGCTGTGGTCACCTTGTTAAATTCACGCCTGGCCGACTAACAAATAACTTAACCGCTGGAAAACCTTTGGACTTAGAAATGGAATACACAGGTTGGGCCACCCAATTCTCAGCGAGTTGGAAGATAAAGAACAAGAGTGCTATCAATGTATCACTAAACTAAGACAAGGGAAAAAATATTATTTGGCCCATTACTATAGGTAAATATTATATGTGTACGTATGTATATATATATTTCATTTTCTTTGGGGATATTATGTGGAGGATCTTTTTAGGAAAGGAAGGAGAGGAAGTTTTGTGAAAGAAAAAGGTACGAGGAGTGGGTAGCAGTGGCGGTCCGTGAGTTTTCAGTGAACTCTAAGATTAAAAAATACGTCGTTATTGATGTTGTCGTAGCTGAAAATGAATTTAATTTTTTTTCAAAATTTCAACTTTTTGTGTGAAGATATACTGAAATGTGGATGGGGCGCATCTCTAGCTGACTGAAAACTCACGAACCGACACTGGTGGGTAGGAATCTGCGAGTCAGTGTATCCAAGAGTGACGTATGAATCCCTCCCTCCCACTACGGTGCAAGGTTCTAGAAGAGTTCTGCTGGAGAGGTCTAAAGGTCTTTCTCAACCAGTCTCTCCCAATCTGTCCAAATATGTGGGTAGGCGTGTCCCCAATCCCCCAAGACCTGGAAAAACCTCACCTCATGAACCCGGGCACCCCTGCTAAGTTACCAAACACGAAACACTTAGGAGGAACTATGGCAGAGGTGTTGGTTATCCAATAAATCGTTCCCAAGACGGCAGTACACATACACGCCTGTAAGTCCGCTTCCTTGAATACCGCACAAGAGTCCCAATTGCCCCTATCTAGAACCAGTGAGACTACGGCATTCCCAATTGGGGTATATTATGGAACTGAAGGTAGTGGGCTGCGAAAGAAAAGGGGAAGACGAAAGTGGAGAAAATGTCTAGCCAATCCGATGTGGTCACCAAACACGGCTAAAGCTATTTATTTACACCAGGGCGATACTCACAATATCTTTCACTCTGGAACCTGCCACGATTATACTATATAACTATTATTTTATATGAATGAATTGTGAAATAGCAGAAATAATCAATCAAATATTCAATACGGGAGGCGTGTATGGGTACTGCCGCCCCGAGAACCATTTTTTGGATTACCATCATAGCAAAGGTGCCCGGGTCCATTGGGTGAAATTTGTGGAGGTCTTGGCGGCGGATGCGTTTACCCACCTACTGTGTGGCGAGCCGAATCGGTTTGAGGGAGATCTTTTGACACGATCACGACCCATCGCTTTAACCGCAGTGGGAGGGATGGATTCACTCACCCCTCATACCTTCTTTCTTCCCAGAACTTCCTCCCATTCCTTTCCATAAAATACCCTGCATTATATACATTGTACAATTATTATAATTACTAAGCTTTGCATTTATTTGTAATGCTGTACAAATAAATGTAAAGCTTAGTAAATAAAAAAATTAACCACGGTGGACGCCAATGTAATACTGGCAAATGAGTGCAACACTTATAGACATATAGGGGGGGGGGGGGGGGGGGCGCCAGTTCAAATAGAACAGAATTAAATGGTAAGCCAATAAACTCCAGACTATCCGAAGTATTAGCTCATTAATGGCGATTTCACACCGAAGTATGTGTCTTCTCTCGTCGAAACAAACATCCGGACTCTCTGGCCTTCTACTTGGAACTCTCGATGAAAAATTCTCTTGTTCGTAGTATGTTTTGGGCAACAAAAAGAATAGCAGGATTCCATTTGTTCAAAGTTATATTTTTTATTAGGAATTCAAATTTCAATTTGAGTTGATACGTAGCTACCAACTTAATTATTGTGTGCTTATTTAGCATTGTAATTTCAAACTGTTACACACAGCATCCCCAAAGATGACAAAGATCCCGAGGGATTTTTGAAGGGAACATTTCTTTAGCACTAAATAACTCACAGAAAAAGAGACAAACACATACATGTATAGGATTCAACGTGTGAGAGAATGAGATTGATTAATCGGTCTCCTCTTTGTGCGATTATTGATAGATTAATCTCTCCTCCCTTCTTCCCGCTCTTGCCTACTTTGGTATTCTGAAGGTTTCACTTCCACGGCATATGAACTGCACACTTATAATGTTTTTTCCTCTGAACTGATTCCTCTTTTCATATTTGGTCACTCTAGTGCATAATCCATCAATGCCTTTGGGGCATCCGATCAAAACAGGAAGTTACCTTATCTGAGGGAAGCTTGAAGGGTCGTTGGAAGTTTTCCCAAAAATGCATGAACGTGAATTAGGCACCCACTATACAAATGTGGTCACGTTATTAAAGGTCTGCTTCATTTTCTCAGAATAAAATATGATTGACCCGCATTTCGAATGTTTTCCATTATATTATGTTCGTTAATTGGTAGTAAATTTCTCAACGAGCTGTTTTTACAAGTTTCTCGGTAAACAGTTTTCTGAGACACGGACGAGCTGTCAGGAAACTGAATGGACTTTAGACAGATTATACCATCTGTATGTATAAAAATGAATGCACGTTTGCTTGCTTGATTGTTTGTTTGTTTTTATGCATTGCTTTATTAAGCACTAGCTGACCCGGCCACGCGTTGCTGTGGCTAATAAAACACAACGTCATCTACTGGATGGTTATCCAACCTTTATAACCACCGCCGTCCTTGAGATTATCGCGAAGAGACAGCAGATGCCGCGGAGGACTTTAATTTATAATACGTAGAGATGGTGTGAAAGATTATAGGAGTAACTAACGTATTTAAGTTAATAAGGATTAATACTGTATCCGTCTAAATAACTTTTCAGTTACCGCAATGTACGTTACCATTTTTTCAGAAGATCGAATGGGTATAGTAAGCTATACGTAAGAGATAGATATATGCCTTCGCGGACTTTTTTGTATGGATCTATAAAAGAGGAATATCCCACTATGCAATGTTTTGTTATATCCCAAAAGGATTAGGCAGCGTTTTCGATGAAAGCTACCAGGCGGCTTGACTTTTTCGACACTTCCAACAATTATCGTTATGTTTCAACCAATTTACACAAATCCTCGACAAATTACACACCTAAACCTTCCTCACGAAACACTCCATCTATTGGTGAAAACCGCATGAAAATCCGTTCAGTAGTTTTCGAGTTTATCGCGAACAGACAGACAGACAGACGACGCGGGGGAGAGATAGAGACAGGAAATGTTTGAAAAAAAGAAGATAGGAAATGTTTGAAAAAAAAAATTACAACCAATAACGATACATCTGAAAAGTTTTTTTAATAATTATAAAAAAATCTACTGAAACTGTCAAACGTGTTACAATTGGAAAATGACATTTTGAAAAACAATTGAAAAGAATTTAATTGAAGTATCTCCTCACCTAAATCGAATACTTTGACAATCGAATCTATATCGCATTATAGGTATTTTAAATAGGCACTTATGTTAGATACCAAATTTGATTGATTGTTCTTATTCTTATCTATCCACATATATAAAAATGAATCCTTGTTTCCCTTGGTCACGCCATAACTTCAGAAGGACTTTACCTATTTCATTAATTCAGTTTTCTAATACTTTGTTGAAGGTTCTTACGGAAAGAAAAAAATAAGAACTACTTTAATTAACGACTATTTTAACTTCGCATGTTTGACAGTTCGCGCATTTGATGAAATTGATTTCATTGTACTAAAAGAATTGTCTACGGATTTTTTAAATTATAGATATTTTAAATAGGAACCTACGTTAGGTACCAAATTTGATTTATTGTTCTTATAATATACAAAAATGAATATTTGTAATAAAAGAAAATTTGAATAAAAAAATTGTAATAGGCGGCACGAGAGCTGTTTGATAATTGAAAGTACTGGGAATGAATGTATGGATGCGGGAGGGGGGTTTGCAGGACGGGGGAGCGGAGAGAGAGGGTGGGCGGGAAAGGTGGAAGGGGAACACGGGAGGGTAGGGGATGAGGGAGGGGAAAGGGGACACACGGGAAAGGACATGTAGGGAGAAACAATTTATTTCTTTGAATATGGCATTGTAACGCATACCGGGAACCAGCTAGTAATATATAAAGATAGGTCCTTACATATGAAATTGGCGTTTTGTCGTACTGGCAACTTTGATCTCAAATATCTTCTCTTTGGTTAGGAATTCCAAATTCAAATTTATACAGCTATTTACTCATGTATTTCTGTTTTGAAAATTATAATTCATTTGTTTCTTAATTGTTTTTTTTCTTTGCGTCACTTAGTTTACAAAATGGAAATCTTGAAATATCGCGTTATTTACGAGTACGAGTTCCACCGTGGCACCAGTGCTGCAGAAACGGCTCGAAGGATTAATGATGTGTATGGCGACGGTGCACACAGTTGTTTTTTTTGTGTCGTTCACTACAGCTTTCTTAAATCTGGCCAGACGATTACGGCAGATGTCTATTGTCAGCAACGGTGAAGGAGGAAACCATCTGTTTCCTTAGAACGCCGTGGGAAAGTGGTGGGCAACCTCCAATGTCAGCAACTGCAAACCATGATGGAAAAGCTAGCTGCTAAACAACCGAGGCTGGTTAATCGCTCTAGGCCACTGCTGCTTCATGACAACGCTAGACCACACACTGCACAACAGACGGCTACCAAATTAGAGGAGCTTCAATTGGACATCCACCGTACTCTCCAGACCTTGCCCCAACAGATTACCATTTTTTTCGAAATTTGGATAACTTCTTGCAGGGGAAAAAATTCAACTCCGATGGGGCAGTCCAAACCGCCTTGAAAGATTTTATTGATGTAAAGGGATCGATGAACTACCTATGAGATGGCAAAAGTGCATATATAGCAATGGTACATACTTTGATTAAATAAATATATTATATTAAAAAAAAAATCGACTTTATGTTCCTCCCATACAAAACGCCAATTTCATATGTAAGG
Organism: Limnephilus rhombicus; assembly: GCA_929108145.2. Classification (NCBI taxonomy): domain Eukaryota; kingdom Metazoa; phylum Arthropoda; class Insecta; order Trichoptera; family Limnephilidae; genus Limnephilus; species Limnephilus rhombicus. The sequence continues at coordinate 32,645,054 of OV815287.1, forward strand.
ACCTAATATAAATGAAAATGTGTATAAAAAAATTGCAATAGGTGGCAAGCGAGCTGTACCAGGACTGAATAAATGGAACGTGGGAGAAGGGATAAGAACGCGGTAGGGGTAAAAAACACATAAAAAATGAAAGGGGGGGGGGGGGGGGACGACACAGAGACAGCGACAGCGGCAGTCTGGTAAAATACCTATATGATTAAAATTTCTCGGCGATCATGTTTTCCTCTTGAAGAAAATCATTTCTCTGCATGTAACTATAAGTAACTTGTAGGGGAAACTACATGTGGTAGATTACATACTATTTTTTAAATATGCACATTATGTGGTAAGACGGCATAATTTATAAAAAAATGATTTTGCAAAAGACGAGTAAGCTATTACGAAGATAGAATCACCTGGCGCAGCATTGAGCGCTTTTATTATTATCGTGACGATCCACGATTACGGTACCGTGACGGAATAAAAAAGGCAATAAACATGCCTCCCTTGTCACAATAATCCTGCAGCTCTTTCAAAAGATGAGATACACAATATAAGTAGGTCTGTTTCCTCCAAAGGAAAAAAAATAATCATTGCATCTCTCTCACACACCGCACCGTGACGTCTCCGTAGACCTCTACAATACTACTGAATCCATTTAAAAAAAAAGTCAAATGTCAATGCGCTGATGGTTTTGGTTTTGTTCTTAAACATGTATTACTGGAGTTCTTTCTTGCACACTAAATAAAAACAGTCAAAAATGAGACAAACAGTGAACGTATGTTTGCACCCCCCCGAAGGAAACATACAATCATTATCGTACATCTCCCTCACACGTATAACGAAAATGAAACGCATTTCCTGTCGCCGTAATAAGATAAATGTTTCCTCCAAAGGAAAAAAGTAGTACTTTGGAGGAAACGGGTCACACGTTATACATAGCATTGTAGCGATAATGATCGTATGTTTATTCCCTTTTTTGCCGTCATGTCGCATAGGTAAACAACCTCTTTTGGCGTCCAGTCTGAGTGATGTATTTTGCTGTCGGGTTCACGAGGTCATTGAACATTGGGTTGTCCTTGAACCATATACAGGTTAATGCTGAAGCTAGGTCAGCTGCTTTGGTTGGAAAAGCCGAGTCACCTCAGTTCATTGCATTTCAAAATAATCTCAAAATTACATTCTGACGCTCACACCCACACTGAATTTGGAAAATCTAGTAATTAGGGTTCGACCTTTCCAATTTATTATATTTCTATAGCAGACCCGCTCAAAAATCACAGGATATTATGATTATAGGATTTGTGAAGCTGAAAGTATTTATAAAAACATATTTGATTCAAGATCCTTGCCTTTCAAAGCGAAAGAGAAAGATGCGTAAAAGCCTACGTGCGACAGAGAAAGGCGTGAGCGGGTAAAATCACATATTGCGACGATTTCTGTATCAACGTCAGTAGTACTATACTGGAACGATGACCTCACGTGCGTCCTTTCTCTTTAACTACTTTATGAACGGGCTGCTAAAGTATGTCCACTGGACCTAGTTCAGTGAAACCACGCGCGTTGTCTAAGTAATAAATTTTATTTGATTAATAAATTTTATTTTAATAAATTTTATTTGATTAATTTGTGTTATTTCACAATTAATTCATTTAAAAATAATATATAGTATATTTGCGGCATGTTCCAGAGTGGAAGATACTATCAGTATCGCCCTGGTGTAAGACCACCATTCAGAATTGAAACGTTGCTTTAAAATGGCTTTAGCCGTGTTTGGTGACCAGATCTGAATAGCCAGGTACTTCCCAACCTTCCTCTTCCCCACCTCCTTCCCCTCCCCACTACCTTCAGCCTCACAACATACCCCAATTGTGGATGCCATAGTCTCACTGGCTCCAGACGGGAGCAGTTGAGATTCTTGTGCGGTATTCACTGTAAAAAAAAAAAAAACGTGTCTTCATTTTAATTCATACACATCTACTAAACATGTAAACGAAACCAATATGAATTTCGAATAAAGAATTATTAAAACAAAAAATAATTTTAGTACTTACCTACATTATCACTTGTATGTTATTAATATTATGATAAGTACCTACCTAGTTCCATTTAGAAAGAAGGGTAAATGCAGGTAACTCCATTAATGGAGGACTGAATGCCGTTGGCGCTAATAAAAAAAAAAAAAACTGTTAAAAGAAGCGAAGCTGGCAGTCCACAATGGAGTGCTGGTACCTACCTAGCTGGTAAGGATAAGAAAGGGACCTTCAGATGGTTTGGGCATGTAGAGCGAATGAACGAAGAAAGTAGTGTTAGAAGAAATCGGGGACGCCCGAGGAAGACATGGCACGATCAAGTGAATCAGATACAAGATACAAATCGGGCCATGTCAAAAGGGGCCATTCAAGTATTACGTAAGCAGTGTAAGCACTACGGCCGGCATGTAGCCCAGCGGTAAGGCTCTTGACTAGCACTCCGAAGGTCACGGGATCGAATCCCCGCGTGGCAAATAACTTTTATTTGATTAATTTGTGTTATTTCACAATTTATTCATTTAAAATAATATATAGCACATTTGCGGCACGTTCCAGAGTGGAAGATACTCTCAGTATCGCCCTGGTGTAAGACCACCATTCAAAATTGAAAAGTTGCTTGAAATGGCGTTAGCCGTGTTTGGTGACCAGATCTGAATAGCCAGGTACTTCCCCACCTCCCTCTTCCCCATCTCCTTCCCTTCCCCATTACCTTCAGCCTCACAACATATCCCAATTGGGGATGCCATAGTCCCACTGGCTCCAGACGGGAGCAGTTGGGACTCTTGTGCGGTATTAATGTAAAAAAAAAACTACAGGGGGCGGGGGGGGGGGTCTTTGCTTTGCTTATTTTTGATGACATGGGGGGGTGGGGGAGTCTGGATGGTGATTACGTCAGCAGTATCTTATAAATTTCTACATATATTCTACAGTATATTTCTACAAAATTAATTAAGTTGATTTTGGTTTGAACACATACGGCAACCCTACTTGTCTATGCTCGAAAACGAAACGCATTTCCGGGGATTCCCGAAAATAATGGATACCTTTACTCGCTGAGAACCGCGAATTACCACTTATTACCGCGCGCTATTTATTCACTTGTCTAAGGCCCATTGTCCACACAGTCGTCTTTTATAGGATGCATGTAACCTACAAATGAAGATAGGCGTATTTTGCATATTTGTTATGTCCACGCTGCTTCATGCAATAGTCAGTCACGTTACAAAACGTCTCAGTTTTCTTTCAACTAGCATCGAGAAAGCACGTCTTTTGTTGTGAAAATGTCAAGTGATGATGATGAAGTGATTATAGCATACAATTTTATTAGAAGACGACGAAACAGGCGAAGAAAGTACTGGATTCATCCATACATCGAAAGAAATATAAATTGTAGATTGTTTGTAGCTGCCAGAGAGTTATCAGACGATGATTCTGTATTTCAATCATTTTACCGAATGACTAAACATACGTACCAAAATTTAGTCTCTACTGTTGGACCACTGATACAAAGACAAAATAGTCGGTCGAGTAGTGACATGTTACGAGCGCATGACGAGCGGCTGACGCGACGTTGCCGCTTCGTGGACACAGATTTCATTGTTTCTACGCAAGATGCAAGCATTCGTCTTGCAATCGTCAATCGACGAAAGCGTGCGTATGACGTGCGGTTACGTGGACAATGGGCCTAAATTTCTGCCGCCAGGTACGATTGACGTGTTGTAAGTTAATGCTTGTTTTACCATTGATCCACTTTTGCCAAAGTTGAATGGTTTAAAATCTCTATAGCTTCGATCAAACCGTCAATGCATACGTCAATGCTCTATAGTCATAACTGTTGCTCATGAATTAAGAAACCAGAACACATTGAATGAATGTACCCATGTTTATGTAACATGAGAGGGGGGGGGGGGGGTAAGAGATTGCTGAAGAGGGGGAAGGGGAGGGGGGAGTTAATAATTGCAAAAAATCTGCTTACGTAATATTTGAACGTTCAGCAAACAGAATAATTTCCAATGTGAGAATAATAGAGGACTATGTATGAAACGATGTATGAATGTGAGTGAGGCAAAGAGAGTGGGCCAAGACAAAATTTCACATCACTTTTTTTTTTTTTTTTTTTTTTAGTATATTTATTCAGTTTTTTTTTTTAATTTTACAATATTAATCTTTAAAATCTTACAAAACTGATCAATCAGTTTGATTGTAAGAAATCTCTTAGTTGTTCTATTTAATTAATACTATTATACTTTTATGTTTTACATTGTAATAAGTAATAACTGTGTAAAATCTAAAATACTTATTATTATAAACTACTAATTATTATAATGTTTATGAATACAGTGTGTGATAGTAATTTCCAGGTATTTGATCAATATTCGATCTGGGTATTTGTATACAATATTGTTTACTTTCATGTTCTACGGAGATAGAATGATTTAATTTTATTTTTGATATTTGAATAAGATGTCTCATTTTTAATACTTTCAGGTAATGCGTTAAATATTTTCGGAATTCTATGCCTCTTTGTTCTATCACCGAATACATTTTGAGATTTATTAATAATAAACATTTGTGCTTCTCTATGCCTAGTAGGGTAGTTGTGGTTTATAGGTTTTTTGAATTCTGTATTCCAGAATTCATCTAGCGTTAATTGATAATCTACCTTACTGTGTATAGAGAGGACATTACACAAGGAGAAAATTTTTTTATAATCGCCTTCACATAATTGAACTTTTTTTTTGCCTGATATCAATTTTAGGAAACGGATTTGTAATTGTTCTATTTTATTTAAGTACGTTTTGTACGTTAATCCGTAACTATTTATTCCGTATCCTATAATTGATTCTGCTAATGCGTTGTATATACAGTATAATATATTTTTATCAACAAAGTTTTTTAGGTGGTAAAATTTCCCTAATATGGATCTTAATCTATTACATACATTTTCAATATGATTTGACCAGTTAAAATTGACATCTATAGTAAGACCACTTACCCGTACATCAACAACCGAAATTAGAATGTTTAAGGCCCTTCGTACACAGAGATACTTATAAGCTACCACAAGCAGTCTACCGATATGTTACTCTTTTCTGGGTATCTAGCATGGTCGATCGATATAGGTTTTATCGAAAATATCGGTAACTTGTCATCGCTCCCGAGCACGACTGCAGACCGCAAACGAACAAATAAAAATTCGCAACGACTAAGGGTTCATAATTTATTTGACCTAAACTGTTATTTGTTCGTTAGCGGTCTGCAGTCGTGCTCGGAAGCGATGACAAGTTACCGACATTTTCGATAAAACCTGTGTCGATGGACCATGCTAGGTACCCTGGTTTCCATACACGGCGCTACCCAAAACACATTGAACTTAACCATTTTCATATGTGCAGCCGCGGAGTTAATACGATCTCCAATGACTCTAGCGATGAAGACAATACTGTTCTTCTTTATGTTTATTATAAGCATAAAAACGATCTAAAAGAAGATTTTGGGTTCACTCATACAATGAAATAAATATTAATAGAGAACTCCAGACCTATTTTTTATTTATTTTTTTAATGAAGAATGACCTTCTAACTTAAATTCCTGCATTTTTATTTTTTAGCGTTGGTTTTAATAGTTAAAATAATTGTCAAAATTTTAATTTTTCAAGACTCCCCGAAATCCACCGTATGTATGTATGGTGATTCGTGTGACGTCATCACTCCTGATAAATTAGCATAGGATCGGGCAATCAGCTGATATACTGCCGCCATTTTGAATTCCGCTGTTCGAAGTATTCTCCCTAGAAATAAAATTACTATTTTTTTTTGTGCAGTAGTTTTTGAATATTTTCAATAATAGAGATAAACTAATAAGAAATGCCTTTATTTTTAAAACATTATTTAGGACTAAATAATGTTTCAATAAACACAACAACTAAATCTCTATAAACAGTGTGTAAATAAACGAATAAATTAATACGATGGCTTGTGTCATATCATACATTCCCACACAATGACTTTACGGTGACGTCACGACACGACGAACAGTGACGTCACCTTGACAGCGTGTTTTTACGACTCGATTAAAAATTGATTTTTTAATAATTTTTTAAAAACTCTGCGTTTAATATTATTAAATTAAACTTATATATTCAGAATCAGCGTTTATTGGTCTATATGAACATATTTTTTTAAAGTCAAAAATATTTTTCACTCGAGTTCCCTATTGTAGGGCATTCGCCATCTTTTTTTTCAATATAAATTCGACGCTTTTGCCTCCTAACCCATTTTTACGTAATCCGGTAAATTATAGTTATAAACATAAACATATTATTTTTAATTTTTTTTTTTACCGCTCGTGCGCTGATCTTCTCGCGTATGTGACGCATGTTTGGAGGGCGGTGCCTGGAAAGTTTCGGTGAGACCCACACGGTTGCACTGGACATTTCCAAGGCCTTTGACCGGGTTTGGCATCGAGGACTTGTCAACAAACTGCCTTCTTACGGATTTCCCGCATCCTTGTGTACGTGGATTGCTGACTTTTTGAGGGAAAGGTCGATTCAGACGGTAGCCGATGGTTTCACCCCCTTTTCACACTCGATAAATGCTGGCGTCCCACAGGGATCGGTTCTGTCGCCAACTTTGTTTTTGTTGCGCATCAACGACCTTTTGTCATGTACACCGATTCACTGTTACGCGGATGACAGTACAGTCCATGATAGATTTTTGTTTGACAAGCCCCCAAAGGGCTCACAAACTCCAAAGGCTCGTAGGGCTTTGAAGCAAAGAATGGACGGTTACCTCGAGAGTGTTTTCTCTTGGGGTAAAAATAATCTCGTTGAATTTAATGTTTCAAAGACCCAATCTTGTCTGATTACGTCTAAAAGGGATCGAAATGAATATCTAGTATCTTTCAACGGAAGCAATCTTCCGAACAGGCCCTCCATTGATATGCTTGGTGTAACCCTAAGTGACCAGCTCAGGTATGGGGGCTCCATCGAAGCCAGAGTAAAGTTAAAAGTTAGCCTCTCAAAAACTAGGCGTACTGTACAGGGCCCGCAGATACTTTAATAGTACACAACTGCTAACCCTGTACAAATCACAATTGCGCCCCATGGTTGAATTTGGCAGCCACCTCTGGTCTGGAGCGCCAAAATACCTGAAAAATACCCTCGACTCTGTGCAGAAACGGGCGGTCCGTTTAATAGATTCTCCCATCTTAACAGACGGATTGCAATCTTTAGAGCACAGGCGTCGGGTGGGAATGCTATCCTTGTTCTACCGGTATTACAATGGAAGATGCTCCGAGGAACTAGCATCATTGATCCCTTCGGCACCGGTGCATAGTCGGGAAACACGCCAAACGCGTGCCCAACATTTGTACACGGTTGACATTTGTCACATGAGAACGGGTCGTTTCTTCAACTCGTTCTTGTGTTCAACAGCTCGGCTGTGGAATGATTTGCCGGCCTCTGTGTTTCCTCCTTCCTACAATATGGGTCTCTTTAAGACCAATGTTCATTCCTTCCTTTCCTCAAAAAGACCCTCCACACAGCATCCCAGATGACATAGGCCCTGAAGGAAATTATTTTCCTCAGGACCTCCTATGCGGTTATTGTAAAAAAAAGAGCTGAGGGAAATTTATTCCAAATGAGAGGGCCAGTTACACGAAAAGAGACACATAGTTCCGATATCTCCGATATATAGGCTGGCGCCATTCGTTGCAATGCTTTGAAGGTCATTAAGCAGATCTTGATCTCTATTCTTTCATGACATCGAAGCCAATGAAGATCCCTTAGAAGCGGGGTTATATGACAGTACTTAGATTCACCAAAAATCATTCTCGCCGCCAGCGCCGTATTTTCCATGTTGGGGCCCCTAGGCAATGCACGTCTCGTGGCCCCTTAAACTAAAAATAAAACTTAACTCAAAATCTTGACTTGTCTCGACCGATGCTTTTGAAATTTTGTACACTATTTCTACACGGTTCCATGGCAACTCAGAATGAAACCAACTCAGGAACACCTCAGAAAGGTCATTAAAAGCTACGAAAAAATAATTTTAAAATAACCGGTAACCCTAACCTAACTTAACCTATTTAACCAATTTTTTATATTTTTTTATCATCACTCTTAATGACCTTTCTGAGGTGCTTCTGAGTTGGTTTCATTCTGAGTTGTCTGGTCACCATTTCTACACATATATAAATCAACAGGTAGTCAGAGGGAGTTTTTTTTTACCATTTTATAATAACAAATTCACCGAATTTTTTTTAGCAAAAATCGCGTTTTTCACTTCAAAATGCTGCCAAAAATAAAAAAAAAACTCCCTCTGACTACTTAGGAAAACATATTACCTTTTAAATGCATTTAGATTATTTTGTTTCAAATGATCGGTGACGAGTTATGGAATTCACAGCATAAAAACATATTTTCAAGGCGCCTCCGGAGATTCGTTCTCATGGACTTATTTATTGATATTTTGTATTGAAATTTTTTTCAAAGATACTTCAGATGTTATACTATAAGGTGTAAATGAAATAAATAAAACCAACATTATTCGTATCAGAAAATATCATGACAATATGCCTTTATTTCGCCTTTAAAACCTTACCCCCCCCTTAAGGCATCAGGACAATGAAAAAAAAAACTTTTGTAATTTTTTATTTATTTCATTTTCTGAACGATGCATTTGTTAAAAATGCTTTTACCAAATGTTTTAAAGAAATTCGAAAAATTGACGGAGATACAGCATTTTATGTGAAACCATTTGAAACAGTTTGTATGTTGAATTATCCTTCAGCAAAACTTTGATTGCATTTTTCTCGAAACTTTTGTAACACGTTTTTCAACCTGGTTGACAACATATTGAAAAAACTATAGGTACATTCGATTTGCATGCACTAAGTCTTAATCTGTTCGAAAATCTACTGTCTATGACTTAGGGGGAATTTTGATATCTTTGTTTTAGTAATTATATATTTGTTTTAATTGTAGAATTTTTATTTATTATTTGTGCATGATGGGAACATTACTTATTTATTCGGTTATAACCTAATTATTATAATTTGTTATTTTCTTTAATGCGTGTATCTAATATTATTATCCTGTAAATGTTCCTAAAAAAAAAAAAACATCTTGAAAGCTGACTTTTTCCGAAACTTCGTTGCTCACCAATTGAAGCAAGTCATTTTTTCACGGGACGCGGGGCCCCTAACCGATGCCGGACCCCTAGGCAGTTGCCTACTCTGCGTTAAGCGTCGATGACACAGGGCTAGTTTACAAGCTACTTACTATCTGGGAAATTCACTATCTGTTAGTAAACTCGCCCAGTGTCATCGTGTCACTTGCTAACTAGCAGCAACTAGCAGATTGTTGACGATCTACGAAAAAAAGTAGAAAGGTCGTCAACTTTACTCGCCTACACGCTTGTTCCGCTTGCTCGTGATTGGTTTATTTATGTTTCCAACATGGCTTCCGATAAACAGCTGATTTCGACTGTCAAACATTGAAGAATTAGTTCACGCAGTCGTCGTTATTCTTGTTACTGGTGCTAGCGCGGCCTCAGTTTCCTACGCTTCTGAGCGAGTGGACAGTTTTGTGTGTCATCATGACAATCTCACTCGCCGATTTACCCGCTTTTAGATAGTAGCTTGTAACTCGCCGTGTGTCATCGAGGCTTTAGGGATAATCCGGTACTGCTCGCCGCAGCATTGAAAACGGACTGTATTCTATTTAATTGTGTCTTGGATAGGCCAGCATATATAATGCACTATTACAATAGTCCATTCGTGAGACAACGAACGAATTTATGAGGGACTTTGCTCCATCAGAGGGAAGGCATCTCCTGATTGACTTTATCTGCCGTAGATGGAAAAAGCCAGAACTCACAGCTTTTGAAATTTCAGAGTTAGTTTTTATAATTTCATTAAAGTATTAAAAGTATAATAAATTAAACCTGCTAAAAATAAACAGTTAACTTTTTGAAAGATCGTGATCTCCCGACGACAGTAGAGAGCATATATATATCTAGCACTCCCACAGAATATAGGTTGGTTTTACAAAGAAAAAAGAAACACACTCTAACTAATTAACCATCACGCCGTTTCCGCACAAGGGTGGGCAGAGAGGACGGACCGCCAAAGAATTTGGTTTTGGTACACACTCTTTGCCTCATTCACATTCATAAATCACCTCATACATAACTCTTCTATTATTCTGACTCTTGACATGGCCTGACTCAAGTATCTGATTAACTTGATCGTGCCATGTCTTCCTCGGGCGCCCCAACTTCTTCTACCATTAACATTTGTGTCATATATTCTTCTTACACTCCTTTCTTCGTTAATTCGCTCTAGATGCCCAAATTATCTGAATGTCCCTTTCTTAATCTTACTCATCAGCCTTGCAGTCTTTGCGGATCTCCACATTTCTCACACGATCACACACTGCTTTATCACACATACGCCTCAGGGATCTCATTTCAACAGCATTGAGTCTACTTTCATCCTTTATCTGCCAGTTCCATGCCTCACTGCCGTTTTCGTTTTCTCTCTTTCAAACACCATGACTCTAGACTTACTTACATTCATCATTAACTCATTCTTCATACAAACTTCGTTCATCCTAGACACAAGAGACTGTAGAACTTCCATACTGTTAGACATCAGCACCGCATCATCAGCATACAACAGGCTACATACTTTCAGACTTTCAGATTACTCAATTTCGCGCCCAATCCCACCTCTTCCAATTTTTGCATACAAATATCCAGGTATAGATTGAAACATACTCCTCTATTAAAATCATTGACAATACGTGTAATATTGGTGATATCTAGGCTAACAACCTATTTCCGGATTACGTTCCAAGCTGCGCTAAGCTCGACATTCCAATCCAACCAAGCCGATCAACTGATGTAACGGGCCTATGTGTCATAAGGAAAATTGCTAAAAAATAAATAATATCAACGCAACGCGACGGGCCGTACTTACCCGAAAATGACATGTTTTCCATAAATTTTCGTAGCATTTAATTATTTTTCCTGTTATTTATTTGCCAACCACGTGGCGGAAGTAAAATAAAATCAAGGAAGATTGTAAATAGTTGTGGCTTCAAGTAAAGTTACAATGGCATGATTTTATGACATTGGTCATAATTCATTACCATTACAATAAAACGTTTCGTAATGAAATACAAATAGCCACTTCACTGTATCGTAGGTATCTACGTCACAGGCGATGCGCTGTTTTTGATAGATTGACAGACATTGGTTTTCCCAAGTCACTGACATGTTTGCATGTTCAGAATTTTTAATAAAGGAAAAAAAACTTTAACATAAGTAGTAGGTAGGTAACTATTAAATTCCATGGATACAGCCAGGGATGAGCCAAACGTAATGAGAGCCTTTAAATGCATTTTTTTAAAAGTTGCGTTGAGATTGGTGTATTTTTCCCGATATGCCAAGAAAAAGGATACCGTTATTTTTTTTTTTTGTATTAAATGGAAACAAATCACCTTTTTGTAAAATTGTATTATATTCCTGCCATTGACAGCTTGACATTTCACAGATAAAAACCACTTTACTTGAAAACCACGTTTTGTTTAAAACCTTGTTTAAAACCACTTTACTTGAAAAGTTATTTGAATATTATATTTATTACACGTTACATTAAATTATATATTTTTATACTTATATTATATTACCGACGACAGCAAACACTTCACGACTTGACATACCAAAGAAAAAAAGTTCATTGTTTAAAACCACTTTACATGATAGTAAAAAAGTTATTTGTTTAACACCACTTTATTCAAAAAGTTCTTTGTATATTATATTCATCATACGTTACATTGAAGTGTAAAAGCGGGCTTATTGGTGGCATTTTAACCAATAAATTGACATACGTGCGTATTTGGGTTGTGTACTTATTTTATGAAAATAATGTCCAACAGCCCGTAAAACTTCCACTATCCCTTAATCACCAACTAATAGTAACCCATTACATACACATTATCTGTCTGTTACTGTTTTAGATTTTAATCTCACTACTACTTTATTCTGTGTTATGTTTTGTCTCATTCTATATGTGTACGAGTATATAAGCACACACAATGTATTTTTTTGATTAGTTTAATTTTGTGATGATGCTTGTGTTAAGCAAAACAAGTCGGTCGTAATAAATTAAATAAATATCATGGTTAAAAACAAAGAAATTATTTCACACAAAAAAGGGAAACTCGCGATTTTGACTTCATAGACGTAGGGATGTCGAAAGTGAAAAAAAAAAATCGATCTATCGATATTGATATTTTAATAAATATCGATACATCGAAAAAATATCGATACTTTTTCAACAAGCCTACATAGATGCAGCCCTGTGAACGACTCTGAGATTTGGAAAGAAGGTAGGATCGTTCCAATTATATTTTTTACAGCAAATTTTAAGAGAAGAAATAAGATTAACAGTGCGAACTTGAGAATACTCCAATGTCATGGTTCAAGTGTCATTGGCTTGGAAATTTACCTGGTCTCTTGAAGGTGGTCTTCCACAGTTTATCTACCCCTTCAGCATCCTCACTAACGACCACTTACCTGCAGATATTCTTTTAAGTCGTTTTGAAGTATTTGAATTTTTGATTCACTGGTAGGTAGTGACAGCATCCCAAATCCAAAAATGACCCAGCTATGTCTCCGTTGGGTTAAATTTCGGTTGCTCAGACAATAGAAATAAGAAATACAGGCAGTCTAGCTTTACATTTGTAAGTAAAATTTATGGCTTACGTAAGATTTTTATAAGTTACTCACAGGAGCGTTCACATATGCGTCCAACTTATGGTAATTAATGCTCACGGAAGTTGTTACTCACGGAGAACAGTCCCATCAATTAATTTCATTTGGCGTGAGATGGCTTCCTGTCAACAACGATTTGCTGCTGTCAAATGTATGCGATTTTTAAGTAAACACGAAAAGGCTCAAATAAAGTGTTGAAATAGAAGTTGGTTTGAAATAAACAATTCTCTGTGTGCTTTCGTTCCGTTGAGCGCGGAAATTAACGAAGTTCTTTAATTTTGTACGAATGACAGCTACCTGACAGTAAACGAATTCGAATTCAAATAGGTAAGTAATGTTATAATCGAAAACATTGAGTTTAGAAAGGATTGGACCGATTTTTTTTTAATTGTCGGCAACCCGGGTGTTTCTTGAAATAACATTATCATATTCAAACAAGTAACTAACCAGCCTCACTAGACGATGTCTGTTCTGAGATGGGTACCTACATATATATGCATACATATACACATACATACACACATACACATATGTGTACGCATGCATGCATATGATCATAAAAACATAAGTACAGAATCTAGATAAAATTATTGGAAATTGTTAAAAGGTTATCATAAAACCAAAATTCTGAAAAGAATTATTGGTAATTAGTGTAATTACTAAAAGGTTATCATGGGATGTACAATCCAATGGGATGTATAATCAATTAAATATAAGGATTAAGCAGAAGGTCCTGGGTTCGAGTCCCAGATGTGCCAATATCTTGAGTTTAGCTAATATTGTCTTCATTTAATTAAAAATAGAAGTATGCTCATTTTTAGAAAGCTTTTTCCATCTGAAAAATAAATAATATCGGTTCGGTTATTGGAATCAAAAAACCTTATTTTCGTTTCCATTAATTTTTGTGGGTAATGCTCATTTGAGTTTTATCTAGTGTTATTTTATTTTTATATTCTTTTCGGGAGATAATGTATCGCTTACGTGAGTGACTTACGGAAAAAAACTTACGAGTGTACAGGCAGCCTTGAAACTACTTTCGGTAGTGCCGTTATTGGTAGTGTTCATAAAATTTCACGTATCTCCTTATATTGGTACCTATCCACTATGTACAATGGGTGTACATGGGTGCTGGTATGATTTTTATTTTATTTAGGTCGGAGTCTAACGTAAGTATTTACTTTTCTTTACGGCGTGTTAAATTTTGCTTATGTTGTAGGTAGCAATTTTGCGGAGTCAAATGATAACAATGTATTGCAAAAGATTAAAATTTTACGTAACAGGTGGGTACTAGAGAAAAATGCTTATCAGACAGTCAGACGGACCAAGCAAATGCAAATATGCCGAAACGATGGAGGCAAACTAAAGTGTATAGATGAAGTAAATTGCTCTTAATTTTACATGTGTTTTTTGTACATTTTCTAAATAGCGTTCTCTATTACTCCATGCAGGTGGTTGTAGAGATTAATTATCTCCACGGGCATTTACTACGGATTTTATCTACCGCCTGCCTTTATTTAAAACTTTAATTCAAAATCTGGAGCGTTCCGCTATAAGTAATATATAATCGGATTCAACCTTGAGCGCTCGTTAATTTTTGCTTTCCTTCGGCTTGGAAATTTCCCGCCCTCTTTCAAAAAATCAAACCTCCGAATTTTAATATGGTGACATATAAACGCTTATAGTATTAGAGAGCCATTAAATTCAGAATTTTAATATGGTGACATATAAACGCTTATAGTATTAGAGAGCCATTAAATTCAGAATTTTAATATGGTGACATATAAACTGCTTATAGTATTAGAGAGCCATTAAATTCCAAATTGCAATATGGTGACATATAAACTGTGTGATGAATGCTAACCTTCAACCTACGAGAAGCCCACAAGGAAAATTTTTTTTTCTCCTCAATACTATGTAGAGAATTCGGTACATTCGGCGACATCTGTCCGAGCAGTTCGGAACTATTACAGAGATCTGTATAAAGACTGAAGCGAGGGAAGCCCCGTATCATAATTGTCTCGAGAACAAAGAAAGTTTAAATCTTACCAATATCCCTTTGTGTACAGCGATTAATAATAATCTGAACCAATCAGAGAAAATAGAGGCGTGTATAGGGCTAGTGGACTTTGATCAGATTGAGTGGTCTTGAATAAATTCTCACAGGAACGTAGGGTGAACGAACTGTATAATAAACAAACCTTTAGACAAAGAGTTGAAGGATTATTAACCCCGGATCGTGTTTACATAAGGCGAGATCGAAAACTGGAGGTTTTGGGCGCCAAAAGTTTCAAATGTAAACAAAAAAATCTTAGACGGAAATGTTGAAAATAAATATCACCGATAAGGGCATGGAAAACGTAACATGAATGGTCCCAGGGGACGATTTAATTAAAACCGACCTGGAATGATCGCAAAAAACGGGTGGAATCTCGGAAAATTTCAAAACTGAAGATAATAGCCTGGGAAAGGGGGAAAACCCTATTTATATGGTGATGGAACGGTGAAACGAAGTAATTAGAACCAAATATCTCAAGAGAAAACTAATTGGAACTACTTGAATAGGTACCGATATAAGGATTACTCTGTTCTGACAACACCATTCACAAAAAACAGGAGATTGAGAAAATTATATCTAAGACCGCAGTACATTTTGGTCACTCTACAATTAAAGCAAATCGCAGGAAAAGATGCTTAACGTAGTCTGACGAAAGGAAAAATGAAAAATATACATAAAACAGTGGAAAATTATTGTTATCAATTCTAAATGAAGCGGAGATATTAGGAAGACGATTTTTAGAAGAAAATTTAATAAAAAAGATGGTGGTTTCGTTGGGGGCATAGAGTGTGCTAGTTGCAATCTCAAAGGAATACAATTAGTATTGTTAAGTGTCTGGGGTCAAGTAACAATACCGGACAAATTACGGATGATTTTATTCAACAGAAATGGTCGTTTTATGTCATTTGTGCCGTTGAAAGGATCACATAATTGAGCTTGGTTACTGACAAAGTGGACGCAGGAAATGGTTGTCGACCACACATGTATTTTGTTTTCAAAAACAATGAAGATCCGAACATGCCTTTTATTTACACAAGGCCCATTAGCGATTAAAAAAGGCCATAAAAATTAACATTGCTCTAACGTAATGTTTAGACTAAAGAATTCATATAAAATTTTATTACAAACACATTAACAATGACTTATTACCAAAGTACATAAAAATTTTAAATAAATACATGTCAATGAGAAAATTTATGTGATTTCCTACGTGAGAGAGATGTTAGGCTGGTTTCGGTCTAAAACATGAGATAGGAGATTATCAGAGATTTGACAAAAGGTCGTATACGGAGGAACCGAATTTGGTTTTTTTCCTATGAAGGTCTGGGTGATCAGAAGTCATTTTCCTACGAAAAGAGAGCTTTAAGAAGTCTTTAAAACGCCATGGTTTGATAAAGAACGGGGAGTTCGTTGAGAGTTTTGTTGAGAGTCCGTTGGCAGTTGGGATACAGACCGGGGTCCAGGAACAAACGTATAACTCTTTATTAAAAGTTGAAATTTCTACAAGTGTTTGCAAAGGAGTAAATTCGGTATATAATCTCCCTTTTAAATTGAGGAATAAAAAATCCGAAAAAGTGCTTAAAAATAATACTTCGTGAAAGTTCGGGTGTTTTGTTTTATATTGAAAATGTTTAAAGTCAGTAAATAGGAATTTAATAATATTCGTGTTTCTTTTACAACATATAGTTGTTGACTTTCTAATATTTAACAAAAATACAGTGTCTTAAAATAAATACAGTTTGCCGGATAAGGGAAGAAACGTCACGCGATTATTTTTAAATCTAACTAAAGGTGATATAATAATTAAACTATAATTTTACTTTAAATTACTTAACATCGGTGAAATTAATAACAATAAAAAAATTGCTCGAGTCATGGTTTTACGACAATAAGATGCCTTAAAATTTCATTGTGATTTAAATAACTAATTACAATAAACAATAGTGATAATAATTCGAACACTTAGAAAACGTGCGTATCTACGGTTATTAATTCTAAAGTGATTTTAAAATATTGAGAATAAATAATAATTTACCAAACTCCGGATTTTAAAATTAAAACATCTGAATTTCAATTTGATAAATCATTTTCGAATCGAATGAAATAAAAACAATAGTTAATACGAGTTTGAGAAACTAAGTGAAATACCGAAGTGAATCTTAAATAGACAGATATTTGAAGAGTTTTTTTTCATCATCAGAGTCATTTCTCAAGAAGACCGATAGGAATCCGTTAGCTAGGAAACAAAAAGGGAAGCCTTGATCACAATGTCGTTGTCATAAAATTCCCGACTTGAAAAATTGTAATCGATCGAGGCTGGTAAGATTTAACCAATTATTAATTATTTTCAGAGACAGAGAAGGAAGGGACAGGCGGCATCACCAATAAATCAATCGGAGCTTTAAAGTTTTGTCACTAACACACTGATAACAATTCTCACTTGCTCGAAAGTAGGTCAAATAGGAAATACCTACTTAAAAATTAGGTCATACAAGTACTCGTTTTAGTTAGGTAGGTCTATTGTTTATTTAAGCGCGCATAAGGATACGGCGACATAAGATATCAGTTTGATTCGTAACCGAAATACCTATATTTCTCAAAACTAGGTCAAGCAAATTATACCTTAGTTGAAACCAGGTCATCCAGATACCTCTTAGGTTAGCAAAGTACCTACTTAAACGACCAATGTTTGGGTAAAAACTAGGACAAATAAAGTATAAAAGAATTAGTTAAACAATGAATCGTGTTTCAAAAGGACAATGACCGTAGAAATAAACAATCTCCAAAGTAGGTCAGTATATCGAAGGTCGTCTAAGTGAAGTGTAAACAAATAAACCATAAAAATGATGTAGGTATCTATCCCTTATCGTTCATTCGTTCATCGGAATTAATTAACTATTGGCGCAATGTAATTAGGTATTACTCGGTGTGATAGAAATGCGCTTCTCAATCAATTTTAGGTACATTGGCATATTTGTATAATAATAATAACAATAATAATAATTTATTCCAGAGTGTATGCAGGGGAAGTGCAATACAATAAATTCCATATTTTAAAATTACAAAATAAATACAATAATAAGATGAGGGAAAAATAGCATAAATGTCAAGGGGCAGGTTTATCAATTATAGCTTATGACGGAAACTTCGCCCAATACGTGAAAACAATATCGGCGTTAATTCACCCAATTCTAAACAACTTGATTATACTAGAGCGATCGCCAACAGGTAGCATTGTTACAGCATGCAAGAATTTCGCAAAGTAAAGTACCGCGACTAGCTTCAAACTCAAAAGAGCTCATCATTATTATTCAGGAGGTCATTGATTCAATGACAATCTGATTTATCTCGTTTTATAAATTTCTCTTATAGGAAGTAGGTATCCAGGAATCCATAATCATCCGCAATCCTAAATACCTAACACACGAGGAACTAGTGACCTCATTTAAAAAACACTGGTGTTCAAATACTCATACAGTCCTAAATCCGAATTTGCACACGTATCTAGACTTCAAGGCTTCTGTATGTGAGTATGGGCTATCCGGAAATGTAAGTGTCAACCTTTCTGGTCGGAGAGCTTTGATCTTGTGGCGGTATTGTCGAGGTGGGCATACGGGGAAGAGGAAGGACGTATGCGGACAGTACGCAGGCGCGGCATTTAAAACTACAGGTTATTTGCATACCGTAAGCTCTTGTCAAACCTGAAAGCAAACATAAGGCTCATAAGGTGCGTTTTATGTCAGCTAGTCAGAGGTGGGGGAGCGTATTGCTAATGGCTAGTCACGTGGGAGTATGGATTCGCCTAAAACAGCTGCGTGCCACATTCAACGGATAGAGACATGATAAGGGAAGATATGAAATACCCCTTCTAGACTCAGTAGAGTTAAATTCAATCCGGAGGAGACGGAAGTCGGAGTAAGACAGAAAAACGGCATGAAGACTAGGTATTCCCCCTGCTGGCGTGAAGGGCCCCTTTCATAGCATGAGACGCCCGCTGAAGAGGGTAAAACTCGGATCTAAGGATAAGCCTAGCAAACGTACTGGGGAGAATCCGGTTTGTAATTGTTGTTCATCGGTTTTCACTTGGTTAGCGGAGGAGCCGACTTTTCAGCAAACATATTATCCCCATATCCATCCATGTCCATCCATTCCTACTTTTTCTACAATTTTGCGAGTACTAACCATGAATACAAAACACTATGTTAGGGGAAGTTGCAGACAAGGACTTCGAGTGATAAAACTGGACCTTCAAATACGACCATCCTACAACGGTAAGGTAAACTTTTCTACCTAAATGTTGAATTTATTAACTGTTGTTTTATGTTATCGACGCATCAGCGGTGATAGGAAGGATTAAATAAACAAACAAAATTCCTACGGAAATCAAGTAGACACGAGGTTTAAGGGTGAGGCTAGTTTATCAAACTCGGTTTAATATACTAAAATAATAATAACTAAATAGATCGGAAAATTCTCACACTTTCTCTAAAAGAATCTAGGGGTTACCACACGTAATACATTATCTTCTCTACATATGTGTGCATATTAAGTATGCAAACAGATGTAAATTCTAAAACAAAAAAATACACAACGAAGAATATAGAAATAATGTGAACAAAAAAATCTTAAATCTTGTTTACTGCGAGAAAATCGCAGGGATTTGAGAAAATAGGGTAGGTTCAGCTAGATTATAAAGTATAGGGGTTAGAAAAATCACGAGCCTGAGGTAGAAACAATCCGGAAAGAGGGTTAAGTCAGGCCATCATACCTAGGGGTGTGATCAGTAGGACATAAGGGTAGAATTATGAACGTAGCTACGAGATTTGAACTACGAGGTAGAAGCTTAGAAAAGTAAATCAATTAGGTAGGGTTCATCACAATTGGTGTCAAAGCCAGGAGTGGCGGACCATTACAACTGTTTATAGTATAAGAGAGCCATTAAATTCCGAATTTCAATATGGTGACATATAAACTGTTTATAGTATTAGAGAGCCATTAAATTCTGAATTTCAATATGGTGACATATAAAGTGTTTACAGTATTAGAGAGCCATTAAATTCCGAATTTTAATATGGTGACATATAAACTGCTTATAGTATTAGAGAGCCATTAAATTCCGAATTTCAATATGGTGACAAACTGCTGATAAACTGTTTATAGTATTAGAGAGCCATTAAATTCCGAATTTTAATATGGTGACATATAAATTGCTTATAGTATTAGAGAGCCATTAAATTCCGAATTTCAATATGGTGACATATAAACTGCATATAGTATTAGAGAGCCATTAAATTCTGAATTTCAATATAGTGACATATAAACTGCATACAGTATTAGAGAGCCATTAAATTCCGAATTTCAATATGGTGACATATAAACTGTTTATAGTATTAGAGAGCCATTAACTTCCGAATTTCACTATGGTGACATATAAACTGTTTATAGTATTAGAGAGCCATTAAATTCCGAATTTTAAAATGGTGACAAATTAACTGCTAATAGTATTAGAGAGCCATTAAATTCCGAATGCATATGATGTATATTTGACCGAAATTTTTTTTTTTTTAAATCGTTAAATTTGCAAACGCATGAGTTATACGTAGATAATATTTACTAGAAAATTTTTGTAGCAATTAGTATAACTGACTTCTCTTGTGATGTCTCCAGTCTAGTTGATAATCAATAATCACAGATTGAACATGCATTTTACAATATTTTAATATCAGATTAGTGATTTGTAATAAAATATATAATTAATTTCGTTTCGCATAACGTCAGTAACAAATAATTCAGAAGAGATGCGAAACATCTCAGCCGAATAACCGACCCCTTAACCCGTATCCAACTGTCCAACACCTACCATTTTTATCTAACATTTTTCTATGATTTTGTAGAAAAAAAAAATCTTCAAAAATGTCACCGGAGACCAAAATTTCATTTACTTTTTTTACTCCAAATAATGCCAGGAATCACAGGTTTAAGTAAATCAAGTCAAACATCAATAACAAACACCCTAATGTGTATTGAAAATTAATCAAATGTTTCGTTTTTATTAAAACTTTTAACCACCATTTTTGTTTAAAAAACAATATGTTTCGTAAGCAATGCTTACTTCATTAGGGTTTAATTAAAACTTTTAAAGTAAGTAAGCATTGATTACGAAACAAGTTGGCATTTTTAAACAATAAAAGTGGTTAAAACATTTTATTAATTTTAATTAAAACGGTGTCACAAAATAAGTTTGCTGTGTTTAAAGAAGTTAATACAGCAATTGAGTTTCTCTGTAAGGAAAGTGGCGGTTTATTTTGTTAATCTCACAAGATTTATATAAAGAAAAGTATCTAGTAACAAAACATTACTGTAAGGAAAGAAACGACATTTAATGTTGTTAATTGTAATGTCGATTCATTAATCAGAATCCCGATAGTAATTACTTTAAATTAATCTTTTCAATTTGCTTTATCATAGCTCATAGATTATTTTTACTGTAGTTTTAATTATCCAAAGTATAAAATATCGAATAGACAGTCCACGATTGTAGCCGCAATGCCCACAATAACGAGTCAAGCTCGGAATTGTTTTAAATTAAAGAAAATTATATTTTTCTTTACATATTTATTATTTTAAAATACCAGTCAGGCTACATTTTATACAATTACTATGTTAAACTCGTAAAAGAACCTGTCAAGTTTATAAAAATAGACAATGAAATTGAAACAATATTTCTATGCTTTTCCTTATTCTGTAAAGTTTCCCATTTTTGTGTTTCAGTCCTGCTGTCTTATGGCGCGTTAACATTTTTTTGTTTATTTTGTTTATTATTATTTATTCATAAAATAACTTAGGTACTTATACAGTTTTTTAAAATACGATTGCGGATACGCCATAATATAAATACACCATAAAGATAAATTTAAGTGAGAATGGTAAAGTTATTTAAATACGACGATATTTGAGGTGAATTTGTTTCCAAGTGTGTGAAGGCGAGGAACAGAAGCATGTTCCAGAATTAGTGTTGCAGAATATTATATTTTGCCACGTTGCTCGATTAGTCGAAGAGATGCAAGAGTCCACAGCAGTTTAATTCAGAGTGAATCATTTTAAACAGAAAAGTTAAGTAATTTTTTTTTCTTCTATTTTCTGGGGAATGCAATTTAAACTTATTTAAGCGTCGATGACACAGGGCGAGTTTACAAGCTACTTACTATCTGGGAAATTTACTATGTGTTAGTAAACTCTTCCAGTGTCATCGTGTTACTTGCTAACTAGCAGATTACTGACCGAGAAAGGTCGTCAACTTTACTCGCCTACACGCTTGCTCCGCTTGCTCGTGATTGGTTTATTTATGTTTCCAACATGGCTTTCGATAAACAGCTGATTTCGACTGTCAAACGTCTGAAGAATTAGTTCACGCAGGCGTCGTTATTCTTGTTACTGGCACTAGCAGCGACCTTAGTTTCCTACGCTTCTGAGCGAGTTGACAGTTTTGTGTGTCATCAGGACAATCTCACTTGCCGATTTACCCGCTTTTAAACTTAGTAGATAGTAGCTTGTAAACTCGCCCTGTGTCATCGACGCTTTAGGAAGAATGTGTAGTTAACGTGTTGAATAGTTAAGTGTAACTTTAAGTTAATAAATTGAAATAATTTGTACTGCACTCTTTCAATATTCCTTATATGAATTTGATAATAATATATACTGGCAGCATGTTCCAGAGCGGAAGATAGGCACTCTCAGTGTGGGTGGTTTGGTATGCTTATGCCCTGGTGTAAGGCCACCACCTTCAGAATTGAAACTTGCTTGAAATGGTTTAGCAGTGTTTGATAACCAAAACTGAATAGTCAGGTAATTTCCTACCTTCCTCTTTCCCATTTACTTCCCCCTACTACCTTCATATTACATACTACAACTGGAGATGCCATAGTCTTACCTACTCCAGACGATTGAGAGCGGTTGGGAATCTTGTGCGGTATTCGCTTTAAAAAATGTTAAATCATATTATTATTTTTATACTATGTAATTGTTTTGTAATTCATTTTTTGTGAAAAATATGTTTTATTTTATAAAGGTATTTGAATGGTAAATGAATAAATAAATAACGGTTTACGGCCATCTCCAAAGTTATTGAAATATAAGGAGATGTCCGCCCGGCTATCGTCGGAACTATGGTCTAATGGTCCTAGTTTGAATATGGAATTTAGTTAATTTTTCGAAGGTGTGCAGTAGTATAGATTAATTTTTTTTTATATGAATACCGCACAAGAGTCTCAACGGCTCCCGCCTGAAGCCAATGAGACTATGGCATCCCCAGTTGGGGTATGTTGTGAGGCTGAAGGTAGTGGGGAGAGAAATGAGATAGGGAAGAGGAAGATGGGGAAGTACCTGGCCATTCAGATCTGGCCACCAAACACGGCTAATGCCATTTCAAGCAACGTTTCAATTCTGAATGGTGGTCTTACATCAGGGCGATGAGAGTATCTTCCACTCTGAAACGTGCCACAAATATACTATATATTATTTTAAATGAATAAATTGTGAAATAACACAAATTAATCAAATAAAATTTATTTGCCACGCCGGGAATCGATCCCGCTACCTTTGCTGTGCGAGTCAAGAGCCTTACAGTCAACAGGTTAACAATATAGTTTGAATACGGAAAGAATTCGTTCATTTAGTTGATTTTTTGAAGGTGTGTAGTAGTGAAGGGTTAAAAATATCGACAACACTAGGAAGCACAGTCCCACCCAGTAAAAACTGCCGATAACCCATCTCCTTATATTTCAATATCTTTGGCCATCTCCCTTGTTGTTTAATATCTATAGTTTGCAATATATTTTACAACCGCAAACAGTTCAGATAGTTCACAATTTTTTGTATTTATTTACAGAAAAATTAAAATTTAAGTAACAAATGAACATGGAAAGTAAAACTCTTCAAAACAAAATGAGATAGTTCACTTCTGGCAGAGGGACTATTGTGTATTCGCATGAAAAACGGACATTATGCTTTTACCTCTTATAATTACTTATCGTATTAGATGATAATTATTCTTATCTTTAATATTTACTCTTTATCAACAAAAAAAAATTGAATGGTTCAAGTTACAATGAAAATTTGCGAGAAAATGCCTTGATTTTAATCTGAAAATACTTGTGTGAATAAGTGCTCGTGTCACGCTTGTGCGAAGTTAGGTAATTTTCTTTTCCGCACGTTTCCTTGTGAAGTGGAAATCTTCAAGTAATAATTGGAGTTTTTCGATCACTTTAGGGCCCGCAACTCGGATTTGTAGCGATTTATTACATATTTCCCTTAAACACGGTAAGTTTTAAAGCTCTTAAAAAATATATGTTATTCTTGAAGATAATATCTAAACTTTGCCCGCGCCGAAAAGCAAATTATATAAAATTCCCTAGATAGAAAAAAATCGCAAAGTATGCTCCAAAAATTATTATTAACACGTTTGTTTCAGTTATTTTACAAGTTATATGTATGAAAAAATTCACAGTGTCTCCTTAAATGCGGTTTAAGATAATGCCCGCGAGATTTTTGCTCTATTTTAAACGAGTTGTGTTTTGTTAAACATTTTCGCAATTTTCGCATCGATTTTGTCGCTGTAAATGTTAGCGCTCTCCTCCAACATTCATAATTTCGTATCTCTCCATCTTCTTCTTTTCGAGCCCGGTTGCAGAGCCTTAAATTGTGGAGGATATAAAGGTAAGGGAAGGTAAAATAATCCAGAATGCTGGTCTTTGAATATTTGAGTAAAATAATTCATATTTATTGACCGTTTTGCATTTCGTGTGTCTGTACATTTGTTTGTGCCTTCCGTTCCTAATTTTCACTATATATAATCCTCGTTTTCACTATACTTTTTCACTTTACTTTTTCCACTTTACATTGACTATGTATACTCGTATATCAGTAAAGATTCTTTTTGAAGTGAAAACGTCTTTAGAGTCTTAAACGTCGTTGTGATTTGATGAAACGAAAAAGCGACACGAAAAAGAGACAAACACATACATCTATTGGATTTAACCTTCGAGAGAATAATCGGACTCCTCTTTGTGCGGTGCTTCGTAGCCTCCCCACTCGTGTCTACTTCAGAATTTATGAAGGATTCACTTCTACCGCGTGTGAACTGCACGATAATTTTTTAACACAATAATTTTTTTTCAGATGTGAAAGCGTCGTATTTTTGTGGACTTTCTTATTTGCACTTTTTTAGTATTACGGCACCCACCCAAGTTTCGTAGAAAATGCGTTTAACAAGGTTAGCTCATACAGGCCGTTTTCGGAAATAAACTCTTCAGGCTGTTTTTGAAATTTCGAATGCGTGACGTAGCTTGAAGTAAAACACTGCCACTTGTATTGCAGTTAATTCAAATCTCCCAGTGGAAAAAAAGGCTACCGTCTAACTGTGCCAGTGTCATTTCATTCCTCTTTACAAAATTAATCATTTTATATAGATAATAGTTTTAAAATAGTATTGTAAATTAGTGTAATATAGTTTTTACTTGTATATTTGTTTTCACTGTAAGTATTTGTGTTATATAATTGGTTCTTCGGAGCAGTTAAGGTAAGATTTTTTTTTTGATTTGTGTGCTGTAGATTTATTCGAACATGGATAAAGAAAAACCACCTGATCCCCCAGATGATGGTTTGCTATCTGAATCCTCGGGTGTTACAAAAAAAATAATCGCGGTTAATATTCCGGAGGCTTCGGACTTCGTAACGATTACCTCAAAAAAAAGAAAAATTGCTAAACCAGCAGATAATAGAAATGCAACAGATTTTGAACAAATACATCGAAAAACACCCTCCACGCAAAACGACTCCCTTCCAAATAATTCTGTTTTACAGGATGTAATTCCGTCCACTTCTTCCTCGATTTCAAGTCTAACTCCAGCAAGCCCTTCAACCACACCCGCCCCACTGGTAAACAATACTCCTTCACAAATGTCACGTCTGTATAATAATCTTGATAGACCACCTTACATTACACACGTGACTAAAATTTCAAAGGATGAAAAACAATCAAATTTATACGATGTGGACTTTGGACATTTTATGTTTAAAAATAAAATCCACCCTGTCTGGAATGGAGTAAAATCGGTTGGGCGTAACCGTCTTTCTGTTGAATTCAAGACAGCGGCTGAGGCCAATAGCTTTGTAAAATCTGATGTTGCCAAAAAAAACTCGTACAACGTTTTCATACCTACATATCAGGTTACAAAGTTAGGTGTCACAAAAGGGATCCCACCTCACTGGTCGATAGAGGACATCCTGGAAAACATTACTGTTCCTCAAGGTTTCGGAAAAGTTTTAAAAGCGCGTCGTCTAAATTACAGGTTTAATACGGGAAACTCTGTAGAATGGAGACCCTCCCAATCCGTTGTCCTAACATTTGACAGCAAAGACCTTCCACAAAATGTTACTATGTTTAACGTCTCTCTACCAGTAGAGCTCTATGTGTTCCCAACTGTGCAATGCTACAAGTGCTGCAGATTTGGACACACGAAGAACCTCTGCAGATCAGAACCCCGTTGCTTCAAGTGCAGTTCGTCCCATAGTGGCGATTCCTGTGATAAAACAGAGGAAAATTATAAATGTTTAAACTGCTCCGGTACCCACATGTCCATCAGCAAAACTTGCCCTGAACTGTCAAGGCAGCGCAATATTAAACACACAATGGCCGAGAAGAGCATCTCTTATGCGGAAGCATCAAGAATGTTTAACAAATCCATTCCATCTTATTCTGAAGTAACTTCCAAAAATTCTAAAAAATCCACCCCTTCTCAACCTTCTTCTTCTTCATTTAGAAAAACTGTTGAAAGGGTCGTGAAACCTAGAGTTCTAACAAAAAAAAATAATGCTAATCACGAATCCCTTCTGTGGTTCCCTAACGGACAAATTCCTTCCAGTTCAAATTTCAATTCTTACCTAAAGTCATCTACTAAAGAACAAAATTATAATATAGACCTTAACTCTACACTAATCACCTCATTTTTACATATTTTACAAACTTTAAATAAAAACAACATTCAAATACCGTCCCACGTTGCTAAACAAATTACTAATATTATCAACTCAACTAGAAATGGCTCCTCTGATGAGGATTCTTCAGTGGAATTGTCATAGTCTTAGAAATAAGACTGAAGAATTTTTAAACACATTACACTCAAACTCAATTGCAGTGGCTGCCATCTCGGAGACGTGGCTGGAACCGGATTCTGATTTCAGAGTCAGGGGATACCACTGTCTTCGAGACGACCGTCAAGATGGAAAGGGCGGCTCCGCTCTTTTCATTAAAAAATCATTACCCTTCTCCCCTGTAGATGTAAAACCAATTGGTTGTCCTTTTCAAGTGACGGCCGCAAAGGTTTTTGACACTACAATAATTTCTTTGTATATATCACCATCTAATAAACCTTCTAAATCAATCCTAAAAGCTATGTTTTCCAAGGTCACTACCCCTTCTCTTGTTCTGGGAGATTTCAATGCCCATCACGGATTATGGGGAGCTCACAATTGTGACAGAATGGGCAGAGATATTGTTGATCTACTAGATGAACTAGACTTTTGTATTATCAATGATGGTTCTCCTACTCGTCTTCAGGTGCCTGGTCAGCGACCCAGCATGGTTGATCTTACTATTTGCAATTCCAACATAGCCGCATCCCTGTTATGGAAGGTTTTGGATGACCCTCATGGGAGTGATCATTACCCCATCCTCATTGAATCCTCAAATATTTATCATTCCAACAAAAATGTCAAGTGCAGTAGTCGAAAACCAAGGTTCTTAACTGCCAGAGCCAACTGGAATGACTATTCAAATCATACAAAGTTCTCTGTGCAAAATCTGCCCTCTCCAACTACAGAAAATGTTGCGGAATGTTACGATTTATTTGTGTCTGCAGTCATTACGGCCGCAGAAAAATTTATCCCCATTAAAACGACACGTAACAAAGGGAAACCTCCCCCAGCTCCTTGGTGGGATATTGAATGCTCAGACGCAGTAGATATGAGGAAAAAATATGCGAAAATTTATTCAACAAATATGAATATGGAGAACTTCCTTCAGTATAAACAAATTGAAGCTAAGACCAAACGTCTTCTAAAAAACAAAAAACGTCAAGGCTGGAAAAAATTTTGCACATCATTATCTCCCGAAGTTCCTCTTTCAGTTGTTTGGAATTCAATTCGCAGGTTTAAGGGTTCTCACGTCCCAACGGTGACTCGACCACTCACTTCAGAGTGGGTGAAGGAATTTGCCGATAAACTAGCTCCTCAAACTGCAAGTAATTTTAATGAAACAGAATTCACATACTCATTTAAAACACGGGGTTGGATGGACACCCACTTCAATTTAACGGAACTTAGGGAGGTCTTAAACGATCTCACAGACTCATCCGCTGGTGTAGATGGAATTCCTTATAGCTTTATTAAAAACTGCGACGTTACCACACTAAACTATTTTCTTTCAATTATAAATCTGATCTTTGACTCCGGCAAAATTCCATCATCCTGGAAAACTCAAATAATTGTTCCCATTCTGAAACCCCAGAAAGACCCTAACTCTGGACTTTCTTACAGACCTATAGCTCTGTCATCTTCCTTAGTTAAAATAGCTGAACATATGATCAAAAGACGTCTAGACTGGTATGCAGAAAATGAGAAAATTCTTCCCAGCTCTCAGTTTGGCTTTCGAAAAAGAAAAAGTACGATCGAAAGTGTGTCCATCCTGACTTCTGATATCCAGTTAGCCCTGGCCGATAATGAATTCCTTGTCGGTGTTTGCCTTGATGTGTGCGGAGCTTTTGACAATGTTTTATTGGATGTTTTATTTAATAAATTATTAAAAATTGGCATCCCTCGTAAGCTTTCCAGTTTTATAATTAACCTCCTTCTTACCAGGAAAATTCAAATCCAGGTGCTGGATTCTCCTCCACTGGAAAGAACAGTAAACAAGGGTTTGCCTCAGGGCTCCGTCCTTAGTCCTATCCTTTTTAATATTTATACCTTTGACCTGCATCGGAGTATGCATCCATCTTGTAAAATACTCCAGTATGCGGATGATCTTTTTATATATATTTCAGGACGAATTATTTCTATTCTGGAGGATGTGATTAACATTTGCATGAAAAACCTTGACACCTGGTTAAAAAATCACGGCTTAGAAATTTCTCCGTCCAAAAGCAATGTTATCGTCTTTTCCAGAAAACGTGTTACTCCGCGTGTAACAGTCCAAATAAATAATTCAATTCTCCCTATGCAGGTACAAATAAGATTCCTTGGGGTAATTTTAGACTCTAAGTTAACATGGAACCCGTATGTTAATTTAATCATTAACAAATGTCAAGCTGGCCTCAACACTTTACGTGCCGTTTCACGGGTCTGGTGGGGAAGTCATCCATTCACCCAAAAACTTTTTTATAACGCATATGTTAGGAGTCATTTGGATTACGCGTCATTCCTCATTGAACCCACTTCTAAAAAGAACCTCGCAAGGTTGGACCGTATTCAATTTCAATGTTTAAGATTGATTATCGGAGCAATGCGTTCTTCCCCAATTAACGCTTTACAAGTGGAGGCTGTGGAGGCTCCTCTTCATTTCAGAAGACAGTTCTTGGCTGACAAGTTTTTATTTAAATGCTTAAGACTCTCTAATCACCCACTGAAAGACAAAATTACTGCACTCACTGCTCAAGTGAAATCACTTCCATATTGGAGGAACAAATCAATCCCTCTTCTTGTTAAAAGCCTCCATACGTACTGTTCGTATAAACCCCTCTTAAATCCATCAGACAGACTTCCTTTATATGCCAACTCCTTTCGTATTCATTTGTGTAAACCAAATATTCTTTTTTCTCTCGGCATGATTAACAATCACGAAGCTCCAACAAAACTTATCGAAATTTTAAATTCGAAATATTCCAACTGGAAAATTATTGACACAGATGGTTCCAAGTCTCCCTTATCAAACCATGTGGGAGCGGCATTCCACTGTCCATCAGATCTAGTCGATAGAAAAATTAAACTTCCAAAAGAGGCTTCCGTTTTCACTGCTGAATGTATAGCCATTTTTGAATCCCTCAAATATATTGACGATGTTAACATTGGAAAATTCTTAATTCTCTCCGATTCCCTGAGTGCACTTCAAAAATTAAACTCTTCCCCTTTCCATTACCCAGAAGACAATTTCTGTGTTGGAATTCGCACTTTAATTCATAAATTAACCGACTCTGGCAAAGAAATCGTCTTGGCTTGGATACCTAGTCACTGCGGTATCCCTGGAAATGAAAAGGCCGATTCATTGGCGAAAGATGCCATTATTTCGGGGGATATTTTATATACATTTTTAAACACCGATGACATTTTCATAAAATTAAAGGAAAAAATGATTTCCACATGGCAGAATCATTGGGAAGAATCTAGTCAATCAAAAGGATATAGCTTTTTCACAATTCAGCCAACGATTCCTTCAAAACCGTGGTTTTCAAGACTTTCTTTTAACAAACTCTCGACATCATCCATTTGCCGCATGCGGATAGGGCATTGCTGCCACAATGTTCACCTGACAAAAATTCATATTAAGAATTCTGCGATGTGTGAATGTCGTCTTGGTGAAGAGGATCTCAATCATATTTTTTTCAGTTGTCCTTTAAATAATTCATACAAAAATTTCTTCCCTCACCTAATCAGTTCGGGTATATTGCCTCCCTACAACATTGCATGCCTGTTATCTTCTGTGAACAAACGCGTGTATAAAGTCTTGGCTAATTTCCTGAATATTAACAGCATCAATTTGTAACTGTAAGTTAAGTTTCATGTATTTATTTATTTATTTTATTTTTTACGCACAATAAATTGTGTCAGCATATCTTTTAATTTCCTTGTTATGTTTAATTAAAATCATCTCTTATTGTAATAATTTTGCGTATTATTATTATTATTATTTGTATAGTATTATTATATAATGTAGATAGGTTCTTGTTATTAAAACTAAATTAGTTAATATTAACCAAAAATTACACTCACAAAATTACACTCACAAAAGCATTCACTTGACACTGGCCAGAACACTCTTTTGGGGTGAAGAGCCATTAAAAAAAAAAAAAAAAAAAAAAAAATCTCCCAGTGGAACATGGACTTCAAGCTACGTCACGAATTTTTAGCCAATCACCACTCTACCCCTTAACCTGCTGCGTCGAGCTAACGCATTTTCTAAAAACCTTGGTACCTACTACCTTCCTGCCTGAAGTATGTTTGAAAAAAGAATCGTCAATAAGATAGCGGTGTTTCTTTCCACAAATTATATAATTTCTTTATTTGAAATGAAAAAAAGTTTCATAAAACTTAAACATAATTAAGTAGGTAGGTAGTTATGTACTTACCTATAAATCTAAAGATATCAAAGGAAATTTATGCTTTGAGTTATTAAATACGAAAAAATTAAAAACATCCTTTTTTAGAAGCCAGGTTTACTGATCACAGAACTACTCGTTTAGTTTCCTACCTTAATTACTCCTGGCTGATTTATTTATTGTAATTAATAATTAAATAAAAAAACGTGGTAGTTTCGTCTTATAAACGTTTTATTTTTAATGTCTCAATAACACAATTTTATTTTACCCTTTTTATTAGAAACATTTACCTACAGATTAACAAACTTACATATATTTAAAAAAAATATATGTTACAAACCAAAGTTCACATCACGCATAAATAACACCTCAGACCTCGACTCAGCCAGTAGATCAGAATATTTCCGCTTTGCAATAAAATACAAATAAGTGGAATATATATTATGTGAACGAATCCGAAAACTAAAAACATTATTTAGTATTTAGTATTTCATCACTTTTTAAAAACCGTTTTAGGTTTCGGATAATAACAGAATATCTAGTTTTTTTCGTTATTTGTTTTTGGGGTGTTATGCCGTGTTGCGCTACCTCCTTCTTTAGCCAAAGTTTCGGACATCGTTGCAGTGTCCATCATCAGGGCAGATCCGGCAGATCCGGTAGATGTGTAACACATCTATGTCCAACGATGTCCGAAACGTTGGCTAAAGAAGGAGGTAGCGCAACACGGCATAACACCCCAAAAACAAATAACGAAAATGCTTTTGGCCGTGAAAATCTTAAAACTTATCAGAAAATCTAGTGTTCTAACCATTCTAGTGAATAGAAGAAACCGAAAATCTCGTAAATCGAAATTTCGGAATGATGCATGTGATGAATTTCGCCTTACTGCAAACGCAAAACAATTACGATCTCTACCAATTGGTAATATGATATTTCCATTACTGGTTCAGGGCAGTTGGGACTCTTGTTAGCATCGACCAACAGTCTATACCAAAGATATTCAAATACAGAAGAGATATGCTATGGTGTCCGCGCAACTGTCGCCGGTCTACGCGCTAATTAGCGTAGTTTTAATACAAAAAGAATTTGTTCATTTCGTTGATTTTTTGAAAATGTGCATTAATATTGGTTAACAATATGTTTTGAATAAGGAAAGAATTCGCTCATTTAGTTTAACGTTCGTTTGGTTTATTCGTTAATTATTTGTTCTTTTAGTTTATTTGTTAATTGGTAAACAATATCGGCGACACCCGGAAGCGCAGACCCATATAGTAAAAACAGCAGACAGCACATCTACTTACATTTCAATATCTTTGGTCTATACCGATATTTATGCGGTATATACGTAAAATATAAAAAAAGTGAAAATATTGAAAACTCGAAAAATAATACAAGACCACTTCGCCACAGAGTTCTTGAGGTGATGTGTCACAAAAATGTCACGTGTTGTACCTTTTTCGCTAGTAAAAATACGTAGGCAAGACTGGTCAGTGGTTAAGTGGGCATAGCGCTTGGATCCCATCCGGGCGTCGCGTGTTCAATTCCTCGGCTGACTAAGTCCTCCATCACAACACAAGCAACATTTTCGGCTTTCTGTGGTGGTAGTAGGAGATTTTCAAACACTGTTGGGTTATTCGTAACCCGGGAATGTTTGTCTTTTTTTTTAAAAAAAAAAAAGATAAAAGGTTGTTTCTTATGGCGTGTTCGCACTGGGCAAGTAGTTTAGTCGAGTAGCGAGTAACTCGCTACTTGACTGGCCGAAAAGCGTTCGCATTGCACTAGCAAAGACATCCCTATCGGGCGTATAATATGTATAATACACGTATAATATAAGATGTCTTTGTCAGTATTTACTTTATGTATACTTACATACTTAAATTGCACCAATGTACAAAGCCCCACGCTAGTGTTGTTTGAGGCGCATGTGACTAAACTAAAACGAATAATACTGATAAAACTGGTAGAAAGCAAATCTAAAGGCATTATGCATTGATAGTGTATTTTCATTTTGCTACGCACGTAACGCGAATAACAAAATTTTTATAGCATAGATCGTTCAAATATTCAAATTCTGTAACGTGTTCAAAATGTAAATTTACTCAATATCTCTATGCAAAACCCGAGGCTAGTCAAGTCAAGAGTCGAATTCTTATTATTTATGACAATAACCCGATAGTTGATCTCCCGAAAGTTGGAGAAAAGAAATTATCAAAATAATAAATTCCTTTCACAAAGAAATTCAACTTACTTGAAAAATGGGTATATTTAATACTTTAAGTATCATTAACAATAAAATTGATTTCAATATCTAAAGTAACCATTCACAATAATAAGGAACTCCAGTGAAAAATATTATGGCTTTAAAAAATACGTTCATATACAATATACATAGACCAATAAACGTTGATTCTGAATATATAAGTTTTATTAAATAATATTAAACTCAGAGTTTAAAAAAAATATATTAAAAAAGTCCATTTTTAATCGTGTCATTGAAACACACCGTCAAGTTGGTGTTATTAAAATGTTTAGTGGTGAAGTCACTGCTCACCGTAATTTTCAAGTCATTGTATGGGAATGTATGACACAAGCCACCGTATTAACAACATTTCGTGTTATTCGTTTATTTACGTACTGTTTTAGAGATTTAGCTGTTGTATTTATTTAAATATTACTTAGGCCAAAATAATTCAGAATCAAAAATCTCTATTATTTAAAATTTTCAAAAACTAAACTGTACAAAAAATCGTAATGCTACTAATTCGCCTCTAAGTCTGAACTTCAAAATGGCGGGAGTCAAACAGCTGATTGGCGCTGTATGCTGTAGTTGTCTACAATTCTATAATATTGATTTCGATTCTTAAAAGCCAAAAAAATTATAATTTCAAACCACTCTCCCGTAATAATATTGAAAAATATAATAAATGAATAATTCCGCCTAAGTAATGATTTAACTCATCGAATAGTATCATAGCTTCTTCCGTATAACTGTCATACAAAATGATAACACCTGTTGCAAATAAAAATAACTTTTGGTGTGTGATGACGTCACACGATTCACTATACCATAGGGTGGTTTTCGGGGGTCTTTAAATTTAAACTTTGACAATTATTTTAACTATTAAAACTAACACAAAAAATACAGTTATTTAAGTAAGAAGGTTATAATAAATTACACTGGAGTTCCTTATTCATCTAATCATCCTATATTCCATAAACATTCAGCTATTCACTCGCATGATATGAAAGAGTACATCGATTGATTACCTGTATTGTACCATTGAACGATAATATTTGGCTGGCGTTTTGTCCATACAAAGTATTTCCCAATTTTGTCTCTGCATTTTGACACTACTGCAATATTTTTTAATATAATATAGTTATCGACCACGTCGGTACGTTTTTCTTGTTTTCATAAGTTTCTTCTTACAGAAGTTACGACCCTCTAAAATCATTAAAATTGCCTGGTTTTAACGCCATAAGCAGACGTTCAGTATACAAACAAATGAGGCTTTAATAATATAGAAAATGTCTTGCATCTTCCTTGTTGAATATCTTGATGGTGTGTTGAGGTTAATTTACGATAAAATGTTTGGTTTATCAACTGATGATTGTCTTATTTTGTGTCGAAGCAATAAAATGGAAAATTTTCGTCTGGCTATCGAGTGTAATTTATAGTGCAAAATTTGGTCATTATACGTTCCAAATTGATCAGATAAATGATATATATTGAATCATTTGGCGGGTATAAGATAAGCCGCCATAGCTCAATTGGGAGAGCAGCTGACCGGCAATCAGAAGGGCACGGGTTCAAGTCCCGTTGGCGTCATGTATTTTTTCTCGGAAGATTTTTCAATGTGGATGAGTGTTTCAGGCTGATAATTATTGCTTATAATAATTGTTACCCTTTGTGCTATGCATAAAAATCTTGTATTAAACGTTAGTTTAACAATTAAAAATAATAATTGATCCGATAAACCTTCGCGATAAGCAATTACAGGGGTTAATATCCTTTGTATGGATTGTATCCTTGTATCTCATTATCTTTGAATCTCATATTTGGGAGACCAAATAGTGGATCCCTATTCGAGAATAATTCGCACAATCGATTTATATGACGTTAAAGATAATTCTGCACTTTTAAAACGCTTATGGTCTATGGTCTGCAATGGGATGAAAGTTTTATTGAATTTTCAATACGTAATTGATTTGAGGCCTGTATGGTGCGCACCAATTAAAATTATATTAAAATTATTAGCGTACCAAATTAAATTTATATTACTCTTTCCTATTATGTACGCGTTAATGACAATAATAGTAATTTTATTTATGTGTTATTTTACCACACAAGAGTTCCAATTGTCCAGAGCCAATGTAGCCAAATTTAATTTTAATTACATTGCTTTATTTAAAAATCAAATGTACATGCACATATGCAATATTCCTTCACTGAACAGATCGGCATTTTTTTACATCACCCCCACGCCGGAGGCCCTGAGGACAAAAATCCCTCAGCGATTAATTAAAAAATATATTTTTTTACATCTCCACACAGGGGGCCCATAGGAAAATATTTTCCCTCAGGGCCTATGTCATCTGAGATGCTGTGTGGTGGGTCTTTTTGAGGAGAGGAAGGAATGAACATTGGTCTTGAAAAGACCTATGTTGTAGGAAGTAGGAAACACAGAGGCCGGCAAATCGTTTCACAGCCGAGCTGTTGAACTCAAGAATGAGTCGAAGAAGCGACATGTTCTCATGTGTCAAATGTCAACTGTATACATATGTTGGGCGCGCGTTTGGTATGTTTCCCGATTACGCACTGGTGCCGAAGAGATCAATGACGCTAGTCCCTCGGAGTATTTTACCATTGAAATACCGGTAGAACGCGGATAGCATTCCCACCCGATGCCTGTGCTCTAAAGATCGCAATCCGTTTGTGAAGATAGGAGAATCTATAAAACGGACCACCCGTTTCTGCACAAAGTATTTTCAGGTATTTTGGAGCTCCAGACCAGAGGTGGCTGCCAAATTCTACCGTGGGGCGTACTTGCGATTTTTACAGGGTTAGCAGTCGTGTACTATTAAAGTATCTGCGGGCCCTGTACAGTACGCCTGGTTTTTGGGAGGCTAATTTAACTCTGGCTTCGATGGAGCCCTGAGTTGGTCACTTATAGTTACACCAACCATATCAATCAAGGAACTGTTCGGAAGATTGCTTCTCATCAAAGATAGATCTTTGATGGAGGGATTTTTTTTTTTTTTTACATGAGCTCCACACAGGAGGCCCTGAGGAAAAAAAATTCCATCAGGGCCTATGTCATCTTTTGGGATGCTGTGTGGAGGGTTTTTTTAAGGAAAGGAGGGAGAGGAGAGTTCTGGGAAGGAAAAGGGTTTAAGGGGTGGGTAGGAATCTGGGGTTCAGTGTGTCCTGGTCATCCGCCTCCAAGACCTAGACAAACCTCGCCCCATGAACCCGGGCACCCCTGCTAAGTCACCAAACGTAGCGAACCACTTGGGGTGACCTATGGCAGAGGTGTTGGTTATCCAATAAAGGCTCCCGGGGCGGCGGTACCCATTCCCGCCTCCCAAATTGATGGAATCATATGTCCGTCACTCCTCGACATATTGACCCTCGGATTCCTACCCACCCCTCATACCATTTCTTTCCACAAAACTTCCTCTCCTTTCTTTCCCTAAAAAGGCATACAAGGCATCACCAAAGATGACCCAGGCGCGGGATTTTTTTTTTAAATCTCAACGCATCTTGTGTTAAATTGATATTTGAAAGAAGTTAAATAAATAAATATATATTTTTGAATGTAGCTATTACTTTGTGGTTATCCATTATAGAAAAATGAATAATAATAATAATATTGTCATATAGCCCAATCATGGATTTGTTCCCCTACCCACCCACTCTACACTAATACCTACCCACCCAATCTACAATATTAACTAACAATGGCTCCATCCCTACCACAATAAAACATTATTCTAAACTGTCAAATTAGTATAAGCTTTCCCTGACGAAGGAACGTTTGTTCCGAAACCGGTCGGATTTGCACATCATATAAGTGGTTTATACAAAGTTATATTGTTTCATTTTTCTATAAATAAATATATGTTTCCTCGGTTTATCTACAAACTTTTTTCGTACTCCTCGCAGCAGAGGATACATTTTAATAAAGCTTCCCAGTTTTATAAATCTTTAATCTAATTGACGGCTCCTCAAACAGCTGCCTCTCAGCACCTCACAGAGAAATCGATGTCGTAATCAAATAAATTCTTTTGACAAATAAATAATGCAAAATATAATAATTTAACGATAATGAGTGTCTAAACGTGCGTCATCGGACCCATAACGAAAACAGGTTTCGTCCTCTGTCGGTATGTCACCTGGGATTCCCATAGACCTAGAGCGATACCCTCAAACAGTTTTTTTTAAACTTTTGTGGTTATCCATCTTCTTCTTATATATAAAAATGAATCGCTAAATGTGTTGCTAAGCGCAAATCTCGAGAGCACCTGAACCGATTTCGCTAACTCTTTTTTTAGAATACTCCTTGAAGTACAAGGTTGGTTCTTACGGAGAGAAAAATTAAGAAAATTGCGCAGAAAATTGGATAATTTCAGAAAACCTAATGACTATTGCACGTTTGATAGTTCGCGTATTTGAGAATGACATTTTAAAACAGGATTTTATTTTTGAAAATCTTTAAGATGATAAATTTATTTAAAGTAGGTACTTCCTTAATAGTTTGAATCGAATCAAATTTTTTAGATATTTTAAATAGGTACCTATGTTAGGTACCAAATTTAATATACATGAAAAATGGAAATTTGAATAAAAATTGTAAAAGGTGGCACGCGGGCTGTTTAAAAACTGAATGTGCTGGGATTAAATATATGGAAAGCGGGAGGGAGGGAGAGATAGGGGGGAGGGGGGCGGGGCGAGGGAGGGCGGTGAGAGGGGGGGGGGGAAGGTGGAGGAGGCGGAGTGGGAACCCCCCCCTTACATCATGCGAGCGCAGCCACGGGAAAAAGCTAGTTATAAATAAATGAAACAATGTTACTTTGTTTGAACCACTTATACATTTGAGTAAAGCCGACCGGTTTCAGAACGACCGTTCCATATTCAAGGCAAACGTATACTGATTTGACAGTTACAAAATAGTGGATGGGAACAATCTATTATTATGGTAGGGGTGGAGCCGTTGCTGGGTATTAATGAAGAGTGGGTGGGTAGGGGAACATATCCATGATTGGGCTGTAAGACAATATTTTTTGTCTGTTGATAATAGATTCATTATTTTTAAGGGATTTTTTTTATTTCCAAGGCTTCTAAGTTATCTAATCATTTCCTTTATGATTAATTTGAAGAATATTTATCCCCGTATTTTTTTCAAAGCTATGGTTATTGTCAATGATATGGTTAGCGAACTCAGAAAAATTATTATTATTAAGACACCTTAAATGTTCTTTGATTCTTATTTAATTAAATTACGAGTTGTTTTTCCAATATAAAATGAGGGACAATCGTTACATTTGAGTTTATATAATATTCCGGAATTAGTCAATTTATGGTATTTATCTTTAGCGCTTCTCAAAAATTACCGATATTATTTCTTGTATAAAATGCTGGTTTAATATTAGAAGAGAGATTTTTGCAACGTTGAACTGAAAAATTATTAATATACAAAATTTTACGCCATTCTTTATCATTAATAATTTATTTTTTGAAATTTTGTTAAGTTTTTTATTTAAGATGTTATCAATTAAACTTGGTTCATATCCGTTATTTACAGTTAGTTTTTTTTTACTTACCATGGCTTAACCATTTACTGGCCATCTAGACTTGCTGACGATGATAATATAACTACTCGTATTTTCAAATTCTACAACTCTGAATCATCTCTTGTCATAATTTAACGCTTTAACAGCCGTAAAACTTACTTCCTTGTATCTGATAAGGAAGTAAATCACCAGCAGCTACTTTTTCTGTATATGTTTTTTACGGAGACCCGATAGTTGATCCGCCGACAATCTAAACAAATAAACAAATCAATATTATTTAATTAAATGAACACAATATTAGCGAAACTCAATCGAAATCTGGAGACAGAAAAATCGTAATAGGGCTTTTTTAGGATGATTTTCATTAATATTTTTTGGATTAGGGATGATTTATATGCACCCCGCAAGCCACGATTCCATATTGTAGTACAGAGTGCGCAAGTGCATAATAAATATCTTTTATTATTTTTAATGATACAGTATTTCTTAGTCTAAAAAATATATAGATATTATATTATATTTAGAAACTAGACATATAGGTTTATAGCACCACGTAGGGGAATTTTGATTTAAAAAAAATGGCGGACCAGCGAATTTTATTTCCGATATTTATGGAAAAATTTTGTCGTTCATAAAAACAAATAGAAGGCCCTTTATAAAAAATATCCCTGCGTGGTGCCTTAGAGACTGAATTTTCAAACAGTTTAAGATTTGGTTCATGCAAATCGGGTGAATAGTTTTTTTTAATATGATGTCAACCAGTTTAAAAAATACAGTTTCGAGAAAAACGCGTTCAAAGTTTTGCTGAAGGATAATTCAACACACAAGCTTTTCAAACGGTATCACGGAAAATGCTGTATGTATGAGAGCATTCTAACAAATGCATCTTTCAGAAATTTAAATTAAAAAAAAAATTACAGTGGTCCGGTGTCTTAAGGGAAGGAATGAGAGGAAGTTTGGCTGCTATCTTTATATATGATTGCAAGATTCAACTCGAACTAAATGCAATCTAGATAGTGTCTGGATAAATTTTTTATCCATTTTATTTTTAATACGCGACATCTATTGACTTTTTCTGCAAGTCTAGGATGAATATTTATTTTTAATTTTTTAAACTTTATGATTAAAATCTCAAATTATAATATTTAATTAAATGAACACAATATTAGCGAAACTCAATCGAAATCCAATCATATATAAAGATAGCAGCCAATAATATGTGCGTTAAGAAGATGAAGATAATGTTGGTAGTTCTTAATCGAAGTATGATACAGTTAAAAGTGACCGAATTAATATGGGTTCCGTAGCTCAATCGGTAGAGCTGTTGCCATGTAAGCAAAAGGTCCTGGGTTCGAGTCCCAGCGGAGCCAATATCTTTTCTGATTTTTCTGTCTCCAGATTTCGATTGAGTTTCGCTAATATTGTGTTCATTTAATTAAATATTATAATTTGAGATTTTAATCAGAAAGTTTAAAAAATTAAAAATAAATCAATATTAGTTTGTTTGTCCGTATTTTATGCGCTTCAATACCGTTCATCCGATTGCGATGAAACTTTTGATGATTTATTGTGCGCGAGTCCGCGAAGGTATAGTGGTAAACTCTGGCGTTATGAAATTTGTGTAAATGAAAATGTGTGTATTTCATATATTCTAGAGGCAGGGAGGGAAGGAAGGAGGGAGAGGAAGGGGGACGCGGTAGGGGAACAGGGACGCATGGGAAATAAAATTAAGGGAGAAAAAATATTTATTTGAATGGCATTGCAACGCATACCGGGTACCAGCTATAAATAAAATACCAGCTATAAATAAAATACCAGCTATAAATAAAATACCAGCTATAAATAAAATACCAGCTATAAATAAAATACCAGCTATAACTAAACAATAAAATTTGTGCATTATTTGCCAATTTCAAATGTAATAGTTTTTAAATTATTTGTATTATTATTTTTAACTTTCCGCTGTTCTGAATTACTTCAGAATTGAACAAAGTTTATTTTAATTTTCATTTTATTCATTAGCGTTATAAAGTCTTTATAAATTCATACATGTATGCCAGTGATAAGAATATGTATGTCATCTTCTTTACATTAGTATGAAATGAAGTCGCTCCCGCTGTATGTGCGCTTAGATCTTTTAAACTACGTAACAGATTTTCATGCGGTTTTCGCCAATAAATACAGCGATTCAAGAGGAAGGCTTATATGTATAATACATGCTTATTAT
This sequence comes from Limnephilus rhombicus, assembly GCA_929108145.2. NCBI lineage: Eukaryota > Metazoa > Arthropoda > Insecta > Trichoptera > Limnephilidae > Limnephilus > Limnephilus rhombicus. Next base: position 32,686,288 of record OV815287.1, read on the forward strand.
AGTATAGAAAAGTTAAGAAATTTAAAGATTCAATTCAGGCAGCGGGCAACGGGTAGCTGGCAATCGGGCGGTGTTAATTTGATATGTATGCAAATTAACAGGTGGCGTTGGTTAAGCCACCGCAACGTGTGCCCGGATAAAAATACACAAATACCTATACCTGATATAAATGTTTCTGATAAAGTGCATATTCTTACTTAAATCTTCAAAAAGTGTTTAGTGACATTTTTCGAAGGTTTACATTTAAGTTCTCTACAATAAAGGGGAACTCATGACTCAAGCAGTATTTTCGGCTTACTGTGGTGGTAGTAGAAGATTTTAAAATATTGTCGGGTAATAACCCGACAATATTTTAAAACACTTTTGTATTTGTAACACGGGAATGTTTGTCTTTCTTTAAAGAAAAAAAAATGACGTGGAGGAAAATATACCATCTATATATATTTTCATTCTATCTATGTAATATGTAAATATGAGTGTCTGTGGATGGGTGGCTTTGTTTACTTATACAAACTTACACTTTTATTCTGAGATGAAATTTCGCACACTTTACCTTCAAAACAAGAGGAAGGTTATTGTGAATGAGATTTGGTAAAACTACTCCCATCACATTTTCCCACCCCTCAAAGCATAATTTTGGTATTTCTTTTCGAAATTTTGCCACTCAAAAATAAGAAAATTACTGCCTGTACAGTGTACATTTGTTTTCGAAAACTCTGCGTAAAACCCCGGCAACACCAGGGATTTAGCTGGTTTCTTCTAATTATACTTAATTTAAATCAATTTGGAATGTGGGTATGGGAAACGCTGGTCCGAGAAGCACTATATGGATAACCAATAACTCTGCCATAGGTCACTCCAAGTGGTTCGCTACGATTGGTGATTTTGCAGGAATGACAGATTCATGGGGCGGGGTTTATCCGGGTCTTGGCGTCATGCATTTGCCCACCAGTTGGGTACGTCATTTCTGAACACACTAACCCCTAGATTCCTACAAACCCCTTATACCTTTTCCTTCCCAGAACTTCCTCTCATTCCTTCCGTTAAGACACCGGACCACTGTAATTTTTTTTTAAATTTAAATTTCTGAAAGATGCATTTGTTAGAATGCTCTCATACGTACAGCATTTTCCGTGATACCGTTTGAAAAGCTTGTATGTTGAATTATCCTTCAGCAAAACTTTGAACGCGTTTTTCTCGAAACTGTATTTTTTAAACTGGTTGACAACATATTAAAAAAAACTATTCACCCGATTTGCATGAACCAAATCTTAAACTGTTTGAAAATCCAGTCTCTATGGCACCACGCAGGGATATTTTTTATAAAGGGCCTTCTATTTGTTTTTATGAACGACAAAATTTTTCCATAAATATCGGAAATAAAATTCGCTGGTCCGCCATTTTTTTTAAATCAAAATTCCCCTACGTGGTGCTATAAACCTATATGTCTAGTTTCTAAATATAATATAATATCTATATATTTTTTAGACTAAGACATACTGTATCATTAAAAATAATAAAATATATTTATTATGCACTTGCGCACTCTGTACTACAATATGGAATCGTGGCTTGCGGGGTGCATATAAATCATCCCTAATCCAAAAAATATTAATGAAAATAATCCTAAAAAAGCCCTATTACTACCCAACAATCAATGTTTTCCAAGATTTCCCGGTTCCCCCACTTACAAAAATTTATGACAAAATTGCACTACTACAATTACATAAAGATTTCTTTAATAAAAATAAAGATCATACCTTCAATCAAAACACCGGTGTTAAGATTTTACACAGAAATAGTCATGGTAACAGGCTTAATAATTTAGAAGCACTCGAAATAAAGAAAGCCGTTAAAACAAAAACCCAAATCCTTAATAATCAGTTAAATGTGTCCAACAGTCCGATATTAGGAATATTTCCCATAAACTAAAAAAAACCGTAGCCACTTTATTTCTTAATCACCTATTTAAATGACGTTTTGTCCCGATAGATATAATGTAATTATTCATTAGATATACCCGTCTCTTTCTCTCTATCACTATGTAGGATGTTAATTACAATCTCTCACTCTTACTTTATATTATGTTTTGTCTCTGTCTGTATGTATATATAAGCTCACACAATGTATTTTTTCATCAGTTTTAATTTATACCCTGATGATGCTTGTATTAAGCGAAACCGGTCGGTAAATAAAAATTAAATCAATAAATCGTGGTTACAAACAAAGTGATTGTTTTCCTTGAATTAATAAAAATAGTTTACCACAATTAAATATTAGCAAAAGAATAATATCTGTTGGAGGACTAACCGTGCCACTAGTACGAACCACAACAGCACAGCATCACTATATATTCAAGGGCATAAAATTATTAAAAAAATTACTAATATTTTTTGTTTTAATTTAAACAGATGTAAAAATATTAAGTTGTCCTCTCCTAAACACAAGCAGCAGCTTTATTTTGAGAGTGATTGAAATATTGATGTTATATTGTGTTGTAAAATTGTAAACCTGTTAAATGTTTCAATAATAAAAAAAAAAATGTATTTTTAGTTTATTTTTCTGATGAACCGTATGGCTTAATCGTAGTCAACCGCCGAGCAGTAATTTTGTTAATAATTGAGATTCGTGTACAAAAATTTGTATAAAGTCTTCTGTATGTGTGAGTATTAGTAAAAAATTTCCGTTCATCGTTTGCTTGAAAATAATTACGAAAAATACACCCTTGTACCGCCCACGCACCATGGTCTGATGACATAGGCCTTGAGTTCAATTGTTTTCCTAAAGGCTTTCTATGTGGTTACTGTAACAAAAAACACATTTAGTCATGAAGGTACAGTTTTTTCCCTAGATTTTTCACACTTCCAAGATAGTACATAACGCCATTATTTTGTAGAAATCCCGTTATCACAAAGTAATGCGGTTATTTAATAGTAATGCTAATATCTTAAAATACTAATGTCGCAGTCATTGACGGGCGCTAAATAAATAATTCAAAGTAACCACAAACCGAAAAGATGAGGTGAAATTCTCCAAATGCTAACACTAATACCCACCGATTATCCCCAGACAGAATATTATCTACATATATAAGTGAGGTCCGGTGGATCCGTCAGTCAGTTTTATGCTATCAGAAAGGCAAGGCTCTGCAATAGTCTAAAAGTGAACAAAATAATAATATTATCGATTGAAAAGTTTTGTGGTATCCAGATAATACGAGTACATAAAGTGCAGAAAGTTCGCTGATTTTTATCGTTTAAAAAAGGTACACTCATTTTAAAAACAATATCAATATCATATCAACAATTTGTTTATTTTGATGCAATGAAAATAGACTTTACTTAAATATCTCAAAATGTCAAATAGGCAGATTTTCTCGAATAAAAAATCCAATGATCTTTAATTACAACATTGGAAACAATTCTTTATGGACATTCACAAATCTTTCATTTGTTAACCACATAATGGAAATCTCTAATAAGCCCTTAAAAATGTTGGAATTTATAACTCGGCTAACTAGTAATTTTAACAATGTAAAATGTATTAAACTATGATATTTTGTAATTATTATTTTTAATTTATAAACTAACGTTTAGACAAGATTTTTATGCATAGCACAAAGGGTAACAATTATTATAAGCAATAATTATCAGCCTGAAACACTCATCAACATTGAAAAATTTTCCGAGAAAAGATACTTGCCGCCAACGGGACTTGAACCCGTGTCCTTCTGATTGCCGGTCAGCTGCTCTTGACCACTGAGCTATGGGGGCTTATCAAATACCCGCCAAATAATTCAATATATACTAGAGTACGAGTGTTTCAGGCTGATAATTATTGCTTATAATAATTGTTACCCTTTGTGCTATGCATAAAAATCTTGTCTAAACGTTAGTTTATAAATTAAAAATAATAATTAATATTTGACAAGTTTAAGTATTTCCCCAATAAATGTAGTCATAATTTGTCTCGACGCCACCTAGCGAGGGATTTAACACTTACAATGTCTCTCTCGCAAAAATAAAGTTGGTTGTTTTCAGGTGGAAAAAATATAATAAGCAGTAATTGTTGAATGAAACACTAGTATATATTGAATTATTTGGCGGGTATTTGATAAGCCCCCATAGCTCAGTGATCAAGAGCAGCTGACCGGCAATCAGGAGGACACGGGTTCAAGCCCCGTTGGCGGCAAGTATCTTTTCTCGGAAGATTTTTCAATGTTGATGAGTGTTTCAGGCTGATAATTATTGCTTATAATAATTATGATATTTTGCTTTTGGTAGAAGTCAACTTGAGTACAATTCTCCCGCCTGGAACCCACATTATAATATTCAGGTACAATCTGTATATGACACAAATTCTTAGGTTTTCTAAATTTTAAAATGAGCAGGTATTCCAACAATTATGTTGAACTACAACACTCTTTTAAATGACATAAATGAATATGCTTAAATTGTCAGACAAAAAGATTTTCACTGACTTGGTATTTCTATGTAAAATTTTAAATGATGTAGTTGATAGTCCGGTATTGCTAGCATTGATAAGCTCTCGGATTCCACTACGTAATGCTAGAAGTCGGAATTTATTTCAGGGCAGAAATTCTGGGACAAGATACCATTTTTTGTATTCCTCTTTGCCCAGAATACTAATGGAGGGAAATAATTGTACCAAATCAGTAGACATCTTCAATTTATCTTTAAACAAATATAAAATATTGTTACTGAGGCAGTTTGGCTGTGTACAATAAATACTATATAATGTTTTCTATTCATAAATAAATAAAAATAAATATTAGATACTTTTAGTAGATGCATAACCTATTTATGTAACGCGTTATTTATTAAAATTAAAACCACATAATAATATTTATAGTGATTAACTTTTGGTGTATTACACCGTTTTGCGCTACCTCCTTCTTTAGCGAACGTTTCGGACAGCATTAAAGTGTCCATCATCGGGGCAGATTATGGTGAAGGATGTGCTTATGTACGTATAATGCGTATAATATAATGCGATGCTCCAATTCTATAAGAGTTGGTATTACATTATAATTTAATTTGGTTTTCTGCGTTTAGTTTTGATTTAGCCATCAATTACAGGATACCAATAACTAATGAGCTTAGCCCCGTCGGCGTCGCGTCGTCCCTATTAATATTAATGGGATTTTTGTGAATTTAAATTGCCCCCGTAATTAGTCATGCTCTATGCGTTTTGGGTCTTCTTAATTAATTGTTCGGCAATTGCCGATTTGTCTCAATGACCGAGTAATATGCTCGAAAGTGATATCCTTTTGGAGATCATCCGTTATACATAAAACTACGTTTTTTTTTTCGTTTACACATCTGCCCTGATGATGAACTCTGTAATGCTGTCCGAATCGTTGGCTAAAGAAGGAGGTAGCGCAACAAGGCATAATACCCCCAAAATAAATCAACGTTATATAATAATAATATCCATACAAGATTTTAGGGATATTTTTAATAAGCATTATTAAATTTCGTAGATCTTTATTAAAAATAAGCTATAAAACACATATAATACATTTTTAAATTTATACAAGCGCATTATTTTATTTTTCAACAGTAGGCAGGTTCATACCGTTATTCAAATTAAACATATTAATTTTGGCTGTCAGTGCGTGGGTGCGTGCATTCAAATTATTCAAGTTCGATAAGCTTTTAATTTTCAATTGGAACTGAATGTTATGAACTGAAATCATATCAGGTAAGCAATAAAGCAGGTACCAAATTACTTTATTACTAATTTTTCAAGTTTACCAACACTCAAAAGTAAAACTTCTTCCTTGCATTGTTTTAACTCATTGCCTAGGTAGGCTGTTGGGGTCGGCTCTTCTCGTTCTCAGGTTGTAATATCTTCTGTTCTGGGTATCTGTATATACATGGGGGGGGGGTTATGTTGTACCTTTTTGTTTAGGAAGTTGAAAAGTAACTCTTTTGTTTTTAAGTACCATGTTGCTACCTCTTTCCTTCTTGTATTCATGATATTGTGTCAATTCTTAATAAAAATAATAATACACGTAAGATGATAATATTATATAATAAAAAAAAAATTATGTAGATCTGTAATGGAATCTTTCAGTTCAATTTTAATTCACTTCCCGAACTACCGAAATATATGAATTTTCGCACACGTGATAAAAATGATAACAATAGTACAGTAACAAAAATTAACCAATATTAAAGCTTACTTTGCTTTATTAGTACGTGATTAGCTTGTTTTTTTTTAATCTTTTTTGGACCACATTTTTAACTGCCCACGCCCTCACTGTGCCATCTCAATGCTCTCTAATTTTCTCTGGATCTTCTACTGCCCCCCGAAAGGCTCATAATGGGGCGTTATCGCCCACTTTGAGAACCTAGGACGTACACTATGCGCGCGTTCAAAATCGACTTAGGACGTGTTAATCAGCTGAGTGTTTTAAAATCAAATTTCTTTCAATTAAAATCAACGTTTTAAAATCATGAGGGCATACGTTCACAAAATATTTGAAAAAAGGAGGTTAATATAATTGTACTTGAAAAAATATATTTAAAAAGAATGCAGCAGATATTTATTTGTGCGGGCCGCAAAAATATCTGCCGCGGGCCGCAGTTTGACGATCACGGGTATAGATAATGTCAAAAAGAACATATAATTTTTTAAGAACTAACTGCATAGTGTTCAAGGTAAACATGTTATAAATCGAAATAAATTCGGAATGCCGCTGGGTCAAGCGGTTTCTTTAAAACCTACACTTTTTCTTGTGTTGAATTCAACAGCGTCCTGTAAATTTTCGCTAAAATTCACTTTAATTTCAGAGGTGTGATATTATCACCGGAAAATGCAAATGAATGCTTAAATGATCTTGTGTAATCTTTCACTAAAGCTCTTTGTGCAATTAAATAACAAGGACGTGTCTTCATATGTGTGTTTACTGAAGTATTTAGTGAGTGTTTGAATTTTTAATTAGTGTGAAATATGACCTTGAGAACGTTGGTTTTTGGATAAATAAAGAGGTATATAATACCCGTAATATAAGGTTCACACGCTTATGTTATTTATTTTTTTATTTCTAAAAAAAATAATTAACAGATTTATCCTACTTCCTACTAATATTATAAAGGCGAAAGTTTGTATGGATGTATGTTTGTTACTCTTTCACGCAAAAACTACTGAATGGATTTTAAAAATTCTTTCACTAATAGAAAGCTACATTATATATATATATATATCTAATCTTATAATATATAAAAAAAGTCGGGTTAGTTACACTATTTATAACTCGAGAACGGCTGGGCTGATTTTGATGATCTTTGATTTGTTGGATTTGTCTCCGCCCCGGATAGGATAATAACTATTAAAACATCACAAAAGTTAACGAAATAAATAGTTATAAAGAAAATTATTTTCCCCATACATTTTGTATGGAACGAATTCTCCTATTTTGAAAGAACTGCAGCAATATTGTGAGGGGTATAATATTGAACTGTGCATGAATTCCAAACATTCAAAAACGTCAAATGTCAATGCGTTGATTGTTGTGCATTTGTTTTTAATCATATAATGCTGCCCTTCTTTCTTACACACTCAATGTCAATAGTCGAAAATGAGACAAATGGTGAACGTATGTCTGCACACCTCCAAAGGAAAAATACAATAATTATAATAAATCTCTGAAATGAAACGCATTTTTTACATAAGCTCCACACAGGAGGCCCTGAGGAAAATAATTTCTCTCAGGACCTATGTCATCTTAGGGGATGCTGTGTGGAGGATCTTTTTAAGGAATGGGTAGGATAGAAAGTTCTGGGAAGGAAAAAGGTATGAGGGGTGGGTAGGAATCTGGGGGTCAGTGTGTCCGGGAGTGACGGACGTATGAATCCATCCCTCCAACTGTGGTGCAAGGCAATGGGTCGAGAGAGTCCGGCTGGAAAGGTCAAAAGGCCTCCCTCAACCAGTCTCTCTCGATCCGGCAGGTGGGCAGGCGCATCAACTGCCAAGACCCGGACATAAGTCACCTCATGAACCCGGGCACCCCTGCTAAATCACCAAACGTAGTGAACCACCACGAACCACGGGGTGATCTATGGCAGAGGTGTTGGTTATTTAATAAATAGTTCCCGGGGCGGCGGCACCCGTATCCGCCTCCCAAATTCCCGTAAGTAACGGTAAAAGTAAGAAAATCACAAAAATATAAATCCGTACACAACGCCATCTCTGATAATGACAGAAACAAAATACGGACAGTTGCGCATTGATAATTGCTTCATTGCGTAATTTTTAACTTAATAAAAAAAACTGAATTTAATTCAACAGCTATTGATTCTGAGGTGGTACGTTCGTCGGGTCAGCTAGTATATATATATATTGGTAAGCTCTGGCGTTATGAATAATCTTTGGCGTTATGAAATTATTTATCATACGTTTTCTGTCCCTAACAAAATTGATTTATTGCAAACGTCAGAAAAAAAGCAAACCAATTGTCGCCTTGGAATCGATGTTTTTTTTTAATTAGGCAATTCACCCTAAAAAGAGTGCTTTGTTGGCGTCGTACTTCATACCTATATCTAAAAATGAATCACCGAAATATATGTATGCGCATAAACCTGAACGACTGCACCAAATTGGATAATTATTTTTTTTGTCCGTTATTTTGTATAAAACTACCGTTGAGTTCTGACATTATGAAATTTGTAAAAAAAATAGATGGAGTGGGAATCCCCCAATACCATGCGAGTGAAGTCGCGGGAAAAAGCTAGTAGGTATATACATATAATCTAAAATTAATAAATCTAATCTAAAAATTCCAGTACAAAAATTCCAAGGTGCCTGTTGATTTATTCAAGAAAAAAACATCGCCAGACGCGATGTTACGCCAAAAAGCGTACTTCATTTGATTTATAAAAATATTTAAATGTTTCACGATCATTTTCTAAACAATTAAATTTTCCATATTATACAACCTAAACGAAGTTCGGAGATTTTGAATTTTGAAAGTAGTTTTTATAGGCCTAAAACTTTATTTTTTCTGGACTTTAAAAAGACCAAACCAAAAAAATTCCGGATCATTTCAAAGGAAAATACGTGCATACTCTCAGTATTTAATTAAAGCATGTAGGTATGTATAAAAAAATATTGTATGTCTACTCACTTGTTTGTTTGTCGCTTATGCGTTCCTTAACTATAAGGGACATCCGATTGCCATGAAACTTTGGGTATTTGATGAGCGCATGCCCGGGATGGTTAGAGATAATAGTGAGCTCTGGCGTTATGAACATTTTTTCCTGTACTATTCATCATCTTTATTCAACTTTAGGGATTTGATGTGCGCATGCCCTGTATGGTTTCAATATATAATAGTGAGCTCTAGCGTTTGAAATTTTTCCTATACTATTTATCCGATTGCGATGAAACTTTGGTGAGGAATTGTGCGCACGCCCGTAAAGGTTTCTATATATACTGATGAGCTCTGACGTTATGAAAATTCTGTAAAAAAATTGCAAAAGATGGCGCGCGTGGTGTCTGAAAAATGAGTATATTTCATACAGTTTAGCAGCAGGGAAGAAAGGGGAAGGGCAGGCGGAATGGGAACGGGAACGGGGATGAATGAGAAAGACCATGTAGGGAGAAACCATTTTTTTTATTTAAATGGCATTGCAACTCTCTAGTATACAATATTACAACATAATCTAATTTTATCTCTTTTTTAAACCAAAAACTGCATTACTTAGTATTGTCCCCTTTGATCAGTAGCGGGTATTGAACACGCAGCCAACAGATTTAAAGTCAAACGAGTGAATCATAACGCTATGAAAAGGCTACGAAGGTCGATAATCGTTTCTCATTAATGTTGCTGTGTAGAGGTTACAAGTGCAATGCGTTAGACCGGAATTATGGTAGACACGTTCAGGGGAAACCATCTAGCTATATTGGTATAATGTCGACAGCACATTGATGTTGTCAATATAAAAGATTAAGATAATATATTACTCACAAGGAAAAATCGTCCTTAATTCAGTCACCAACCAGTGACATCATATTGTCTACGGTTTTACTATGGTTAGTTCGGCGATAAATAATATTATTTTATATTATTTTGTTTCCGTGAATGAATCACGTGAAAATTAACCCACTTCCCGACATCCAATCGTACTAAAACTCGGCAGATAAGAATTTGTGCAATTGCGTACACACAACAATCTTAACCCCTGAAGAAGCGGGCGATTTTTGTCACAAGGTCGAAATATTTTCGCTTTGCAATACAATCCAATAAAATAAAATATTTCTTAACATATCCGAAAAGTAAAAATTGTTTTTGAAAGGTAATGAAATACGTATTATCGCACACATATTTTATTAGGCAAATGTATTATAAATGTTTTTATCACCTAACGTTTTGGTCGTTTCATAAAAAATACATAATAGAGAACTCCAGTCTAATTTTTTAATTTTTTAATTAAATAATGACCATCTAACTTAAATAACTGCATATTTTTTTTAGAGTTAGTTATAATAATTAAAATAATTGTCAAATAATTAATTTTTCAAGACCCCCCAAAAACCACCGCATGTGTATTGAATCGTGTGACGTCATCATTCCTGAAAAGTTATTTTTATTTTCAACAGGTGTTGTCATTTTGTATGATAATTTTACGGAAGAAAGATGATACTATTCGATAAGTTAAAACATTATTTAGGTGGAATTATTTATTCATTATATTATATTTATTATATTATTATATTTTTGAATATTATTACGGGAGAGTGGTATTAAAATTGTTTGAAATTATTATTCTTTTAGCTTTTAAAATCAATATTATCAAAAATGAAGAATCACCCACAAAAGTGTAGGCAAACGATATCAGCTGATCGATTGCTGCCATTTTGATTCTACTCCACGGCCAAATTTTGGCCTATGTAGCATTATGATATAGTATATTTATACGATTTTTTGGTACAGTTTAAAGTTTTTCAATATTTTAAATAATAGAGATAAACTAATAGAGATACCTCTATTTTTGACACTGAATTATTTAGGCTTAAATATTGTTTCAATAAACACAACAACTAAATCTCTATTAACAGTATGAAATAACAAATAATATTAAATGTTGTTAATACTGATGGCTTGTGTCATACCTACATAATCAAAGTTTCAATACAATGACTGGTGACGCGTGACGTCAGCACTAACCATTCAGTAATGCCAACTTTACAGTATGTTTTGACGAGAGGTTTAAAAATGCACTTTTTAATAATTTTTTAAGAACTCTACGTTTAATATTATGGAATAAAACTTATATATTCAGAATCAGCGTTCATTGGTCTAGATGAAAATATTTTTTTAAAGCCATAATATTTTTCACTGGAGTTCCTTATTATAAATTCTCGAATTTTATTCATTTTTCTCAATTGCTTTCGGAAACTGTGGTGTCGTAGAGGTGCACATTTAATTTTTTTTTGTTAAATTCTAGATTTTAATATAAAGCATAGAGTTTTCTCTTTCTAACACCTTTTAGATCATATTTCTTACCATGACAGTAAGGGAGATGCAACGATTTATAAGAGACCTACGAGTACGTGAGCTGGGACAAATTTGGTCTCCTGTCATTAAACGGGTACTCGAAAAAAATACCACGTCGGTACCATCCAATTAGGATTTAGCCTAGGTGTTAGCGGCTTTCATTCAGTTATCTGTCGCTGGGGAGGAAGGTTCAATCCTCAGTCAAACCATTTAAAATTGGCTATTAGCCGGCTCAAGAGATGGTGCAACTAGGTCGATAATTAAGAATACATCTATTTGAATTTCGATTTTGTTTTAGGGAATATGAATGCCAATCTTGGAAGTGGAAATTAATCCATTTCATGACATCCAGTCGAGCGGAAACTCGGCAGAAAGACTCGTTGTCGACAATACAATACAACACTTAGTAAAAAAAGTTTTTATTACGGGTTGATTTTGATTCAGGAATGGTTATTTCTACGGCATTAAATAATAAATTTTAGTCGTTTTTCGTAAAAAAAATAAAAAAATTTCATTTCCAACGGGTTTTCGCACAACGGTGCTAAAGAAGTTTTCACTTAAAAAAAAATTAAATAATAATATTATTATTTGTTGAAAGGGGTCATATGAAATATCTAAATTATAAGTGGTTAGGTATATAATATTTCTATACATTGCGATTACATCGCAAGAAATTTTCGAATAATTAATTTATCTCTTCTCTACATCTCTACATATTATAAATGAAAGTCCCCCGCGCCGTCTGTCTGTCTGTCTGTTCGCGATAAACTCGAAAACTACTGAACGGATTTTCATGCGGTTTTCTCCAATAGATAGAGTGTTTCGTGAGGAAGGTTTAGGTATGTAATTTGTCAAGGATTTGTGTAAATTGGTTGAAACATACCGATAATTGTTAGAAGTGTCGGAAAAAGTCAAGCCGCCTGGTAACTTTCATCGAAAACGGTGCCTAAACCTTTTGGGATATAACAAAAAAAATTATGGTGGGATATTCCTCTTTTATAGATCTACAAAAAAGTCCGCGAAGGCATACATCTATATTTTGCGGATAGCTTACTATACCCTTTCTATCTTCTAAAAAATGGTCACGTACATTGCGGTAATTGAAAATTTATTTTTTATTTTTTTTTTACAGTGAATACCGCACAAGAATCTCAACTGCTCCCGTCTGGAGCCAGTGAGACTATGGCATCCCCAATTGGGGTATGTTGTGAGGCTGAAGGTAGTGGGGAGGGGAAGGAGGTGGGGAAGAGGAAGGTTGGGAAGTACCTGGCTATTCAGATCTGCTCACCAAACACGGCTAAAGCCATTTTCAAGCAACTTTTCAATTCTGAATGGTGGTCTTACACCAGGGCGATACTGATAGTATCTTCCACTCTGACGGATTTAGACGGATACAGTATTAATCCTTATTAACTTAAATACGTTAGTTACCCCAAACATTTCATGCACATTATTATAATCTTTCACACCATCTCTACGTATTATAAATTAAAGTCCTCCGCGGCATCTATCTGTCTCTTCGCGATAAACTCAAAGACGGCGGTGGTTACAAAGGTTGGATTTTACAAAGTGTTTTATTAGCCACAGAAACGCGTGGCCGGGTCAGCTAGTTAATTAATAAAATAATTTTGGTACTTACTTTATCGTTTGTCTGATACGGTTTATGCCACGAAATTCCTAATTTCAACCGTTTTAAACAAAGATATTCAAATACAAATGAGATATGCTATGGTGTCCGCGCAACTGTCGGAGGACTACGACCTAATTAGAGTAGTTTGCATACGAAAAGAATTTGTTCATTTCGTTAATTTTTTGAAGGTGTGCATTAGTATTGGTTAACATAATAGTTTGAATACGGAAAGAAATCGTTTATTTAATTTGATGTTCGTTTGGTTTATTCGTTAACTAGCAGACCCGGATATACGTTGCTGTGGATATCGAAACACAACGCCATTACCCAACCTTTATAAAATCCACACCACCCGCTTGCCAGCTGCCCGCTGCCCGCTGCCTGAATTAAATATTTGAATTTCTCGGCTTTTCTCTACTATAATAAGCATGTATTATACATATAAACCTTCCCCTTGAATCACCCTATCTATTGGTGAAAACCTCATGAAAATCTGTTTCGTAGTTTAAAAGATCTATGCGCACATACATTTTGAACGACTTCATTTTATACTATGTAATGCAATTCTAGCGATCGCCACTAATTATACAATGCTTGCAATGCAACACTGGACATTTGAAAAGGGAAAATCAAATACCTACTTACTCTAGGACATCTATTTTCCAATTTCTTCCGTAGAACGAATTTCAAAAGTGACTATAGTACGGCCCGCCAGCCGTTTTAAATCGCACAAAAATATGTTTTCTTTGAATTTCTCGACTTTTCTCTAATATAATTTACATGTATTATACATATAAACATTTCTCTTCAATAACTCTATCTATTGGTGAAAACCGCATGAAAATCCGTTGCGTAGTTTAAAAGATTAACGCGCACATACATTTTGAGCGACTTCATTTTATACTATGTAATGATGATTATTCGTTCGTTTAGTTTATTTGTTAATTGGTAAACAATATTGGCGACACCCGGAAGCGCAGTCCCACATAGTAAAAACTGCAGATAGCACATCTACTTATATTTCAGGTTTTAAAACATATTTCTCTTGAACATTTCAGTTTAAAAAATTATAAGAAATTCCCTCGATAGAAAAAAATCGCAAAGTGTGCTCGGAAAATCATTATGAACATGATTTCTTCTATTACATACACTCGTAGGTTATTAAAGATGTTATATATATGAAAAAAATCAAAGTGTTTATTTAAATGCCATATAAGACTTTTCCCACCAGATTTTTGCTCTATTTTAAATGAGTCATGTTTTATTAAACATTTTCACATTTTCGCTTAAATATTATCGTTTTTTGATATAAGCACGATCCCTTTAACATTAGTATTTAAATGTCTCCCCTCCTTCTTTTAGAGCGCTTACTATCGGGCCTTAAGAGTTCGATTTTTGAAAATTAACAGCCTTACTAAAAAACCCAGTGAAAATTTTATTCAATTGAAAAACGGCCGCGAATGTGAAAACATTACTAATTAAAAATTTGTTCTTTGAAAGAAATACACATGGTTTCCACGCCCTGAGAGGGTAGTTTATCTCTGTTTTAACCGTTGATGTCCGAACGATATTTGTAACTTTTCCATAGTATTTTGAATGTTCTATATATTTCTTATTTTTGAAGGTGTTGTAAAAACAGATACCATTTATGAAAACAAGATAAAATTACCTTTTAGATTTGAGTATTTGAAATACACTTTAGCTTTCAAAAACTGCCATATTTTAAGATTCAAACTCGGAAAAAAAATGAAAAAAAATTTCCTCCCACAACATTTTTGACCAAAATGTAGAGAAATTTAAATAAAATCAAAATGAAAAAAACACAGTCCTTTTATGTAATAAATTTGGAATGAAACTATCATCTCACTTTTTCCTCGTGTATACAATAAAAAAATAATAAAAAATTTCAAAGTTTTTTTATTGCCAAAAAAATAACTTAGAAATAATACCGAAATTTAAAACAGATTTCTTGCATCTCTAAAGACGTTAATTTTTTTGATACGTTTACGAACACATGTATTAGATTTTAATATTATAAAAAATTATCACTTTTAAGAAATTCTCTTAAAATAAAGATCTTAAAATGAAAATTTTATCTTTTAAGTAACCTATAAAAAAGAATATTCTGACATTTCAACTTTGAAAGTACGGCGTTTGTACAATAACTTGATTAAACTGATGTAAACCACACAAATAACATGGTAAATATATCAATTATGTGAACAGAAGAATAAATTTGTCACTACAATAGAAATTATTAAGTAAAATCACAAAATTTTCGATATCCCGCCATAAAACACACCGAGCTGTTTTGTCATCGCGGGCTGTCGCGGGCCGAAGAACTAATGCATAGACGCGCCAATAATGCCCCTTGCGGAGAAAAATTAAAACAACATTGTTTCCTAGTAAATTAAAACCATATACAACGTTGTCACATCTTCAATGCGTTTTAACAGCGTGACCACGTAAGAAACGTTATTGGTAATAAAACGTGTTTTAGTATATACGAGCTTTATTTATGTTATTGCAATAACACAGTTAATCGGTCGCGCTGTGGTTTTTTTTAGTAAGGCTGTAAGAGTTTAACTTGAATAATTTTACGCATTACGCAGGAACACGCAGAACGTATCACTTCACTCATGTACCCATACACCTACAATAAAATTAATATAATTGAAAGGGACACATGAAAAATCTATTATTTGGTAAGTGCATAATATATGTACATAAACCCCCTTACTAAAAAAAAATGTTTTAAATATTACACAACTGTTAAACTACCATCTACCATACGTATGTTTAAAATACGTTTATTAGTAAGACCCAGTGATCACATAGAAAATAAATTATTTACTGTGATTTCCTTGATCCGGTAATATCACACTTATAAAGAATTGATTTTTCCGACCGAAAAATATAGTTTTTTTTTAATAAATTAAATTAAAATTGTGTTTGATAATGTTATATCAAGTTCTGTATGTATTTTAGTATGTATTTTTATTACAGCTGTGTCGGTTTACTGTACCATTTTGAAACTGTGGTTAATCCACTTTGGGAAGTTCTATTTGTTTGTTGTTTTATGGTGGTCGAATAATCTACAAATGATGTAACCATTTAAAGCAATGAATAAATAAAATAAAAAACAATTAAGAAAACCCTGACACTTAGTGCAGGAGAAACAGATTCCGAACCCCACATCTCTTAATTAGTGTCCAGCAAATTGGTTTAACTGGTAATAAAACAATTTAGACACTTTCAAAAATTGACATTTCAAATTGTATCTATAAATCGGTCGTCTAAAAGTGGATTAACCACAGTTTGAAAATGGTCTTGTAAACTGAAACAGCTGTAACAAAATACATACTAAAGTACTTCCAGAACTTGTTATAACATTATTAAATTTAAATTGAATAAAAATTATAAACAAAATAAATTAAATGGAGTTCTATGAATTAAACAGAAAAACACAAAATGTGAAAACCTATTTTTTTATGTAGTACCTATATAACATTTTATTTGTTACTACGTGTCTATAATATAAGAAAATATGTAAATGCATTACTTTATGCCCCTTTCTTTCTTTATATTTTTATATAAATAAAATTTTATTTTTAGATAAACAGTTTTTTTTTATATAAACAGTTTTTTTTTACTTATCTATGTACATAATTTTTTTTTACATTAGCTCCACTCAGGAGGCCCTAAGGAAAATAATTTCCCTCAGGGCCTATGTCATATTGGTGACCAGACAACTCAGAATGAAACCAACTCAGAAGCACCTCAGAAAGGTCATTAAGAGTGATGATAAAAAAGTATAAAAAATTGGTTAAATAGGTTCAGTTAGGTTAGGGTTACCGGCTATTTTAAAATTATTTTTTCGTAACTTTTAATGGCGTTTCTGAGGTGTTTCTGAGTTGGTTTCATTCTGAGTTGCCATGGAACCGTCATATTAGGGGAAGCTGTGTGAAGGGTTTTTTTTAAGGAGAAGAAGGAAGAAGAGGAAGTTCTCGGAAGGAAATAGGTATAAGGGGTGGGTAGGATTCTGGGGGTCAGTCCAAAAGTGACGGACCTATGAATCCTTCCCTTCAACTACCGTGCAAGGCGATGCAAGTCAAAAGGCTCTCATCAACCAGTCTCTCTCGATCTGGCCTGCCACGCAGCAGGTGGGCAGATGCATCTGCCGCCAAGACCCGGACAAACCTCACCCCATGAACCGGGCATTCCCGCTAAGTCACCAAACGTAGCGAACCGCTTAAAGTGACCAATAGCAGAGGTGTTGGTTATCCAATAATTGGTTCTCAGGGCGGCGGTACCCATACCCGCCTCCCAATTATGTAGATGCGTTCCACAATGTAATGTGTTTACAACATTTTACGTGATATTCAATTTTGCGAAAGATTGTGAATCTTACATGTTTACACCATATTACGAAGTGTTTAATTATGTTTACACGTCATATTGGCGTATAAAATATTTATAAATAACAAATGATTGGCAGATTTTACAAGAAAAAAAATCATTTCCTTCAATCAATACCATATTAATTTATCAAACATGTGTATGGCGTACAAACCAAGCACACGCATGGAACCCCCGAAGCATTGACTCGACCAATCTTAATAATATCTATAATGTTCATTCATCATTTAATTCATTAATATGAAAGGGGAATCTCGCGACGACTCACACATGCCAAAGTAGGTTAAGATAATAATATATATGCGAATACGGGGAATTCAGAATACCAGTGTCAATCTCAAAATGCTTATTTAAACATCGGCCGATGCTTAGAATTCACATTACCAGTTTGACAGTTGCGAAAGCACAATCTATATTCAAATTCTTCCAAAGTGAGTGTTCAAACAAAATTATGATGTTTCTAATTTCGTGAATAAATCTAGTGTTGTTACCAAAATCATAGATAAATCTGTTGTTTACAAATTCATACATCAATCCAGTGTTTCCAAATTCATAGATAAATCCGGTGTTAAAAATTCATACATAAATCTAGTGTTTTCGAATACATAGATAAATTTGGTGTTTTAAATTCAGATATTATTCCATTGTTATAATTTATAATCTTACTTAATATTACAAACGCGAAAGTTTTTATGGATGTTATTATACGGATTTTAATGAAACTTTTCAATAATATAGCTCATACATCAGAATAGCATATAGGCTATAATTTATAAAGCTAGCTAGGAATGGGACGCGGGAGGGGAATGGGACGCACGGGAAAGGTGATTCAGGGAGAATTTAATATGGCATTGCAACGCATGCCTGGAACCAGCTAGTTCATCCATAAATCTAGTGTTTCCAAATTCAAACACCTTTTCATCGTTACAAATCATATATAATTTTAGTATTTACAAAATTAAATTATTCCGTTGTTGCAATTCATAGATATTTCTATTGTTTCCAAACTCAAAGATTAAAAAAAATCATTACTTTGAAAAAGGGGTACAAATTATTAATTTTTGTTACATAGATCTAACTGTATTCCTCCATTGACCAAAGATTACAGCCATTATTATATTGTTATGATGCAAATATTTGTAATTTTGTATGATATCTTTAATTAATCTTGTATCATTTCTTAGTTTATATAAAATCGCAAAGAGGAATAAATACATAATTATTGTTTTTGTTTTTGGTATAATATATTAAACATCACGTGTAAAAGATGATTAAATATAACTGTTGATTTCACAAAGATGATTAAATATTTTATTTTTACAATACATAGATAAATCTAGAGTTTCCAAATAATAGATTGTTCCATTTTTTCAATTCATAGATTCATTTGGTATTTCCAAATTCAAAGATTATTCCATTGTTACAAATCATAGATAAATTTTGTGTTTCTGAATTCAAACGTTATTTCGTTTCTGAAATTCATAGATATCGATTGTTAATTAATCGTTATCAAACTCAAAGATTATTGTTTCAATTAGTAGATAGATTTAGGATAGGTTGTAAAAAAAAAAAAAGAAAAATTCATTAAATATTTGAAGTTAATTTTCATGTTCTATATTATTCCGGTATGTGGGGAGGTAAGTGCAGTTCCACACATTCCATAAAGACAATGATATGAAAGTTCTATTCAAGTTCTGTGATTATTTCAGTTTTACTAAGCAAAGAGACCTATAATGTTATAATAACAGAACGTAGAACTTACACAGAACGTGAAAATTTACTTTTAATATTTGATGAATTGTTAAATTTTTTTGAAAAAACTCGTCCTAAATGTTTCCAAAAATCAAAGAATATTTCATTGTATACAAATTCAAAGATAATTAGATTACTAGAACTTATAGACAAATAGCTTTTACCCGCGGCTTCGCTCGCATGGTTTTAGGGGGAAAGGCATGCGCACATCAAATCCCCAAAGTTTCATCGCAATTGGTTGAATGGTTTAACAACGCATAGCGGACATACATATTTTGACCCAGAAACAAACATATTTTGATTTTTGTATATATGTAAATACTAGTGTTTCCAAATTAATGTTACAATTAAAAGATAATTTTTGTTATTTTTCATAGAAGTTGCAAGTCAAAATGAGGGTCGCAGTAATAGGAGCCGGAGTAGCTGGTCTGTGCTCTACACATTTCCTGAAGAAGGAGTTTCCTGATGCGGAAGTGGTCATATTTGAAGCCACTGATAATGTTGGTGGAACCTGGAACTACTCCGACGCCACAAAAGACGAAGAGTTCGATATTCCGATGATGTCCAGCATGTACAAAAACCTAAGGTATCTATTAATTTTTTTTATGCTGATATCGACTGTGAAAATGCAGAAGCGATTAACCCAAACTATTTTTTTTACACCGATGGTAAAATAATCTGATGGTGTATATTAAAACGCTAACGTCTGTATGGTTGAAATTTAAGAATCATACCTCGAATACATCTCTGATGTCGCCTCTTAGGGGCCATCCATAAATTACGTCACACGAATTTCATGATTTTCTGACCCCCCTCGTCCTTGTCACAGAGCGTCACATTTGTGAGACCCCTCTCCATAGCGTAACGTCACATATTTTGCAATTTTACATATAAAAATAATCAAAACAGTACACGGTTCAATTTTTTTTAATAAAAATATTTTTTAATAAAATCAGCATCAAATCAAATATTCGAGATTTTTACATGTGATGTCACAGAGCTGATAACCCCTCATACTCCTTGTCATACAATCTCAGACTTCTCTACTACCCCCCCCCCCCTTAAGGTGTGACGTAATTTATGGATGGACCCTTATGAAAAACCATCTTCGTACGTGAAGTTTGTTACAAACCTAGTGTCGTGTATGGCCTGCTAGTTTAGTTTTTAATAGCTTAGTATGAAGGGGAATAAATATGTGTTAATTATGTTTTTTTTTTCATTCCAATGAAATAATTACCAACAAAATTCAGCGCCATTTTGTTTTTTTTTGACCGCTGAATGGTCCCCATTAAATGTCGATTCTAAGTCCGTTTCAGATTTTGAACAAATTGTGATCAGCAGAAGAGGACGACTATCACGTTAATCTTTTTAGCTTATTACAATTTGATCAAAAGATCAAACGAACCTAGAACCGGCGTTTAACGGAGACCGTTCAAATGTAAAAAAAAAAACAAATGTTACGTTTGAATTTTTATGAAACAACTGGCCCCTATATGATAATTTTTTTTGGCGGTTAGCTTGATTTAATTTGCCCTACTAAATTGCTACCTACTACTTGCCCGGAATTCTGGTACTGGCAGGGGAGGGATGAAAGTAGATTGAATGCCGTTGAAATGAGATCCCTGAGGCGTACGTGTGGTAAAACCACGTATGATCGTGTGAGAAATGTGGAGATCCGCAAAAACATGTACTTACGTAATTGACTTTAACACATATTTATTTTACAAGTGTATTTGGTTTACCTTAGAAAATGTTGGTTAAGAATGATTTCGTGGAGGTTTTTTCCCATTTACTCTCTTAGAAGATTATTATTAAGAATCATAAAAAAAATATCCAAGGAATTTTCTGTTCCTAGCTGCTCAAGAGTAAATTATTTAGCCTTGTTACATCTGCGTCAACATTATGTTTTTTTTATGATTCGCTGGTAAAATGTATTTTATTTTCAGGACTAATCTACCAAAGGCGGTGATGACATTTTCCGACTATCCCATCGCAGATTCCTACCAAACTTTCATGACCGATGAAGACTACCTAAAATACCTCAATAGTTACGCCAAAAATTTCGACATAGAAAGACACTTAAAGGTTTGCATGTTTCCTTACCAAAAATAATTAAACAGTATTAATACGGTAGCGTCTGCGTGGCTGAATTTCAGAACCCGGCTTCGGGTGCATGTCTGACACCACGGCGTACGCGCCGCGCCACGAATAACATATGTGTTCGTGAAATTTCAAGCAAAACTACCATTGTAATTCGGTTTCGAATTCAAGAATTCGTCAAAAGATGTCGCCACTTCCGTCAACATGTCGCATGGGGACGTGCTCTCCTAGGTATAAGTACTACGAATTTGGGAATTTGAGTATCTTTTCGGATATGGAAAGATTGACGGTAATATTTAAGTTGTATAATAATTTATAGTATCAATCGGCTGTACATTATATCTGATGTCATTGCCTGTCCCGGTTACTTTGTTCCGGTGACTAGCTACGAGTATCACTGGATGTCAGTGGATCTGAGGAACGGACTACTTTTGGAGCCAGTTCCTATCGGATTTTTAAAATGGTCTCCAACACTAACGGGGTGAAGCCGAACGAAAAGCCGCCCGCAGGGCCTAGCTAGTAGACAATTGTTAAGGCGAAGCTTAACGTAAAATCCCTACTTATTTTAATCTTTAGGTAATATTAATCGGTTTACATTATGAATTCCAAAAATGTGTATTGAATATATTGAAGCTTTTTCTAAAATGTCGCTTGAATAGAATTAAAATAAAATTATTATTCACTTTATTAAAAATGTTAACGTAAACTACTAAAAAAAATATTTGTTCTTTGGAAATGTATGAACGCAAACAAGAAACATTTAAAAAAATATATTATAAGTACCGTTTTTCTAGACTCCGTTTTCTGACAAAAGTTTATCACTGAAGATTTTTTACTTTTATTCTAGTTTTTGACTTTTTGAAATAATGGCCTACAGAGCTCCGGGCCAAAAAGACCCCTTTCTCTTTCATAATGAATTTATAATAATGGTTGTTGAAAAAATGGTTTACTTGGTTGTTTGTTAAAAAATATTTGTATTTGGCTGCTATATGGGGAGGGTAATCTTTATGGAGGATTTTTTAGGTTTTTATGTGTAGTACGTACGTTTTCGTCGTACCGGGCGAGGCAGTTTATGGACGCGTTTTCATGGGTGGGAATTACCGCATTTAATGTTTTCGCAATACTTAAGATGTGTTTTTACAAGGGGATTTCAGAATTTTTGTGGATTTGGGATACCCTTATCCATTTGGGAGCACTCAGGGTTTGGCTTTATTCTGCAATGTTTGATTTTAATTGAGACTAGTGTATTGCGACCACTTACCTTCTTATTTAACTTTCAGTATCGCCATTACGTGACCAAAGTGAAGCTGGTGGAGGAAGGGTGGGAGGTGGGCTACAGAGACCTGAGGGGAGAGAAGGAGCATGAGGAGAGGTTTGACTATGTATACGTCTGCAACGGTCACTACAACCACGTTTTCACCCCTGAATACAAAGGGCAAGACTTATTCAAAGGTGAAATATATTCTTAATTACTTATTTTCACAGTTTTGACTATTTTATTTAATTATTTTTATTTATATAACTTTATTATGTTCCACGGCCTGAAAGATCAAGGGGAAGGGCTCTTGACTAGAAATCGAAAGGTCGCGGGTTCGCGATTTTTTGGTCGTTTCACAATTTATTCATTAAAAATAATATATTGTATATTTGCGGCAAGTTTCAGAGTGAAACGTACTCTGAGCATCGACCTGGTATCAGACCAACATTCAGAATTGAAACTTTCCTTCAAATGGCTTTAGCCTTGTTTGGTGACTAGATCTGAATACCCACATCCCTCTTCCTCTTCTCCATCCCCTCCCCACTACCTTCAGCCTCAGAACATTTCTCAATTGGGGATGCCATAGTCTCACTGCTGCTAGATGGGAGCAGTTGGGACTCGTATGGGTATTCACATAAAAAAATGTGTGGTAGTAATTTAAAAAACACAAATATATTAAAAACGTAAGGAACATTGTCGGCAAAAATGTACGTAAAAGTGGGTCAGGGTTAATAGGCATATTTTATTTAAAAAATACTTTTATCAGTTAGATAACTGTTATAAGTAAATACGAGTATTTCAGTTTCTGGAAAATAAAATAATGCTTTTTAGTATCTATTTCTTAAAAAAGTAATTTGTCGTCTTTTCTTCACGCCAAGTTTTGTCATGGTAATGTTAAAATAGTTTTTCTTGGCCAGTTTATTTTTATTTTTATTAAACCTAAATAAGATCTAATAAACCCAAATAAACCTAAACTTAAACCTTTAGTATCGTAGGTTCTTATTTTGTGTTAAATAAGAGAATGAAAAAACTAACCTTAAAATTTTCAAATCAATAATAATGGCCGCCAAGTGAACAACGATTTTAATTTAAAAGAAATAACTTTTAAAACAGTAGGCATATTTACCAAATTAACATTATTTGGCAAACATTTTATTATCTTTAAATATTGGGTGTATTCAATCGACGGTCGAAAAATCCACAAAAGAGATAACCATTCAAAGCAATGAATAAAGAAAAAAAATGAATGGAGGCGAACTAAAGAACCTCTTAGAATTGAAAGAAATTCATCTAAGACGCGAACAATTGATTCCGTTCCAGCTTGGAGAACCAAAAGATGTTCATATATGATTAAACACCTCATTAACTAATTAACTCTATTTTTGGTATCTAAAAGTACACGAGGACTGCCAACATATATTAAAGTTATTAATTCAATTCGTAATCGTCAATTTATAAGTATTTATAATTTTTACATAACCGTTTGACGTTTAGAAATTTAAACATATAGATCTGACAGCGTTGTCATCGTATAACAATTTATTATTTAGTCCCTGTAAAAATCGGTTCGGCTATCAACAGCGCAACCGTGTTGGGGATATCGATATAAAATCGTCGGAAGTTGAGCCTATCGATCCGATATTGTTAAGTTGTCAATTTGATCGTGCTAGACTCCCCGGTACATAAGAGATTTGTGGGTGCTTTATTTATTTCCCGTTGGCAAAGATTAATTGAATGTCGAGAAACGTTTTGTTTTTACATTAATTGAGTTGTTTTTTGAAGTAATAAAATTAACCGAAAAAACAAACACAAACTATGAATACCATTAAAATGTGTGAAAGATATAAAGTTTATGTTTCTGATTCTGATTATTGTACTAAAATGTGTAATTTTAATTATTCAATTCATTATTATTGATTTGAAAAACCGCACATCCGATACAGTTCCAACTGGCTACAACGTCATTATGACATAGAAACCGCCACTGGCTGGTAAAGCGGCTGTCACCAATGTTGCCCGATGTGACGTCATCGCCGCCGAATTTACGAATAAAAACAAATAGAAAATTAACAACTTGAAAATAAAATATGAATGCGATATTGTGAATTGTTATAAATATCACCTAATCGTATTTTCGAATATTTTTTTCCAAAAAAACAAAAATAAACAAGTAAAAACTACCAATTTTTGAAGGTAACTGATTGTGTGGGAAAAAAAATATTTTTCTTCGGAAAAAGTATTTACCTATGTGTGAAAAAAAAACACAACTAAATTAAATTATCTTTTACCTGTTCACGTTGAATCACCTCCCGAAGGTAGTGCAATTTACTGCCGGACACCCTCTATCTCTAGAGTTTGTTTGTTGGATAAAAAATAGCTCTAAAATCCCAAATACTATATGTAATTATTTACCACTTCCTTTAGTTGTTTTTGGAGCTCAAACGACCAAAATAACATTGAATAATATAAGTTTCATTGACGCATGGTTCCTTTTTTAAAAAAGTTTTGATTTCAAGAACAAAATCCCAATAATTACAATAAGTGAGGTGTTTTTTGGGTGACATCATTTTGACGGTCTGACAAAATAACCTTATCGTGTCTCGTGTCGTTAAATTTGTTATTTTAGTCTTGTTTTCTAGATTTATCCAGATATTTCTAAATTGTTGATATTCTAACGTGTTATTAATGTAATCCGATTGTACTATCATCTGATGTCTAAATCGCCAAATAATAATATGAAATTGATTTTCTATAATTCAATATACGTTTTTGCATAAAAGATAATGGCTAGTGATGTGTTAAATCATATCGTTTTTGTAAAACACTGGCAAATTTCTATTTCTGTTTCTCCCTGCGTGTCCTTTCCCGTTCTTTTTCGTTCCCCTTCCGTCTCCCCTTTCTCTCCCGCGTCCCCTTCACCTTACCCGCTTTCCTCTCTCCCGCTTTCCCCGTCTTCTCTTCTCCCCGTCCTTTGTTCCTCTCTACCTTTCTAGGATTCCCCTCCCCCTCCCGCCACCTCTCCCTGCCGCTATACTCTTGAAATACACCCATTCTTCAAACTACTCGTGCGCCACTTATTGCAATTTTTTAATACACATTTCAAAACGCCAGAGCTCACCAGTATCAATAGAAACCTTCGTTGGCAGGCGTAAAACAAAGCGCAAAAGTTTCTCCAACATCGGATGAATCGTTTAGGAACGCATAAAGGACAAGCAAAGAAACATTTATTTTTATATATTGATCAAATTTGGTACCTAACATAGGTAAAGGTACCTATTTAAAATACCTATAATTCTTGATTAAATTCGATTTGGGTATCGTAGGCGAGTACTTCAATTAAATTCATCAATATAAAAAGTTTAATCGAAAATTGAAACAATCGATGGTTTACAAAATGTCATTCTCAAAGTGTGACGTGGTTGACAGTTTCGTAAGTTGTTTTTGTAACGGTTAAAAAACTTTTCATATGTTTTGTCGTGTGGTTGTAATAATCTAGAAACCTTCGCGAGGGTGGAAAGAAGATATTTTAAAGTTTCAAACGTTTCCTAAGCTGTAATTTTTTTCTTTCCTATTAATATAGCAATACATACACAACGAGCAAGCAAACATACATCCATTTTTATAATTGTATTTAGATTGATGTTTCAAGTTAATTGCTCCATTATCTCCTTCTTCTCTGAAGCCATTCGATTATGATACAGTTGATACAATTGTTTAGCCTCCCCCTCTCAAAGTTTAGTCGCTTCCCTCTTCCCTCCGAAGTTCGGAGGTAGTAATGCTGTTCATTTCGTCCCTGGTACTGGCAAAGAGGACATGGAATAAATTCGGTGTTTGGGTTAAATTCCTAAAAAATAAAACTAGTTATTTTTATACTAATTTGGGGTCGGGGAATCCGAATCTGAAAGAATTAGGCGGCGGCAAGCAATATTAACAGAATTACACGACTTTAAAAAATTTTATACACATACAGGAAAATAGCCATTTTGGAAGCATTTTGATTCCTAGAAAATCAAACTAGTTATTTTTATACTAACTATGGCCCGGGGAATCCGAATCTGAAAGAATTAGGCGGCGGCAAGCAATATTAACTGAATTAAACTACGTTAAAATTTTCTATACACACACACATGAAAATAATCATTTCGGAAGTATTTTGACACACGCAGTACAAAGATCATAGAAAAACAAGAAATATACAAAAACATGTGCCGGCAGTGTTACCAGCTCTCAAAAATATTTATCCCTATATCAATAATTTCCGACACGATAATTCTTCACATAACACATTAACCTGATGAATTACGACTATCTCAACGGCGTATTCTTAAACCAAAAGTATGAAAATTCGTAGTCTTAAAAATGCGTAACCTAACCTAACCTAACGTTAGGTTTGTGTAACATGGTTTGTGCCCCTTTATACCGCCTGCTCGCGTCCCTAACCTAACCTAACCTAACGCTAGGTTTGTGTAACATGGTTTGTGCCCCTTTATACCGCCTGCTCGCGTCACGGCAAAAAAACATCCCTGTTTTCAAGTAGTTTAGCGGCTACGCTAGGTTTGTGTAACATGGTTTGTGCCCCTTTATACCGCCTGCTCGCGTCCCTAACCTATCCTAACCTAACGCTAGGTTTGTGTAACATGGTTTGTGCCCCTTTATACCGCTTGCTCGCGTCACGGCAAAAAAACATCCCTGTTTTCAAGTAGTTTAGCGGCTACGCTAGGTTTGTGTAACATGGTTTGTGCCCCTTTATACCGCCTGCTCGCGTCCCTAACCTAACGCTAGGTTTGTGTAACATGGTTTGTGCCCCTTTATACCGCCTGCTCGCGTCACGGCAAAAAAACATCCCTGTTTTCAAGTAGTTTAGCGGCTACGCTAGGTTTGTGTATCATGGTTTGTGCCCCTTTATACCGCCTGCTCGCGTCACGGCAAAAAAACATCCCTGTTTTCGAGTAGTTTAGCGGCTACGCTAGGTTTGTGTAACATGGTTTGTGCCCCTTTATACCGCCTGCTCGCGTCACGGCAAAAAAACATCCCTGTTTTCAAGTAGTTTAGCAGCTACGCCGGGTTTATGTAACATGGTTTGTGATACAAAAGAACGTGCCCCTTTATAACGCCTACTCGCGTCAAGGTATAAAAACTCCACAATACTAGTTGGTGTACCTTCCTAAAATATTTGAGAATCAATTATAAAAAATAAGTACTTAAAATATAAACATGTTATTTTACGTTATAAATATTACTGCTTAATGGCAACACTTAATTTTGTGTGGTAAAAACATCTATGTTATCGTGTTTTTCTATGATCTTTGTACTACATGTGTCAAAATACTTCCGAAATGATTATTTTCATGTGTGTGTGTATAGAAAATTTTAACGTCGTTTAATTCAGTTAATATTGTTTGCCGCCGCCTAATTCTTTCAGATTCGGATTCCCCGGCCCATAGTTAGTATAAAAATAACTAGTTTGATTTTCTAGGAATCAAAATGCTTCCAAAATGGCTATTTTCCTGTATGTGTATAAAATTTTTTAAAGTCGTTTAATTCAGTTAATATTGCTTGCCGCCGCCTAATTCTTTCAGATTCGGATTCCCCGACCCCAAATTAGTATAAAAATAACTAGTTTTATTTTTTATGAATTTAACCCAAACACCGAACTTTAGCCGAGGACACTTGGAACCATTTTTATTTCAATCAAATTTATTCATTAATTTTTGGAGATCGCTGTCAACGGTTAATGTGCACTTTAAAAAAAAAAAAACCTTTTGATTCACCTTAATTACATTAAAATGCAACTATTTGCATTGGGGGAAGTGGAAAATATTTCATTCTAAATTTAGATTACGTAAAATTAAAATTAGCTTTCGTCTTGTGAGATTGTACGCCATTAGCTATTAGCTCATTCGCTGTCACTTTGGTATGTTGGTATTCCTGATACACTTGAATGTATAACGAACGGCTAGAAGATTTTGAAGGTACGGGGCATTTTCTTTTGAATCACGAATCATGTTACACAAACCTAGCGTAGCCGCTAAACTACTTGAAAACTGGGATGTTTTTCTTACCTTGACGCGAGTAGGCGTTATAAAGGGGCACTTTCTTTTGTATCACAAACCATGTTACACAAACCTAGAATTCCCATGAAGTCTGCTACGATTTGCTCTAGCATCTTTTCGTACAGTAACAAGAATACCAACATAACAAAATGACATTTGAAAATTGATGGTCTCGTTTCACAGAATGAAAGCTAATTTTAATTTTACGTAATCGAATTTTAGAATGAAATATTTTCCACTTCCCCCAATGCAAATAGTTGTCTTTTAATGTAATTAAGGTGACTCAAATGATTTAAAAAAAAAGTGCGTATTAACCATTGCCAGCGATCTCAAAAATTTACCCTTTATTCAAATCATTTTTATCGACACAAATCACTAATCTAGCCATCTAAGAATTACCAAAAAAAAACCTCTGTGTCATCTTTTGTGAATGCGTGTTCAAAGAAAACCAGCTCTTGGTTTTGGTTGAAGGCATCTTCAGTTAACATCCTGAGTATTGTTATGTCAAAAACGTACTATTAAGTGTGAGTAACATAATAAGTAATAACTAAAACCAGAATCTGACCTTCAAGCGTCACTGGGCAGCGTGCGTAAGTTCGTAGATTGGCGTCTTTTCCCATCGGTTAATAATGCTAATTTAAAGTACCCACTTAACCCTTCACGCCTCGAAAATATTTTGTCAGAGGGTCAAAATATTTCCGTTTTGCAATTAAATCCAAATAAATGGAGTAGGTATTTAAGAAGATATCCGAAAACTAAAAACTGTTTTGAAAACATGATGAAATACGATTTCAAATTTGTAATCTGTAATATAAAAATTAATCGCTGAATGTTTTGCTAAGCGCATAACTTTCGAACGACTGCACCAAATTGGATAATTATTTTTTTTTGTGTGTTTTTATTGTCAGGACAAGGTTTTTATAAAACTTCGGTGAGCTCTGGCGTTATGAAATTTGTGTAAAAAAATTGCTAATGGTGGCACGCGAGGAAGCGGCTTTTGCTATGGAAAGCGGGAGGGAGGGAGAGATGGGGGAGGGGAACATGGGAGAGGGGAGGGGGACCTGGGAGGGGGGTTCGCGGGACGGGGGAAGGGGGGGGGGGGGAGTGGAGTGGGGAGAGGTAAGGTGGAGGTGACGGAGTGGGAACGGTAGAAAAAAAGGGGAGGCGGAAGGGGAATGGGACGAATGGGAAAGGACACGCAGGGAGAAACAATTTATTTACTAAATGGCATAGCAACGCATGCCGGGAACCACCTAGTTCTAAATAAATATATGATTTTTTTAAATATAAAAATTTTGCATGCGGACCTAAAAAGTTTTAAAACTTTCACTCACCTTAGGTTTTTTAACTAAAATTACTGAAAACGAAAAAAAATAAAAACACGTTATCGTCCACTTACTTTTTGTCATTTCATATAAAAATAATTAATAAAAATTCCCAAAGTTTTATATATTTTTTCAAATTATGGCGGGAAACTTTCGATTCATAAAGGCGAACATTTTAATAATTTTGTCGTTAATTTTTAGATTTGAATATAAAGCGTGGTGTTTTTTCTTTCTAACACCGTTTAGATCATATTTCTAACTATTATTTGATTTCTATGAGATCTGCACGATTTGTTTCGAAAACCGAACAAATAGTCCTGAAGGGTTAAAAGTATGGGCTGGAAACTAGAAGTTGTACTAATTATAAAAAGAGATCTGCCAAACTGCGCCAGATCTGCAATACTGGGTGGATACCACAGTATCCTAAGTATTGAAATATGTCTGACGAGGATGTCGATGGTGATGATAATAAAAATAATAATAATTTTTATTTTAGTAATTTGTACATTTCAGTTTACAAATTTCTAATTAATTATAATATTTCATATTGCAACTAATTAATTATAATATTGCATATTTACCATATTTTTTCTAGTTTTATGTAGCACCTACAATACATCTTGAACTTTCCAATTGGTGTGGACTTTAAAGTTTCTGGTAGTGTGTTATATAACTTTATTCCCTTGTACAGTAAACTGTTCTGCGTTTTCGCTTTGTCCTTTTTTTGTAGCCTAATTTCCTTAGGATGAATGGATAACACAAGAGGAACAGCCAGAAAATCCGGGTCTCCAAAATCTAAATTCGCTTGATGATGGCCGACCTCCATTAGAAAAATTTATTAATAAAAAAGGAAATAATAGATACATTAGCATGACCTTTCCCACGCAAATGGCGATGGGGTCTTCGTATAATATCACTTGAAAATAAAATAAAATTTATTTTTCCCACTTTGCATAATATTTCGGTTCTCAAGCATTGTTTTGATTATAACGATTTTTAGTGTGGAAACAAACTTGTCATTATGTATTTTATAAGAAGTACAATGCCTACTCTATATGCCAATTTTGATCTCTATCAATGATACGATTATAAACTGCTCTCCTATTTATCTTCAATTAATAATCTTATTCTTCTAATAAATCAAGTTGTTTGTCTATTTGTGGCTGGCGGGCTAGCTGTGTCGCGGCGTGGATTTGATTTATATGCAAATCTACAGTTTTATTCCGAGATTGATGAAATTTTGCACACTTGACCTTCAAAACAAGAGGAACGTCACTGTTTAAGTGAAACTCCGTGTAAAGACCGATCGACGTTGGGAGTTCAACTAGTTATTCATAAAATTTGACTAGTTTATACCATCCTGATTTCGACCAAACTTCGTTTCTGGACGCAAATTAATCAGTGGCTACCGGATTGACAGAATATAAATTATGAACTTAGATAATAGAAGATAGATACTTTTTAAAAATCAAAGGGTTAAAAATATGCGTCCACAAAATAGCCTAAGCAGACAGGGTAACTGATTTAGAGATGCCTTCATGTCTTTTTAGGGAAATAAGAGAGTAGAGAGGAAGTTCTAGGAAGGAAAAAGGTATGAAGGGTGGGGAAGAACCTGGGGGCCAATATGCCTGGGAGTGACGGACGTATCATACGTCCGGACGTATGGACGTATGACGGACATATGAATTCGATACAAGACCAGAGTCTGGCTGGAGACGTCTAGATTATGTCTTCCTGAACCAATCTCGCCAAGCCACGCCACGCAGTAGGTGGGCAAACGCATTGGCCGCCAAGACCTTGACAAACCTCACTCCATGAACCCGCTAAGTCACCAAATGCAGCGAACAAGATGAAAATAGTTAATGAAGAAAATAGGATGACAGGAGAAACAGGAGAAGAGGAGAAGAAGAGATTTAATAATTTTTTGTCCTTTTTTCCAGGAAGTCAAATCCACAGCCACAACTACCGCAGACCAGAGGTTTACAAAGACAAGAAAGTCCTGGTGGTAGGCGCAGGTCCTTCAGCCCAGGATATCTCCATCGACGTGGCCAGAGAGTGCAAGACCCTGTTCATGAGCCACCATAGTCCGAAGTTACCATCGCCCTACCCTCCCCACTTCCAACAGAGGCCTGACGTTAGGGAACTGACTGCTAATTCTGTCGTGTTTGTGGATGGGACTACCGAGGAGATTGATGACATACTTTACTGCACAGGTAATAAGATATTCTCAATAATATTTAGAAAATTTATTGTTTCTACATAAGGATGCAAAAATCTATTTAGTAAGAGTAACAGACGTGTATGGACCCTTCCATTATTTGATCGATTCTCGATCTATTATTTCGGTCATCATTTTGAAAACTTCCTTCCTTGCAGAGGAAACTAGGTTGCCAAAAATATTGAACAATAAGTATTTTACTAAACTGTTTCTGTCACTGTCGCTCTTACTCCTACGAATACTGAGCAAAAGGGACTACTACAGTCAGGCTGATAAAACGTAAATAAAATCATCCAAATCGAGGTTTTATATTCCCCCTTTTTCTTCTCCAAAACTGGACCGATTTTTAATATTTTTTTACCAACTGCATTAGAAGAAAATATTCTATGTCTGTCAGTTTTGCTTTTTAAAAAAAAAGTTTTTAGATTGTATACTGCACGCCTGTTGATGGCGTTCAAACCAGGCAATTATAACAATTTTTGGAGGGTCCTAACTCCTATAAGAAGCAAAACGTGCCGACACGCTAGTGGTCGATATCTATATTGTTAAAATAGCGCTATCTATGAACGATCAGTTTAGGAATAATTTTAAGTTTACCGCGACCTTCAAAATATTAACAAAGATTGCAATGCACTGGACCATTCCTTCTTATGTAGCTAAAGGTCAGTCGGTATTTGCCACTAATAACTCTCTAACGATGAGTCCTGGTTTCGGGATACAAAATTTTCTGCGGGAGATTTCTACGTAAACGCAATAATAAGGAACTCCAGTGAAAAATATTATGGCTTTAAAAAAATATGTTCATATATACCATTAAACGCTGATTCTGAATATATAAGTTTTATTTAATAATATTAAACGCAGAGTTTTTAAAAAATATTAAAAAGTCCATTTTTAATCAGGTCGTAAAAATACGCCGTCAAGTTGGCATTATTGAAATTTTAGTGGTGACGTCACTGTTCGACGTGTCGTGACGTCACCGTAATGTCATTGTATGGGAATGCATGATATGATACAAGCCATCGTATTAATTTATTCGTTTGTTTACACACTGTTTATAGAGATTTAGTTGTTGTGTTTATTTTTTAAAAATAAAGGTATCTCTTATTAGTTTATCTCTATTATTGTAAATATTCAAAAACTACTGCACAAAAAATAGTAATGCTTCTTCTAGGGAGAATACTTCGAACAACGGAATTCAAAATGGCGGCAGTTGATCAGCTGATTCTGTAGTAATTTTTCAGGAGTGATGACGTCACACGATTCGCCATACATACGGTGGTTTTCGGGGGGATTGAAAAATCAAAACTTTGACAATTATTTTAACTATTTAAACTAACTCTAAAAATAAAAATAAAAATGCAGTTATTTAAGTTAGAAGGTTCATTAAAAAAAAATGCACTGGAGTTCTCTATTATCAGCTTTAGATTTCATTTCCATCTCGAGCAATGGGAATTTGAAATATAAGTGGCAATGAAAAAAAAAAATTAAAAGTTAACCTAAAAAACTTGTTTCTTAAAACGATCACATTGTTTCAAGGTTCAGAGTACAGCTAAGTATTAAGTTCTTTACGCATTGTTTACTTTAGTTCTGTAAATTACAATCTTATCTTAAATATAATATTTAAGGAGTTTTAAAAAAGAGATAAATTAGTCAGCTTCAAATCTGCACGAAAAGTTGTCTAAAATGTATTTATTTTGTGATATAAACCAAGTCTACGCAATTAAAGATAATATTTTAGGAAAAATCTCAGATTAAAATTAACAGTCGTTTTCAGAAACGGAAAGAGGTTGTCTCCTAATTTAAAAAAAAATCTATTAAAATCTATATGAATTTCGATTTTGTTCTCGATTTGGGAGGCGGGAATGGGTACCGCCGCCCAGGGAACCTTTATTGGATAACCAACACCTCTGCCATAGGTCACCTCAAGTGATTCGCTACGTTTGGTGATTTAGCAGGGGTGCCCGGGTTCATGGGGTTTATGAGGTTTGTCTAGGTCTTGGAGGCGGATGACCAGGACACACTGAACCCCAGTTTCCTGCCCACCCCAACCCCTTTCCTTCCCAAAACTCTCCTCTCCTTTATTTCATTAAAAAAAACCCACACAGCATCCTCAAAGATGACATAGGCCCTGAGGGAAATTATTTTCCTCCTGTGTGGAGCTCATGTAAAAAAAAAGTGAAGTAATGCAAATTTGAGAGTGGAAATTAATTCACTTCCCAAAATCCGATCGAGCTAAAACTCAGCAGATAGACTCGCTGTCGATGACACGTTCATCGTTAAGAGCTGCAACATTTTATTATTAAAAACAAAAGCAAAACCGCTCTTTGACGTTTGAAATTTTTGAATTTTTGGAATTCAGTCACAATTCAATATTATCCGTGTAACTATATGCCATACTTTAAAAATTATGGTCACGAAGATAGATGGCGCATATCTTATCTTCTTACTAATATCATAAACACGAAAGTTTATATGGATGTATGTGTGTTTGTTACTCTTTCACGCAAAAACTACTGAATGGATTTTAATCAAACTTTACAATAATATAGGCTCGTACAACGGGAATGGTGATTCAGGGAGAAACAATGTATTTCTTTGAATATGGCATTGCAACGCATGCCGGGAACCAGCTATTTTTTTTATATGAATACCGTACAAGAGTCCCAACTGCTCCCGTCTGAAGCCAGTAAGACTATGGCATGGAATCTGAATGGTGGTCTTTCACCAGGGTGATACTAAGAGTATCTTCCACTCTGGAACGTGCCGCAAATAACTATATATTATTTTATATTAATAAATTGTGAAATAATACAAATTAATCAAATAAAATCTATTTGCCACGCCACGCCGGGATTCAATCCCGCGACCTTTGGTGTGCGAGTCAAGAGCCACAACTGGACTAAGCCGGCCGTCAAAAATAAAACGCACAAAATTTATCCAAGACACTATCTATCATTTAGTTCGGGTTTGAAACTTGCAATCATACGTAAAGAAAGCAGCCGATAATATATGCGTTAAGAAAATGAAGATAATGTTGGTAGTTCTAAGTCGAAGTATGGTACAGTTAAATCGACCGAATCGGATAGAGACACATTAGCTCAGTTTGTAGGGCTCCGCCCCGGCAAGGCGTAGGTCCTGGGTTGGAGTCCTGCATGTGACCGTGTCTTTTTCTAATTTTTCTGTTTTCAGGTTTTCGATTACGTTTGGCTAATACTGGTTATGATTTTAGATTATTTATTTTTGTGTTTTCGGGGTGTTACGCCGTGTTGCGCTGCCTCCTTCTTTAGCCAACGTTTCGGACATCGATACAGTGTCTATCACCAGGGCACATGTGCTGTCCGAAACGTTGGCTAATGAAGAGGTAGCGCAACATGTGTAACACCCCAAAAATAAACAACGAAAATTGGCTAATATTGTCTTCATTTAATGAACATATTACAACTAAAGATTCTATTTTGGGACTCAGGTTTTCCCAATAATTGATGTCGTATCTTATTTGATTTTCTCTGGTTTAGAGCAACTGCCCCCAAATCTAAATTGACACCCTAAGAAGGCGAAATATATATTTTGTGAATGTATTTTAATAATTTCTTGTTTGTGTCTCAGGATATGGTTATTACAGCCCGTTCCTGGATGAAAACTGCGATCTCCACATTGAGCGAACCCATATTAGATACCTTTATAGGCACATCGTCAATATTGAACATCCTACCATGTTCTTCATAGGAATCCCCCAACTCTGCTGCGCGATACCACTCATGGACATGCAGGTAAAAAAAACTACACAAAACCATGTAAAATCAATTGCTTAATCAGCTATATACAATATTATAGTTTACAAAAAATTGTGACTGAAAATTTTCATTCAAAACTTCATTTTGAATTTGAGGCCAAAATACCCAACCAAACTGAATCATTATTTTTTAATCAAAAGGTATAGCAAAAATTTTATCCGCTATTTTCAGAAGTAAACATTTTTATCGACAGTGATTAGTGTCGTGTTGTGCGAGAGAATGATTGTGTAATATTATTTGAAGATTTGGAGATATAATATATGAATAGTGTTAATTTCGAAAGGGATGACATATGTTTTATCACTATTCAACGACAGGAGGTTATCAACAAACCATATTTTTAGATTATTTATGTCTTCTGTGGCTTTTAAATGATGTTTTTTCTTTTATTATAAGAACTGTATCATCGGCATAAGAAAATTTATCCATATAATAGTTGAATAAGTATGTCGTTTTCATACAAAATGAACAATATTGGTCCCAGCACGGTGCCCTGTGGGACACCAAAATTTGATGTTTCTTGATCGCCAGTTTTGTTATTTATTTTAACAAATTATGTACGATTGTTCAAGTAACTTTCTATACTTTGGACGGCTTTTTTGTTGATGTTATTTGATTTCAGTTTTTTAATAAAATTGTATAATATTTATTTACACGTAACGAAGTGGCCAAAAATTCCAAGATTTGAGCTGGCATTTCTTTGTGCGTATAGAAAATTTATCATTTGCAGAAAGTATTAGATCATCTTTTATTGGGGATAGGTACTGTGAACTCGCGTCGGCCTGTTGAGGGAAGTAATCTGTGAATTTTCAAATTCTTTTCCTGGAAAGGGGTTGATTTGCGATTAGTTTAATATGAATAAATCTCCCCTAGGCCCGTTACACGGTGGCAATCATCAAAGGGAGCTTCAAGCTACCCTCCAAAGACGATATGATGACCCACTGGAGGATGACGTACGAGGAAAGGAAGAAACTCAGACGCAAGAAGTTCGACACGCACAATCTAGGAGGACTAGAGGTAATTAATATTATGATTATGACAAGGTGAGTATTGGTCACGAAGCATGTCGGTCATAGCTAAACAATAAAAGTGGTTCAAACAAAAGAACGGTTTGCTTTACATAATTTTAACAATTCATCAAATTTCAAAATTAATATTCACGTTCTGTGATATTTCTATTCGAGGTCTGTTATTATTCGAGAATTGTGAAACGACTGGTCAAATAGTACAGAACTGAAAAAAGTTAATCAAGGCAAATTGTCAGATAATATTAGACATGTTTCTTTTTAATTTTATTTTTATTATTTCTATCTGTTTAAAAATCATCTGTCATGAATTAATTGTACAACCAAACTTGTAAAAGCCCTCTGGGCTATAAAAAAAATAAATTAAGCGTTATATGCGTTCATACATTTCTAATGAAAAAAATTGAAGCTCACGCTTATATTTTTTATAAAGTATTAACAATTTTATTTAAATTTTACTCAAGCGAAACGACAGGAAAAGCTTCAATTTTTCCAAAACATAATTTTTAGTTAAATGAAACGATTTAACTTTGTTTGAACCACTTATATAATGAGTAAATCCGACCGGTTTCGGAACGACCGTTCCTTCTTTAGGGCAAGTGTATACTAATTTGACAGTTTCGAAATATGGATGGGAACAATGTTTTATTATGGTAGGGGTGGAGCCGTTGCTAGGTATTAATGTAGAGTGGGTGGGTAGGGGAACAAATCCATGATTGGGCTATAAGACAATATTTTTTGTTTGTTGATAATAGATTCATTATTTTTAAGTGATTTTTATTTTATTTCCAAGGCTTCTAAGTTTTCTAAACGTTTTCATTTATGATTAATATGAAGAATATTTATCCCTGTATTTTTTTCAAAACTATGGTTATTTTCAATGATATGGTTAGCGAACTCAGAAAAATTATTATTATTAAGACACCTTAAATGTTCTTTGATTCTGATTTCGAAATTACGAGTTGTTTTTCCAATATAAAATGAGGGACAATCATTACATTTGAGTTTATATATTCCGGAATTAGTCAATTTATGGTCTTTATCTTTAGTATTTCTCAAAAAATTACCTTATATTATTTCTTGTATAAAAAGCTGGTTTAATATTAGAAGGGAGATTTTTGCAACATTGAACTGAAAAATTATTAAGATGCAAAATTTTACGCCATTCTTTATCAATAATATTATTAGAATTGTACAGATATTTATTTTTTGAAATTTTGCTAAGTTTTTTATTTAGGATGTTATCAATTAAACTTGTTTCATATCCGTTATTTACAGCAATTTGTTTTATTATAGAAAGTTCAGAAAGGAAATTATTATTAGACATTGGAACATTTATCTATAATGGATAACCACAAAGTTATAGCTGCATTCAAAAGTATATAATTTTTAGTGTTTATAATGTAAACCGATTCGTAATAAAGGTTAATCGAAAACAGTGATTTCACGTTAAGCTTCTCATTTTATTATACATTTAATGTAATGTTTCATGCGTGTATTGCAATGTTATATTTGTGTAATGTACTTAATGTTACACATGCAGTGTAATGTTATATAAGTGTAAAGTAATGTTGCATATATTGTGTAATGTTATATACCTGTAATTTAATGTTACATACGTGTAATTTATACGTTTATTTCTTTTCAGGCTAAGTACTACAGAGATATAGCAGCAGAGTCAGGGGTGGCACCGGTTCCAAAAGTGTTTTGCGACATCAGGGAAGACTCCATGCAGACTAAAGTCAACCTCTACACCTATAGGAACTGGAATTACACCGTCATCGACAACGAAACTTTCGTCAAGACATATGCCGGAGAAAATAATTATCAATTAACAAAAGCCGGATAACGGATGTTATTAGTAATAAAACCAAGGGCATGCGTCTGCCGTGAGACCCCTTTGCTAGGTGCACGCCTCAGCGGAAATTAATTAGCTGTCAAATTATTATGTTAAAACAATATTGTCTTATTATTATTGTACGTGCTGATTCTGTTATAATTTTTATTTTACACGTGAAAATTCTAATAGTTGTGGTCCTACCGCTGAAAGATCCCTTATAATCAACGTACTCGTAGTGTTGTGTTACCGAATTAATGTTACATTCGTGTAATGTAATGTTATTAATATGGAAGGTAATGTTGCGTAGCTGTTATGTTACATTCGTTTAATGTAATGTAATGTTTCATACATACGTGTAATTTAATATTTCAATCATTGTGACGTTCCGTTTCGTGTAATGTATTCTTATAATATACGTGTAGTGTAATGTTGCACACGCGAATGTCATGTTGCACACACGCAATGCGATGTGTAATGTAATGTTTCGTACGTGTAATGTAATGCTATATACATATAATGTAATGTTACATTCATGTAATGTATTACAATGTTGTGTTATTGTATATATGAGGAAGAAGAGGTTGACCGAAGCAATTAACAGTTTACGTTTACATATTAATTATAGTGCTACCAAAAACTTTAAACTAAATAATACAAAATGTTTGCAAATACTCTTGCTGCAGATTTTTTGAATTTTGCATTATGATTTTACTATTATGAGATTTACCTTGCTTATAAATTGAGAGGAATTACCATTAAGATTGATTAAATAATGGATAGCATACAGTATGTGAAATCTAAGTGAAGGAAAAGTATTAAATATAATATATAAATGTATTTCTTTATGTAGCCTTAATTTCACGTAGTCGCTAACAATTTATCGATGTAATTAATTAAGTATTTTAAATGTATCTACCTATTTAAAACGCAGTCTGAAAATAAATATTTCGAGAATACAAAGTTTTATTTAAATTATTATTTTACTCCTGGACAAAATCTTATTGCAAAAATAATACGTTGAATGCAATGAAATCTACAATTTTTACACTAACTGATTTATTGTTATCAATTTTGGTTTATGGAACACCATTTTAATGTGTTTCATTTATACACGGTGTCCGGAAACTCATAGTACAAGCGGGAAACTGGTAAATCTACATCACATTCGGAGTCGATTTGTGATATAACTTTTTTGATTTGAGCTTTCGTTTTCGAGTAAATCGGGTCCGAAGTTGGAATTTTTTTGATTAAATTTGAAAAAATTGTTCACTAGGGGGTTGATTTCAACTGTGTAATGTCTTATAAAATGCATCGAAGGGTAAACCGGGCTCAAAATTTTTTTTAACCCTTGTGTTGCCGAAAAAATGCAAAAATAGAAAAAAAATAATATCAAAATCGAAATGCTCAGATCGAAAAAAATAAGCTTTTTGTGTTCTCTACGTGATGTAGATTCACCAGTTTCCCGCTTGTACTACGAGTTTCCGGACACGTTGTATATCATCATTATTATATATAATATGAAATGAAGTCGCTCAAATGTATGTGCGCGTTAATCTTTTAAACTACGCAACGGATTTTCATACGGTTTTCACCAATAGATAGAGTGATTGAAGAGGAATATTTATATGTATAATACATGTAAATTATATTAGAGAAAAGCCGAGAAATTTAAAGAAAACATATTTTTGTGGGAGTAAAACGGCTGGCGGGCCGTACTATTATAGTCACATTTGAAATTCGTTCTACGGAAGAAATTGGAAAATAGATGTCCTAGAGTAAGTAGGTATTTGATTTTCCCTTTTCAAATATCCAGTGTTGCATTGCAAGCATTGTATAATTAGTGGCGATCGCTCGAATTGCATTACACACTATAAAATGAAGTCGCTCAAAATGTATGTGCGCATAGATCTTTTAAACTACGAAACAGATTTTCATGCGGTTTTCACCAATAGATAGAGTGATTCAAGGGAAAGGTTTATTTGTATAATACATGCTTATTATAGTAGAGAAAAGCTGAGAAATTCAAATATTCAATTCAGGCAGCGGGCAGCGGTCAGCTGGCAAACGGGTGGTGTGGATTTTATAAACGTTTGGTAATGGCGTTGTGTTTCGTTAGCCACAGCAACGTGTGGCCGGGTCTGCTAGTTCAATAATATAATTTAATTAAAAAAAGCCCGAGCCTGTTTAGGGGTGGCAGAAATTAAGTCTAATTAATTTTACTACCGGAAATTGTGAGGAAAAAAAACGAAAGAAATTTATTAGAGGAATTGAAATGAAAGAATTAAAAGGAAATTTATTTATTTATTTTTTATTAAGTACAAGATTATACATTTATATACATAATTTTTGAAATCTTTTGAATGCCCAACTAGGAGTATTCCCGTTTTAGGACAGTCAAATTGTTATGAGTATGAACATATATACCTAATATGGAACATGATTTGTAAAAAAAAAGAAGGAAAATTGAGGAACTAAAAAGAAGAGAAAGAATACAAAATATAATAAAAAGGTTTAAAACATAGTAACTGTTATTTGATCAGCATAGTTATTAAAATAATATTAATTTAAAAAAGAAAAGGTACTTAATAACATATAGGTAACTTAAGAGGAATTAAGAGTAACTTCTGTATGCATTGCACATTATAGTCCTACATACATGTGTTGCAGAAAAAAAGAGAAGAGAAATAATAAAATAAAATGAAATAACCAATTAAAACATAAAATAGCCGTGGTTTGTTTAGCATAGTTATTGAAATGATAATAAAATAAATAAAAGTATATGCTTGTTCATATGAAGCGGATACTTTGTGATGTGACATTATTAATTTAAAATAAAACAATAACTTTGTAAAAACGACTTTTATTTTTATACTTTATGCCCACCGGGTTTCGCTACAACCGTAGCTTTATCAGGGCAGTATAATACTCTACTAACATTAGGTTACATGTGTGTTATAATATATAATTTACCAAAAATGGGCTGGACTCGTCAAGTGGAGGAGGAGGAAGGAGGCATAGATGGAGAATTGGGAAGGGAACGGACGTGTTCTTTATCAATAGGGAAACACTAATAGTAAGGTAGTAAATAACCAACTTAATTTATATAAAAGTCCCATACTAAGATTGTTCCCTATTGATAAAGAACACGTCCGTTCCCTTCCCAATTCTCCATCTATGCCTCCTTCTTCCTCCTCCACTTGACGAGTCCAGCCCATTTTTGGTAAATTATATATTATAACACACATGTAACCTAATGTTAGTAGAGTATTATACTGCCCTGATGAAGCTACGGTTGTAGCGAAACCCGGTGGGCATAAAGTATAAAAATAAAAGTCGTTTTTACAAAGTTATTGTTTTATTTTAAATTAAAAGTATATGTACTTAAAAGCAAATGAATAAAACATATGGTGGTAACTGGTGTTATATATTATAGCCCTACATACACATTTTGAATAAATGAGAACAGAAACAATAAAATAAAATAAACAATTAAAACCTGATTATTAGTGTTGTTTGCTTAGCATATTAAAACAATAATAGGTATATGTATACTTATACTGGTGTTTACATTGCATATTATAAGCCTACATCCTACTAATATCCTTCCTAATTATTTTTACGCACCCGATTTAAATGTCCGGGTTAAATTTTCCCCACAGGAAAAACTAAACCCTTTCACACACTTCCCCAAAAGATCGTCTAGTCAATCCACGCTATGCAATTGCACTATATAAGTAACCAGAGACCAAATGGGAAAAAAAATTCACCGACTCCAGATATTTTCATATCAGAGGGTTCGGCTCTGTGGAATTCCTAATTGAACCTATAAATCCTACTGATCCCTCAATATAAATATTTAAAAAATCTTTTGTAAACCTACATGTATTCAAAATGACTGATTTTTGCATTTTTATATATAAATTCTTTGACAAATCTAATATGCCTAAATTTTGAATGAGAGACCTAGGTATTATGCCAGTAGCCGAAATATTATTATTTTATGGGAGGGGAGTGGTGTGGGGACAGGGAACGTGGAGGGGTAGGGGGTGAGGGGACTGGTGGGTGGAGGTAGAGGGGAAGGGAGTTGATGGGGGGAGTGGAGTGGAGAGAGGGAATGTGGAGGAGGCGGAGTGGGGTGGAAGAGGGGGGAGGGAAGGAAAGGAAGGGGGAGGGGTGGAAGAAGGTGGGGGGATGTGGAGTGGGGAGGGTGTGGGGTGGGGGAGGGGTGGGTGGAGAAGAGGGAGGGAGAGGGGGGTTGATGGATGAGTGGTGTGGGGAGAGGAAAGGTGGAGGGGGGAGGAGTGGTGGAAGGGGTGGGTGGAGGGGGAGGGGGGTGATGGGGGGGGAGTGGAGTGGGAGGAGGGGTGGTGGAGGGGGAGGGGGATTTATGGGGGGAGTGGAGTGGGGAGAGGGAAAGTGGAGGACGCTGAGTGGAAATCCCCTAATACCATGCGAGCGAAGCCGCGGGAAAAACTAGTACATAATATAAATATGAATAAAAAAGAGAAGAGATAGAATAAAATAAAACATCCAATTAAAACATAAAATTATTAGCTGCCCGGTTAGCATTCTAATTTAAAAGTAATAGGTAGGTACATACATTCACATAATAATAAAGATTAGAAGAAAAAGGTATCTTTTTTACATTTTTTGTTGCTGTTTTTCGTTTGTGTTTGATTTCATTTTTTGTGTAGTAAAAGTTCATTCTTCTTTCTCTAAATTAGGAAAACGGAAAACAAACTTAAAAAAATTATAAACAGAAAAGAGA
Source organism: Limnephilus rhombicus (assembly GCA_929108145.2). Lineage (NCBI taxonomy): Eukaryota > Metazoa > Arthropoda > Insecta > Trichoptera > Limnephilidae > Limnephilus > Limnephilus rhombicus. The sequence goes on from OV815287.1 coordinate 32,729,997, forward strand.
AAAAAAGGACACGGTATTTGTTTTATTATTTTTATTTTTAACTGAGTAAAACTTCATATTGTAATATTTTAATTAAATGAAGACAATATTAGCGAAGCTCAATCCAGAAACGCAACTCTAGACTTCCAGAAAAGTCAATAAATGTCGCAAATCTATCTATGTAAATAAAAATGAATCACCGAAATGTATGTACTCGTACGTGCATAACTTCCGAACGACTGCACCAAATTGGATATATTTTTTTTGTGTTCGGACAAGGTTTGTATAAATTTGGTGAGCTCTGGCATTATGGACTTTGTATAAAAAAATTGCAATAGGTGGCACGCGAGCTGTTGGAAAACTGAATGCGGCGATGAGGAGTGGGTAGGAGAAGGGGGTGTGAGGAGGGGGGGAGGGAACACTGGTAAGGGAGGGGGGGAGGGGAACGCGAGAGGGGGGAAGGGATCCTGGGGGGGGGGGGGGAACTCGGGAGAGGGGGGAGTGGTGTGGGAAGGGGGAAAAGAGAAAAACGCGAGAGGGGAAAGGAATCGGGAGAGAAAGGGGAGGCGGGGAACCCGGGAGGGAGGAAGGGAACCCGGTTTTTTTTTGTTTTATTTATTTATTTATTTTTCTCATTAAAAAATATCTATAACCCCAAATTTTCACCCTGCTACCCCCACCCTCCTATTTTTTAATCGCGATTTTAGTATTTTTGCATGAAAAAATTTAGTCGTTCGTATTTCAAACAGAACGAAATTATTTATGTTGTTGAATGACAGATGGGGCTACCGCCGCCTCATCGAAATTTCATCCAGACATAGAAATAATTTGTATGGCAGAACAACGTTTGCCGGGTCAGCTAGTAGTTTTATATATTTTTTATTCATTGTATTGTTTGAAGGTGAAAAGTTTTTTTTACTTATGGATACAACTGTCTATAAATCGTTTTAATTCCACCACGAATTTTCGGGGTCGAAAATAGAAATGTTCACATTTATTTATATTTTTAACTTAATAAATGAGTAAAACCTCAAATTGTAATATTTAATTAAATGAAGACAATATTAGCGTAACTCAATCGAAAATCTGAAAACAGAAAAATATGAAAAAGGTATTGGCACCTCTGGGACTCGAACCCAGGATATTCGGCTTTCCGGGCCGCGACTCTACCAACTGAGCTAAGGTGTCCATATCTGATTCGGTCATTTTTAACTGTATCACCCTTCGACTAAGAACTACTATTGTGTTCACAAGTTGTTGTATTAAAAATCAGGTTCTCCAACTCGTCTTGGAAGGAGATTACTTCTTTGGAATAATAGAGTTCTTTATGTTAATCTGGATTTATTAATACTTCGCGTATTACAAATGTCGTGACTGCGAGTAGTCAACCTAACTAGAAGCTAGCTGAAATGGATCTGAATATTATGAGCTCCTGCAACCTGCACCCCGGCCCTCGGCCCCCCCTGGTGCCCAAACTTCGAACTAAATTAACCGCCATCTTGCGGACTTTCAGGACAGCTCTTAGCACTGCCATCTATGTGATAAGCTTGGAAGCTTTTAGACACACAACTACCAACATTATCTAAACTTTTTGCTTAACGCATATTTTATTGGCTACTATCTTTATGTATGAAAGAAAGTTAGAAATATTAATGTTGTGGTGAATTGCAGCTAAAAAGAAATATTTAATAATAACATTCTAGACACTTGTGTGTTCTGTGTGTACATAGATACTATAGGTCATCTCGGCCGCCTTCTCGATGTAATATGCCTTAATGTGGCACATTCCTTGATAAAGTGGTCTCCTCACTAACGTCCGTTGTGCCCACCCACGGCCCCTCTGTGTCCCGGTCCCGGGTGTCGGGAATACCTGACATTCCGTTTTCAGCGGCGCAACTATTTCCAATCGGGTGGATGCATTAACTGCGGTATTTCCAGGACGATTATTACAGACTTCCCTTCAGAGTTCCACAAGTTCATTATATCCACAAGATGACACGCAGCGTTACCGAAATACAATTTTTTGATTATGATGAGCATTTAGTCCGGTTAGTAAATTTATACCGGTTAATTAATGGCTGAGTTGGCATCGTGTTTGGGTCCCACCCAGGTGTCGTGTGTTTGATGCCTCGGCGGGCTAAGTCCTGCATCACGACACAAGCAACATTTTCCGCTTTCTGTGGTGGTTGTAGCAGATTTTCAAACATTATTGGGTTATTCGTAACCCGGGAATCTTGAGATTTTCAAACATTGTTGCATATTCGAAACCCGGGAATGTCTTTCTTTATAAAACTAAAAAAGCATGTAGGTAGGTAGGTATACAGGTAATATTAATTATACGCGTTTAAACCAAAATCAAGGATAATAAAGGAATGTTTAAATGATTTGGGCATCTGGAACTAATGGAGTCAATGGAGAATAGGGTAGACTGGGGACGGTTGAAACAAGTTATGATTGAAACATCTCAATTTACTCGAAAACTATAATACCTAAGAGTGTGATACAACACTCGAAACTCCGTCAGGTCTGTTGGGAAGTTTCTACAAAAGCGCACTAGCCGGCGAGTGACTCAATCGTGCGTAGGGGACATTATTGGATTTCGCACTAAAAAGTAAATATTTACGACATTTTTGTTTATATTATAACTCATTTTACTCTCACAGCTTGACGAAATGTTTTATTACATTCTCTTCTTTATCTATTTTAGAGTATTTATAATGCATTTGCATGGCGTTAATGTCTATTTATCAGGGTTATTTTTGACTTTGAAGTAGAAAATGCAGCGTGGGGATGTTTGAAACAACTTGCAACGTTTCAATCATAACCATGTTTCAATGTTTGACCGGTCAGTGGTTGAGTGGTCATAGCGAGATAATCGATATAATCGAACACCCGAGCGTCGCGTGTTCGATTCTTCGGCTGGCTAAGTCCTCCATCACAACACAAGCAACATTTTCGGCTTTCTGTGGTGGTAGTAGGAGATTTTCAAACATTGTTGGGTTATTCGTAACCCGGGAATGTTTGTCTTTCTTTAAAAAAAAAAAAAAAATCGTCCACACCGAGAGAAAATTTTAAAGTTAAAATGAAAAAAGGTCAGAAATTCAAATCATGAAGTCTTCACACTAGACGTACTTCTGTGATCTTGAATATATTGTTTTTACATGTATACCGCACAAGAGTCCCAACTGCTCCCGTCTGGAGCCAGTGGGACTATGGCATCCCCAATTGGGGTATGTTTGGGGCTGAGGGTAATGGGAAGGGAAGGAGATGGGGAAGAAGGAGGTGGGGAAGTACCTGGCTATTCAGATCTGGTCACCAAACACGGCTAACGCCATTTCAAGCAACATTTCAATTCTGAACGGTGGTCTTACACCAGGGCGATACTGAGAGTATCTTCCACTCTGGAACGTGCCGCAAATATACTATACATTATTTTAAATTAATAAAATGTGAAATAACACAAATAATTAAAATTTATTTGCCACGCCGGGATTCGATCCCGCGACCTTCGAAGTGCTAGTCAAGAGCCTTACCGCTGGACTACGCCGAATATGGATGTAACTTTTTGAAAAATGGAGTATGGCGCAAGCAACAATTTTAAATTGACATAATGTTGATGAATTCTTAAACAATTTAGCGAACAAGGACTTCTATAGTATAGATGAGATCGGTATCACAACTATTCAAAAACCTAAACGGGTTGTAGCCACGAGAGGAACTCAGCAAGTAGGTGCCGAACGAGGAGCTCTCGTAACTGTCTGTAGCAGCAAACGTAATTGGCAACTCAATTCCGCCGATGCTCATATTCCCACGTGTCAATTAGGCCATTTCTTAAAAGATGGTCCGATTGGTAGTATCGGTACCGCAAACATATCTGGCTGGATGCAAGAAGAAAATTTTACCAAATTTCTAATTCATTTTCAAAGCCATACCATTCCGTCTATAGACCATAAAGTTATTTTACAACTTGATAATCATTCATCGCGGTCGAATCCTATGAAATCAATTTTTTTTTCTAAAATCAATATTTAATCTTCAAACCATTCCAAAATGAATAGGCTAGAGCAGGGTTTCCCAAAATTTTTCTGCAATGGAACACTTTGCAAACCCATAAATTTTAACGGAACACTTGGCTAATCTTTTAGATTGGGTAATTTTTAACAGAAAATTAAAAAAAAATAGTACACATTATTTAATTAAACAATATATATATATATAACAAAAAAGGAATATAAACAAAAAAATGGAATATAAACAACAACCAAAATGAAATATAGGCAACAACAGAAAAAATGGACTAAATAAAACACCTAATTAATGTCTTTAACGATTTTGAGTCCTTGAATTGCATATCTTCTTGATATCAGGCACAATATTGGTAAGTTGAATTCTTATATCTGGTGTGGCGTCGAGCCTGTTCCTGCACTTTGACTTCGTTGCAGCATAATTAGAAAATCCCGCTCCGCATAAATAGGTCGTAGAAAACGGAAGTAAAACAATAATGGCTTGTTTTGATAAATTGGGGTACTCTCCTGACAAACTCGCCCAGAAATCATTTAAAGGCTGATCTTTGTATTTTTGTTTCAAGTCCGAGTCACTAATTAAATCAATTAGTTTTTCATACTCACTTGCTCTCAAGCCTACAGGTTTGACTGTCACGGAAAATGGATTCCGAACCCAGGAATCGTCCTTACTAGTTTTCGGAAAATATTGCATAAGAGTTGTTTTCAAGTTATGCAGGTGTTCTAAAAGTTCTTTGGAAACCTCTTCATCTACTTTAAAATTTAATTCGTTCAAACATCCATTTAAGGCAAAGGCCATGCCATTTCGCGGAAATTCGCGGAACTTCGCAAAAAAACACTAAAAAACCACCGCTTTGAATTTTGAATTGAATGTTTTGTTGATAAATTTTGAGCTATTGTATATTTTATTAACTGAAACACGTTCACAACACAATAAACTATCTACCAAAACCACATTACTTGCATTTATTACGTAAATTAATAGGTTTTATGATGTTTTATTCGCGATACACGCATTAATTGCGACCGTTAAATTCGCGGCAAATTCTGACAGCCGATTGTCATAGAAGAAATCGTTTTAAAAATATTCCAGGGTGACAAGGTGAATGAAACTTGTAGTGTCTCCGAGAGTAATGATGGCGCAAGCGATTCTGACACTGTTCTTCATACAAATTGTGTACATAGAGGGGCCAAAATCGTAGACCAAAAGTTTTTGTCGGAAGTATTATTCAAATATTTGAATTATTTACTCGCGCATGCGTATATGACGCGCGCGCCGGCGCGTCTCCGGCCTGTCACCGGTTGGCATGAAAACAATCAAAATGATTAGATTGAACTGATGAAATCCAAAATTCTAATTTTTTATCAAAAGATGCAATTTTGTCTCTCGTATTAAAAATTGTAATACTTTTTCCTTGTAATGGACAAGTTAACTTTATTGCACTTGGTAAAAATATCTGCCAGATAAGGAAGTTTTATCAACTATGAAGGTTATTGGATAAAACTTCTAAGAAATCGACTATACCTAGTCGATTTCGAAAAAATATGGTTAGGTTCCTTAGGAACAGAAATTTTGTGATACACGTAGAGATCAGTTATCCCGTTGTAACTGTTTCCACATCGCACAGATGTTCATGTTATTGACTCTTATGACGGTATTATACAGCACAGTAATAAATTTCGGAGATTTTTATTAGTAGGTATGTAAAATGAAGGTTTACTGCGATAACACCATAAACGGCTCTTTCCACTTCCATAAGCTTATTCTCTCTACCTGCAAGGTCTAGTACCTACTTGAAAACTACTGTAAGATGTTTGTACAAATAATAATGTGAATATTATCAATATGTGTATATTATATTAAATTAAATTCTCCCGACAATTTGTCGCGGAACCCCTGTGCAGGTTTCGCGGAACCCTAGGATTCCTCGGAACACAGTTTGGGAAACCCTGGGCTAGAGAAAACTACATCTAACGACTCTGAAGAAGAAACTACAAATACGAGTAAGATGACCAAATGTATAGGAAAAGGTGCACTGGAATCCGAAAAAATCTGAAAAAAATCATCCTTCACATTGATAAAAAAAAGTGCTTCGTAGTCTCTCCACTCTTGTCTAATTTAGATTTCTGTATGTTTCACTTCTGCCGCATGTGAATTGCATAATCAGATTTTTCTTTTCTTTTAATTTGGGAGGCGGGAATGGGTACCGCCGCCCCGGGAACCTTTATTGGATAACCAACATCTCTGCCATAGGTCACCCCAAGTGGTTCCGTACGTTTGGTGATTTAGCAGGGGTGTCCGGGTTCATGGGGTGAGGTTTGTCTAGGTCTTGGAGGCGGATGACCAGGACATACTGAACCCAAGATATCTACCCACCCCTTAAACCCCTTTCCTTCCCAGAACTCTCCTCTCCTTCCTTTCCTTAAAAAAACCCTCCACACAGCATCAAAGGTGAGTATAAAGATGACGTAGGCCCTGAGGGAAATTATGTTCCTCAGGGCCTCCTGTGTGGAGCGCATGTAAAAAAAAATAGATATCTACTATTTACTTGTTTAACAGATTTTAATGCCCCTTAACCGATTATTTAAAGTTTTTTGGTCTAAAATATAGCCCTATTTTGTATAATGATGTCACATCGCAAACCAAAAATTCAATTATTTTCTATTTTTTCGACTTCTTAATTGCTGAATTTTACACAGAAAAAATTCTCTCAATTCAGAGGTAAATTCTACATTATTTATTTATTTATTTATTTATTACATGTTACATAATAAGTATATTTGCTTGGGAAGATACATTAGGTCACCATACTAGGCAGCTGCCTGTATCATGGTGACCAATGGAGGATAGTTATTTCGAAGTGAAGTCTAGTTAAGTGTTAACATATTTAAGTAAAATTATTTAAAAAAATTATAAATTAATATCATTCATTTCTTATGACAAAAATCTTTTTTGAAAAAAAAAACAATATTTCTTTAAGTACGAACTAAATGCAACCTAAGTAAATATAAAGAGAGTATGTGAGTTTGAAGTGTGATAAATAGGCGAGAACTAGGTAAGTACTGGAGCAAACTGAATGCAATAAATATTTTAAAACAAGAACAATCATTACAATATTAAGATAAAAACCGACTTGGGAATTTGCAGTACTTATATTTTTTCCAAGTTTTATTATTATTGTGATATATATATTACTGTAAATTTTGTTGCTAGTAGATAGTATATGCGTGTGTGGTATAATTGATTCCTGTTTACAATCTGAGAAAATTGGGCAATACTATAAGAAATAACACATTTTATAACACATTTTATCGTAAAATATCTGTAAAATATCATGGTGGTGGTGTGACTAATGAGACAAAAACAAAAAACAATCGATCTAAATAATAATAATAAGAAGGAGGATACTACATTATTGTGAGTATGTGTTATCTTGTCGAAAATCGTGGTATGAATCATGAAAAAACCAGGGAAAAAAGTTATGATTATAGAATTAACAATAATAAAGTATATTAAAACAATATAATGCATAATAGCAAGGTAAGTATATCTGTTGGGAATAGTTTGGTGAGATAAATAAGTTAACATAAGGATGCAACTAGATTAATAAGCGAATTATGATTGAAACAGTGTGATGGTTGAAACAAGCACTTTTGTATGAAAGCAAAAAACTTATTTTTTATACCGTTCTACTCTGCTCTACGATAATTTCGCAGTAAAAGTATGTTGATTATGCCAAATAATCATAGTTAGTATAACTAAGAGTTCTAAAACACAAATAATAAAAAATATATTTATAGTTGTTTTATTTCAAGACATTTATGTTTGTAGTTTTTACAATACTTGTAATATTTTTAATCACTATTCATGATCTCATTGAGTACTGTTCTAATAATGAAAATGCTTAACATTGATTAAAATTACTCCAATTATTCCAAAGATATTTAGAGTGTTTCAATTATCCCCACATACTGTTTCAATCGTCCACAGTATGGGGATAATTGAAACAGATTTCCCCATCGTCTTTAAGTGGTTATTGTAGCTTACCTGTACGAGTTTTGGCCATCCAATAAATTTAATTTGATAACTAGATAGATCATAGAACATCTAGTATAAACATCTTATCCATAAATATAAACGAAATATTACTACAAATAGTTAAAGTAAAAGTGTTTCAACCATCCCCACTCTACCCTACCTATTCAGATTATATTATTACGCCAAAGATTTTTTTTATTTACATTGACTCCACTCAGGAGGCCCTTAGGAAAATAATATCTTTCAGGGCCTATGTCATCTTTGAGGATGCTGTGTGGAAGGTTTTTGACGAGAGGAAAGAGTGAACAAGTTCAGTTCAAGTTCAGCTGCGGTCCGTGACTTCAGTGAGCGGACGAAAGACACGACATTTATTAAATTTCATTTTTACAAATTTGCTCTCTGGCTCACAAAAAGTCTCGAACAGCCCTGTCCATGTTGTAGGATGGAAGAAACACAGAGGACAGCCGAGCTGTTAAACTCAAGAACAAGTCGAAACGACCCGTTCTCATGTGGCAATTGTCAACCGTGTATAAATAGTAGAGAGGTGGACAGTAGAAGATATCAGGGAGGCCTGAGGAAGACTTGAGTCGGGTTATGTCAAGAGTATAAGAATAATAGAAGAATAGGTATGGAACGATCTATAAATGTGAACTAAGCAAGAAGCGTATGCCAAGACAGAGTTGTGTGGCGGTCTAACTTCTCTGCATACCCGTGTGGAGAAACGGCGTGGTGGTTTTTTTATTTTATTATTTTATTATTTCATAGATGTTACAATGTTACAGTTTTTGCCATTTTTTTAACTACCATACAAGGCTAATGCCCGTGTTGTGGTAGTCATACGTGAACAATTATTTTATAGAAACGATAATAAAACATAAGACGAGGAAAGAATAAAAAACATATTTAGGCAGAAATAAAACCAAAAGCAAAAATTAATACAAATAAAGTTATATAAATATTAAAAGATATTTAAAAAAAGATTGAAATAATATAAATAAATAGAAATTAGTTAGTTATTTAGTTCTAGAAACAACGTGTTTGGTGACCAGATCTGAATAGCCTGGTGAGTCCTCCTGCCCATCTCATTCCCCCCCTACTCCCTTTAGTCTCATATCGCACACTAATATTGGGGACACCATGGTTCCACCAGTTCTCACTGGACGACATTCACATAAAAAAAATCCGGTGATCGTAATAAAAATAACATCAATTCCATCAACGAAATTTGTAATAGTTAAACCAATAAGTAATTAAATATCCCCCCGGGGAATTCCAAATTTTGCACCAATTTGCCATCAAAAAATAAAACATAATGCTAATAATATTTATTTTTTAATCATACCATAATTTATTAATTGCTATCGTATTCAAATTCATTGAAGACTCGCCGCGTCCGTTATCAGTGACCTTTATTTAAATAATACTGTGATTATTTATTGAGCTTGATTATACACGGCATCCGAAAATTAGTGGTTAAGAGGGGAATTGGCGAATTATTAAACAAGGAACTCATTTTTTTTTATCTTACTGGGTAAACCGGTAGCAAACTAATTTTATTCAAATTTTACCTAATAAATCAATCTCCAGCAATCCAGCTATGTACTCGATTTACTAGAAAACGAAAGCTAAAATAAAAAAAGAACCCCTGGAACGATTATGGTCGAAAATTGGACCACTTTTATTTTTCTGCGATTGACAGCGGTCCAAAATTGGACAAAATTTTACTAACCTTCGTAAAAGATTTATTGTAATTATTTAAAACATTTCCATGGCCAGTCATTTATTTTAAAACGAAGCTATTGAATTGTTCTATCTATTATGACCATAGACGTCGCAAATCCGAACTTCGTAGACTATTTTCGAACGATGTTAAAAATAAAATTTAAAAATATTTTTTTCCTGTCAAATTTTTGATCAGCTGTTTACGGTTTAAATTAAGTCCTTTTTCCATAGATATGTACCTTTCATTATCAAGTGTACAATATTCTATGTTGACCCGAATAAGTACCCCTCACGGTAGTGTCAAAGTAAAAACACGCAGGATTCGCGCGGTTATAAACTTTACACGATTTATTCATATTTTTTTATAAATCTGACAAATATGAGATAAACGGTAAAATACAGGTTAATTCATTGGCTACATAGTACTATAATAAGTTTTTGTGTCACCATTTTAAAATTCGAAGGTATGATTTTTTAATGTTGGCGAAAAAGTTAAAAAACGATCTTCTGGGAAATCTCGAGCAATCGAGGCAAATTTATTTATTATGCGTGATCGCTCAGTGGATTTATACTACAAAATCGACTCCAAATATCTCTTTCTCCAGTTTTCTCGCTTGTACCACCAGTTTACAGTCATAAAAGTATATCATAAAAATTTAACGAAAGTTTTATTTATAAAGTTTTATTTGAAATAAATAGTCAAAGGAACAAACTACAAAACTGATATTTGTTGATGGTGATCTGCGGTCGTACTGAGAACGATGACGTAGGGTCGAGAGAGTCCGGCCGGAGAGATCTAGAACTCAACTCGTCCAATCTCCCCCGATCCGGCCCGCCACGCAGTAGGTGAGCAAACGCATTGGCCGCCAAGACCAGACAAACCTCACCCACGAACCTGGACAAGTCATCAAATGTAGCGAACCACTTGGGGTGACCTATATCAGGGTGTTGGTTATTCTATAAATAATTCATGAGGCAGCGGTACCCAGTATCCATACCCGCCTCCAAAATTGAGATTCTTCTTACACTCCGCTACTCGTTCATTCGCTCTTCATGCCCAAACCATTATATTTAACATTATCACGGCTAACAAATACATCTGCATATAAAGCTAGATGGGGTATGTGGTAGGGATGTTATGGATACGACATTTCGGATCTGGATATGGATACGGATATAGGAATATTATTATACCGGTTTCGGATACGGTTACGGATATGAAATTATTTCGGATTGTCCGCTAGTTTCGAATAATTTCGGTTACGGATATTAGAATTTTCACAGGAACCTCTATTTTTCAAAGAATCTGTCATTGACAACTGTTTTTTACACTCTTGTAAAGATGTTAGTTGTTGAGGTGGTTGTTGTTGTTTTTGTTGAGTATCCTTTTCCAGAAACAACAGTTCTTCATATTTAACAATGTGTTTTGATTTAAGATGAAGTTTCAGAGAAGTAGTGCCACCTCCTTTGCGTGAAAAGTTTTTACCGCACTGTTTACGTTTTGCAGAATCTACACATGGAGATGTAATATATCAATGAATCTACATTAATTTCATCAAAAAATGTCCAAACTAAACTAGACGTAGGACGAATTTTGCCTTTTCCCAAAACTATAACAATTTATTTACACAACACTTTGAAACTAAGTAAGTAGGTTCTCGTAAATAATAAGTTTTAACGTTTGTACACCCACATTCATAAAATAAATCATAAACAATGCAAATTGCAAGAGACACGCGCGGTTTGTTTGGCAAGTGACGGCTCGGCCGGGCAAAACAACCAAAAACCTGTCGTAACCTGTCATTTAGACTCCGCCTTTATCCGAAACTTTTATATCGGTTTCGGTTACGGTTACAGATATATTTTTTTATTATTTCGGATATCCGATAGTTTCGGTTACGGTTACGGAGCTCCATAACATCCCTAGTACGTGGTATGTATGTTATAATGTTCAATCGGTATACGTGAAATGGGGGGGGACTAATTAATGTATTTGGCGATGGACTATCTAGAACACGCGTTGTCAATAAACTCCCAATCAATATCCAACATTCACACAGCATTCCCCAAATGCCAATAACTGTATCACCACCTGAGACCACCAGTTTTGGGTAAATTCAATTTTCAATACCAAGGGCATGTATTTTGAAAACGAGTTCCAAACACACAACAAAATGCCACTTGCATGGATTTCATAACGACTTGGAAAAAATCGTGTGGATAGATTTTTTTACTAAGATTACAAAAATGTTAGCAAAATTTTTTAGAAATGTATTTATTTTTTTTTAATAAATAAATCCGTTATTTGGGCTCATGACGTCACTACCTGAAAATGTCCCGTCTCTGATAATGTTTTATTAATTTTATAAAATTCTACATATCTATTTTTTTATATGGCAACACTTTGATTTCAGGCAAATTTTTGAACTTCACATTTAACATTCACTAGATTTATTGTTTGTTCTCTGCGAACTTATCATTTGGTTTGACGATTTGACAGATGTTACGAAGAGAACCCCGTACATTTTATGACTTCTTTACCTGTTTTACAGGTGTAATGGTAGTGGTGCTATAATATTCTTATTATTATAATTTACAAGTACAAGTAGGATTTAGTCATTTATAGACGTTGAACATTATAATGATTTACGATCAATAAGATGGATTGAGGAACAAATATTTATGACATGTAATATTTTTGGTATGTCTCGTTATTCTCCTGTGCCATTCGAGTGGAAAACGTTATTAAAAAAAAAAAAAAATCGGCTATGTAATTATCGTTTTTTCGCACCCATAAAATTATGTCCCGTCTTTCCGGTTTATAAAATATGGTCCGATTTTTCGGATTGAAATTTTCAAAAATGGGTTTCAAAAATACGATTAAAAAAAATAAAGAATTTCTTAGAATATTTTCCTAAACCGGAATTTAAAAAAAAGTGATGCAAGTGTCCTATTCATCTCGACGGTGACCGGGGAATCTCAGTAGTTTGATGTGGAGAAACGCAGCTCGTAAAAACAAAGTCACTTGTACAATACATTAGTTTTCACTTCAGCCGAGTGTGAACTGAATACTCTGATTTTTATTTTTTATTTTTTTTTTTGTGACACCTGAATGGACCGCTCTTGTCTCTACGGTGAATAGACAGGGGAACTATATTACCACCCGATCGGGCAGCGTTGTGAGCTGAAAGTAGGGACTATGGGAAGGGCTTTATTGATGATGACGGAAGCTAGTTCCACATACAAGACGATTTACTAAAAAATGAGACTAATAAACTGTAAACGGGTTTTCTCCTTGTGTCCGTCGAGTTTCACGCAAATAGGCTAAAATACCTGTAGAATAAACTCAGCATGCCTCTCTGTTCTTCTTTTCTCTTCTCTGTTCATTAAAAATGGCAAACGGCCATATTTAACAACGGATCATCAAGGAGACGGACCGTTCTCGTTTGCACGGTATAAGTAACAGATGGTTACTCCTTCAAGGTTCTCGCAAGGACTCTAATTTTTTTTGAATGAACGGATCTACATTTAATTTTGAACGAATCTAAACCTCCAGTGACCCTGCATACGTTGTTAGTAAGCAATATGCAAGTGCTTAGCGGTAAATCAAGACTTAATAAGTTTTAGTAAGACTATAAATAAGACAAATAAATCATTGATTGACCTATTTAAAAAAAGGAAATAAAACAAATAAAGGAACATTAATTCCTACCATTTCTACTGGAATAACAAAAAGAGTTTTATTTATAATATTTATTTTTCGTTGTTACTGAAAACCGTGATTTCGCCCCTCGGCAGATAATTCATGAGTGAAGTATTTATGGGGTGAGAGCGGCGACTTTGTTGGGAGATTTTTGGTATTATTTGATGTAACGTTTGAGTACATGGGATGCACGAATTCGATGCATTTTGGTATTTTGATGGCAGAATACAAAAACTGGGAAAAGCATTTGTACAAAAGATGAGAGAGGAGCTAATTTGGATTCCAATAAAAAAGAGACTGGTCTTTAATTTGTTAATTTTAGTGCATAAAGTTGATGGCACGATTTTGGCACCAAATGTTAAAATTGTTTTTGATAGAGGTAATTACGAGACCGGAAATATAAATAGAGTTGGATTATCGCACCAGTCAATAAGAGTCAATCAGGGTCGCAGAACTGACTAATGTATAGAGCAGTGTTTTTCAACCTGTGGGTCGCGAAGCCTCTACAAGGGGGTCGCAGGGGGTCCAAAGTAAAATATTAGTAAATCCTAATTTTAAATAGTTGTCGTCATACAGGCGTTTTTTCTTTGGTTTCGTTTCAGTACTCTCACTACAACTAGAAGTTGACGGTTGTGTTGATCTTTTTATAAATTTATCCATTTTTATTTTCACTACAAGTCACTTAAATAAATTCAAATACGTGAGTTCAACACAAAACAAACGCGCGCATATGACACCGAATCGCCGATTGACAGGGTCACGTTATTCCTGCCGTCCGACGCCCGTCATAGCCCGCGTCGCCCTGTACCCCTGTACCCTTCGACAACCCCGCAACGCTCATTGTGTCTCGCTCTTTAACTCAACCACATTCGTCGGCACGGCGCGGCCTCGCTCGCCTCAATCTTGAGTCGGCATCGGCCCGGCCTGTACGTTGTACGAATGGGCGATAGCTCTACCTACTATTCCTTGGAGACGTTTGGCGAATTAGTTTGACAGCAATTTCCCTGACATGTCCGAAAATTTTGCGGTCTGTCAGAGAAATTGGAAATTGTCAGGAATTTTGAAAAATATTACAAAAAAATTTATAGAATGTTGTGGGCAACGGAATTCACAGGATTACGGATTTCCTGGCAGAATCAAATAGAATGCCAAAACATGATTATACAGGCGAAATTGCCCTGAAAAATTCACAACCTGAAATTCTCTAGCCACCCTCCTGTTGGTGTACACTGGGTGTCATTCTTTTTTAATTTCATTCAATTTGTGATTCCTGAATTCCTCTAGCCACCCCCCCCCCCAGGAACCATAGTCGTCAAAGGTAAATTGCAGGCGAAGGGTAGGGGGTCGCGAAATATTTTTTACACATAATAAGGGGGTCGTGCCATGAAAAAGGTTGTAAAACGCTGGTATAGAGGATTAAAGATGTACGATGAAATGCCTGAAAGTATGAAGAATGAATGTGAATACCTCACAGGAGTCCTAACTGATCCCTCAAGAGCGAGTTATATCCCCAAATGGGGTGTTGTGAGACTGGGGAGTGGAAATAAATGGGAAGAGGAAGGTAGGGAAGTACCTGCCCATTCAGATCTGGTCGCTGAACACGGCAAAGACATTTCAAGCAACGTTTCAATTCTGAGTGGTGGTCTTAAGGGCGATATTGACAGTATCTTCCACTCTGGAACTTGCCGCAAATATGTAATATATTATTTTAAATTAATTAATTGTGAAATAACACAAATTAATATACAATAGTTTAGGGTGAATGTACCAGCATATAAGTAAAAAAAATCGACACTGTACATAAATTCGTTAGATATCCTTACCAACTAATGAACTAATGTTTAAAGGTATTTAGTGAATTTTAGGTTTTGAAAATGATAAATATTGATTATAATTTTATTAGAATTATAATTTCGGAAGGCCAAATGTTAGGGGATCAACTGTCGGGTCACCATAATTTCAGTGGCTTTTAATATTATAAAAAGGAGTTAAATTAATCAATATTTAGTTATATAGAAAATAATCATTAAATGAATATGCTTCTAAACAAACTCTTCCAGAAATATTTACGATATTTCAAGGGAAGCAAACGGAACACAGGCAGTAGGATGACAAACAGAGGAAAAGTAAACGCAAACAAATAATAACCCAGTATTCTTGTAGACTAGGATAAGGGTAATAATTTATTTAGAAAAATAAAATACCAACGACTTGGGAAATGTGCCTTTGTTTCCAAACATGTACTTGAATATGTTGCGACTAAAAGCTCAGAAGTGGAAAACTGTAAACAAAACAAATAATACATACGTTAATTATTTATAATAGTTTTATTTTCTTATTTATTTTCGCACGCGAGGATAATCTGATATAACCAGTCATTGTCCACAGTACAGTTTAAATTTTATTTTCCTTCCGTCTTATTTAAGATGAAGCCATGCGAAATAATGCAAAATCATACAAAATCATGTATTCTTGTTTTGAAAAGAAGTTATTATAAATGCTTCAATTAAATAATGCATGTAGAACATATCCTGGTAATTTTTTTTACAAGTCTCGAAAAAAATAAATTATGAGGTCTATAAAAAAAAATTCAAGTGCCAACTCTACTAATTTTAAATCCCCTTTCGGATATGGTTTTATAGTTTAATGTGGCAAATTCAGTTTCTTTTATCTTCTTCTTTGCGTGCCGTATCAGGTCCCCCCGACATTGGCGATCACTCTTGAGAATGTCTCTCTGTCTTGCGCTGCCCGGAATAGCTCCTCCACACTTCTAATGCCGGTCCACTCTCGTATATTACCCAGCCAAGACATTTGTCTCCTACCAGGCCCTCGGCGACCCTCTATCTTGCCTTTCAATATCAAATGGAGCAAGTGATACTTCTCCCCTCGAAGTATATGACCCAGATATGAAATTTTCCTGATTTTTATTAATGTGAGCAGTTCTCTACCTGCTCTAGCCCGCCTGAGAATTTCTGTGTTGGTGATCATGTCGGTCCATGGGACCTTGAGCATTCTCCGGTGAAGCCACATTTCAAAAGCCTCTAACCTGTTCATGGTACGTTCAAGGTCCATGTTTCACATCCATAGAGCAAGACCGACCACACATAACATTTTAGCATTCTCTGCCTTAGTTTTAAGCTAATATTGTCATTGCAGAAGAGGGATTTCATTTTAATAAACGCAGTTCTTGCTGCTTCAATTCTGCTTCTAACCTCCACATCTGGGTCAAGAGTCTCCGTGAGAATACTGCCGAGGTATCTAAATCTTTCCACCTTTTCGACATTGCAACCATTTAACTGTATCACTGATTCAGAGTGATCTAGTCGTCCAAATGTCATCTATTTAGTTTTATTGACGTTGATTGTTAGGCCCAGTTGCTCACCAGCATTATTAACAAGATTTAATAGGTCTTGGAGGTCATCGATACAGTCAGCTAGTAATACAGTATCATCTGCGTATCTTACGTTATTAATGACAACTTCGTTGATCTTCAGACCCTTATCAGTATTACTTAGGGCTCTTTTAAAGACATAGTTGGAATAGAGATTAAACAATAGTGGCGACAGGATACAGCCTTGTCGTACTCCACGCTGAATGGCAATTGCATTAGATCTCTCATTCCCATGTATTATTTCTGCTGTTTGGAACCAATACAGGTTTTTAATGAAATTCTGGTCTTTGGTGTCAACGTTACAATCCGCAAGCATTTTCATTAGGTCAGCATGTTTTACCCTGTCAAATGCCTTTTCGTAGTCAATAAAACAGGCAAAGACTCCTTTCTTTGGTCACGACACTTTTGCAATAGTACGTCGATAGACAATAATGCTTCACGCGTCCCGAACGCATTTCTGAAGCCAAACTGAGTGTCATCCAAGTCCTGCTCGCACTTATTGCGTATCCTGGCGTGTATTATTTTAAGGAATAATTTATGGACATGACTTTTATAATAATCGCAAAAAAAAAATGATATTTACGCCCGAACTTCACAAAATAAAATAAAATATGCTTTTTCGCGTTGTTATTTTACAATACGGCCGGCAGTCGACGAATTTGGATTTTCAAAGTGAACCCTATGCCGTCTACCTAAGGATTACAGACTTGCCACACCCATTTTGTATCAGTTCGGGGACTAGACGCCTCAGACTCCGCGTTGTTTGGTTCCGTGAAATCAATTTTAAATTTCGTTGTTATTATAATAAACAATGCGTAAAAAAGGAGTTAATGTTTTTTACAGGCAAATCAAACTGCAAAAAAATCTCAAATAGATTTTCCAACCTTTCCAAATATTTTTTTTTTTCTCAAGTATTTTTAAACTCCTCCCAAAAAGGGGCGTGAATGCCATTTTCGATTGTTTCGTGGACTATTGGATTGCTTTAACAGTAAATTAAAAAAAAACTCTATCTTTAATTATATTATTACCGTGACGGCGCATAAAACGTACGTTCTTTATCGTAATAATGTTGCAGCTTTTTCTTACACATTAAATAATGGTGAGACAAAAGTTGTGACACACAATATATGTGTATCTGTTTCCTCCAAAGCGGTACTTTTTTCTTTTGGAGGAAACAGATGTCTTATTACGGCTCAGCTACGGCGACGGGAATAGCGTTTCATTTTCTTTATACGTGTGAGGGAGATGTATGATAATGATTGTATGTTTCCTTTAGTGGGTGCGACGTACGTTCACCGTTTGTCTCGTTTTCGATTGTTGTTATATGTGTAAAAAAGAGCGG
This sequence comes from Limnephilus rhombicus, assembly GCA_929108145.2. NCBI lineage: Eukaryota > Metazoa > Arthropoda > Insecta > Trichoptera > Limnephilidae > Limnephilus > Limnephilus rhombicus. The sequence goes on from OV815287.1 coordinate 32,748,195, forward strand.
GAGCATTATATGTTTAGGCACAAAAGCAAACCATCAGCGGATTGACGTTTGAGGTTTTTAATTTTTGGAATTCACTCACAATTCAATCTTATCCTTGTAACTGTGTTAATTTCATACTTTCAAAATTATCGTCATGGCTATTATTCACGGCGTGTGAAAGGGATGCAAGAAAATGATAACTTTTCCCTTTATTTTTAAACAATAAAGAAAACATTACCATTTAACGTGGGTAAAACAGATATCAAAGTACCCCACAGAATAGACAATCTGTTGACACAATTATTTTCTTAGTAAATAGGTTTAACCGTTATAAAAATAAATTTCAGGTACCATACAAATAAATTTCAGGTACCATAAAAATAAATTTCAGGTACCATAAAAATAATTTTCAGGTACCATAAAAATAATTGTCAGGTTCCATAAAAATAAATTTCAGTTACCATAAAAATAAATTTCAGGTACCATAAAAATAAATTTCAGGTACCATACAAAATGAAATTGGGCGGGGGTTTTTTTATTTTTATTTATTTATTTTACACACTTAACAAATTTAAGACAAAAAATCCCGATAACTACTTTTTAGCAGTTTGTCTAACGTGTTCTTTACATTAAAGATCTTATTATAGTTAGTTAATAGTTACATTTTCACAATTATATAAAATTAAAATTTTTACAGAAATATAGAGAAAAGAAAAATTATGAAGACCTAAATAACAATTTTAAAGTCTTTAGAATAATTTGTCATTGTAAGCTAATACAAATTAATTCTTTCAGAAGGCCAAGTCTTCAGTAAATTTACCAAAAGTTAAAACGAGTATTATGGTTGTGTTCTAGCCCGTTTGAATATAAATTGTGTGCTTATGAGCTGAAATATAATTTTGATTTACGATGTGCTGAAATACAATTTTGTACCACAGAATTGCTCTCACTGAAAGAATTTTGAGACTCTGATAAAAGTATGGAATATTATGCCCTGCTTTGTACACATTTTTTTCAGCTAATAATTTAACCAATGAATTTTGCAGAATAAATATAATCATACAAAAAAGTCGTCTCAACGTGCCCTAAACCGCTACAAAAATGGCCTTGAATATCGAAACAGCTGTCACAATAATAAACAAATCTCTAACACTTTCAGAACTTAATAATTACGTTATGAAATTTGATTTATACAAAACTAAAAAAATAATTAATGAAGTTCTAAGAATTAAACACAAAAGCAATTATTTTAAAAGGCGATTTTTTGCTTACATTTTAAGTAAACAATTTGACGGCCTCCGTGGTCGAGCGGTAAGGTTCTTAACTCGCAATCCGAAGGTCCGCGGTATCGAATCCCGACGTGCACAATTAAATGTTATTTTATTAATTGGTGTTATTTCACAATTAATCAATTTCAAATAATATATAGCACATTTGCGGCACGTTCCAGAGTGAAAGGTATTCTCAGTATCGCCCTGGTGTAAGTCCACCATTCAGAATTGAGACGGTGTTTGAAATTTGACCGGCCATCTTACTAGAAGTTGTATTTTCTTCTTCGGAGTCGCTAGACGTCGTTTTCTTTTGCCTGTTCATTTTGGAGTGGTTTGAAGATTGGTTATTGATTTTACCAAAATAAAAACATATATTTTTGTGGATTTCGTAGGATTCGATCCTAGGCCCACTAAACGTCTGCAGAGGTTCGTCAGGCGCTTTATACCACAACACCAAATGAGAGTTGCGTGGAACTGTGGATTTATCGTATTACATTTAAACCAAGTACCTGTGAATTAAATACATATTTTATTGCTATCTCATTCTCTGGCTGGCTAAATCCTGTAGATGTATGTGATTGTCTCTTTTTAGTGTCGCTCATTTCCGTTTCTTCAAGATTCAAATCACAACGGTGCTTGTGAAGTTTTCACTTCAAAAACATTTTTTTTTGTTATTAGTTTTTGGGGTATTATGCCGTGTTGCGCTACCTCCTTCTTTAGCCAACGTTTCGGACAGCGTTGCAGGCCTCTGGCATCATCAGGCCAGGCATCACACATCTGCCCTGATGATGGGCACTGCAACGCTGTCCGAAACGTTGGCTAAAGAAGGAGGTAGCGCAACACGGCATAATACCCCAAAAACTAATAACAAAAAAATATTTTTGGCCGTGAAAACCTAAAATCGTATCTGCCCTACACATATTTTTTACCGGTGTTGCATGAAAAAAGTTTTTTAATATTTGATGGGATGTTCAGTCCATAAACTTGTATTTAATATTTTTAGGAGTGTCCTGTCCATCTGGGAGTAAATCGTATTTGACAAAAGGTTGAATATTGCTCTTCTTCAAGAATACCTTTTAAGTGCCAATCTTAGGGGACTCCCTTGGGAAGGGTTGGAGGGGGGGGGGGGGGGGTCGAGAAGGGTGAAATTGAGGGGAACTCACATACCCCCATCTCCTTGATATTATTCTTGTTTAAGGTAGGTATTCTTTATTTCGAAAATCGTTAGGCTAGGTATTCAAAGGATTATTCTGGGTTGGAAAATACTGGAACGATGTTATCACTTTAATAAATAATGTGTCATGGCGGGTAGATAGATACCTTTACTTCCTTCGGCTTATTTTTCGGTACCTATCTTCTTTAATATATTTTACATCAATTATTAATTTATTTATTTTGATACAATATTGTACATTTCAAGTAAGTACAATCCAGTAATGTTGGCCTCACTAGGAGGCTTAACCGTGCTAAGGCCCCCATTTTATAATATAAGAATTTATATATAATACATTTAAAAAAAAATGTTGGTGACGAAAACTTGAAATTAAGATAAATTTAAACTAAAAATAAAGATCAAAAATTGAAGTAAAATTAAAAAAATAAATTAAATAAAAATCGGCTTATATAGGGTGCGGCAGCATGACTTCCTTTTTTTAAATGCGCGCCATTCTCGCTGGTGATCTCGTTCGAGAGGCGGAACTTTAAAGTTTTGTCCTGACACAGTTTAGTCGCCATCATGCATTGGAACAGTGGAGGAGCGTACGTTTGTCGATGAGGCCTACTTTTTGAACGGATATTCTGTGATCGCAACCCAGCGCGCCTTTCGGAATCATGACAAACGCCAGAAATCGGTTTACTCAGTGTATGAAGAATGGGGACGTCACCTACCGGATTTGATCTTCAAAACTAACTAAAACAAAACTTTAGGTATGTGCCTACATTACTAAAACAAATACATTATAAAAACAAATAAAAATTTCTGATTCATACAATGGATTTTATTAAGTTTTGAAAAAAGGAAGTTATGCTGCCGCACCCTGTATTATGATTTGTGTGTTAGTGAGTGTTATGTGATTTATATTGGTTTTGTGCGTGTATATGTTTTATTCTTTTATGTTATAAATTTTTGGTAATATTGTCGTTTTTGTTATTCAATCCATATTTTAAAATTTGTTTCAGAATTTATTTTTGTTTTCCTCAATTTTTGTTTCAAGTGAGAGACTGTTGAATGCTTTTATAGAATGATATTTATAGTGTCTTTGTCCAAAGGTAGTATTTACCGTCGGAGTTTTTATGTTTTCTTTGTACGCTGACTAACCGATCTGTGTGATATTTTGTGTTTGTTGAAGATTCATTATTTGGTCTGTATCGGTCAGTCTATTTTTTTAAGTATTACCTTGAAGATCGTTTTCTGCACGATTTCTAATTGATCGTTAGCTGCGTCTGTTGCTCCTCCCCAAGCAATTATTCCATATTCTATTATTGATTCACAAAGTGCCAAATATATTGTTTTCATTTGTTTTGTTTTATATAAGTTTCTTATGTTTAGGAAAATGTGTATTGTTTTCTTCTTCTACCTCTGCGTGTGCTGTATCAGGTACCCCCGACGTAGGCGATCACTCTTGAAAATGTCTCTCTGTCTTGCGCTGCTCGGAATAGCTCCTCCACAAGTCTAATGCCGGTCCACTCTCGTATATTTCGCAGCCAAGACATTTGTCTCCTACCAGGCCCTCGGCGACCCTCTATCTTGCCTTTCAATATTAAATTGAGCAAGTGATACTTCTCCCCTCGAAGTATATGACCCAGATATGAAATTTTCCTGATTTTTATTAACGGAAACAGTTCTCTATCTGCTCTACTCCGTATTGTTTTGAGGAGTTTAAAATATTTAAAATATAATATTTTATAATATTGAGATGTTTAAATTAAAACGATTTCTCTTTGAGATAGGTATAAATTAAAACGACTTCTCTTTGAGATAGGAATAAATTAAAACGACTTCTCTTTGAGATAGGTATAAATTAAAACGACTTCTCTTTGAGATAGGTATACATTAAAACGACTTCTCTTTGAGATAGGTATAAATTAAAACGACTTCTCTTTGAGATAGGTATAAATTAAAACGACTTCTCTTTGAGATAGGTATAAATTAAAACGACTTCTCTTTGAGATAGGTATACATCAAAACGACTTCTCTTTGAGATAGGTATAAATTAAAACGACTTCTCTTTGAGATAGGTATAAATTAAAACGACTTCTCTTTGAGATAGGTATACATTAAAACGATTTCTCTTGGAATTAGGTATATAAATTAAAATGATTTCTCTTGGAGGTAGTTTACATAAGTTTTCAAATAAGTTAATTCCATTCATAAGATCTTAACAAAATACTATTACACTTCTGCCCTAATGATGGACACCGTAATGCTGTCCGAAACATTGGCTAAAGAAGGAGGTAGCACAACACGGCATAATAACAAAAAATACATCAGAAGAAGGAGATGGTTTTGAAATCCGAATGTTAGAGGAAAAGTACTAATACAAAAAAAAATATAAGCGAAAATATTTAATAAAGTAGGTATGAATTCTTTAAAACAGAACAAAAATATCTTAAAAAATCTCTAAAGTAGCAATTAAAAAAACCCTGTGATTTTTTTGTACCTATATCGTGTAAAATATTAGAATTAAATTTCAAAACCAAAATTCGAAATGCAAAAGGTTCAGAGTGATTGTTAGAACCTTGTAAATAAATGGAGCATGATAGAAATTCGTCATACAAGTATCTACGGAAATACAACACAGATGATTTGAGAATAATTTAGGTTAGAGAAATGAGCAAAATAAATTATTTTGAATTCAAGGGTCATTTTTGAAAATAATGCTACTTGGAACATTGTCCAATCGAGGTGACGAAGAATTGGTTTTCGTACTGTTTTCGCAAAATAAATATCTAAATAATTAAATATCAGAAAGCGGTACGAGTCTCAAGATGTTTAAATTAAAACGATTTCTCTTGGATGTAGGTACCTATACGTTATATTATATACGTTTTCAACGTTTTCTACGTTTATACGTTTTCAAAATAAGTTCCTTCGACCCATTAGTTCATGATCTTGATATAACGACTTTTGATGATCTTGATTTGACGAGCTCCGTAGTACAGTGGGTAAGAATCTTGACTCACAATCCGGAGGTCGCGGGTTCGAACCCGGCATGCGCAAATAAATTTTATTTGATTAATTTGTGTTATTTCACAATTAATTCATTTAAAATAATATATAGTATATTTGCGGCATGTTCCAGAGTGGAAGATACTATCAGTATCGACCTGGTGTAAGACCACCATTCAGAATTGAAACGTTGCTTGAAAATGGCTTTAGCCGTGTTTAGCGACCAGATCTGAATAGCCAGGTACTTCCCAACCTTCCTCTTCCCCACCTCCTTCCCCTCCCCACTACCTTCAGCCTCACAACATACCCCAATTGGGGATGCCATAGTCTCACTGGCTCCAGACGGGAGCAGTTGAGATTCTTGTGCGGTATTCACTGTAAAAGAAAAAAAAAAATAATACTTAAAACATTCACCCCCATTTTCGAACAACGTGCGCTTCGAATCAGCCTTAATCCTCAGTAAAATTATTACCCAACTAATAAAATATTAACACACATACGCAAGGAGTACGTAAAGTCGTAAAGCCCCTTGCAAAACCATAATTCCACATATTCTTCGACAACAAAAGCCAACATGGCGATGCGGTGACTGATTATCCGACACAGGTCGAACTATTTAAGACCTACAAATCCCTTAAGAAGCACCAAGAATCGAACCAGAACGAAGCTTATCAACAGAAGAGAAAATTTTGTCTCAGAGAAGAAAAATAGGTACCTGCCTACTGAGAGAAAATTCTATCTCAGTGTTGCCAGAAAGTAGGGGATATTTTCCCCCGTAATGCGCGTTTTCATTCCGCGACAAAATATCCCCGACAAAATATCCTACGGACAAAACATCCCCCAAAATATCTACTGAAACCTAATAAACCTAACTTTACAGGATGTAACATGTCTGTATTATTTTTGTCCCACTTTACTATTTTTGAACATTAACTTATTCTATTTTCAGGATGTCTCTATTATTTTTGTCCCATTTAACTATTTTTGAATAATAATTTATTTTCTTTGTAGGATGTCTGTATCTATTATTTTTGTCCCATTTTTGAAGTGAAACTTCTTTAGCCCCTTTGTGATTTGAAATTAGGATGAAACGGAAATGACGCATTACAGCACCTACGAAGCATCAAACTGCGCTCATTGGCCGCTTTATTATAATATCACTTTTCAAGGCTCCTATTTGTTGAGATGTGAAACGAAAATGACGCATTACATTACCTACACTGCGCTCATTGGCCGCTTTGATTATTACCTGAATTTTCAAGGCCTATTGGTTGAGATTGTTTTGGTAATGTTTCGCTTTTAAAGCGTGTGAAATGCACTCGTTATTTTGTTAGGTTAGGTTAGTTTAGATTTTAGTACTATTTTCTGTTTTTCAAAATATTAATTTTCATTTTTATTTCTATTTTTCTTTAAAATATGATTTTTTCTTCTTTATTTTTCACTTACTTTTGTGTTTCTTAATTTTCATTTAGTATGTTTATTATCTGTTTCAATAGAATAGTATTTTTTAGTTCCTATATAAAATATTAAATGATGACTACCGCATCATGGCTACCGCCTAGTGTGGTAGACAAAAAACCAAAAACTCTGTAACAAATAAAATATTACGAAATAAAAAAATTTAAAAAGTACATATTTTTTTAGGTGAAATTTTGTCCGTAGGATATTTTGTCTGGGATATTTTGTCGCGGGTTAAAAAGTTGCGGAACCATTTTCCCCGGTTTTTAGGTACTTTCGACTTTGGTCGTTGTGGACCCGGTGGCGGGATAAAGGAAGCGATGTGGCAGTCTTTTGTCGTGCTGTCGATTCCTTTGTTGGGGAGGGCGGGAGAGTCCGCCCAGGTTGGATGTTGCGGATGAAAGCTGATGGATGTGGGATTACCGGAGAATAAAGAAAATAATAAACTGACCAAAAGCGGATTTTCAACATGTTAATAGATAATAAAACAATTATTTATTAGAATCTTAAAATAAGGTTTGTTCTGTGTGACACTTGCCAACAGATTTCTGCTTGTTGAACAGAGTAACCTCAGTAGGTACCTACGTATAATTCTATTGGACAAAGTTCATTTTGCAGTCGGTTGTAAAGTTAGCGTAAATTTTGTGAATACAAAAATACATGATTAAAGTTAGGTATGTAAAGTTGTACAGAATATTTTTTTTCTAGATGTGCTTCGTCCCTCGGTAATAGACAGATTTATGTGTAAGGATTCGAGTAATGTTAATCCAATAAGAAAAGTGTGATTAAGACATATTATTATTTTTTTTTTTACATGAGCTCCACACGGGAGGCCCTGAGGAAAATAGTTTCCCTCAGGGCCTATTTCATCTTTGGGGATGCTGTATAGAAGGGTTTTTTTTAAGGAAAGGAAGGAGAGGAGAGGTCTGGAAAGGAAAAGGATTTAAGGGGTGGGTAGACCTAGACAAACCACATCTCATGAACCCGGGCACCCCTGCTAAATCACCAAACTTAAGGCAATACAAGATACTCTATACATGATAATATATCTACCGGTAACCGACGAGTTCATCGAAAATCAATTCATCGAAAGCAAATTCATCGGAAACGAGTTCATCGAAAATCAATTCATCAAAAGCAAATTCATCGAAAACGAGTTCATCGAAAATCAATTCATCGAAAATCAATTCATAGAATGATCAATTCATCGAATCGCCAATTCATCTAAAAACATTTTTTTGTAGAAATTAGAGCTGTCAAAATTAAATACCCAAAAAGGTCTGTTAAACTGAGTTAAATGTGTTTAGCAACTGTCAGTTTCGTAGTGAGAATGTAAAATTTATAGGTTATCACTTCGATTTCCGATTGTCTGATACTGCAAAAAAGGGATATCTAAGGAACGCTGACCAGACAACTCACAATGAAACCAACTCATAAACAACTCAGAAAGGTCATTAAGAGTGATGATAAATAAATATTTAAAAATTGGTTAAATAGGTTAGGTTAGGTTAGGTTAGGTTAGGTTAAGTTAGGTTAGGTTAGGTAAGGTTAGGTTAGGTTAGGTTAGTTTAGGTTGACCAATGCTTTTTTAACTTCTCGGTCCGCTCGGCATTTCTCTCAAATATCAACAAAAAATATTTTTTCGATGAATTGGCGATTCGATGAATTGATCATTCGATGAATTGGTTTTCGATGAATTGATTTTCGATGAATTGGTTTTCGATGAACTCGTTTTCGATGAATTTGCTTTCGATGAATTGATTTTCGATGAATTGATTTTCGATGAATTTGTTTTCGATGAACTCGTCGTGAACCATATCTGAATAAAGACTTCGCTTTAATAAAGATAAAGGTTGGGGATCGTAGAGTTTGAATAAATTAATGAAAAGTCAGGAAATCATATAACGTTTTATATGAGAAAACAGGAAGCAGATGAGAGTAGAATGATGAAAGATATGAAATGAGGGAAGACCAGCGGTACCGGATATTACTTATGAATTTGCAATACTTTGGACATGGTCACTTTATGAAACGACAATATGAGCGCAGCGGGGCGCATTATACAGCTATATTAATAAAACGTCAATCCCATACATTATTAACATTTCTACTAGCTAAAAGCTCAATTTCGAAATAAGAATAACGAAATATATCATTTTTAAACGACTTCAAAAAGGAGGAGGTTATCAATTCGACTGTATTTTATTTATTTATTTTTTCAATTTTTTTTTATGTTTGTTACCTCAGGACTTTCGACTGGGTGAACTGATAGTGATGATTTTTTTTGAAAGCTAATGCTTCCCGTGTGGTCCCATTTTAATTTGGTCCAGTTCCGACAATGGCATCCATGAGAAAACCATATAAGTCTTAAATTTGCATTGAGTACGTGCGCGACAAATGGACGGATAACTCAATATCACGCCAACCGATTTCGATGATTCTTTTTTATTGGAAAGGATGTACTTCAAGGGTAGTTTGATGAGAATTTGGTTAGGTTTTGATTATCGGATCCATGACAAAGTAACGGAACTCTTCAATTCTTAGGAGCAAATTAACGAAACTCGGCCGAATCTCTTAATTTGACCCTAACGTCGTTATGGTCAAATTATGTGTCTCATATATGAGCAGCACGTTTAGTAGGCCTACCCATATTCAGACAAATTAGTTATTGTACTTCAGATTCACTAAAAATCAAAAAATAAACAAAATTTTTAACAAAACAAAAAAAACGACTTAAAAAAATGCACTAAAAAGTGAAAAAATTATTTCGTGTTCTTCTACAACTTCATAATCAACTTACTTTTTCTACTCATCAGTATGCAGGGACGATTGTTATTTTTGGAGTCAGTGTCAGCAAAGATACCCGGCCCGGCGTGTTCACTTGACGTGTCCCCTCACGCCGCGGCCCCGCTCTCGCCTCTCGCCTCGTCAAGTCGCTTGTGCGACACAAGCACATCTCACCTATAGTTACAAACCTACCTTGAGTGACACCGACTCCAAAAAAACAATCGTCCCTGCATATTGATGAGTAGAAAAAGTAAGTTGATTATGAAGTTGTAGAAGAATACGAAATAATTTTTTAACTTTTTAGTGCATTTTTTGAAGTCGTTTTTTTGTTTTGTTAAAATTTTTGTTTATTTTTACTCGTCTCATTATAGACATCGTCAAGTGAGAAGGGTAAGCTTACTTGCGTTATCATATAATTTTATCTCGATATTGGTTGCCGGCAATTGATAAGTTCACCAGTTTTGTTTTTTTTTTTCAATTATTTCTGGCTTTCACCCTTCAAGGGTGTTCTAGGCCATCATTTAAAATTACAGAAAAGGAAAGGTGAATTTATATATTAATTTTATTTAAACGTGCAAATTTCAGAATTATATGGAAGATTGGATTCGAGTTCAGACTTAGAAGAGATGAGATGTTGAATGGAGGGGAGGCAATTTTTGATAATGTTTGATAGAAGAGAGGATATTTATTAAGTGAGGGACAACCAAAAAATGTGTAGGATTTACAATCTGGGGAGTGAAGGACGTGAATTTTAAAAAGGTGAGAAGGAACGGAACAACATCCGATTCTCATTCGAATAAGTGAGGAAATTACTTTTTTGGAAAAATGGGGTAATTTTTGAAACCACGGTTTTAATATCCCGTGATTTTTCACGCGTCTGCGCTAGTATTAATGAATTTATTAATTTTGCTGTAATAATTATTGTGTTAGAAATGATTTTATGATTTCAGGGATTTCAATTTGTGAGGCGGCGATGAGTAAGTACCGCCGTCCCGGGACCCTTTAATGGATAACCAACACCTCCGCCATAGGTCACCCCTAGCGGTTGGCTACGTCTGGTGACTTAGCAGGGGTTCCCGGGTCCGTGGGATGAGGTTTGTCTAAGTCTTGGCGTCGGTTGACCTGGACCCACCGAACTCCAGTTTCCTACCCACCCCTAGGAACCTTTTTCCTACCTTGAACTTCTTTTGCTTCCTTTCCTTAAAAGTCCCTCCACCCAGCATCCCGAAAGATGACGAAAGGGCCTCCTTTGTGGAGCTAATGTAAAGACTGGGACTGGTTAAAAAAATTGAAATAGATATTTCGGGGTTACGAAACTCCTGGAAATATTTTTAAATCTCCTATTACCACCACAGTAAGCTGAAAACGTTGCTTATATCGTGATATAACTACTTATCCAGCCAAGGAATTGAACCTACGACACAGCGCGCGACGCTTGGGTGGGAACCAGACGCGATGCCAACTGATCCACTGACCAAATCAGTCTTATTTATACACTTCTATTATGTAATGTTTATTTATTTTATTTATTTATGAATTCACGCCGATTAACGGCTTTTACATAGGAATTGCAATAATTTGAAAGAATATATATAGTTAAGAAAAAAAAAATTAATATGACAAAAAATTAAAAAGCACATATTGAAGTGACAGTATAAAGTAAAAATAGTAAGCTATTATAAATACAAAGATGAAGAAACAAAAAACCTCGTATACATGATTGTGTACAAGATATTATGAACTAAAAAATTACTACGTAAAGTCTCTCTCTCTGGTTTCAATCCTGGGATTGGTTTGCAGCAATTTTATCTATTCGTTTCTTCCACTCTTCCCTGTCTTGTGCGGCTCTTTTGAAGTCTGCATATGATAAGCAGCGCACGTCCACCAGCAGGTCCTCCAGGTACTCTCGGCGTGGACGTCCCCTAGCGTTTGTCCCCTCGGTCATACCCTCCATTATGGCATGCAAGAGGCCTTCTTGTCTTATTGCATGGCCGATCCATCTTGCGCGCCTTTCGGACAAGGTCCTGAGCAGGTGCCTTCCTCCTTCGATTCTTTGGAGAACCTCCTCATTTGTGATGTGGTCTCTCCAGGAAATTCCTAGTAGTCTTCTATAGGACCACATCTAAAAAGCCTCTAGTCTTCGTTTATCTCTTTCGGATAGGCACCATGTTTCGCAGCCGTACATCAAGATACTCCATACATAGGTCTTGATGAGTAGTATTCTCAGTTTCAGGTCTGTATTATTCGATTCTATTATTTTCGACCTTTTATTGAATGAAAGCCTAGCCTGGTGTATACGGCTGTCGACCTCGCTCTTAGACCGACCGTCCCATGTTATTTTGCTCCCGAGGTAGACAAACTCCTTGGTGTTCTTTAGTGGAACTCCTGACATCTCTACTCTCATCTGATATTGCGTTCGGCCTACAGTCAGCAGCTTTGTTTTGTCTTTATTTATCTATTTATCTTCATGTTGTAAAGTACGTAGTAATAAATTTAAAAATTCCAGAAATAAACACTGATGAAGAATATAAACATTCAAAGCATATTAGATTATAATCTAACTGAGAAGCGTTGACAAACAGCTTTAATTATATAATGTTTGTATGATGATAATATTTCAATATTTATCATATCATCAACAACATATTTGTTACCAAGTAGGTTTATGCAGGCGATTTATTATGGCATATAATTCAGCATTAGATCCTGTATTCTTACAATGGTAAGGTAATTTGTGGCGAACTGATCTACTCGGTACATGAAAACATATTAACGAAAGAAGTTCAGGAGAGTTCAACAAGTTATTAACAATTTTAAATAAATCAGAACAAATTCTTCTTTCTTTTAATGTATCAAGTCCCAGTAGATGTAACAGGGAGAAGTAATTAATGTTTTCAATTGATATTCCCAATTTAAAATTAATATGACGTAAGAATTTACGTTGGACACGCACAAGGGAATATTCATGTGTACTATAATATATATTCCAAATGGTGGAATTAAATTCTAGTTGGCTTCTAACAAGAGAAGTGTATAGTAGTTTGACAGTTTTAAAATTTTTAAAATCCTTCGAAATTCGCAAGATAAATCCAAACATTTGCATAGCTTTACTGGATATATTATTAATATGTTTAATAAAAGTTAATTAAGTTTCAAAGGTAATACCAAGGTCTCTTATTTCAACAACAGATAATAAAGTGTGATCATTGAGAAAGTAAGTGAACAACAATGGGTTTTTTTCCTGTGGAATCTCATAGCTTGACATTTTTTTACATTGAGAATTAATTTATTTGTAAAACACCAATCGGAAAATGTTAGGTATATTATTCCGTTTTTTTTAAACCCTTTCTTGTAATGTAATAGAATTTACCGAGAACTAACGGTTTATTTAAAAAAAAAATATTGGTGGTTGGGTAACTATATATTTATAACATAATATATCATTAGATATGATTTTAGATTTTCACGGCCAAAAGTATTTTCGTTGTATATTTTTGGGGTGTTATGCCGTGTTCCGCTACCTCCTTCTTTAGCAAACGTTTCGGACAGCGTTACAATGTCTATCATCAGGGCAAATATGTCATACATACAATTTACGACATCCGATAGAGCTGAAACTCGGCGGATAGACTCGATGTCGATGACAATGTATTTATCAACTTTTGGTGGCAATCACGGTCACACATGCGGACATATACGCATTTCTCTGAAATTCGATGACATAACAGTAACTAATATCTACACCACATAATGTCGGCCTTACTAACTCCGGATTTGCCCGGTTTGTAGCGCGGTTCATTCCGATCACTGGATAGGAAGGTTTAAACCTAAGTCAAAATATTTTATATTTTTTTTTAAAGTATGAAAACACATAATTTTTTTTTTTTTAATTTGTGAATTCCTAACAAGAGTTCCAGCTGATCCCGTCTGGAGCCAGTTAGACTACGGCATCCCCAATTGGGGTATGTTGTGAGGCTAAAGGTAGTGGGGAGGGGAAGTAAATGAGGGAGAGGAAGGTGGGGAAGTACCTGGCTATTCAGATCTGGTCACCAAACACGGCTAAAGCTATTACAAGCAACGTTTCGATTCTGAACGGTGGTCTTAAACCAGGACAATAGTGAGAGTATCTTCCACTTTGGAACGTGCCGCAAATATACCTTGTATTATTTTAAATAATTAAATTGTGAAATAACACAAATTAATCAAATAAAATTTATTTGCGCACCTCGGGATTTGATCCCGCGACCTTCGGTTTGCGAGTCAAGAGCTTAACCCCTCGACTATGGAAGCCAACAACTTTGTTATTTAACTCTTTCGTTTACGGAAGCTGAGATTTAGGGCACCTAATCGTGAATTTATAAATAAAATTCTTCAAGCCAGGTAAAAGGTGTATTAGAATTTTTTTTTACAGGATATTGATGATACACTTCTTGACTATTTTTCAAAATAATTGCTAACCCGTGCAATGCATGTGGTGAGCCGTGGCACAAATTTCTTTATGCCCTCCTCCTTCCCCCACTTCAGGACCACTTTCTGCACCTGCTCGTCGGTTGAAAATTTATTTTCATTCATACATGCCTTTAGAAAGGTGAAAAGATGATAATCTGAAGATGCCAAGTCAGGGTATTACGGGGAGTGGTTCAAAACATCCCAATCAGATGAGTCCATGATCGTATTGGTGGCTAAGACTGTGTGAGGACAGACGTTTTCGTGAAAAAAAGCACACTTCCTGGTCAGCATTCCACTCGAATGTTTTGAATGCTCCTATTGAGTTTTTTCAGCGTACACAATATTGTTGTGCGTTGATCGTCTCAACCTGAGGCCGAAATTCGACCAAAATGATGCCTTTTCGGTCCCAAAACACTGACGCCATGATTTTTTTCGCCTGAAATTGTGGTTTTCAATTTTTTAACAGATAGAGAATTGGTGTGACGCCAATTTGACTACTGTTTTATTCCCCAGGCATGTAATGAGTCACCCACTCTCATCTCTAGTCACATTAGAGCTCAGAAATCGTGACCTTTTCTTGTAGGTGAAAAGTGGATCACAGCACTTGACGGGATTTTTTCCGACATCTTTCGTGCAACTGGACACTACAACAGGTCAGGAGACCCCTCTATAACACTCAGTGTTGCCAACCTTCAAAAAATTAAAAACCACCTCCGTTATGGTCACAGTAGACTTACTTTCGGAAGATGCTAAGTATTTTATGACTTAAAGGAATGTTGAAGTTACATTTAAAGTTACAAATAAAATTTAGAAATATCACCAGAAATGTCCACAAGATTGTGCAACCATATCAATAGTGGACACCGTTTGACCTAGCAAGCTTATTTTTATAGAACTAATAATTATCTATTATGTGAAAAAGGACGGAAAATGTAGGAAATATTCGTGGTAAAGAAATCCCATTACCCCCAAAATTTCTAAAAAGAGTTTCGGGACGCGAATAAGAGTCTACAAAACATAAATCCTGTTAAAATAATCAATGAAATGACGAATCGTTGCAAGGATTTCCTAATACTGCACCAATATAAGCTTTTACACTTTTACAAAGTGTCGCATAACTGTCTACATTATTAAACTTCGCCGATGCGATCCGGAAAATTGCTCTAAAAATGTAGCGCTAATAAAAATGTCATATCATTTTTATGAAAGATTATGGTGACTCTAAGTGACGGCTTAGGTTTTTTCTACGAACGGCTTATAAATTGCTTGACTGTTTACCTCGATGTTTGGTTGTCGAAGACGATAAAGAGCCAAAAGGTTTAGCCTTCCCAAGAGATTCCAATTTTGGATGTAATGGAAAAATGCCGTCAACTTGACGACGCAATTTCGTCTAGTGTAACAATTTTCCATCACCTAAGGTTTCCCCGGAAAGGATGAAAGATTTGACGAACACGAGGAAAATATATTTATCCCGGTGAAGATGGTTCCGAAAATGATTTATGTCTATGATTTTTTAGCTGGATTTTAGCCTCTGAAACATTTTTTTTTTAATGTACTTTTTATTAGTTATTATTATGTAACAAATTGCTTTTTATCGAGTCTAGGTAAATTGAGAGAATTGCAAATTTTCGAAATCGATTTTTCGAATTGAATTATTCAAAATGCAATTTTTCGAACTTCAATTGACCGAAACACTAGTTTTTCGAATTGATATAAGTATGTATACAGTACGTACAAGAGTATTTTATTACAGGATGGAAAATACCAACTAACCTAACCTAACTTAACCTAACCTAACCTAACGTAACCTAACTTAACAGTATCTCGTTAGTCATAAGTCATAAGCAAGTGAAATATATATTTTAAAAGTTGATTAACCAAATCGAAAAATATGTCTTTCGGCCAATTGCTGTTCGAAAAATTAGTCTTTCAAAAAAACTGAAATTCGAACAATTGATTTCGAACAATTGATTTCGAACAATTGATTTCGAACAATTGATTTCGAACAATTGATTTCGAAAAATTGAATTCGAAAAACACGTCTGCTCCTCTTTTTATCTCAAGTACCATGTACTTTTTCCTACCCATTTGGCCAATATTGCTCGCTTGTGATTTGGGGTTCGATTTTATTTATTTATTTATTTAAACGACATAAAATGATTACCTTAACACGGGCATTAGCCTAGTATGGTAATCAAGATAGAAACATAAAAGTGTACTTTCAAAAATTGTATGAAATAAAAAAAAAAAAAAAAAGAATTTTACAATAAAGTGATACATGTAGTCTGACCGAATTTTCGGTTTCGGCCCAGTTTCGTCCAAAAATGAGTTTCGGCTTAGTTTATAAGAATAGAAATTATTTTGTTCCTCTTCATTTGGTTTGAGAGAAAACACTTATTTTTTCATACATTAGGTATTATTTGCATTAAAAGTATTTTGTTATTGTAGGTAGGTAGGTACTTTTTAATTTTAATTGTATTATTGTAGTTCATTAAAAAGAGTATTATTCGCATTAAAAATATTTTGTTATTGTAGGTAGGTGGGTACGTTTTAATTTTAATTATATTGTAGTTTATTAAAACGAGTGCCTTACAACATGACCAAAGTTTAGAAGAAATTATTTGGTTATGTGGTTAAATACAGTGTTTATTTTAATTTAATAACATATTACTTTATTCTTAAGATGAAAGAGTATTTTTCGTTTAGTGTACCTAAACAAATTAGGTTTAAAAAAAATTGTCTTCTACCTTTTATTTTATGTTATTTGTTAATAATGTTCAAATAGGTAATACCTACTATTTCTTTTAAAAAAAAAAAAATATTTACGAAGCGATTTACGATAACGATTTCAAAAAGCATAAACAATTTATTTGAAATAAGGAGTGATAATTATGTTATGTTTATTTTTAGTTCAGATATCAGAGACTGAATGATTAATATGTGATTTAAAAATAAAGGCTGATTGATTAAGATTGACTATTTTTTTTCACAAAAACATGACCTTATATGGAAGTTTCGGTTTCGGTTTCGGTTTCGGCCGTAAAAACTAGTTTCGGTCGGACACTATACATGATATTATTACAGAGGTACACAGGAGGGTATCAGTATTATATGTAGAAAGAAATAAGAATGTATGAGTACACAAAAATAATATCTCTGAAGTGATAGTTCTTATAAGAAGTAAAATGAGATAACATTGAAATGAAATATATACTCCTGTAAAAGTTAAATAATATACATACTAGGTTTATACAAGACCGACATAAAACAATTTATTATTACTATTTTTTTAATAATAAATCGATTATGATTTTTGAATTAGGCAATTCACCCTAAAAAGAGTGCTTTGTGCCAAAAAAGTTAAGAAAGATAGATATAATTATAAGAGAATAATAGGACAAATCAAATATTGAAGTCGTTCAAGTCAATGAAAAAACGCAAGAATTGTTTAGAGACAGCAAATACGGAATACTGAGGGGAGAATGGTGGGTGATTTTAATGAGCAAACGATGTATGCTTTTGAAGGAAGAATGCTTTCTACAATTAAAAAAGACATGGTCAAGAGTCTCCTCCTCCACACCGCACTGGCAGAGTGAACTCAAATTTTAAACAAATGAGCTGCAATAGAGCAGTGACCAATTCTCATTCTCGAAATGCATGAAATAATTTTTTGGATTTTTTTTTGCCGTGGAACCAAGGTTTACTTATGTATGTGATTTTGAATTCCAGCATAGAAAGATCCAGTTCGTGTTTTCGTATCTGACCAATTTTCTTCCCAGGAACGAGACATGTCAGATTTAAGAACAGAGAAGGCGTCAGATACAGGAATTTTAAAATCTAAAGGAATAGAACCATTGATTGCTCCAAGTTTAGCAAGAGAATCGGCTTTCTCGTTACCCTCGATTCATAGATGACCAGCCAATATTGTTTCAAACTTTGATTCGTTTAGAGAATTGATGATGTTTTTAATGACACAAATTAGGTAGTCTTCTGGACATCGAAAGGTATTTGAGGATATACGAATAAACTGAAAATATTTGAAAATCTCCTACTACCACCGCAGTAAGCTGAAAATGTTGCTTGTGTTGTGATCAAGGACTTAGCCAGCTAAGGAATCGAACACGCGACGCCTGGGTGGGACCCAAACGCGATGCCAACTCAGCCACTGGCCGGTCAAAGTATGATGTATGTAAGATAAAAGCTAGTATTTAGGTATAGGATACAATTATTTCATGTGTGTTACAACCAAAAAAGGGAATATTAAGTACTCTTAAGGTATAGAATATTATAAAATGGTATAATATTTATTTAAGCAGAATAAAAATGTGTAAAAAAGGTGACTTGTTAGTAAATATAATGGAGCAAAATTGTCAACATCAAGAATATAAGTTTTAAGATTTTCACGGCCAAAAGCATTTTCGTTATTTGTTTTTGGGGTGTTATGCCGTGTTGCGCTACCTCCTTCTTTGGATAAAGAAATAACGAAAATCAAGAATAAATAACGAAACATATAACGAAAATCAAGAATATAATTTATTCTTTGGTTTTTTTTTTGGTTTAAAACACAATTGACCGAAGTACCAAACCACTTTCCCCACGAATTTTAGGCTATTTTTTCTGTTATAAACTTGTACACTTACTAGTAGTTTTGTGAAAAAGCTTGTTTCTTATTTTCTTACAATAAAATGAAAACGAAAATTTCCCCTGGAATCATTAGATTTTAAATAGGTACTTAACCACTGGAGCGACAGCGCATTTAAAAACTTTTTCCTCCGTTTGCTCGCGATTTTCAGAAGATCATTTTAAAAATTTTTCGACAACATAAAAAAAATCATACCTTCGAACTTTAACATGGAGACATAAAAACTTATTATATTTCTATACAGGCAATGAATTAACCCGTATTTTACCGTTTATCTCATATTTGTAGAATTTATAAAAAAAATAAAAAAATGTAAAGTTTACAACCGCGCGAATCCTGCGTAGTTGTTACTTTGAAACATCTGCCGTGAGAGATACTTACTCGAGTCAACATAGAATATTTTCGATTTCTGTATATTATCTGTGCTATACTTCATACTGAAAGTGCATATCTTTGGAAAAATTACTTAATTTTAACCGTAAACAGCTGATCAGAAATTCTGCGTGAATTTTTTTTTTTTTTTAACATCGTTCTAAAATAGTCTACGAAGTTCAGATTGGCATAGATGTGGTCGTAATAGAAAAAAGCATTTTAATAGCTTCATCTAATTTTAATAAATATAGTTGACTTTTTTATCCGAAAAGCAATTGGAGACATTTAAAATGGCGCCAATATATGGCAGAAATCGTTCCTGCGGTTAAATACCTTCCTACTTAATTTTAAATCATATTATATTGTATTTGACTTTTTTTATTTCAAACAAGGCACACAATTTGTCCAAAAAAACGTCGCCATCCTAATGACGATTATTTTTTCAAGCCTTCTTTAGGTAGGTCTTTTTTTTATTTATTTTTTTACATTAACTCCACACAGGAGGCCCCGAGGAAAATAAAAATAATTTCCCTCAGGGCCTATGTCATCTGGGATGCTGTGTGGAGGGTCTTTTTGAGGAGAGGAAGGAATGAACATTGGTCTTGAAGAGACCCATGTTGTAGGAAGGAGGAAACACAGAGGCCGGCAAATCATTCCACAGCCGAGCTGTTGAACACAAGAACGAGTCGAAGAAACGACCCGTTCTCATGTGACAAATGTAGGTCTGGTAGGTATCATGCAATATTGAAAAATGCGAATAAGAAAGTCAATGAACAATGATTTAATATTTGAAAATTTAATCTTTACTGAACTATTAAAATGGCCACAACGTTCTAATAGAAACGGAAGGTACAAACAAAGTACGTACAATATATGATTTTGAGATTTTCACGGCCAAAAGTATTATTGGTTTTTATTTATGGGGTGTTACGCCGTGTTGCGCTACCTCCTTCTTTAGCCAACGTCTCGGACAGCGTAACAGTGTCCATCATCAAGGCAGATGTGTGCCACATACCAGTGGCGGTTTCTATGCCATTATGACGTTGTAGCCAGTTACATATGCGGTTTTTCAAATCAATAATTATGAACGAATATATTACAATAATTATGAACGAATATATTTCAATAATTATGAACGAATATATTACAATAATTATGAACGAATATATTACAATAATTATGAACGAATATATTTCAATAATTATGAACGAATATATTACAATAATTATGAACGAATATATTACAATTACGCATTTTTAGTACAGTGATCAGAATCGGTGAAATAAACTTTAAATCTTCCCCACATTTTTGAGAGTATTCATAAGTTAGTGAAAATAACCCATTATGAACAATTTTGCATTGTAATTTTCTAACATTTTACAAAACTTGTCAGTTTTTAATTATTAACCTCTCTGGCTTTCGAAACAACTCATTTAGATCTCATAGAAATCGTAATGTCTGCCTTATTATGATGGTTGGAAATATGATGTAAACGGTGTTGGAAAGAGAAAACACCACGCTTTTAAAAATTTAAAAGTTATCCACAAAATAATTAAAATACCCCTTTATGAATCCAAATTTTCCCGCCGCAATTAAAAAATGTAACTTTAAGAATTTTTTATAAATTGTTTTTACATGAAATGATAGAAAAGCTAGTTGATGATGACGTTTATAATATATTAATCTAATAAAATATGTTTGTCTGTGTGTGATTTTTTCGTTACCAGTAATTTTAATTGAAAAAACAAAGTTTAAGGGCCCGCAACCCGGATTTGTACAGATATATTACATATTTCCCTTAAACACGGTAAGTTTTAAAGCTCTTAAAAAAATATATGTTTTTCTTGAAGATAATATCTGGACTTAGCCCGCGCCGAAACGCAAATTATATAAAATTCCCTCGATAGAAAAAAACCGCAAAGTGTGCTCCAAAAATTATTATTAACACGTTTGTTTCAGTTATTTTACAAGTTATATGTATGAAAAAATTCACAGTGTTTCTTTAAATGCTGTTTAAGATAATGCCCGTATTAAGATTTTTGCTCTATTTTAAACGAGTCGTGTTTTATTAAACATTTTCGCAATTTTCGCAACGATTTTGTCGCTGTAAATGTTAGCGCTTCCTCTAACATTCGTAATTTCGTATCTCTCCATCTTCTTCTTTTCGGGCCCGGTTGCAGAGCCTTAAAACGCTAAACCCGGAATGAATGTGCATTATCATGCACCCAGTCAGAGAGTGGTGTCCTTTGATAGGTAATATTGGATAAAATCGGATAAAAATAGTAATTTTATGGTTGTTCGTTGCTCGGCTACATGTTTTTAAAGATTGAATAAAATAAATTATATGTTTATTTCGATTAATAAAATTTGAAAACGTATTTCATTACGTTTCAAAAACAATTTTTAGTTTTCGAATGCATTCAGAAATATTACATTTATTTGGATTTTATTGCAAAGCCGAAATATTTTGACCTTCCGACAAAATATGCTTGAGGCATGAGTGGTTGTACTAATAAAGCTTTAAAAAATTAATATTTTAAAAATAGGTTTTTTACGCTAAGCCCGTCGTTGATAAATAATAATATTTATTATGTGAGAAGTCTCCACATCTATTATATTAATAAAATTATTTAATTTCACGCGTTATTAGAAAGAGAGGAGGAATTTACGTGAAATTTCTACCCCGGTAATAAAATATTTGTTTGCTTGATTTTAATCCCCTGTCGATGTCTTTATTTAGAAGAGCAATAATATGTAAGCAGGGGAGGCAGGGGCTACATCGAACAGTCGGGAAGGGGCAACTCCACGCAGCGGAGGTGGGGCAATTCCGTACAGCGCACACAAGGACGACCAAAACACGGCGCCAAAGATAGAAAAAAACATTGTTTTGCAAGAATTTATTTTGTGAACGTAACCCATAAGCACGCAAGTATAGATATGTAACGTGCTGAAAATATTTCTCTTTTGCATCTGATTCGTTGACGTGGCAGCTGCGTTCGTCCTGTTTACCTTATTTAAAAAATCAGAAAGATTTCAACATGGACATTAAAACTTTAGATATGTACATTAATTAGAATTTACTTTTAATACAACAGTCTTAAACGTAATAGGGATATAATATATGTTTTTATTTTACACTAATTTTGTTAAAAAAATAAAATGAAATCTTTATTTCAACTAGAGTTTTGAAAAAAGTTCCACCGAGTTCCACGCCCATATATTTAATTTAATTTAATTAATTAATTCAAAATACAGAAAAAATTCAATACTAAATAAATTATATTTTTTAATTACGACCACCTGACTCCAACTAACCTTAAAAGTTTTTTTTTTACTCAATTTCTTATCAGAATTTCAAATACAAATATTGTTGGCGTCGTAAATTGAT
Source organism: Limnephilus rhombicus (assembly GCA_929108145.2). Classification (NCBI taxonomy): domain Eukaryota; kingdom Metazoa; phylum Arthropoda; class Insecta; order Trichoptera; family Limnephilidae; genus Limnephilus; species Limnephilus rhombicus. Next base: position 32,770,709 of record OV815287.1, read on the forward strand.
AATTTGGCCGTGTGTGCAGCGGGAGGTGGGGCAGAACCGAACAGAGGATGAGGACAAATCGACTGGAAAATTACATTGATCTCCGATATTTCCCGAATAATGAATAGCTCTAATGCGATTACACATACTTATCTTCTTTGGAATTTATCGCATTCATATTTGATGTAATGGAACCGGGAATATTAAATTTATTAGATCTACAATAATAACGGGGCTAAGACGGATAAAAATATTATAGCCTATTATGTTTTGTATTAAATGGATAATTTTTTTCACGTTATTGCGTATTTGTTATATGAATTTTGGGACAGAGTACCTAATCTATATTAAGAGGGAATTATTAGTATCAATTTACAGATCGGACGATTCAATTTACTGTTTGTTTCGAGAATCTCTATTGAAGAATTTGTTAACCACTCACGCTTTGGGCCTAAGTAAATATTTCTTTTGCAAAAAAATCCAAATAAATGGAATATTTCTTAACGCACCCAAAAACTAAAAACTGTTTTTAAAGGGTGATAAAATGAGATTTCAAATTTTATAATTCAAAATAAACGTATCATTTTTGAAGAAAACAAATTTTGAATGATATCATAAAAAGTTTTAAAAATGGCTAACCTTGTGTTTTTTCTAACTAAAATTATTAATAACAAAAAAACAAACATATTTTATTTGACAAATATGTTATAAGCGTAATCTTCAACTCACTTTTTTGTCGTTTCATATAAAAATAATTAATAAAAAAATCATAATTGCGGTCGTAAACTTTGGCTCCACAAAGGTGTACATTTTAATTATGTTGTGGTTAACTTTTAGATTTGAGTATAAATAAAGCAGAGTGTTTTATCTTTTTAATACCGTTTGGATTATATTTCTAACCATGATAGTAAGTAGTAAGAGAGATACAACGATTTCTATGAGACCTATATGAGTTGTTCCGAAAAGCGAACAAATTAGCCTGAGCGGTTTATTTTTGGTGGGATTTCATTGAAAAATACTTATTTAAAATATTTTTTTATTTTTATTAACGCCTTTTTAGGGGCCTTTAAAATGAATAGTTAACATCAGTATTTATTATGCATAACCGAACTGCCTCAGTAACAATATTTTGTATTTGTTTTGTGATAAATTAAAGATGTCCATTGACATTAGATGTACATTGGTTTCCTGATTATTTCCCTCCATTAGTATTCTGGGCAAAGAGGAATACCTATAGTAATTAGTCCCAAAATTTATGCACTGAAAATACATCCCTAATTCTAGAAGTAGGGCTTACAAATGTTGGGATTTATAACTGTGCTAACTAGAAATTTCAACAATATTGAACGTATTAAACTGTTATATATTTCCTCTGTTAGAAGTCAACTTGAATACAATTCTCTCATCTGGAACCCACATTATAATATTCATGTATAAGCTATTGAAAAAATACAAAATAAAGTCTTACGTTTTAAAAATTTCAAAATGTGTATTCCAGCAATTTTGTTGTACTACAACACTCTTTTAAAAGATATGACTATACTTAAGTTGCCAGACAGAAGCATTTTTACCGACTTGGTATTTCTTGGTGCATAAAATTTAGTTGATAGTCCAGAATTGCTCGCATTGATAAGATTTTCAAAGCATTATAGTAGCAGATACGTTATTGGATTTTCGCGGCCAAAAGTTGTATCGTTATTTGTTGTGGGGTGTTATGCCGCGTTGCGCTACCTCCTTCTTTAGCCAACGTTTCGGACAGCGTTGCAATGTCCATCATCAGGGCAGATCCGGCAGATGTGAGAAGGTAGCGCAACACGGCCTACTACCCTAAAAATAAATAACAAACATACTGTAGCACTTCAATAAAAATAATTAAAACATAAACACTTTCTTTCTTTGAGTGGCATCGCAAATCGCAACGCATGCCGGGAACTTGCTATTAAATAAATAAATCACAAATTATCGTAAAAATAATGAACTAAAGAAATGGACATTTATTCAATCCAGCCTCATTTTTTCTCAATTCCGGCTGGTCGGAGAGCTAAAACTGTGAACATTTCCTTAAAGATCCAAGGTCAAATATCGCAAACTGGTATTTTTAAGTGTCTCGCGGTTTCGTTAACCAGATGACATTGAAAGGAGATTGCACCGTAATTGATGTGTTGTCTCACATAGGTTGTTATAAATTTACTCTTTTCAGAACTTGAGTTTCAACTTGGTAAGTCAAGTAACATCGGGTGATTTTTCACGGGTAAGAACTAGTAGGTAAGGGAACGTAACCATACTACGTGACCAACTTTTTGCAATTTTTAACCCCCCCCCCCGGTGACCAAAAGATATATTTTAATTACGTGCGGAGTCCCACAGGGGAGTGTACTTGGCCATTTATTACTCCTCATCTACATAAAAGAACTGTGTAACATTGAAATTGAAGGTAAAATCGTGACCTTCGCTGACGATACAGTTCTTCTCTGTCAAGCAGCCAAATGGAAAGATGTATTCATAATAGCCGAAAAAAATTTGTCAATTGTCAAAAATTGACTAAACAGTGATACTCTTACCGTTAATACAATCAAAACAAAATACATCACACATAGTATTACACAAAAAGGTCAACCTCCATCAAACGTGACCCAATTCAAAAGATACAAAAGGCGATAATTAAACTAATCCTGCAAGTAAATATAAACAAAATTTATTATTAAATATTCTAAAATACACACACTAGAAGACAGACGTAAAATAAACGACTTAACATTTTTATATTTTAAATTTGACTGTTGCAAACTCCTGCAACTCATAAACTTACGAATACCGACAGTAACTACACGACAAAATTCACTATTCTACTGTGGCATTCATAAGCGGAACTACATTGCCCACTCTCCAATACAATGATTTCAAACTATGGGAACTCAATACTTAGGTGATGTTGACATATTTAACATAAACTTGGCGAATTTTGTTGAACTTGTAAAAAACTTATTCCAAAACTATTCCTAAACATATCTGTACTTTTGTAAACCCATGAAATCGCTGTATTTTTGTATTTTTATGACTTGTGTGCTTTTTTATCTAATTTTATTTTTATTATTTCTTTATCTGTTTAGAAATCATCTGTCATGAATTAATTGTACTACCAAACATGTAAAAGCCCTTTGGGCGTTAAATAAATAAATAAAAATAAAATAAATAAAAGTGCCATTCTACACAGATTCAAGCGAAATATACAAAACATTAGAAGTCATGTCAATAAAACAACTTTATGCCAAATCTGCTCTGCTACAGCTCCTCCAAAACAAACTCCATATTCCAATTCAACCAAAAACAATAATAAAAACCAGGTCCTTAACAAATATAACCCTGAATATACCGATAACACACACCACACACGGACAAAGACATTTTCAGTAATATTTAATTATTTTATTTTTATTATTTTATTTTTATTATTACATTTATTACATACAAGATATAACAATATAAAAAGAAGCTTTGACTGTCCAACTAGGAAGGTTTCCCGTTTTAGGACAGTCAAATTGGCAGGTTGCGTGTACATAATTTCACATTAATGGATTCAATAATAATTAACAATAATGGTACATATTGGGGGAGTTACTTAGATATTAGGTACAATATCAGATATAAGTTGTGTTATTCTAGGTATACATCAGTAATAAACAATAAAATCCACGTAGGTACATGTAAAATATAAAATAAAATAAAAATATAACATATAAATGTAAGAAAGAGAAATAAAAATAAAAATAAAAGTATTTTTTTAGGAAAATACAAATTAGCAGTAATAAACAATAACATCCAGATAGATACATGTAAAATATAAAATAAAAATATAATATATAAATGTAAGAAAGAAAAATTAAAAAAATATATTTTTTAGGAAAATACAAAATACAAAATCGAAGAAATCAACTCAGACTACGTTTTTTAATAATTTTTCAGAATCTGTCCTACCTAAGTCTAATAACCATTTTGTAATTTTAGTACCGAAGGATGATAATTCACACAGTTTAAAGTGAGAGGGGATTTTGTTGTATATTTTTGGTCCCAGGTATGAGAAAACTTTTTGATAAGCCGCAGTATTGCTTGTAGGAATGGAAAGGTCGTTTCTGCTCTTACTTCTGGTTTGATGATAATGATCGACTGTTATCGTTTTGCTTATATTTTTGTGGACGCAGATTGTTATTTTTTTTATGTAACATTGTCGAACATCAAGCACATTAAACTCCTTGAAGAGAGCGTCGCTCGAGTATCTGAAGGGTTTCTTCATAATGACGCGTAGAATGGATTTCTGTGCCTTCAGTAGCGGGTATAATATTGTTAATCCTGTTCCACCCCATCCAATGCAACCGTAGGTTATGACGGAGTTACAGAGCCCGTAGTATATTTTTTTAATGTCTTGAGTTTTTATAATTTCCCGCAATGCTATAAATATATAAATAAGCTTGCGCACTTTATTAGCTGTGTTTTCAATTTGTTGTTTCCATTTAAGGTGGTTATCCACTATTATACCTAAATATTTAATAGATTTAACACATTCAAGGGTTTCGCATTTACAAGTATGGTTATTATTTCCAAGGCTACACTTAATATTATGTATTGTGAGGTGATGAGGTGTTTTGGGTTGCCCTGCAAGGGTAGCGCTAAATGTGAGATATTTTGTTTTTTGTATGTTTAGTGTAAGCAAATTACTGTCCAGCCACTGTTTTACTCTGTTTATACCTGTGTTCGCAATGTGGTGTGTTTCTATCCAATCATCTCCTTCAAACAAAATAACTGTATCGTCAGCGAACGTGATAATTTTGCCACCAATGTGTTGGTTACAAAGTTCGTTTATGTATATAATAAAGAGAAGGGGCCCAAGTGTACTTCCTTGTGGTACCCCAAAAGTGTATTTTAGTGAAGTGCTAATAGCCTCGTTAATTCTGGTTTGTTGAAATCTATTAGATATATAACTTTCTATCCATTGAAAAGCTTTTCCCTTTATTCCTATATTTCTAAGTCTCTGTAAAAGAATTTTATGAGATATTGTGTCAAATGCCTTGGCCAGGTCCAGGAAAAGGACAATAGTTTTCTTGCCACGGTTCATATTCCCTGCAATAGTTTCCGTGAGACATGCGATGGCATCATCCGTTCCCTTACCCGACCGAAAGCCGTATTGGTTTGGACTTAGAATGTTATGTTCCTCCACATATTCGTTTAACCTAGTTTTGAAAAGCTTTTCAATGACTTTGGATATCGCTCTTAAAAGAGATATTGGCCTGTAGTTTTCTACAAGAGATTTAGGTCCACTTTTGTGAATTGGGACAATTATTGATTTTTTAAAGTGATCAGGAAATATTCCTGATGCAAAACTTAAGTTGTAAATATATGATAGCGGAGCAGAAATCTGATTTTTTATTTTTTTTAGTATTTGTGTATTTAGACTATCTGGACCCTTTGCATGTGTAGTATTAAGGCTGTTGATTATTTTTAAGACCTCTTCTACAGTAGTTGGTTTAATATCAAATGAAAAAAGATTGTTCCTTTGTTTCAATTGTCGATGCTAAAGAGTCTTCCGTTTTCTGGGTTTCTAATAAAATTTTTTTTGCTAGATTTGACCCAACAGATGCAAAATATTGATTAGTATGACATGCAATTGATTGATTGTCAGTTATAATCAAATTTCCGGTGTTTAATTCAGTTACCGATGTACTGGTATTTCTTTTACTTTTAGTTATGTCTCTGACAACATTCCACATGTTTTTGCTGGAATTATCTTTATCAAGTAAGAATTTATAATAACGCTCTTTACATTTGCGAATAACGGTTTTGCAAATATTACGGTATCGGTAATAGTTTTGCTGTTTAGTATCGTTCAATGGGTCTCGTTTAGCTATTTTATGAAGGAGATTTCTTTTGTGTATAGATTTAACAATGCCGTTGGTAATCCATGGGGTGAGATGTATTTTACTATATGGAATGCGTTTAATTATTGTGTGTTTTGTTATGAATGTATTGATTTCATTAATAAAATAGTTTAGAGCATTGTTAACTTCAGTCTCTTTATAAACATATTCCCAATTTTTATTATTAAGATCATTTAATAAAGCCTCATAATTGATAATCTGTTTGTGATTAATTTTATGTTTTTTGGGTATTGAGTTTGGGATACTGATTGCAGTAGTGTAATATGCAACCAAACTTTTTAATTATATGCCCATTACTCTGAAACAACTAGTAACTACAAATGCATCTACAAACATTCACAAAAAACATATCACAGCCTGGATCAAAAATCAAGATATTCACTTTATTCAAAATACTTTAATCCCTAACCAAACATAACCAAACCATAAAAAGTGTAAAATAAATAAACAAGTCTTTCAAGAATTTATCAACTATTCATATAAACATATATATACTTTATATATGCGTTTAATATATTGCTAAATAATCAATGTACAATAACCATTAAAATGTAAATTAAAAGAAAAAAAAAACTGACTTTCTAACACAACACATAAATACTTGTACTTGTCACACTTAATCATAAACACGTAAACACCTCAGCACAGGTTCTCCTAAAAGAAGTGTTCACGAAACATACAATATTACCAACCAACAGTTTCACCTTCTCAGACCTACTTTACACCCAACATAATAAAATATAATATTAATATGTAAAAATGTTTTCAAAATATATTATATAAAAATGTTAATAATAACGTAAAAAATGTTATATATAGAAATAAATAAATTTAATTGGTCTATAATTTTTTTTTTTAATGAATGTTAAATAAAAACCTTGTAATATTTTAAATGGATAACTAATCAGTCGCACAATGAAAACAATAAATAAATTCTTATTCAAACATAACAAACGCATTTTTGGCACCATCGTAATTCAAAATTAATAGAATAGTTATATAGCTTCAAAACCACGTTTATTGTTTAACAAACCAAAACGTTTCATAAGCAATGCTTCATCAGGGTTTATTTAAAACCCTGATGAAGTAAGCATTGCTTTTTGCAGTAATTTTTTTGCAGTAAGATATGTAGTAAAGATGAAATTAGCATTGCATTAGTTTTACAATAAAAATAGTTAAAACTAAGTATTCTATTAATTTTAAATAAATAATTACGTATGTAAAATCATATGAACTGTATAGCTGTTCATTTTTAGAAAATAATGTGCCCCCCCCGGGGCTGATGCCCTGCCTGCTCAGACGACTCAACGCCAATGAAAACTGGAAATTCTTTCCACGCAGAAAAACCAATATAAGAAAATTCGTATTTAATATTGATAAAAGGAATTCTTCGCGTCTCAATATCGATGGATTTGGAAAAAAATCTGCTTTTACCTTAAATTTCACGTGGAAAAGCTGTCATTATAAAGCATTCTGAGGAAGTGATTTACAGCGGCTCTCCGGGCTGGAGGAGCGCTTAAGCCTCCCTCGTTCTGGAGCCCCGCCTTTCCCGCCCTGCAGACTCCCGTCCTCGCCCTGGCTCCCGGGAGATGGGAAAGTAGAAGGGGAGGTGCAGGCCCGGACTGCCCGGCTGGCTACTGGAGTTTGTAACAGCCAAAATAAATATGTCGATCATCCAGTTGATTAGTCAGACATTGTAATTTGAGCTGAGTCAGTTGTACATATTTATGTAAAAAATTTATCCTCTATCTCCGTGGTCGTCAAAGTGCGGCCCGTGGCGGATGTTTGTGCGGCCCGCACAAATATCAGCCGCTTTTTTAAAAACTTTTTTTTTCATGTACAATTATATTAACCTGATTTTTATTTTTTGAAAATTTTTTGTGTTTATTACATGATTTTAAAACGTTGTTTTTAATTGATTGACATTTGATTTCAAAACGCTGATTTTAATTGATTGACATTTGCTTTTAAAACACCCAGTTGGTTTTTGGATACATCCTAAGTCGATTTTGAACGCGCATATAGTGCACGTCATAGGTCATAACGCCCCCTTGTTAGTGTTTGAGACTTTCAGGAGGGGCAGTAGAGGACCCAGAAAAAAATAGAGGGCGTTGAGAAGGCACAGTGAGGGCGTGGGCAGATTAAAAAAATATGGTATAAAAAGACAAAAAAACACACTAATCACGTAGGTACTAATAAAGCAAAGTAAATTTTAATATTGGTTAATTTTTGTTATTGTATGTATTGTAATCATTTTTATCAAGTGTGCAAAAATTCAGTGCTTGTATTTCAGCATGAAAATTGAACTGAAAGATAAATTAGATAATATGACAAAAAAAAAATTATATAATATTTGGTTGATTTATAAAGTGCCGCTTTTGTGAAAAATCACATCAAGGGCGCTGTAAATGAATATAATATCAATTGTATTATTATTAAGAATATTACCATGAATACAAGAAGGAAGGAGGTAGCAACCCGGAATTTAAAAATTAAAATGTAAAAGAATTGCTTTTTTAACTTCCTAAACAAAAAGACAACAAATAAATTTTAATACTCAGATTACTCATAAACATCACAAAATCAATTTAAGAATAAATATGTACTATTAATAAATACGTGGTATTCTTAAAGAATGATACAATGGTACAACCAAATATGTACCATTCTTGCCCTTGTTACAATCTGGTTTGTTATTGTATTTACGTGTTCACAATATATTATACCACTGGGTCAAACGACCGACCTTAATTGGATCTGATCTTGGCTCGCGACCGTCAACACAGGCAGTGGCCGTTCGGTCAGCCTCGGCAGCATTCGTGTCTTCGCAAATTCAACAAGTACCCATGTGACGGAACTTGATAGAAGCTCTAAGACTAACAGCATCTATGGATATCAACAAAAACTATGTGTCTTTTCAAAACACTACAGGGTGTGATATTATATATTAAATGAAAAAAACACGTTTTGTGGTACACAACTTTTATTGAGTTAATAAATGACAGCCAAACAGGTGTCGCTTATCTCAAGATTCATCGGAGTTTAAAATAATAATAAAATTTGACTGATTTATAAAGCGCCGTTTTCGTGAAAAATCACCTCAAGGGCGCTAAACAAATAAATATAAAATATAATTATATATAAGCCCTGACGAAACTTGAGACAAGCGAAACCTGTGTGTTTTTCATTAATTGAAAGTTATATTCATTTAAAAGGTGAAAATTGAAAATTTTTAGACTTTCTGACTTACTTGAAAAATCTCTTCTATCTATGTTTGTCAATGCTTTGTTTAGTGTCTAGGTTTCCATGTCGTACGTCGTACAGAACAGAGAAGACAGCAATGAAAAATTATATTTCTTTAATGTAGATTAAGGTCACGGAAACAGAAGTCATCTCTTCAAATTCTGCGCATAACTCAAAAACACATTTTTAAATCAAAGCCGGGCCTTTTGACTTTTGATAAACTGGCGAGCTCCGTGCCCAGTGGCGTAGCGTGGGTTTCGGCCGCCCGGGGCGGAGGTTAACGGTGTGCCGAGTACTCTTCCAATAAAATCATACTTATAAATTCTACTACAAATTTATATATAACTGCTCTCAGAAATCGAGAATGGTATGCCTATAATAGAGTTTCGCATCTTCATCATGCATACGTATGGAATGCAACTCAAATGCTTGACTCGGTATACACGATGAATCAGCAACTTACTGATATTGATAACACAAAACTGGTTAAAATTAAACTAAATATGCGGTGTATCAAAACTACACTCAGAACATTAAAATGGTTTTTCTTTGATTCTAGCGGCTTTTACATTCTGAACACAAAACTGGTTTTAATTAAATTTTTGTGCGATTAACTAAAACTATACTCAGAACATGAAAATCGTTTTTCTTTGATTCAGCCGGCACTTCCATTCTGAACACAAAACTGGTTTTAATTAAATCTGTATGTGGTGAATTAAGACTACACTCAGAACATGAATATGATTTTTCTTTGATTCTGGCAGCACATACAGAGTCTGCAACTAGAATTTTATAACTGAACTTCGAATAAGATAATGTTTTCCTTTGAATTGTGTCCGCAGATGAATCCTCAAATGGAATTTTACATTCTGAAAACTGGTTTATAAAACAGTTTTAAAATAATGATTTGAAATGGTTTAAATTTTTCCAAGATAATGTTATTGTTTATTGTGAAAATTTGCCGCCCCCCTTAAAAGTGCCGCCCGGGGCGGGCCCCCCCCCCCCCCCGCCCCCCCCCGCCCCCCCCCCCGCCCCCCCCCACGCTACGCCAAAGTCCGTGCCAAAGAGACCCCTTTCTCTTTCTTCATGAGTTTATAAAGACCCCTTTCTTTCTCTTGGGCATACTCGGTATGAACCAACTACGGGTCAGAAGGGATGGTGACCCGCCAATTCAGAATGAAACCAACTCAGAACCACCCCAGAAAGGTCATTAAGAGTGATGATAACAAAAAAATTGGTTAAATAGGTTAAGTTAGGTTAGGGTTTGCGGCAATTTTAAAATTATTTTTTCATGGCTTTTAATGACCTTTCTGAGGTGGTTCTAAGTTGGTTTCATTCTGAGTTGGCATGGAACCGAAGGGATGCGCTCATTGTAACACATTTCTTTAGAGTGATTCGTGGACGGTTCAAAAACTCAGCTATCATGGAGAGCATTAGTTTCTTTGTTTTCGATGGTAATCTCCGTCACCGAACGCCTTACTGTTTAATCTCCCGACCCGCAGAACTAGCTTGCCAATGGTCATACCAGTCAGAAGAGCTCTGACTTGTTGTTAAACAGAATCACTTCGAATATCGATAAGGGCGGCTTGCACCAACTATCGCTAATTTTATCTTAAATTGTATTTAACTAAATGCAGCAAAGTCACTAAATACATTTAACTTAAATGTGTTTAGTTTCGTCCTGCACCAAGCAGGTGGAGCGGTAATTTAGTTAAAATAACATTTAGCGTCGGTAAAACAGTTACCGCTGTTAAAGCGTCGGTAAAACAGTTGCATTGTTCCTTAGCACCACCCACACGCACACTTTTTGCACAGCGACTTGAAGTGGCGAGGGCACTATCGCTCCGAATTGTCCGTGTGGGGGGTGCTTAAATTTCCGAGTGTCAAAATATTTTGAGGTTATGTTGTGGTTGCGTAGTGAATTATTTTATTTTGATCCAGTAAATGAGTTCGAAAATAAAACAAACATAACTATGAAATGGGGCAAAAAGAGGTTTTGTTGTTAGATTTAAGAATAACACAAATATCTGAGTAGTAATTTTGTTTTTCATTTCATTTATGTAGGTTGTTTTAAACTATTATAAGAATGCTGTAGGTGTATTTTAAGTTTACAACCTTCAAAGTATTCCTCCATAAATAAATCAATACCTATTCCTCAATAAGAAATCTTTAAAACTTTCTGACACTGAGTATCAGATAAATTTTTTCTTGTGTTTACTTCTCTCACTATAAACTGTCTACTTATAAAATCTATAATTTCTTCGTCACCATCAGAATAAAAAACAAAAGTCCATCGTGAATACAAATTAATAAATGAGACAGATTTCAGAAATATTAGACAATCGGAAATCAAAGGAATAACCTAAAATTGTTTTGACAGAACTTGCTCGCTAAACATGTTTAACTTAGTTAAACAGCCCTTTCTGGGTATTTAACTTTGACAGTTCTTTAAATGCGTTTAACGGCTTAAATTTTGTGGTGCAAGACGCCAAGTCGACTTAAATCAAATAATGTGTTTAACTTGACATTTAAATCAAATTTAACTTTTGGTGCAAGCCGCCCTAAGTTTAACATCAATTAAGCGCAATTTAGACGGCAAGCTGTGTTGTTGTTAATTTTAACCTGCTTATCTTATCTTAAATATTGATACGTATCGACGGGCTCGAACCGCCTGATTACGAACTTATAACAAATTTGAAATTAAATAACATCACAATGTTCAAGACTCAACAACAATGGTTCAATTTAGATACTTACCAAAACCAAATTATAATACAAACCTCGGCTAGCTCCTCCCAGGGATATTGTGTTCTCAATTCGATCGGATCTGATTCAAAACGATCGTCGCTTCATTTATTGAATAAAGATAGGGTTTAATAAATTAGAAGATCTCTTGTCGCTTTTAAATAATTGGTGAATTTATTAATGACTCGACGCTTCTAGGAAAAGCTTTTAATCTCTTTGTGAACTCAAGGTTAATGATTCTAAAATATAATAAACGGGTTGAATGATAACACATAATAATATAAGTTGTACGTACGTTACCCCGTCTCGGGTTTCATCTGGGCAGAGGACCTCGTCCGGAAACACCACTGACTTGATTTAGATATATAAAATTTAACTTTATTTTAAATTACGTGTTCCAACAAACGTTGGAACAAAAAGGATCTAGGCGGCCCCGGCCAAAATGCGAAAGACCGACCCATAGCGCAGTTAAAACCAGAAGAAGCGGTAAAGAAGCCCGCAGACCGCAGGCTGCCGCATCGCCCCGCCCACCGAATTCTTAGCCAATCAGAAGATCTAGCCAATGTTGCAAACTTTTGACAACTATTATGAAATATTTAGTACCTGATGACGGAAATAATCATATAGGGGTGGGAAGTTATAATTCAAGAAAGTACTTCATGACAATATTTTCTCTCTTTTAAAAACGCTTTGAAATGATAATTTTGTAAAATGAATAAATTGAATTGAACTGACTAATATTGAAAAAATTGTTTAATTTTGTAGTTTGTAACCAAAACAGGGCCATCTTAAACCCTTACCATGGCCGTATGACCTAAGTGAGAGTCCGCCCCTGGGGGAGATTGGGGTAGGTTGGTTATAGGGAGACCCCCTCCTGCATAATGTATGCGATTTTAATGTGTCGCCGCGCCGTAAGCGGATTGCGGCCTGTTGCGCCGCCGCCGGTAAGCCCCAAAGCAAAGCTTGGCCAAACATGAATTTGAATTTTTAAACGTTCCAAGAAGCGACACTCTCCGGCGCGTCTTTGAGGCCGCATGAAGATTTCGGGTTCTTATTGCTTTCATATTACGAGCGAAAATTTAACAGTCCACTCACCAGCGACCAAATTATTAAAAAGATAGACGAAATTTGAGATTCAATTGAAGATCTAAGCCAAAATCAGAAAAAACGACAATTCAGCCAGATATAATGTAATTCCATCATTATGCTCGTATGCACACACATTTGTTTGCTTACATAAAAATGTTGCACAGCCCTGTTCATGTAAATCCATTGATTTTGTCAAAAATTGGTGTTACTACATGAAATGGGATGTACACATTACTAATGTTTGAAAACGTTGACGGGCTATTGTGGGTAGGATTTATAAAATAAAATATTTCGTTCCTACTAGTACATTAAAATTAATCAACATATTTCTGGATGAATCCACTATCCGTTACGGAATTACTTCTTGGGGACATTCTTGTAAAACTAATATAAGTTATATCCTAACATCACAAAACTCTCTTACAAAATTGTTTACCCGTAAGTATGCCAATGCACGCAGAAGCATCACTAAATTAATTTACAAGTCTCTGAATGTTTTACCTGTCAGAGGATTATTGTTTTATAATATTGTGGGTCAACATATTATATTGTCTGATTCCTTGTATAGGGAAAGAGTTTACCGTAAACATAATACTAGATTCACTCAAAAAGAAGGATTGGTGGTTCCGAAATGGACCAATAAATACGGCGAAAGAATCCTAAATTATATTGCACCCAAAATATTTAATACACTACCAAAGACAATTAAAAATAATAACGTTTTTACCGCTAAAGTCAAATATAATCTAAGGAAATGGCTGTTAGACACTGATGATTTATATTGATGCCCTACCGAAGCCTTTGTATTCCTAATTAGAATTCACATTCTATTGAAATGAAACATGGTTATTAAATTTGTAATTAATTTTTTCATACTATATTCATTTGTACTTGTTTATTTTATAAGGCTATTTTCATATTTATATTTACTATTCTGTAATTTATGTAGTTGTTAATTTATCATCAACAATAGATATACATTATACATATATGCTGTTTGAAAATGTACCGTGTTATTGGATAAAATGTTGTCATTATCTACCTGCTGACAAACTACATAAGTAGTTTAGTAGGTTTGAATGTTAATAAATTAAAAAAATATAATAAAAACCCGTTTATCTGGCGTAAACACATTTCTCCGTCGATTCTTTTATTTGATTTTCTGATTTATATAAACTTGCAATAATGAAATGAAATAATAATTTTCATTCAATTTTAATTTTATCTAACCTAACGAAGAAATCATTGGTTTGGAAGCAAGTTGATAATTTTGATTAAATAAGTGGTGTTTTACAATGTGATAGGTAACTATGATTTAATTTAATACAAATGACGCTACAAAGTGATTTAAAAAAAATATGATGCCTGTCATAGTCCACGTGTCCACAGTTCACATTCTTAAGAATTTTGATATGATTTAAAAAAAATCCGAATACCTAATGCTCAGTTCGCAGAAATTCAAATGTAACATTGTCATCAAACGGCCATCAGCGCCATTTTACTTTTTTGACATTTGAAAGGTCTCGGTTAAACGCCAATTCTAGGTAACTTTCAGCTTTCTGTCATTTGTGATGTTTCAAAAATGTGACATTTGCATTTAATCTCAAGAAATTATCCTAGAGTTTCTTGCAGTTTTGTCAAGCTGCTAGTGATGTGACGCCGCCGAAGAGTAGAGATGTTTAGAGGTGGAAGCGGGGAAATAGATGTATTTGTCAGAGTAAACTACTAAAAAGTTTAACAATATCACAATTTCAATAATAACTGATCGGAAATTTGATCCCGGTTTTTTGGAAAGAGTATTTAAACAGGTTGCGTGAAATGTGCTTGCCGCGTACTCTGCGGGTTTCGACAGGAAAGGGTTAATTGATATAAAAATATCAAAGAGTAAAAATATTTTGTTCGAAAAAGCTGTAACTTTGTGCCGTGAAAGATTCATTTCTTCTTCTTCTTCGTGTGATGGAGGAGGGCCGGTGAAGGTTAAAGTGAACTCCTGAAGGTATTCGTCAGTGGTATTCCATCGCGAATCACCTAGTTTACTATGCAAGGATGCTATTTCACAATTTTATCATTTAAAAATAATACAAGGTATGTTTGCGGCACGTTCCAGAGTGCAGGGTAATCTCAGTATCGCCCTGGTTTAAAAGCACCATTCAGAATTCGAACGGCTTTAGCCGTGTTTGGTGACTAGATCTGAAAATCCACGTGCTTCCCCACCTTCCTACCCCTTCCTCTAGCTTCCTTCAGCCTCATAGCATATCGCAATTGGGGATGCCATTGTCTCACTGGTTCAGCAGTTGGGGCTCTTATATGGTATTCACATTTAAAAAAAGTCTTCAGCGAGTCTTTAGCAAGTCTTCATCAAGTTTGTGTCAAGTCTTTGTCTTTATCAAGTATGTACCGAGTCTCTATCCAGTCTTTATTCAGTCTTCAAGTCATAAAATTTATATCAACTCCTAACAACATACCTCAATTGGTGATGCCCCAGTCTCACTGGCTCCTTTCGGTAGAGAGCAGTTGATATTCTTATTCGGTATTCACATAAAAAATCGGCGTGATCGTCTTAACCAGGGTAGGCTGTAGGAAAATAATGATCATAAAATACACGCCTTTGCAAATAACAAACCGTTATTTTTCTCAGATAAAGCTAGTTTTATTTTAAATGCAACCAAAAGGCACATACTTATCCATTTTAAAGATTTTTTTTAAATGTTTTTTTAAGTACCTACTCACGTAACTAGATAACACAGAAGGGTCGTATAACTTAATACCACTGACGGAATTGTTCGGAAGTGTGCCGGGAGTGGCCGCATTATCTATTTAAAAGGCCCCTTTATGGTACGATTACTTTTCGGGTTCTCCATCAAATCCGGAGAACATAATGCAAGTATTTTGTCTCCGTATGAATAAATCATATCAAATAACTATCAGGGGGTTTCGGGATTTTTCCACCGTTAGCCTGGCAACACTACCGACAGAGACGGATTTGCGCGGACGGAGTGAAGATGGCGGCAAAACGAAGTTCTTATTTAAAATTTAAAAATAATAGATAAAATTTTTCAGTAAAATATATTATTTACTAAAGCCATTACATCGTTAATTTAAAAAATAAAACTGTGTGAAATCGCCCGCCAGTGTATTTTGACTTGCAGCTTGGACGAATTAGCTTCACACAGGAGACCCTGAGAAAAATAATTTTCATCAGGGCCTCCGTCTCTTAGGGGATGCTGTGTGGAGGGTCTTTTTAAGGAAAAGAAGCAGAGGAAGTTCTCGGAAGAAAAAATGTATGAGAGGTGGGTAGGAATCTGGGGGTCAGTGTGTCACATAGGAGGGAAATTGTTTTCCTCAGCGCCTAGGTATGTCATCTTTGGGAAGGGTCTGTGGTATGTGTGGTAAGGGTATGTGGAGTGTCTTTTTAGGAAAAGGTAGGATTCTGCGGGTCGACGTGCCCATGTACATGCCGATCGAGAGAGCTGGAGAGGTCAAAAGGCGTCCCTCAACCATTTTATCTCGATTCGGTCCGCAACGCAGTAGGTGGGAGGAAGCAACCACTGCCAAGACCCGGACAAACCTCACCCCATGAACCCGAGCACCCTTTTTTTTATTTTAATTTATTTATTTATTTATTCCATTTTTACAATTTTACAAAGTTAGGTATAAGTACAATTATTTTTTTTAATTATGTACATGTAATGCAAATATTTTTTAATGGTGGTAATAATACCTCTCTAATTGAGAATTTCTCGTGTTTAGGGAGGGAGTACTAACACAATTGATATTTTGATATATGTTTAATTGATGCTACCATGAGCGTATTTATGAAAAAATAAAATAAAAACAACATGTATGTAAAATTATATACCTGTGCACTATTTTAGGAAAAAAGTTTTTTTTTTTAAATTATAAAATATAAAACCTGTGTACACATTGAAAATATAAGTGGGCGTAATATAACAAAAACATGAAATTACTTAGTGGTGAAATGTATTTTAATTTTTTTCTTAAAAATTTTATAATTTTTTTCGAATTGAATATCTTTAGGGAGTTCGTTAAAGCATTTTATGGCTGAGTATGTGTAATGGTGTTGGGCCGTTGTAGTATTAAGTTTAGGGATTATTATTTGTCCTGTTGTTCTCGGTCTGGTGCTAAATGACTTTATTGTTAGTTTGTCTTTATGGATTTGAAGTAATGCATTTTTTTGATAGATTCTGTTTATTTGTAAAACTTTGAATTCATCGAATATTTTTTGAGTTGAATAGTCTAAAGGTTTTTTAGAATAATTTTGATGAGTCTTCTATGTACTATTACCCTTGTTAAGTCACCAAACTTAGCGAAGCATTTGGGGTGATCTATGGCAGGGGTGCTGGTTATCCAATAAATGGTTCCGTAGGCGGCGGTACCCATACCGCAAATTGGCGAATGAATCCATCCCTCCAACTGCAGTGAAAGTTGAGACTATTGTGTGGTATTTACATAAAAAAGATATAAGTAACTTAAACGTGTTTTAAATTTATATTTTTCCCATTATGTTAACTGTTCGTTGCGGATTTAGACATTTCTATAGGGAAATCCCCGAGCATGCAATGTGCTGAGATCCAAGATGATAAAACTGTAGACAAAACCGTTGATTCTAAATATATGGAAATTCTGGAATTTTTCTAATTGATTTTTCTTCCTGAATATTGACTAATTTTTATTAAAACCTATTAGCTTAATTACTTAGCTAACTATTTTACTCAGTATTGAGATGGGGATGGGGGCATGGTTACAGATTAGTGAAAGGCAACATGTCCAAGATGGGACTGTAAGATAATTTTTTGTTCATTGGCTATGGAAATATCACTATTTTTAAGGAATTTCTTTATTTCTAAGACTTCTTTATTTCTAAGTTATCTAAGCGTTTATTATTAAGATGAAAAATATTTACCTACCCCTATATCTTTAATATATAAAAATCAATTTTTCTTTGTTATGCGTTCCTCAACCATTTATTGAAACTCTGGTGAATTGATGTGCGCAAGCTCTACATGGTTTCTATATATAATAGTGAGCTCTGGCGTTATGAAATTATTTCCTGTACTATTCATCCGATTGCGATGAAACTTAAGATAGTTGTTGTGCGGACGCCCGCGAAGGTGTTTATATATATATAGTGGTGAGCTTTGGCGTGATGAAATTTGTATAAAAATTATGCAATATGTGGCGCGCGAGTTGTTTAAAAAATTAGTACATTTAATATGGTTTAGTGGCAGGGAGGGAAGGAGGAAGGGAAATGCGAGAGGGGTGGGGTCGGGGGACAGGGGAAGCGGAAGTAGGGAGGGGGGGGGGGGGGGTGGGGAGGCGGGAACGCATGCCACGCATGCCTGGAACTCGCTGGTTTATTTTAAAATAAAAACTGTGATTATTTGCGATGTTATGATCATCAAACATAAAAAACAGTTAAACAAAGAAATATTGTTTTATTTAATTATAACTAGCTGGTTCCAGGCATGCGTTGGAACGCCATGTTAAAAATAAATAAATTGTTTCTCCCTGCATGACCTTTCCCGTGCGTCCGGTTTCCCTCCCGCGTTCCCCTTCCACCTTTCCCGCCTTTCCTCTCCCCTCCCCCGTCCCGCCAACCTCCTTCACGCGTTCCACATATTCAGTCCCAGTGCATTTAGTTTTCAAACAACTCGCGTGCCACCTTTTTCTTTTTTCACAAATTACAAACATTCATTTTATACATAGGTATATCTACCCATTTAAAAAAATCATAGACAATTCTTTTGTTACAATAAAAAAACAGCTGCCTGCTAAATTCACATTCATCAAACGCGTGAACTGTCAAATGTGCAAAGTTAAAATAGTCGTTAAGTTTTTTTCTGCTATTTTCTTAATTTTTCTTTCCATAAAAACGTTCTACAAAGTATTAGAAAGTTTATAAAAAAAGATGAAATAGGTAAAGTTGTTCTGAAGTTATGGCGTGACCAAGGGAAACAGGGATTAATTTATCTTCTTATATATAAAAATGAATCGCTGAATGTGTTAAACCGATTTCGCTAATTCTTTTTTTAGAATATTCCTTGAAGTACCAGGATGGTTCTTACGGAGAGAAAAATTAAGAAAATTGCCCAGAAAATTGGATAATTTCAGAAAACATCGCACGTTTGACAGTTCGCGTATTTGAGAATGACATTTTGCAAGACATTGATTGTTAAATTAGTATTCTATTTTTGAAAATCTTTAAATTGATAAATTTATTTACAGTAGGAACTCCTCTAATAGTTTGAATCGAATCAACAATTTTAGATATTTTAAATAGGTATCTATGTTAGGTACCAAATTTAATATAAAAAATGGAACTACTAATTTTGTAGGCTGGCAACACCAATTTAACTGTCAAATATTATTTCAAATCGCAATGACACTGAATGTATAAAACACTGCAAATCACATTAAAAAAACATTTTTTTGTTTTTAAAGAAAAAAAATAATTCAAAGAAGCACTTTTGTTAAGGTACCTCATAAAATTGATTAAATGGTGTTTTATAAAGTGATTTGCTATCATTTAATTTAACATAAATTTGAGTTTAACAGTAGATGAAAGGAAGAATCACTAATGGTAAGTTTAGTTACACTACTTTTGGGGTCTGACTGAGTTAAATATATTCAGATCTAAAATTAGGGACAAGATCTTAAACCCGGGCAATGCTGGGTACCTTTAAACTAGTATTAAATAAATGTGAGTAATTTCTAACTGTGCTTTTTATTTAACTATAATATTATTATTCTTCATTAACAAAAATTGCAAAGGTGTAATACATATATTTATACCCATATGCAATTCTAATTTTGAGATCAGTAGGTATCGAAATTGCAATAATTTTTTTTTGATTTTTTACAAAAAATGTAGGTTACACGGCTTTACATCGCCACCATGTGTTGTATTTTTAGTATTGCCATTCGATCAACAGTGGCGCCCTCCTTTGTTTTCTACTCTTATTTGACAGACTGTACATGAAAAATGGAAATTTGTTTAAAAAATTATCTAAGAACCTGGGAGGGGAAAGGGGGACCTGGGAGGGGGAAGGGGAACTCGGGAGGGGGGTTCGCGGGACGGGGGAAGGGGGGGGAGTGGAGTGGGGAGAGGGAAGGTGGAGGTGACGGAGTGGGAACACGAGAGGGGAGGAGGACGCAGGAGAAGAAGGGGAGGCGGAATGGGATCGGGACGAATGGGAAAGGACAATCAGGGAGAAACAATTTCTTTATTAAATGGCATAGCAACGCATGCCGGGACCAGCTAGTATATAATATTAATGAATAAACACAAAGTAATAGCTACTTTCAAAAGTACAAAATAAAAGTATTTAATAAAATAAAATACTTTTTTGTTTAAAACCACGATATTTATTAATTTTTTAACCGACCGGTTTCGCTTAACTTAAGCATCTTCAGGGTACAAATTAATACTCAAGTAATTAATATTAATAGGGTACAAATTAGTAATAAGTATTAATTTGTACCCTGAAGATGCTTAAGTTAAGCGAAACCGGTCGGTTAAAAAATTAATAAATATCGTGGTTTTAAACAAAAAAGTATTTTATTTTATTAAATATGTCAAACCACAAAGTGATTGCTTTCTACAATAATAAAAGTTTTAAGATTTTCACGGCCAAAAGCATTTTCGTTATTTGTTTTTGGGGTGTTATGCCGTGTTGCGCTACCTCCTTCTTTAGCCAATGTTTGGATCTGCCGGATCTGCCGGATCTGCCCTGATGATGGACACTGCAACGATGTCCGAAACGTTGGCTAAAGAAGGAGGTAGCGCAACACGGCATAACACCCCAAAAACAAATAACGAAAATAATAAAAGTATTTATCCTACAGGTAGGGGAGACCGAGGGGATTTGAAACAAAGGTGACTTGAAACAATACCCATTTCTCGGGACTTAAAACAGTTAGCGAATTGGCAACGTCGCTTTTCAAGCATTTACCTCCGTCTGCTGACTTGTCAGTTCGCTTCACTTGTGCGTGCCATCTGACAAAAATCGTGAAAAGTAAATTTTTAACGTTTTTTTACGATGCCTATATTTTGATAAGGGTTTTGTATTTTGGTTTAAATTGTATGCGTTTCGAAAGCTCATTAACTAAAGATTTATTACATATGTTTGGTACAATTGATTTTTGTGTATTTGCTTCTTGATCGTGGATTAAATAAAAATTGGGAGGTTTTTTCTTACTGAGGAGATTTGAAACAGACTGTTTCAACTCTCCTCGTTTTCAATTTTATATCGGACAGCAGTCAATAAATAACGGCACAAAATATATATTTTTTTTCGTTGATTTAATTTGTTTATTTTGTTTCAGAGAACCTACTAATTATAAAAAGTATTTATATATTTCTGATTATTTTTGTCAGTTTGTTTTGTACTTGAAAAGTTTAATTTTAATAAATACCTGTTTGCCACAACTGCTTTTCAGATTGACGTTTTTTATTTTGATAATATTTTTATTTTTGTCAGTTTGTTATGTACTTGAAATTTTTTATTTTAAT
Source organism: Limnephilus rhombicus (assembly GCA_929108145.2). Taxonomy (NCBI): domain Eukaryota; kingdom Metazoa; phylum Arthropoda; class Insecta; order Trichoptera; family Limnephilidae; genus Limnephilus; species Limnephilus rhombicus. The sequence continues at coordinate 32,792,228 of OV815287.1, forward strand.
AAATACCTTTAAATTATATTATAATTTTTATTTTACAGCCCTTAATACTTCTCAAAAATCATATGTTTCAACTCTCCTCGACCCCTGTTTCATCTTACCTCGGTATGAGGGCAGTTGAAACAAGTTGACTTGTTACGGATAAGTCGATTTTTCACCACAATATTTAACGTTTACAATGTAAGTCATTCGCAAGTGTAAAGAATGACCTATCAATTGGTACTAATATAATACGATTTCTGTCTATAGTATTTGGTGTATGAAACAAAAATGTGAAAATTGTTTCAACTCCCCTCGGTCGCACCTACCTAGTTGGTATATTATTTAAAACCTGTAAAGTAGTGATCTTAGTAGGTAGTTTACGAGCACCCCTAAATCCGCACTACCTTGGTTCACCCTTCCAGCGAGGCCATATATGGGATTCGATCCTCAATAGAATTGAATGGAAATGCGTCGCACAAAACATGATATTATTATCATTTAGCATTATGTATCTGAGAGATTTTTGTGGATCTTTGATGTACGGGGATATAAATGTGAGCATGTAAATGTGATTGTGGAGGTACTTATCGTGCAAGCAGTGGGAGCGTATAATCCGGCCATTTAAATTATTACTGCTGCGAAAGCTCTTCAGTAGCTTTGAGGTATTTTTTCTTAATGTAAAGGTTTTAAAATGCATTGAAATGATGGATTTATTTATGGTTTTGTCAAGTTTACGTTTTTATAAAGGAATGTGTTCGAGACTACATTTCAAATAATCTTTATCTTTACTCTTTATTATTATTATTACTAATTATAAAATGAAGTCGCTCACGCTGTATGTGCGCTTAGATCTTTAAAACTACGCAATGGATTTTCATCAATAGATAGAATGATTCATAAGGAAGGTTAAGATTTTGTGTAAATTGGTTGAAATACATAATATATCTGGCCAAGTGGCAGCGGGCAGCGGGCAGCGGGCAGCGGGCAGGATGGTGTGGATTTGATTTAACAGATGGCGTTGGTATAAAGGTTGGTTATTTAGGTTAGACACAGCAACGTGTGGCCGGGTCTACTAGTTAATAGAATAATATGGATCTTATAAAATCGGGTAAATATAAAAATAAGCAATAAATAAGCTAAGGAATAAACTTTTCCTCAGGGCTTAAATTATCCTTGGGATTGCTGTGTGGAGGGTCTTTTTTTTTTTTTTATATGAGCTCCACACAGGAGGCCCTGAGGAAAATAATTTCCCTAAGGGCCTATGTCATCTTTGAGAATGCTGTGTGGAGGGTTTTTTTAAGGAAATGAACGAGAGGGGAGTTCTGGGAAGGAAAAGGGTTTAAGGGGTGGGTAGGAATCTGGGGTTCAGTATGTCCTGGTCATCCGCCTCCAAGACCTAGACAAACCTCACCCGATGAACCCGGGCACCCCTGCTAAATCACCAAACGTAGCGAACAACGTCTTTAAAGGAAAAGAAAGGAGAAAATGTGCTGGGAAGGAAAAAAGCAAGAGTGGTTGGTAGGAATCTGTGTCCAGGAGTGACGGACTTATGAATCCCCTCCCATTGCGGTGCAAGGCGATGGGTCAAGAGAATCCGGCTCGAGAGGTTCCGGTCCGGCCTGCCGTGCAGTAGGTGGGTAAACGGATTTGCCGCCTAGTCCTACCTCGAACCCGGGCACCCCTGCTAAGTAACCAAACGAAGAAACCACTTGGGGTGACCTATGTCAGGGTATTGGTTATCCAATAAAAGGTTCCCGGGGCGGCGCTCACACCCGCCTCCCAAATTGAGACCTTTAAAATATTCGAACGTTTTGAGAAAATTACTAGTCGATTATCAATTATCATGGATCCAAATCTTGTACTCAAATTAGCATTCAGAATAATTATTAAATTTTGGGCTTTTTACAGTCCGCATTTTGGTGAATTTGGAAAAAATTGGGTCCAAATTAAATTTAAAAAATCTATATATATGGCGTGACCAAGGGAAATAGGGATTAATTTATATATATATATATATATATATATATAAATCGACCACTTATATATAACTTCAGAACGACTTTACCTATTTCATTCATCTTTTTTATAAAGTTTTCTAATAATTTGTAAAAGGTTCTTACGGAAAGAAAAATAAAATAAATTCCGCAGAATATTGAATAATTTCAGAAAACTTAAAGACTATTTTAATTTCGCACGTTTGACAGTTTGCGCGTTTGATGAAATTGATTTTAAAAGGGAGCTGTTTAAAAGAATTGTTTTTGGATTTTTTAAATTATAGATATTTTAAATAGGTACCTACGTTAGGTAAGTACCAAATTTGATTGATTATTCTTATAATACACGAAAAATGAAAATTTGAATAAAAGAATTGTAATAGATGGCAAGTGAGCTGTTTGAAAAGTGAATGGACTGAGACCAAATATGGGGTTTGCGGGACAGGGGAGCGGGAAAGGGGAGAGAGGGGGTGGGCGGGGAAGTTGGAAGGGGAACGCGGGAGGGAGGGGATGCCGGAAGGGAACGGGGACGTTCGGGAAAGGACATGCAAGGAGAAACAATTTATTTCTTTGAATATGGCATTGCAACACGTGCCGGGAACCAGCTAGTTACCTGTAAATATTGGATTTATGAAAAATGTCGAGATGTTCTGCTTAGAGTGTAATATTCTTCAATCTACGTGCGTAGAGATATATTTAACTAACTAACTGTAATGTTTGGTATAATTTACATTCTAACACACTAACAATTATGTTAGGTTCTTGATAACAATTTTCTTGATAACACACGACCTGTCTATACAAGTGAATCTGGTCAGTGGGCAGGCCAGAGCCAATCTCGGCGGCACACGCCTACTCGGGTACCCCTGCCGGCCATCGATAGAAGCACTTTCCCTGCTGGCATCTGACCACATAATTTAGAAGCTTTTTCAATACATTACACTAACTAACCATCACATCATTTTCCCAGGGGTAGGCAGAGAGGAGGGACCGCCAAACAAGACACACTGCTTGTCTCATCTATACATTGTTTCATACTCGTACATAATCTTATATTATTCTGATTCTTGACATGGCTCGAGTCAAGTATGTGATACAATTGACTGTGCCAATGGGAAGAATTCGGCAAAAACTGTCTAGTAAAACTGCAATCACTACAAATCGATTATTGCTCCACATTTTAACTTTTGCTAAACTATCCTTTTCCTATGCAACGAATTTCAAATTCTCCAAAACAGGGCAATGAGAATAATACTTCGGCGAAATAGATTTTCAAAAGTAAATGTTAAGGAAACTGAATTGGCTAAACGTGAAACAGATGCTGACCTTGAATATGATGATATTTATACATAAAATAATAAACAACATTTTACCAAAATACTTTAATAAAATTATATTCAACAAGGACATTCACAGACATAACACAAAGACGTGCAAAAAATCAGGCTCCAAAAAAAGGACAAGGCGAATACGCAGAACAGTTTACTGTACAAAGGGATGAAGTTATATAACAAGCTACTATAAACTTTAAAGTCCACACCAATTGGAAAGTTCAAGACGTATTGTAGGAGCTACATAAAACTACATAAAATTTTGTTTACAACGTGAAATATTAGTTAATTAGAAATTTGTACACTTAGGTTAGGTTACAAATTACTAAAATAAAATTAATAAAAAATAAATAAAAATGTCTTCCTCGGGCGTTCCAGACTTCTTCTATCTTTCACATATGCGGCATCTCCTTACCCCTTTCTTAATCTTACTCATTACGCTCAATTGTGTAAACACCGAGAATAATTATTATATTTTATCGAACTTTTTTTAAATTTCATAAGTTTTGACATAATTAAGAAAATAATCGCGGATAGTACTCGTCAAACTTTAATGCTGGCCTGAACTTGATACGATCATTTTCGCACAGTTGACATAAGCGAAAGAGAAAGATGTTTAAAAATAAATGCGCCACAGAGAAAGTCGTGGGCATGCCCCTTTTCCGACCTTAAACTATTGCGACGCCTATAGAGACAATTTTTATGACACCGTCAGGCCAGTATGAAAATTTGGCGTCTAAATTTCCCTTGCAAATAAATAAAAGGATTAATATTTATTCACATAATTTTAAATAAAAAATATTTATATAATATTTTGTTTTCACAACTTAAATGACCACGATCTAAACTTCAGCGTAAAACATGTGTCCCTTTAAAAATCAATCTGTCAATTAAAAATTCCGTATTATCATAAATATAATAACGATTTTAACTAAGAATAGACATGACAACATTAAAATTAGGTTGTTAATAATTCATATTACTTGTAAGGTTTGCCCCAACAATATCAAAGTAAGCTACAAACCCGAGGTAATTAAACATACTGGGAATAACCTAAATAATTAGAAATTAGACAGTCAAAGACGACTTAGTAACAAATGTATATAATTATAATTTAATAAAATCCTTGTAGACCACCCTTCTACCCTCTCCCCAATATGTTATCTATATAAACCGTAGATTAAGATTAATTTGTACCAGTCTCAAGATGGATTTAACAGTCAAATAAATTATAGTGGAATTAAGTTTCACATTCGTTTTATTATATTACTTATCCAAATTACTATTTAAAAAAATGTTTTGATAATGCACAAAATCAAAATAAAACTATTTTACGTATTTTTCATTTCACTAGTTCGTCGAAACATTATACATACGATTACATTTAATCTGAAAACGGATTCCACCAGAGTGACAATGGAATATCAATTCATAAAAGCTATTCCCCGAAGGCCGTGATTAATTTACCACAAAACACTCTCAGTAAGTCCCTACCTAATAGAGTAACGGCTAACGGCAGTGTAGAACAGCTAGCGATGTGAAGTGCGGCGCATTGCAAACACAATGGCGGAGTGCGTGGGAACGCGCGGGAAACGAAGTGCCCACGAGGATGTTTTCCGCCAAAACGTCCTCGCCCTCTTTTCAAGTAGGGTTGCCAGCCGGAAAATTATGACAAATAATGCGCGATTAAATTTAGTAGATACTGGGTGGGTACTACTAATTTTTCATTATTATTGGTATGTGCGCGTGTGTTTATAATAATTTTGTTAGGAAAATAACTTAAAATTCGAAGGAAGCTAAATATCAAACTGAGATACACGAACAACTGACAGTTATGAGGTCAAGTAACTTTTTTGGTGGGTTTCTTCATTTACCGAGAATGCTAAATGCAATGCTAATTGTAAAAATAAACGATCTAAATTTAAAATTTAAACGAAATTTCTATGCATTTGACCGTTTACTTTTACAATTAGCATTGCATTTAGCATTCTCGGTAAATGAAGAAACCCACCGTAGTTTGCGAATTTAGGTTAGGTTGATTGGCTGGGTGGATTGAATTTTGTCACCTTTGAAAATATAGTTTTCTTTCATAACCGATGTTTCCAACAGTGTTCGAAGATTCTTTTTCGTCTAAATTTCTGTGAATAACTGAATCTTATATTATGTAAACTTAATGTGTTTTTTGACTATTTCAAAAGATAAAAGAAATGCTCGTCGAGAAGTACAAGTGAATTATAATTTTGAATTTATTTATCTGACAAACTTAAAATTTTTTTTATCCCCGTTCCCAGAGTCCCAACTGCTGCATGGAGCCTGTGAGACTATAGCATACTCAATAGGGGTATGTTGTGATGCTGAAGGAAATCGGAAGGGGAAGGAGATTGGGAAGAGGAAGATGGGAAATACCTGGCTATTCAGATCTGGTTACTAAACACGGCTAAAGCCATTTAAAGCAAAGTTTCAATTCTGAATGGTGATCTTACACCAGGGCGCTACTGGGAGTATTTTATAAGCCGTATATTATTTTAAATGATAAAATTGTGAAATGAAATTTACTTTGCATGCCGAGATTTGATCTCGTGACCATCGGATTGCCAGTCTAGAGCCTTATCCCTCGACAACGGAGGCCGTCGGTGTGATTAAAACAAACAAAATTAGCCGAACATAATCAAACTGAACTTTTTTTTCAAAGAACCCAAACCCTACAATATTTGAAAATCTCCTACTACCATTACATGAAGCGTAAAATGTTGCTTGTGTGATGATGGAGAACTTAGCCAGCCGAGGAATCGAACACGGGACGCTTGGGTGGGACCCAAACGCGATGCCAACTCAGCTACTGACCGGTTAAATGTGATTCCAAAGTTATTTAAATATCATGGTTTTTCGTGTACTATTTGATCGCGCAATAAAAAGAGCATTTTATTTTGACAAGCCCTATTTACACCAACGTAGTGTTGTACGTATAAATTGTAAATTGCAAAGTACCCCCTCCCCGGTAAATGGGGCTTCCTAAGGGGGAAGGGGTGCAGTACTTGTTTAAGCTAACCAAATACACGGAGTGTCAAGGGACATCCCAGTCCCTCTCGGGGGAGGACATTCTATGGGAAAAAATGATTTCGTATTCAGTTAGGACTATTTGTAATGCTAGATTTAGCTCATATCTTTTAGGTTAGGTAGTGCCGTTTTATTTTATTTCATCAGGGAATATTTTATTAAGATTAGTTATTTATACATATTTTTTTAAGGTAAAATTACATAATACATGATTGCATGAATCAGCAAATTTTTCGCGAAAATTCATAGTGTTTTGACAAAAACATTGATTAAAATATTTTAATAAAGTGGTACACTTTATTTTTTCTTTACCAAAAGAAAGACAGAAAAATATAAAAAAAAACACAGATTAAAGTATGTAGGATAGATAATATGAAATTAAACTATGAACCCATATAAAAATAATACATTTTCACATAAGATAATGTTTACGGTTAAACATGATTAAAAAAAAACATTTACAGTGAATACCGCACAAGAATCTCAACTGCTCCCGTCTGGAGCCAGTGAGACTATGGCATCCCCGATTGGGGTATGTTGTGAGGCTGAAGGTAGTGGCGGGTGGAAGGAGGTGGGCAAGAGGAAGGTTGGGAAGCACCTGGCTATTCAGATCTGGTCACCAAACACGGTTAAAGCCAAGCAACGTTTCAATTCTGAATGGTGGTCTTACACCAGGGCGATACTAATAGTATCTTCCACTCTGGAAATAATAATGATAATGCATGGAAAAGTGATAATGAGAAAATAACATACAGTGTAATTAACAATTTGTTTTAATTTTTTCTATTATGCATTTAGTACAGGACAGATAGAAAATATGAGCCTCTGAAAAGATATATTTTGTGCACGTCCTTCTGAGAAATGAATGTTCTGTGTAATTTGATTTTGAATGTGGGATGTGGAATAGTTGGTTTGACCTTGTATTTCGTATTGGACAGTAAAAATTAATGCTTTCTAGAAGATGGTTGTTGTCAACAACGTTGTTGATGATTTTGAATAAAAATTTCTGGTCGGATATATTTCTTTTTTCTTCTAAAGTATGTTAATAAGTCTTTCCCTAACTACAAAGATATTAATATTATTTAAAAAAAAAAATTATGACCTCAATGTTGACTACAGCAATGTGTTCTGGCCTTCCCATTAATGATATGCATTTATTATTTACTTGCTAGTTGGGAACGCCTCAGGTGCGTTGTGCGGAGTGACTGATAATGAACGGTTATTCGCTCATCTAGTATTCGCTTACTTATTAAAATTAAAGAAAAATAATTGGTTTGAAATTTTTTTTTGTCCTGCTGAAAACGACTTCTTACCATTTGTACACGCTCCGTCTCTTGCTCCATGCTGGAACGAGACGGAACGAATTGAGAAAATTAGGGGGCGTTGAGATGGCACAGTAAGGGCGTGGGCAGGTAAAAAAATATGTTGTAGGTAAAAAAAGCAAAGTAAACATTAGCATGCTAATGATAAAAGTATTGGTTAATTTTTGTTACTGTATACTGTATGTATTGTTATCACGTGTGCGAAAATTCACATTTGTCGATAGTTCGGGAAGTGGATGAAAATTGAACTGAAAGATTCCATTACCCCCCCCCCCCCCAATAAATGAAAAATGGGGGGCTCTAGAAAAAAATAAATTCTCAAAGTGGGCAAAATAAGGTTGAGAACCTATGATATATGTACAGGGTGTTAAGGGACGTTCTTGACTTACTTTAACCAGTGATTCCTGACATTATTTGGAGTAAACAATGTAATTGAATTAATATTTTAAGTAAGTATGTATTTTTTTATATTTATATTTCACGAAGTTACACGCTGTTTAAGTAGGGGGGGGGGGGGGGGGTGATTGTTTCCAACTTGTCACGATTTCAAACCTTGTGGTCATCTGAAAAATATAAAAAAAGGAAAGTTTTTATCAGTTCAAATGTCATTCTCATTATGGTAGGAACCAGCAAAATCGAAGAAAAAAATTCTTGCAAAATGGCTACTACAAGCAAGAAATATTGATTTTACCGATAATTTTTAAAAATAGTAAAAATTATAAATTTTTATTTGGTTCCTACCGTAGAGGGATATATAAAGAAAATTCATGGCAAATTTCAATCGGTCAATTAGAAATTAAAAATTTCGTGACAAAAGTTCCAATGCATTTTTGTGTAAAGTCGTATCTTCTCCAAGAAAGAATATTCTAATAAAGTGTGTTTATCGGAATTGACCTGTCCGGTAAGTATGTTTCTGTTTCTATTTGTAAAACCCTCCACACAGCATTCTCAAAGATGACATAGGTCCCGAGGGAAATTATATTCATCAGGGCCTCCTGTGTGGAGCTCATGTAAAAAAAAAAAAATAATAATTTAGATAGAGCCTAAGATTTTGTAATAAATTGTACAGCGTCCTTAAGGTGATTTTTTTAAAAAACAGCGCTCTACAAATAATTCAACTTTTTCATTATTATTCTCGCATTCTTTTGTAGTATTAGCAAATCAATTACTATGAAACGCATCATCATGAATCCAGAATGCATTTATTTACATTACAATATTAGGTTTCAATTCATCATCGTATGTATGTCCCCAACTCCCCTGGGAAGGAGTATTGTCGTAATAAGAACGCCGAGTACAGAACAAAGTAAACATCGGTAGGTCCTGACAAAACTTTTATTATTTACTCTGGGTAACCAGATACTGTGTTCAATTAAATGGCCACGTGTCAGCCACACGTTTCGTTCGTGCACTCCCCCAACACTGGGCGATGTCCTTTATCTGCAAATCAAATCTCGCAACAGTAGTCAGTTAGTAGTCATGGATGCAACCTTGTTACTTTCAAAACGTTGTTGTCGACTGTACGCTTTTGACTTTGAGAAATTTAAATTGAAATGTACGGTTTTGTCCAGTAGTTTATTAAGTCTCCCCAGAATAATTTCATCAATATATAACATAATGTAATAATGTTCAATGTTCCTGAAAGCTCGGGTAATTCTCAAACTGCAACAATGAGTGAAGATCTGAATAAAGTCAAGAATATTCTTAACAATGTTGATAACGTAGATACCTCGCTAATTAAAGTGTATCGATTGGGTAAAAAGGACACTAATAAAACACGCCCCATCAAGATCGAACTGTCCGATAAATATCAAGCCAGAACTGTTCTACAGAAAAAAGGAATACCGTATGGAAGTGTAACTATCAAGACCAAGAACGACTTAACAATGCTTCAACGGCAAGAAGTACAAAACTTATGGAAGGAGCTGGAGGATCGAAAAAGCAAGGGAGAAAATAATTTAATTATTAAATATATCAACAATAGATCTAAAATTATAACCAATATACCAAAAAAATTATAACCGTGCCACGTTACATCTTCTACCAGAACGTCAGGGGACTTCGGACTAAACTCAGTGACTTTAGAACTAATGCACCCACCATTACACAGGACATCATCATACTCTCTGAGACCTGGCTGGATCCATCGATATACTCAGCGGAGCTCGGTCTATCTAACCACAGTATCTACCGCGTTGACCGCAATCGGAACACCAGCTCCAAATCAAGAGGAGGAGGCGTCCTGATAGCAGTAAATAAAAAAATTTCATAGAAATTATTAAAAAACAAAAACAATGACGTTGAGCAAAATTTTTGTAATGTTAAACGATAAATCCAAAAAAACTATCATCGGATGTGTATATATTCCACCAAATTCTAATATAATGATGTATAAAAATCACTGTGAAGATGTCAAGCTACTCAAATCTAACCACCCTAATCACAATATTATAATTTGCGGTGACTATAACCTATCCAATTGTAAATTTAATGATCTGGATTACTTACCATTAACGGCGTGCGAGAGAGAAATCTTAGACATGTCGAACTATTTAGGTCTATTTCAATGTAACAATGTGCCGAATTGCAGTAATAGGATACTTGATTTAATTTTTTCTACTGATAAGGATATAAAAGTCTATGAGTCAGCCGAATCCTTTTACCCATTTGATAATCACCACCCTCCACTTACAATAATTGTACCTAATACAAAAGAGTGTGACCCCCTAATTAAAAATTGTAGTCGTAATTTCATTCATGCTAATTACCAGGACATTAATCATGCACTTGTAAATTGGTCTGTTCTCAAGGAAGGTGATCTTAACTATAGCGTAGAACTATTTTACTCTCAACTGAATAGTATCATTTCCGACACTATTCCTCTAATTCATCATAAAGTACGAAAGTATCCGATATGGTTCAACAAAGAATTAATTCAGTTAATTGTTATTAAAAAAGAAACACATAAAAAATATAAAGAACACAGAACAATTCCCAACTATACGGCATTCAACAATATTAGAAGAGATTGCAAAAAAATGACAAAAAGATGTTATAATAATTACATTAATTCGGTTGAGAACCCCGATACTTCATGATGTAAAATACTTTTGGAAATACACAAAATCAATGAAAAACAATGATGCTGGTATTTCCGGTAATATACGTTACAAACAAAACAGCTTCAGTAAAATTTATGAAATTGTTAACATGTTTGCTGATTACTTTAAGGACGTGTATGAACCTGATATTCCAGATGACTTAATTCCGTACTTCAACTCGGATATAAATTTACACTTATCGCAAAAACACATCGATATTGAAAACATTATAGTCTGTATTAAATCACTTGAACCCAAAACAAGCTCGGGACCTGAAAAGATTCCTTCCACATTACTTAAGAATTGTGTCAAAAGTTTATCTGTTCCGCTTAATATACTGTTTAATAAGTCACTCTCTGCAGGACATTTTCCACAAATATGGAAACTTAGCTACCTAACTCATATATTTAGTGGTGATAAATCCTTTGTTGAAAATTATCGGCCTATTTGTATTCAATCGTCTATACCTAAACTTGTTGAGAAATTGATTCTTAAGAAAATCAGCTTCTTTGTAAACTCTTGTATCGCAACTTGTCAACACGGATTTATCTCCGGCAGATCAACTTTGACTAACCTTACATTATATGAAAATTTCATTTCTAATGCCAACAAACAACAAGTTGATTCTATTTACACCGACTTCAGTAAGGCGTTGATAAGGTCTGTCTTAAAATTCTCATTAATAAACTTTTGAAACTCGGCATTAATGGAAACCTTTTATCTTGGTTTAAGAGTTACTTACTTAGGCGTCAGCGAATTGTCTGTATTAATGATCACTTATCCTACATGTTCGAAGCCACCAGTGGCGTACCCCAGGGTTCGCATCTTGGTCCTTTACTTTTTAATTTATTCATTAACGACGTAACAAACATATTCCGGTCAGTGGTTGAGTGTCCAAGACCGGTCAGTGGTTGAGTGGGCATAGCGCTTGGGTCCCACCCGAGCGTCGCGTGTTCGATTCCTCGGCTGGCTAAGTCCTCCATCACAACACAAGCAACATTTTCGGCTTTCTGTGGTGGTAGTAGGAGATTTTCAAACATTGTTGGGTTATTCGTAACCCGGGAATGTTTGTCTTTCTTTCTTTAAAAAAAAAAAAATTTACCCGTGTTCTCATTCTAATGTTCGCTGATGATATGAAGATTTTTAGAATTATTGATAATATCGAGGACTATCTGACACTTCAATCTAATATTAATAGCTTTTGTGATTGGTGTCTTATCAACAAATTAACTCTTAATGTAAAAAATATCAACTTATGAGATTCCACAGAAAAAAACCCATTGTTGTTCACCTACTTTCTCAATAATCACATCTTATTATCTGTTGATGAAATAAGAGACCTTGGTATAACCTTTGACACTAAATTAACATTCATTAAACATATTAATAATATAACCAGTAAAGCAATGCAAATGTTAGGATTTATCTTACGGATTTCAAAGGATTTAAAAAATATAAAAACTGTCAAATTACTTTACACTTCACTTGTTAGAAGCCAACTAGAATTTAACTCCACCATTTGGAATCCTTACTACAGTGTACATGAGAATTCCCTTGAGCGAGTCCAACATAAATTTTTACGTTATATTAATTTTAAATTGGGAATATTCATCGAAAACATTAATTACCCCTCTCTGTTACAATTATTGGGACTCGATACATTAAAAGAAAGAAGAATTTGTTCAGACCTATTTTATTTATTTAAAATCGTTACCAACCTGTTGAACTCCCCTGAACTTCTTTCGCTAATATGTTTCCATGTACCTAGAGAGGGCAGGAGGTGGAGGAGGCGGAGTGGGAACCCCCTTACACCATGCGAGCCTTAGCAGCGGGAAAAAGCTGGTGTTATATATATATTTAGAAAATATGTAAAAAATTACTTTTGAAATGTGTCAAGATATAATGGGAAAAAATAAAATAATAATGCCGCAACTCTTTCAAAAGTTGAGATACACAATTTAGGTAGTTACCAATACTATTAGCCGTGACAATAATTTTGAAAGTGTGGAATATAGTAGTTACTTATAAGGATAATATTGAGGTGTGAGTAAATTCCAAAAATTCGAAGATTCAAATAATGTAAATGCGCTGATGGATTTGCTTGCATTTAATGCTGCAGCGCTTCATTACACACTAAATAACAGCGGTCGAAAATGAGACAAACGGTGAACGTATGCCTGCACCCCCCCAAAGGAAACATACCATCATTATCATACACCTCCCTAACACGTATAAAGAAAATGAAACGCAATTCCCGTCACAATAAAGTAGTACTTTGGAGGAAACAGTCGCACGTATTTCGTGTGTCTCATCTTATGTCTCACCAATATTTAATGTGTTAGAAAGAGCTGCAGCATTAAAGCGATAAGAAACGTAATTGTATTACCTATTTTGCCATCACGGTACCGTAAATGTGAATCATCACGCTAATTATAAAAGAGCATATTGGGTCCAAAAGGGTTGGGAACCTCTGATGTAGATGAAGATATTTACGTAGATTTTATCGAATGCTTGTGACAGATCATTAGCCATTCCTCTTTAATAATGTCTAACTCCGGCGTCATATTTTAATGACGGCTGGTTTTGACATCCAAGATATCTGTTTTAAGGTGTGTTGAGGCAGAAATCTTCGATTGCATATTGCTATAAATATATTTCATGTTTTTTTATGCTAGGATTATCGGGTGCCTTACGGAACCGCATCTCGGTTTAAAAACCTTACTAAAAAAACAAAAACTAATCAAATTAACAATGTTTTTTAATACTTTTACTTGTATTCGCAGATGATATGGTATTGGTCATATCACATAAATATCTAAAAATTGCAATTGAACTCATGCAAATTGACTTTAATCAACTTTTTAAATGGTCACATGATGCAGGGCTATTACTAAATGCTAAACAACCAAAATAATGCATATAGGATCACCTAATGCCAAATTTCAATTTAATCCTAATATTATTTCTCATAATTTTAATTGCATCCATAAAAATATTCCAACTAATTGTAAATGTGAAAGTTTAGAATTAGTTACGGAATACGTATATCTTGGTGTAACAGTAGATTGTTTTTTTAAATGGGACAAACATATAAAAAAAAAACTGTAAAAGACTCAGATCAATTACTGGCAGAATGTAGGTACACATCAAATTTTTTCCTATCAATTGAAACACTTAAAATAATTTATATGTCACTGGCAGAATCTATTATAAGATATGGATTAACAATATGGGGAAATACTACTATAACCAATCTGAAACAAATCCAAGTCTAATATTTTCAAACAAAGACATAATATACCATTGCTGTTTCAGAGTGCCAAAATTTTACCGGTTAAGCCAATACTATGGTACAAAATTATAATTCAACATATATTTACCCCGCAGCATAAAGAGAAATTAGAACATCAATACAGCACTAGATTCACGCGCAAGTACGGACAGAGAACGTTTGAATACATCATACCGAAGATATTTAATTTATTACCTGAAACTATAAAGCAATGTTATTCTATGAATAAGGTTAAATATATGGTGAAAAATTGGCTATCGGAAAAAAAAGATTTATATTGATATTGATATGTATGAAAAAATGTTGAATCTGTAGATATAAGATGTAAATTTTAAATGTAAAAAATCTATATTATGTAACTAAAATATAAGCACCTGTTGACAAGCCAATTCAATTGGCTTAGCAGGACTTGTTTGTTGATTTTAATATGTATTATCTATTCTTTTAATAAAAAAATAATAAATCATTGAAGACAATATTTGCGACTGTCGTAAAAAAATTTGAAACAGAAAAATTAGAAAAAGATTCGGTCGCATCTAGGATTTCAACCCTGAACCTTAGCCTTGCCGGGGCTACTGAGCTAATTCGATCCTATCCTCTTCGGTCATATTTAACTCTTCATCGTCAGGCTAATTTGTTCGCTTTTCGGAACAACTCATATAGGTCTCTTTATCGTTGTGTCTGCCTTACTATCGTAATGAGAAATATGATCTAAACGGTGTTAGAAAGAGAAAACACCACGCTTATATTCAAATCTAAATAATTAATCATAAAAGAAATAAAATGTACACCTTTATTAATACAAAGTTTCAAATCGCAATATGAAAAAAAAAATTTTTTCATTGAATTTTAATTTAATATAATTTATTTCTATCGAGTTTTAATCTAATAAAATATGTAGGTATGTGTTTTTATATTTTTTCTTTATCAGTGATTTTAGCTAGAATAAAACTTGAAGTGAGCTATTTTTAAAATTGTTTTTATGTTTGCATGCAAAATTTTTATATTTAAAAAATTATATGTTTTTACGATTTATAAAATGTGAAAACCTATTTTATCACTTTTAGACCCCATATACACTGTTAGACAGGGATAGGTATACGGATAATAGGTTGGGAGGAGGAAGGGAGATATATAAAGTTGCGTCAATACACGAAAACGGTGACCGGCCAACTCAGAATGAAATCAACTCAGAACCGCCTCAAAAAGGTCATAAAAAAGGTGAAAAAAAATTTTTTTAAAGAATTTATGTTAGGTTTAATGACTTTTCAAAGAGGTGTTGAGTTTTTTATTTTTTTATTTTTATTTTTTATTATTATTTTTTTTTACATTAACTTAGGGATAACATCTGGGATGCTGTGTGGAGGGTCTTTTTGAGGAGAGGAAGGAATGAACATTGGTCTTGAAGAGACCCATGTTGTAGGAAGGAGGAAACACAGAGGCCGGCAAATCATTCCACAGCCGAGCTGTTGAACACAAGAACGAGTCGAAGAAACGACCCGTTCTCACGTGACAAATGTCAACCGTGTACAAATGTTGGGCACGCGTTTGGAATGTTTTCCGACTATGCACCGGTGCCGAAGGGATCGATGATGCTAGTTCCTCGGAGCATATTCCATTGTAATACCGGTAGAACAAGGATAGCATTCCCACCCGACGCCTGTGCTCTAAAGATTGCAATCCGTCTGTTAAGATGGGAGAATCTATCAAACGGACCGACCGTTTCTGCACAGAGTCGAGGGTATTTTTCAGGTATTTTGGAGCTCCAGACCAGAGATGGCTGCCAAATTCAACCGTGGGGCGTACTTGTGATTTGTACAAGGTTAGCAGTTGTGTACTATTAAAGTATCTGCGGGCCCTGTACAGTACGCCCAGCTTTTGGGAGGCTAACTTTACTCTGGCTTCGATGGAGCCCCCATACCTGAGCTGGTCACTTAGGGTTACACCAAGCATATCAATGGAGGGCCTGTTCGGAAGATTGCTTTCGTTGAAAGAGACTGGATTTTCATTTCGATCCCTTTTAGACGTAATCAGACAAGATTGGGTTTTTGAAACATTAAATTCAACGAGATTATTTTTACCCCAAGAGAAAACACTCTCGAGGTAACCGTCCATTCTTTGCTTCAAAGCCCTACGAGCTGTTGGAGTTTGTGAGCCCTTTGGGGGCTTGTCAAACAAAAAGCTATCATGAACTGTACTGTCATCCGCATAACAGTGAATTGGTGTACATGACAAAAGGTTGTTGATGTGCAACAAAAACAAAGTCGGAGACAGAACCGATCCCTGCGGGACGCCAGCATTTATCGAGTGTGAGGAAGAGGTGAAACCATCGACTACCGTCTGAATCGACCTCTCCCTCAAGAAGTCGGCAATCCACGTACACAAGGATGCGGGAAGTCCATTGGAGGGGACCCACCACTTTCCCAACGGCGTTATAAGGAAACATATGGTTTCCTCCTTCACCGCACACGTCAAGACTCTACTTTTTTTTGAACGAAGCTACATTTATTTGAACGACTCTAGACCCTCCAATGTCCATGCATACGGGGTTAGTAAGCAGTATGCAAGTACTTACATTAACATTATACAAAAGATAAATAGAAGTAGCAGCCCGTGGAATAATTCTTCTGAAATAGGTAACATCAAAAAGAGATATTGTCACGATAATATTTATTTTGATTAAATAAATATTGTCTTGACCTAGTTAATCTTAAACTCACCTGGCCGCTCACGTTTTATCATGATCGCCGTAACGATGAGTTCTTTACCGCTAGCAAATAGCGCCATCTATTTCCGGAGGCACTTTTTGAATTCTCGTCGTCTAGGGAGCCGACGCCAATTCGACAAGTCGCCGAATTTTTTAAGTTGCTTGTTAAATATGTGATAGTTTCACCTTTACGGGTTTTACCCATTTAAAAAAAAAGAATCATGAATTATTTTATAACTGCGAGCCGTGTTGTTTCCGTGAGTGAAACGGGATTTTTAAAACTTTAAATGGTGAAGTCGCGAGTCGCCATATTGTCAATGTGCTCACCTTCACTCTCGTACTTGAGTGTGGATAATCGGTGTAATCCTTTGTTTGGCGTTCATGATAATAACGTGGCCAAGGCTTTGAGAGGGGTTATCCTCGCGGAACACGATATTTGAGGCGGATGGAGGCCCGGCGCTGATCTATGGAGGGCGCGGTAAACGGCGTCTACCGAGATTTCACCGGTACGCACAACCGAGACTTTGAGCCTTTCCTGGTTCCTGTTCCCTGTGGAGGAGTCCCCATCCTCTGGGGCCTTTCCTGGTTCCTGTTCCCTGGTGAGGAGTCCCCAGGCCCTGGGGCCTTCCTCGGTTCCTGTCTATGGAGACCCCGCGTGCTCCTGGTCGCCTATTAACAGTGATTCGCGTCAGCGTTAGAGTCAGGATAATTTAGTTAAATTACGGTCCACAGGTATGCTCTCTTGCTTATGTGTTATTTTGTTATTTCTTTAGGAAATGTGGAATTCTTGACCCCTTGGAGGGCACCCATGTATACACAGTACCTTTAAAATATAGGTGATATTGTACTGCTAAATTATTTCTTTTATTTATCAAAAAAAATGCCCGAAGATAAAGACTGTATTTTCCTTCCCACAAACTTGAGGGAGATTCTGATGCTCTACCAAGAAATACACTTTACATTTATTGTCACGATAATATTTATTTTGATTAAATAAATATTGTCTTGACCTAGTTAATCTTAAACTCACCTGGCCGCTCACGTTTTATCATGATCGCCGTAACGATGAGTTCTTTACCGCTAGCAAATAGCGCCATCTATTTCCGGAGGCCCTTTTTGAATTCTCGTCGTCTAGGGAGCCGACGCCAATTCGACAAGTCGCCGAATTTTTTAAGTTGCTTGTTAAATATGTGATAGTTTCACCTTTACGGGTTTTACCCATTTTAAAAAAAAGAATCATGAATTATTTTATAACTGCGAGCCGTGTTGTTTCCGTGAGTGAAACGGGATTTTTAAAACTTTAAATGGTGAAGTCGCGAGTCGCCATATTGTCAATGTGCTCACCTTCACTCTCGTACTTGAGTGTGGATAATCGGTGTAATCCTTTGTTTGGCGTTCATGATAATAACGTGGCCAAGGCTTTGAGAGGGGTTATCCTCGCGGAACACGATATTTGAGGCGGATGGAGGCCCGGCGCTGATCTATGGAGGGCGCGGTAAACGGCGTCTACCGAGATTTCACCGGTACGCACAACCGAGACTTTGAGCCTTTCCTGGTTCCTGTTCCCTGTGGAGGAGTCCCCATCCTCTGGGGCCTTTCCTGGTTCCTGTTCCCTGGTGAGGAGTCCCCAGGCCCTGGGGCCTTCCTCGGTTCCTGTCTATGGAGACCCCGCGTGCTCCTGGTCGCCTATTTACAGTGATTCGCGTCAGCGTTAGAGTCAGGATAATTTAGTTAAATTACGGTCCACAGGTATGCTCTCTTGCTTATGTGTTATTTTGTTATTTCTTTAGGAAATGTGGAATTCTTGACCCCTTGGAGGGCACCCATGTATACACAGTACCTTTAAAATATAGGTGATATTGTACTGCTAAATTATTTCTTTTATTTATCAAAAAAAATGCCCGAAGATAAAGACTGTATTTTCCTTCCCACAAACTTGAGGGAGATTCTGATGCTCTACCAAGAAATACACTTTACAATAATAGTGTTAGTAAAAGAAAAAGAAAAATAAAAATAACGGCTATGACCAGTCGAAGAAACCTTCTGTGAATAAAATAAGTAATGAGGAAAAAACAGTTATATGATTATGTTATAATGTAAGTAATTACTATAGTAGCGGAAATAAAATAAAATATATTTAAAAAAAAGCCAGAGAAAGTATTCCATAGACCACCGGGCAGTCCCAATGAGAATGCGTATAGCTATCGGCCCAACCGCAGACGATGCTCGAAGTCCGCGTCCTTTAGCCGGTTCCCCGATTTTGCCTCGAAGAAATGTACTTGGGAGAGAAGGGGAAGTTTTTGAAGACCTTAAGGAAAGATGAGCGTCGGGTTACCAGAGGGGGGACGGAAGGACATCGAGACCGCACGGTTACGCCTCAGGCCAACGCATGTCGATGGGGGAGGCGCGGGCGGATCGCGGGAAGACCGCTCTGTTGTATGTTCGCCTGGCAATGTGCATGGACAGGGTCTATCCCACCCCCTTTCTATGGGGGAATGACGATACATAACATGCACAGTTCAGTTGCGCCACCAAAGAATGGAAACCAAAACTAATCAAGAAAAATAGAAAATAATAAGAGCATTTATACATGTAAAACATAATTTCAGAATCAGTACAGAGTGATAATGTATCAAGCGATACTGTCATCACTACCATCGCTCACCAAGATGACCTATCGAGGTAAAAACATAAATCATTGTTAGCAGAGACCAGAGAAGAAAAAAAAAATAGTCAAACATAATCAGCAATTTATAGGTCACATAAGTTATATTATAGATAGTTCAAAGCATATTCACTAAATAAAGAGTAATAGAGGAGGACCGAAGAAGACGGGAGCAATACGTGTAGCACCTTAAACAAAGATGAATTTAGTCTAGGTCGGCGACTCTAAGTACAGGCCATCTCTCTACCCAGGACTTGACAAACTTTTTCAAGCATTCGAAATTCTCTTTGTTCGACACAAGGTCAGCATTCCACGCTGGTCTTGTTATTCCGCGCAAACCATCCAACATTTCCTCTTGTGCTTCCTTCATCAATGCGGGAAGTCCGTAAGAATGCAGTTTGTTGACAAGTCCTCGGTGCCAAACCCGGTCAAAGGCCTTGGAGATGTCCAGTGCAACCGTTTGGGTCTCGCCGAAACGTTCCAGGCATCGCCCACAAACATGCGTCACATACGCGAGAAGATCACCGCACGAGCGGTTCCGCCGGAATCCGTATTGACGGTCGGTAATAATTTTGTTCTCCTCGAGGTATGTGAGCAGTTTGTCGTTGATCACACGTTCCATCACCTTAGACAGAACTGATGTGATCGCTATGGGGCGGTAGTTGGCCGGGTTGGAGCGGTCACCCTTCTTTGGAATAGGATGGATAACCGCTTTTTTCCGACCAGAGGGCACAGAGCCAGTCTTCAGGGACATTTTAAAAAGCTTCGTCAAAATTGGAGCTATTTCTGCAGCGCACCTTTGCAGTACCAGGGCAGGTATTCCGTCAGGCCCACTAGCTTTATTAACATCAAGCCCTCGTAAAACATGGAGTACTTCCCGATGCCGGATCCTCAGCTTTTTCATACGAAAACCGCAGTGAGGAACCGACGTCGGGACAGCACCTTGGTCATCGAGGGTTGAGTTATCCGCAAACATTTTACCTAGTAAGTTAGCCTTTTCGGTGGCGGTGTTTGATAGTGAGCCGTCAGGTCTGGTAAGAGGTGGCAGATCGGATTTGCAGAAATTGCGACCTATTGAGCCCGCAAGCGACCAGAATTGCCTGCTGCCATGCGGGCATGCAGTCAGCTTTCTGCTGATCTGCTGGTCGTGCTCGAATTTTGACCTATTTATGATTCTCTTGGTTTCCTTTGCCATTTTGTTGTAAGCTGTTCTGTCTTCGGATGTTCTAGATGTGTTGTAGGCTTGGTAAGCCACGTTTTTTCGTCGCACTGATTCAGCGCATTGTCGACTGAACCACGGCTTTGAGCCTACACCAGTTTCCTTAACAGTAGATTGGATGAAGCCATCCATCGCGGATGTGATGACTTCACCAATTTCCTGGGCACATCTTGAGGGATCCGAAGTCCGAAACCAGACAGCTGGCCACGGAAAAGCATTAAAATGTGCCCGCAGACCGAATCAATCAGCTGACCTACAGTGCCACACTTTTCTCTTCAGCCTCTCGTTAGGTGGTCTGAAGTTTACAGGGATTGATGTCGTCACCAGGCAGTGGTCGGACGATCCTAAAGGCGCTGTGACTTCAATCCTGTAACCGTATGGCACAGTAGTTAAAAATAGGTCTAACAGATTGGAACGGTGAGTCTGGACATCAGGAACCCTTGTGGGCTCCTGAACCATTTGCTCCAATCCGTAGCAAAGGGCAAAGGATTCCGCTTGGCGTCCAGCCGAGTCTGTTGATCCTGAGAACTTCAACCAAGGTTCATTATGAACATTGAAGTCCCCCAGGACTACAAACTCTGCCGTAGGGTAGCGGGGCAAGAGGTCATCATTAGTGTCGCTTAAGTGTTTGAAGAGCTCGGACGTGTCTGATTCGCTAAGGTTCGGTGAGCGGTATAAACACGCGTAGAATCTTACCGTACTGGCAAGATTGACGCGTACCCACATTACGTCGAATCTGGAGTTTTCCAGATTCAACAGTCGCACACAGTTGACGTCAGCTCGACTATAGAGACAGACACCTCCTTTAGGTCTGAACTTGCCTGCGAGGGTGAAGCCCGGGCAGTCCAGATAGGAGGTGTCTACAGGCTCAGCTATCTGAGTTTCAGACAGGAAAAGTAGGTTTGGGCGTTGAGAAAAAAGGTGGTGGTGGACAGAGTTTAAATTGGTGTGCAGGCCGCGAATGTTGGTGTAATTCAACAACAGTTTTGGCCCGCACCGGGGATGCCTACGTCTCGCCGCTGTAATGACGTTAATTATTGTAGGTTGCAAGTTCATGATTTTAATTGTTGGTTTTTTTTTTATATGAGAGGAAGGAGGGTCTGGGAGGGAAAAGGTATAAGGGGTGGGTAGGATGCTGGGGTTCAGAGTTTCCAGGAGTGACGGACGTATGTATCCAACCCACCCACTGCGGTGCAAGGAGATGGGCAGGGAGAGTCCGGCTGGAGAGGTCGCCCAATGCGCCCCAAACGCTACTGCTGGGTCCCCTCCGGTCACGAACCGGCACAACAGTAACGGCGGGGTTTTTACACTCGTTGATGGGGCAGCCCACCCTCAGTCGTGAGCCTGAGGGTCGGGCCCCTGTACTACCGAGCGGCCCGGACAGCGGTAACCGGTTGTAAAGGGTCTCCCTCAACCAGCATTTCCCAATCCGGCCCGCCACGCAGAAGGTGGGCCGACGCACCCGCCATCAAGACCTGGACAAACATTACCCCAAGAACCCGAGCACCCCTGCTAAGTCACCAAATGTAGCGAACCACTTGGGGTGACCTGTGGCAGAGGTGTTGGTCATCCAATAAATGGTTCCCAGGGCGGCGGTACCCATACCCGCCTACCAAATTACAAAGAGTACAGTAGTTACAAATGAGTTGACTTGATTCTGAGTTGGCATGGAACCCACGAAAATATTCTAAAACATAACGGAAGTTTAACACATGTACAGTACCTAGGTACGCACAGCTTCTGCATTAGATTAATTTCGTCAACTTCGAGAAGTTGAACCTTCCTAGAGTACCTTGGCTAACCTTGCAAGCTCCAACTAGCTCCGTTTAAAATTGAATCAAGTGCTAGAGCTTTGTTTTCAGTAGCGTGCGGTGCCCTTTTCTAGAATATGGTCCGTTAAGAATAGGGTAATAATAATAATAGCCTTTATTCAGCTAGATTACTACATTTATTTATAACTAGCTACTCCAGGCATGCGTTGCTATGCCATTTAATAAATAAATTGTTTCTCCCTGAGTGTCCTTTCCCATTCGTCCTGTTCCTTTTCCGCCTCTCCTTCTTCTCCTGCGTCCTCTTCCCCTCTCGCGTTTTCACTCCGTCACCTCCACCTTCCCTCTCCCACTCCACCCCCCTCCCTTCCCCCGTCCCGCGAACCTCCCTCCCGAGTTCCCCTCCCCCCTCACACGTCCCCTTCCCCTCCCGCGTTCCCCTTCCACCTTTCCCGCCTTCCCTCTTCCCTTTCCCGCTCCTTCGTCCCGCCAACCCTCCTCCTGCGTTCCATATATGCAATTCCAGTACATTCAGTTTTTAAACAGCCCGCGTGCCACCTTTTACAATTTTTATTCAAATTTCCATTTTTCATGTATATTAAATTTGGTACCTAACATAGGTACCTATTTAAAATATCTAAAATTCTTGATTCGATTCAAACTATTAGGGAAGTACCTACATTAAATAAATTTATCAACTTAAAGATTTTCAAAAATAGAATTGTTTTGCAAAATGTCATTCTCAAACACGCGAACTGTCAAACGTGCGATAGTCGTTAGGTTTTCTGAAATTCCCCTACCCCCTCCCCCTCCCTCCACCCCTCCCCCCGCGCCACTCCCCCCATCAACCCCCCTCCCCCCCTCCCACCCTCCGCCTCCTCCACCCAGCCTTCCTTTCACTCCTCCCCCCTCCACCTTCCCTCTCCCCACTCCACTCATCCATCAACCCCCCTCTCATTCCCCCTCCTACTCCACCCACCCCTCCCCCACCCCATACCCCTCCTCGCTCCACCTCCCCCCACCATCCTCCATCCCTCCCCCTTCCCCTTCCTTCCCTACAACTTCACCCACCCCACTCCGCCTCCTCCACCTCCCGTTTCTCCACTCCACTCCCACCATCAACCCCCTCCCCCTCTCCCTCCACCCACTCCTACCCGAACCCCCTACACCTCCACATTCTCTCTCCCCACACCACTCCCTCCCATCAACCCCCTTCCCCCCCACCCCCTACCCCTCCCCATACCCTCCTCCATCCTTCCCCTTTCCCCTACCTTCCCTCCTCCCTCTCCCTCCCATAACCCCCTCCCCCCACCTTCTTCCCCCTCCCCTTCCCCCCTTCAACAACACCCTCCCAACACCACCTCCCCCCACCCCACACCCGCGTGCCACCTATTATAATTTTTTATACAAATGTCATAATGCCAGAACTCAACGGTAGTTTTATACAAAATATCGAATAAAAATAAAGAATTATCCAATTAGGTGCAGTCGTTCGGGTTTATGCGCATACATAAGGCGACAATTGGTTTGCTTTTTTCTGTCGTTTGCAATAAATCGATTTTGTTAGGGACAGTAAACGTATGATAAATAATTCCATAACGCCAGAGCTTACCAATATATATAGCCTATAGTACTCGCAAATAATGTAGCTTTCTATTAGTGAAAGAAGTTTTATAATCCATTGAGTAGTTTTTGGGTGTAAGAGTAACAAACATATATCCAGACATCCATAAATTTTTTTGGCCTTTATAATATTAGTAGGAGTAGGATAGTAGGATTCTAATATTGATTGACAAAGTGCATAATATATTGTTTCTATTTGTTTTATTTTTTCATGTTTCTTATGTTTAGGAAAATGTGTATTGTTTTGAGGAGTTTATTTGTGATTTGTTTGATGTGATGTGTCCTTCTAAAGTTATGGTCAATTACAATTCCTAGATACTAAAGTTATCCTTCAAGGAGCGGCGGTATCCACACCCGCCTCCCAAATTAAAAATTACAAAATTATTAGTGTGGATCGTGATAAATGTATTTTCAGGAACGTATATTTTTTTGGTTGAATAGCACGCCTGTGCTCAACTCTAATGACGAAATCCACGGACTAATTAAAGTCTTGTAAACAAATTACTGTTGCGAGTTTTGTTCACGGCACCCGGCATTCAATAGGGTTAATTAATTTAACCCCTTACCAATGGAGGCTAACGAGGTGCTACGGAATCATCAAATTAAATAGAGACACTTGGAATGGAGTTATCAAAACATAATAAAAATACCAAATACGAGAAATTGGCTACACAATGGAAAGTTTTTAAACAAGTGTTAATAAAATTTTTTCATGGGTACATTTACAAATATCGACGTTGAACACATAAGTTACATAAAAATTGCATTTTTGTGTAATTATTAATAAGTTTTTTTAAAATTATCTGAACGTTCAGGATTCTCTGCCGTCATACACTCTCATTGGCGAGATATTTTAAACTGATTCGAATAACTATTTTTTTTGGGGTTTTTTAGGGAAATAAATGAGAGGAAGTTTTGGGAAGGAAAAAAGGAATGAGGGGTAATAGAAATCTGGGGGTTAATTTGTTCAGAAGTGACGAACGTAAAAATCCATTTCTACCACTGCTATGAAAAGCAATGGATCGAGAGAGTTCGTGGAGAAGACAAAAGGCTTACCACAACCAGTATTTCACAGATATTTGTAGGTAGACAAAAACACCCGCCGCCAAGACCTAGTCAAACCTCACCCCATGAACCCGGGCACCCCTGTTAAGTAACTGTCTATTTTTATATGTTAATAACATATTTATTTTCAAGTAGTCGTTTTTCATGATAATTGTTGACTTCTTTCGGTTTTCCTACGAATTAATGTTTAGTAATATATTTTTTACATCCTCTTAGCTGAAGCCTCTGGCGTTGCCCGGGCTTTAGCTGTACGCAGAGTTTTTCGAAATCAGATGTAGACAGTAATTTTCATCTAATTTTAAACGCGAACTACACAAAATTTCATCAAGTACCGAAATTTATTCTTCAAGAGGCAGGAAAAGGGAACGTGGATTGTTTTTAGAAGTCTCATGTAAACAGTGACTTTCCCCCGTCAACAGTAACGCAGTTTCGGCTGAAACCGAAACCGAAACTTTTTTATATATGTTAAAAATCGATTGCTTACTGTCATTTGGCATATTTTTTACACTTATTCAGACAGTTAACATGTGTTTAATTAAATAAATAAAAAAAACAATAATTGAAGTATGTGAAAAAATATATTTTTTTATATTACTTCTATAAAACAAACAAAATTTATAAAAAATAACAAAACATGTTAACTACTTCTTGGAACAAAAATTTGTCAATAATCAACACTTACATTATAAAGGAAGGACCTCATTAATTGAGTATTTAATTTTTTTTGCTTTAAAATCACAAAATTATTTTTATACGTGTTAAATGAAATAAAAAAAAAAACAATAATTGAAGTATGTAAATTTTTTATATTTTTTTTGTAATTACTGCTATAAAATAAATCAAAATTAACAAGCATGTTAACTACTTCTTGGAACAAACATTTGTCAATAATCAACACTTAAAGGAAGGACGTCATTAATTGAGTATTTTGCTGATGATGGCGGGTGATGGCGGGTGACATACGAGCCACGAACTCACCCGAAGTCAGCCGAACGAGAAGTTCCAAGAAGTAGTTAACATGTTTTGTTATTTTTTATAAATTTTGTTTGTTTTATAGAAGTAATATAAAAAAATAAATATTTTTTTGGACTTTAATTTTTGTTTTTTATTTTTATTTATTTAATTTATCACGTGTTAACTGTCTAATAATAATAATAATAATTGTAGTAAACAATCAATTTTTAACACGTCTAAAAAAGTTTCAGTTTCGGCAGATTTTCTGCTGATGCCGAAACATGCCGAAACCGAAACCGAACCTTCGGTCGGTCATTCATTATGAGTACAAACGCTCGGATTATATTAGCAGTGTGAAACCGGACGAAGATTTTTTTTAGTTCGTACGTTTAACCACTTCCGTCCTCGGAATAGAACCATTACCTTATCTAGTATATTCTAATTCCGTGGTTCTAACTAAATTATGTATAAAAACCGGTGCATAAAACGTTTATATTATTGAGATATCAGAATTGCGTGACCAGTGTAAATGTAGGAATTTTCGCACACGTGGATTTGCTGGCTGCTCGAGTAATTTCACGTGGACTCAGGTGGAATTATTTCACGTGTTGCGGCGTTGGGCAATGAAAACGGTTGGAAATTTGCATAAACCTTCCGTGGAGTTAATGTCGAATAGTTTAAACTAAAAAAAATAACAAGCCAGTAGCGAGCTTTTGCATTTAACAGCGTAAGAGTATGTTGCTTCTGTATTAAAAATTATTTCAATAATTGAATGTTCGGTTCTGGAATATTTGCTAGAATTTAATTAAATTTGAAAGAATTCGCAAAATTTCATTGAAAATTAATGTGATATCATACCGTATCTATATCTAATGCCTCGATGACACACGGCGAGTTACAAGCTACTATCTAAAAGCGGGTAAATCGGTGAGTGAGATTGTCACGATGACACACAAAACTGTCCACTCGCTCAGAAGCGTAGGAAACTGAGGCCGATGCTAGCGCCAGTAACAAGAATAACGACGACTGCGTGAACTAATTCTTCAATGTTTGACAGTCGAAATCAGCTGTTTATCGGAAGCCATGTTGGAAACATAAATAAACCAATCACGAGCAAGCGGAGCAAGCGTGTAGGCTAGTAAAGTTGACGACCTTTCAACTTTTTTTCGTAGATTGTCAACAATCTGCTAGTTGCTGCTAGTTAGCAAGTGACACGATGACACTGGGCGAGTTTACTAACAGATAGTGAATTTCTCAGATAGTAAGTAGCTTGTAAACTAGCCCTGTGTCATCGACGCTGTTATATATAGAAATGAATCGCTGAATGTGATGCTAAGCACAAATCTCGAGAGCAGCTGAACCGATTTCGCTAATTCTTTTTTTAGAATATTTCTTGAAATAAGAAGATGGTTCTTACGGAGAGAAAAATTAAGAAAATTGCGCAGAAAATTAGATAATTTCAGAAAACCTAACGACTATCGCACGTTTGACAGTTCGCGTGTTTGAGAATGACATTTTGCAAACAATGATTGTTAAATCAGGATTCTATTTTTGAAAAGTTGATAAATTTATTTAAAGTCGGTATTACCCTAATAGTTTGAATCGAATCAAGAATTTTAGATATTTTAAATAGGTACCTATGTTAGGTACCAAATTTAATGTACATGAAAAATGAAAATTTGAATAAAAATTGTAATAGGTGGCACGCGGGCTGTTTAAAAACTGAATGTACTGGGATTGAATATATGGAAAGCGGGAGGGAGGGATGGGGAAGGGGGGGGGGGGGGGGGGGGAGGTGGTGTACACCATGCGAGCGAAGCCGCGGGAAAAAGCTAGTATATAAATAAAAGAATCCCTGTTTACCTTGGTCACGCCATAACATATTTCATTAATCTTTTTAAAGTTTTCTAATACTTTGTAGAAATTTTATAATACTTTATGGAAAGAAAAAATAAGAATGCGCAGATAATTGGATATTTTAAGAAAAAATAACGAGTATTTTAACTTCGCACGTTTGACAGTTCGCGCGTTTGATAATTGTGGATTTAGCAAGCGCTGTTTTTTTTTGTAACAAAAGAATTGTCAATGAATTTTTTAAATTGTAGATATTTTAAAATAGGTACCTATGTTAGGTGCCAAATTTTTTTTTAATTTTTTTATTTAGTAACTATATAATGTTTTTTACATTTTTATATGAAACATGTTAGTTAGATGTATATATAAAATATATTCGTAGTCCTCCTCACTAGGAGATCCTGTGCTGAGGGGGACTATGCTTTGGATAAGTTTTTCAGCGACTTCTATGGTTTAACTTCATTGGATAAGGTTTTCCAGAAACTTCTATGATGTTTTAAGTATACTAGTAAGTTCATTTTCCGATAGATTCTTCAGCCAACATTTAATGTCCTTAATGTAGCTATTTTTTATTTTTATTTGTTTGATACTAAGTGGGAGTTTGTTATATAACTTTACTGATAAAAATGCAGAACTTCTTTGACCAAATGAAGAGTTACACTTTGGTATATTAAGTATGTCTGTTTGTTTAGCTCTGGTTTTATGAGCGTGTGAGGTGTCTGCCTCTGAATCATTTTTGTGGTGATGCACTAGAATGTTTTTGGCATAGATTTTCTGTATGCTTGGAACATCAAACTGTTTAAAAATTTCTGCTGTTGACGTCCTTATGGGGACCTTTAGAATGGTCTTTATAATGCAATTCTGAGTTATCTTAAGTTGTTTTAAGTGATTAGATGCTGCTGAGCCCCATCCTATTACTCCATATTCCAATCGAGAGTGGCATAAAGCATAATATACTCTCTTTAGAACCCTCATCGACAAAATGTTTCTTAATTTTTTGAAGAAATAGATGAGTTTTGTTAGCTTTTTTGAGGTAAGCTCAATGTGTGAATTCCACTGTAGATTTTCATCAATTTCAATCCCAAGATATTTAATACTTTTGGTTTGGGTTATAGACGGGCAGGAACATTGTGGAAAAGTATTTTGACATTCATGTAATTTGAGGGTATGCACATTCATTGGTTGTCCTCTTTTGTTTTTGGAGAAAGTTAGATATTTAGTTTTACTAACATTTAATGTAAGGGAGTTTACTTTTAGCCTTTAGATTGATTAGATTGATTGTTCTTATAATTTACAAAATGAGTATTTGTAAGATATGAAAAATTAAAATTTGAATAAAAAAAATGTAATAGGTGGCACGCGAGCTGTTTGACAACTGAATGTAATGGGACAACTGAATATATGGAATGTGGGAGGGGGATGGCGGGTCGGTGGAGCAGAAAATGGCAGAGGCAAGGCGGGGAAGTTGGAAGGGGAATGCGGGAGGGGAACGGGGACGCACATGAAAGGACATGCAGGGAGAAACAATTTATTTCTTTGAATATGGCATTGCAAAAATAAAATCTCTGAAAACTCACGGGATATTATCTACAATTGCAGGATTTGTGAAACTGAAAGCATTGATAAATTTCCCCCAAGTTCATTGCTGTCAAAATTAGTAATTTACTTTTCGAGTGTTGGTAAACTTGAAAATTGGGACATCTATTCGATGACATCATAAGACAGTTATTTCTATTTTTGATACTGTCAATTCATGGTAGAATTACATTATAATACATTTCGACCACCATAACGTGCCTAACACGGTGGTCGAATAATCCACAAATATTGTAACCGTCAAAGCAAAGAATAAAAGATAAAATAAATGGAATAAAACATATTTCCACTTAATTTATTTATGACCGTGACTGCTTTCAGCCTGTTAAAACCATCTTCAAACTGGTACACACTCTTAATCTACAGTTTATGTGATTTTATTAAATTTATATGGTTTTTCCACATTTGTTGCCAGGTCGTCTTTGACGATTGGATTTAGTTATTTACATTATTAACCCAATAAGCCAAATAACTAAAAATCCAATCGTCAAAGACGACATGGCAACATATATCAACCAT
Organism: Limnephilus rhombicus; assembly: GCA_929108145.2. NCBI lineage: Eukaryota > Metazoa > Arthropoda > Insecta > Trichoptera > Limnephilidae > Limnephilus > Limnephilus rhombicus. Next base: position 32,822,275 of record OV815287.1, read on the forward strand.
ATAAATTGAATAAAATCCTTGTATAATGTCCTTGAATACAGACTACCCCCCTCCCTATCCCCCTTATGGTATGTATATATATAAACTGTTGATTAACAGTTTTTTGTACCAGTCTGATGTCATGGCTTTAACACGCTGAAACCGGTAAAAAATTAATTAAGTGGAAATATGTTTTATTCGTGTTTTATTATATTATCTAGACAGTTATATTCAAACTAATAGAAAAAATGTAGCACCGCTTAAATTGCGTAAATTTAGAGTCGTACAACCTTTAGTGTCCCAGAAACCATGGCACCATTAACATCAAAGCTTTTTTTCTGTAATGCAGAATGTTATTGTATCTACACATGACGATGTACAAAATAAAGAAAAGATGTTGGATTCGAGGGTGGTTATCAAGAAGGCATCTGGATGCAATGCAGTTAAGAGGAAACTGGACGTCATTTTGTTTATACAATCTATTTCCCAATTTCCTCTCTAGATTTAGACTTTAAATATTTATATAAAGACTGTAAATATTTTTTAAATATAATATGTGTAGACATCGACCACAAATATCGAACATATCACAAATATCGCCCACAAATGTCGGTGGGATATGCTTTTTTTATAAGTAACTTCTTATAGAAGTTACGACTCTCCAAAAATCGATAAATTTGCCTGGATTGAACTCCATCAACAGACGTTTAGTAAACGAAATATTTTTTATGCTGTATATTTTTTCTAATACATTTAGTAAAAAAATCTTTAAAATCAGTCCAGTTTTGAGGAGAAAAATGAAGAATACAAAACCTTGACTTTATTATCAGCCTGAGGTGCAGTTGTCATCTTCGCTCAATATTAGGGGAGTAAGAACGACAGTGACAGAAACAGTTTGGTGAAATACCTAATGTTCTAATGTCTTGGCGACCGCGTTTCCTCTTAACCTCTGAATTAGTAGATGAAGATCATGAAAGCTGTAAAAACTATTTTCGAATTATTGAATCCTTTTTATTACTTTATTGCGCATTCCAGTGTTGATTTGTCGTTTTCGACGCATAAAACTGTCACGCAGTTATAAGGAACGCTTTTATGACACTAGTTGCGTCACGTATCAACACTCCTCAATTAGTTGCGTATCACTAGTGGCTCCATAATAATGCGCTAGCGCAATTTAAATTTTGTGACTTGCAATTAATCCATGCTGAAATGACTAACAGCCTTATTACAAAAAACTTTTCACGGCCGATAACCTGTGTTATTGCAATAACATAAATAAACCCCGTATACACTAAAACACGTTTTATTACCAATAACCATTCTTACGTGGTCACGCTGTTAAAATGCATTTAAGATCTGACAACGTTGTATATGGTTTTAATTTACTAGGAAACAATGTTGTTTTAATTCTTCTCCGCTAGGGGCATTATTGGCGCGCCTGTACATATCGGCCCGCGATGACAAAACAGTTCGGTGTGTTTATGGCGGGATATTGAAAATTTTGTTAGTCCCTAAATGTTGTGATTTTACTTGATAATTTCTATTGTAGTGACGAATTTACTCTTCTATTCAAATAATTGATATATTTACCATATTATTTGTGGGGTTTACATCAGTTTAATCAAGTTATTGTACAAACGCCGTACTTTCAAAGTTAAACTGTCAGAATAATGTTTTATAGGTTACTTAAAAGATAAAATTTACATTTTAAGAGAATTTCTTAAAAGTGATAATTTTTTATCATATTAATATCTAATACATGAGTTCGTAAACGTATCAAAGAAATTAACGTCTTTAGAGATGCAAGAAATCTGTTTTAAATATCGGTATTTTTCTAAGTTATTTTTTTGGCAATAAAAAAAACTTTGAAATTTTTTATTATTTTTTTATTGTATGCACGACGAAAAAGTGAGGTGATAGTTTCCTTCCAAACTTATTACATAAAAGGACTGTGTTTTTTAAATTTTTATTTTTTTAAATTTTCTCTACATTTTGGTCAAAAATGTTTTGGGAGGAAATTTTTTCCATTTTTTCCGAGTTTGAATCTTAAAATATGGCAGTTTTTGAAAACTAAAGTGTATTTCAAATACACAAATCTGAAAGTTAATTTTATCTAGTTTTCATAAATGGTATTTGTTTTTACGACACCTTCAAAAATAAGAAATATATAAAACATTCAAAATACTTTGGAAAAATTTCATATTTCGTTATGTCTTCATTAATAAAACAGAGATAAACTACCCTCTCAGGCCGTGTAAATCAAGTGTATTTTTTTCCATGAACAATTTTTTAATTAGTAATGTTTTCACGTCCGCAGCCGTTTGTCAATTGAATAAATTTTTCACTGGGTTTTTTAGTAAGGCTGTATATGTTTACAAGTGAAACTAGCAGATCAACAAATAACATGAAGCAACTTGTGTAAATAAATGTAAATTCGGCTTTATAGCTTCTCTAATATCATAAATAGGTCAATTTTGAACAATGTTAACAATTTACCCATGTACCAACAATCGAAATCAGTAGATATCTTTAACAACTACTGGTATTTTGGGCATTTAATATTTTTCCTGGTTGTCTTGGACAGCCGACAGAATTGAGACGCCCACCATAAGGTATTTGGTGAAAATAAAAATAAAAGGATTAAGGTGAAAATAAAATAAGAACTAGTACTTGGAAATCGATGGATTAATAGTTTTTTTGGGCATCGGTACCTACCCACACCTTCGTTCTTCGATTCAATCTTACGAGAATCACTAAAAGGGTCGTTGGAAAAGTAAAAGTACTTCTTCAAAGACAGCATACTTGTTTTGTGGAACCATTTTAATTCGAAATTAATAAATATTTAGTTTTAAACACTTTTGTTGTTTACAACTGCTTACTACATCGGGGTTTGCTTAAAAATGTCAACAATAGACTTGAAGATGTCAATGGTTGGTAATAGGGTAGAAATAAGTAAAGTATAAAAAGGGAATTTGACAAACGGGTCATTTAAAAAGATTTTTTGGTTTTTGAAAATATTTAAACTCCTCTTTACACTCTTTCTAATTTCCAATATTCCAAGTTTGTCTAAATAAATACCATTAACATTACAGATTAGCAACTTTATTCCATAATTAAAATCAAAATTATGGATCGTCTATAAAAAATGATTATCAAACTCTAATTCTACGTCCAGACTTAAGCCAACCTTCCAACTCCGAACTAAGTTCGAAGGTTGGCCGATCGTGTGGTGGCTGCGGCCAATCCTCCAATTCCGAACTCAAAAATGGCGGACATCGAACAGCTGATTCGGCGCTGTATCTTATCAGTTGCCTACAATTGTGCAGGCGATGATTCAGTTTCCGTAATATTGTTTTCGATTCGTAAAGTTCAAAAAATAATAATTTCAAACAACATTTATACCACTCTCTCGTAATAATATTGCGCAGACTGATGTGTTGGGTCAACTCGCACGAACCAGCCATCGCCGATCGCCTCAAAGGCGATCCCAGGCCAACTCAAACTCCAAACTTCCAACTCGAACATCCAACGCACGAATTACCCCTCCACACAATCATCCAAACTTTTGAAGTTGGAAGTTGGCCGCAGTGTGGCCCTACCATAAGAAACTATTATTGTTTAAAAATCGTATACGCTAATTTATCGTAATTTCAAAGTTTCTCAAATTTTTCGTTCATGAAAAAATTCTCAATTTTTAAAAGTTTAATTTATTGATTCCCGATTTTTTTATTATTTTTAAGTCTTTATCCTTATTATTTAAGGTTTAATTTTTTGGTTTATTATTTACATAAAATGCTGGAAAAATTGTATTTGTTATTTTTTTTGCGTAGAATAATTTAAATTAAAATAATATGTTGGTGTTGTTAAAAAAACTCAATTTTGCGAAAAAGTGTGACGAATTATTAAAAAAACAAATCAATTCAACGCAACGCAACGGTACAATTAGTACCTACTCTGGTGGTTTAGTGTAAACATCGCGTGTGCGCGTTATGAGTAAAGTTCACTGGGAAGGAAGAAATAAAATTTTATTATGTTTTGTTGACATTTTAAAACTTAATGGTTATAAAAAGGTTGCGTTGTACCAACATAAGCATGCGATTTTTTTGCGTTTTTATTAACTACGAAGTCCTGTTCTGCATTTCATCTGACTATAATTTTGTTTTTACGTCCCGTTTCCGTTTCAAGTTGGTTGCCGTTTCAATCGCTTAGTAAATATTATTTTTTCAAATTGTATTTATTTGGACTTTCAATATTATGGTACCTACCTGTCTGAAGAAAGTTTGGATGAAGAATTGTCGAAATAGTGACATTTTTTTAGACAAATGGTATAATACCTAATTTGAAATAAAAAATGCATGGAATATATGATTTATGATTAGATTTTTTTTTACTTTTGGTCCACTGATAACGTATTGAATTAAATAAACTGAAAAAAAATCATTGAAAAAGAAGATTACAATAATAATCTAAACAAAAATATGAAAGAGAACAAGACACCGAAAAACAGAAAAAGACAATGGTCAGACCTATCCAAGTTACAAACCAATTCTTAGAATGATTGTTTCCAATAAAAAGGGTAGTTGCCCCGTTGCCCGTAATATGGAAAATAATTAGTTGAAGATAATATTGTTAATTCTAAAATTTTAAATATGAGATTGACAAATACGACGGTTTGACAGAAGGCGGCAATAGCGAAATTGGTTAACGCGCACGTCCCGGTTAGACGAGAGGTCTGGGTGCGAGTCCCAGTTGCGACCATCGTATTTTTCTGTTTTCGGTGTTTTTGTTCTCTTTCATATTTTCGTTTAGATTATTATTGTTACCTTCATCTTCAATGATATATTACATTGATGGGAGTAACCTAAAAAAGTTATAAAAAGAGAGTTTTTCATATAAAAAATTGAAAAAAAAAATTGCAATTTTCATGAAAGACGGTCGGTTTTCCATGTCTTTGTTTTTCCAATTCACCGGTGCGAACATTAAACATATCTACCTACTAATTTCAGTTGTCTGTGATGTGAATATTAATGCTGTTGGTACAAGAAAATAGCAGGTCACGGTGATGATCCTAAACATGTCTTAATGATTTAATGCAAACTACATACTACGAAAAATGGAATTCTTTAGGGGAGGCCTTCATCTTCGCCTGTGAGAGGCGTTCTAGCTTATGATTAAATTAAGATACCTATATAAAATTTTTCGTAAATTGCATTAATTATACTTTTTATAACTATGTAACATACCTATTTGCAAGAAATAAAAGGCAAGAAACATGTTGATATTATCAAATATAAAAAATAAAGTGATGTAAACTAAGATATTTTCTTTTAATAAATAAATAATGACATCACAAAGTAACAACCTTTTAGAAGAAGTTTTCTTCGAAAAATTAAATAAAAGGCTTTTTATTTTATTTTATTTTAATTTTATTTATACATACAACGACAACACAAAGACAATTTATATCCCTAGTTCCTAAAATCTTTTTCCCGCTTGTACTACGAGTTTCCGGACACCGTGTATAATGGTGAGCTCTGGCATTACGAATTTTACATAAAAATGACAATAAGTGACTCGTGAATATAGCTTAGTGGCAGGAAGGGATGGCAGGAGGGAAGAGGAATCCGGGAGGGTTGGTTGAGGAAAGAGTGAGGGGAAGGTGAAAGGGGAATGCGGGAGGGGAACGGCGGCGGGAACGGAGATACATGGGAAAGACACACAGATGAGGGTTAGGGGACTATTAGGGGCACGCTAGTATTTTATAAATATTTTCTACTTCAAAAATAGCACAATTATTATATGCCGTTATTTTCACGGGTCCTGTGCTGGTTATTAATTAATTAATATAACAAAGAAGCATAAGAGAAGCTAGTAATAATTGTTAAAAATTGAGATACTACCAGCACCTATGGGTTGCTTGAGCAAGCTCCCAGACATTAATATTTCAAATGGTGCGAAGCTTGACTAGTCGCTGAATGTTTGGTACCTGTTTTAACTACCAAGTACATACTATGGAGGAAGCCATTTTTTTTGTAGATGCTTTCGAATGTCAAATGTATAATCGTAGATTCTTTAAATGTGTGCAGGTTTTTACATTATAAAAGTGCTAGCATCCCATTATTATCGCTTCTTCCCAACGCAAGTTTTAACAGTAAACAACTGCCAGTGTTTGGCCCGGTGTGTTGACACCGTATTATAATACATTTATAACATGTCCAAGTGAAATAAACAGTGAAGTTTTTTGCAAGGATAATTATTTTATTTAAAAGGACCCCTATCAATTTTGAACATGGGCCTTACGATCCGGATTGCAATCAGAGGACTGCAATAATATAAAAAAACAAGAACCAGCTGCCAATTAATACAGATGACCAAAATTACAATTACCGGAATCACAAAGATGAACAAAGGAAGACTGGATTCACATCGGAAATGAGATAAGTTTTTAGTGCCTTCCCACCCATACCCATTCCTTAACATCCATTCAGAACTCATTCGTAGTTTTTTAACAAGATTAATCCCATAAATATTGTTTTGTAAAAAATAAAATCACTACCCACGTAAAGATTTTATGCAACTCATGATTTTCAATTAATGATTGAACATTAGGTTCTCAATTAATAATTGCCAGGAATATTGTCGTTGTTGTCTTTCAGGCGGGTAGCTTCTCAAATAAATAAATACGCATTGTCGGAACACATTTTATCAGGGATTAAGCTACGAAAAGGTATTTGTACACAAAATGGATAAGATCAAATCTTTAATAGCCAAGAGAGGCGTGATTAAAGGGAAATTGACGCGTTTCGCGGATTCTATAAACTCCTTGTCCGCGATTGAAATTAAACTGAGGTACGACCGAATAAAGCCATTGTTAGATCAATTCGAATCTATACAGGACGAAATTGAAATTTTATCGGATGAGGAACTGGAAAATTCTATTCAGCGCGAGACGTTTGAAAATCAATATTTTTCAGTCCTTGCTACTGCTAAAGGGGCGATTGACTCAATTAACGAGGGTAGAGTTGAAATCAAGCTTCCAACTCTCCAATTGAGAGAATTCGATGGGAATCAAAAAGATTGGGTGAATTTCGTTGAAACCTTTAAAACTTTGGTTCATAATAACAGTTCCTTGAGCAACGTCCAAAAATTCTTTTACTTACAATCTGCGCTGAAAGGGAACGCTTTGAAAATAATTGCTAATCTAGAAGTTTCGGAATTAAACTACCTATCGGCTTGGGAATTGTTGCACGACAGATTTGCGAATCTCAGGGCTACCGTACATAAACATATCCAAACTCTATTTCAATTAAAGGATATGAAACATGAAGAGCCTGTAGCATTAAGGTATTTAATTGATGAAACTAATGTCAATTTGAAAGCGTTACAAAACATCGGAGTTAAAGTAGATCATTGGGATCCTTTGATTATTTACATAATTTCAAATAAATTGGATATAGCTACCCGGAGAAATTGGGAACAATATACATTGCAAGGTGAATTACCTACATTAAAGGAATTCATAAAATGTTTATCTGCTAGGGCACAAGTATTGGAGCTTATGAATGCTTCAGAGAAAAAATCTTCTAACCTACATAAAATGCAAATAGGCAACAATAATAACAAAAAAGATTCATCGGTATTCTTGGCAATAAAGGCAAACAACTGCATTTATTGTAATGATAAAGGTCATCAAATTTATTTTTGCAAAAAATTTCTAAAATTAAAATTACAGGATAGGATTGATGCTACGAAATCAATCCGGGCGTGTTTTAAATGTTTGAGGTTGGGTCATCAAGCACAGAGTTGCAAGACAAACCTAACCTGCAAAATTTGTGGCAAGTATAGCCACAATACTCTATTACACAAGGAGGTACCTCCGCCGGAGACCTCAAATATGGATGCTAATAACGAGGTTATAGTGTCGAATTTTTCTGCATCGGAAAAGGCAGAAAAAATAATATTATTGTCAACCGCCTACATAGGAATTGTGGGGGCCAACAATAAAATGTTTAAAGCTCGCGCCCTGATTGACTCTGGTGCGCAGAGTAATTTTATGAGAGCTGAATTTGCTAATAAATTAAATTTACCATGTGAATGGATAAACAAACCCGTGTCTGGGATCCATAATAATATCACACACATAAAAAAGAGAATTTCAGTGGAGATGACTTCGCTTAATACGGATTATAAACGCAAAATATCATGTCTGATTTTACAGGAAATTACAACCAATTTACCACAAGTGACAATGGCGAAAAAAGAGTTCAAAATACCACCAGGACTGGAGCTGGCAGACCCGAACTTCAATATAGCTGCACCCATCGACATCCTGTTGGGCGCGGAGAGCTTCTGGGAAATGCTAAACAACGATAGATTGAAACTCGAGTCAGGACCAACGCTTCAACGTACGCAACTGGGATGGATTGTGTCCGGTCCTATCAACGTGTATCCCAAACAAAGGCATGTATCAGATTTTTGCAGTTTATCTATAAATAAGTTGAGTCATCAAATAGAAAAATTTTGGAAATTGGAAGAGATTAATTCCACTAAAATTCAAACTCAAGAAGAAAAGGCTTGCGAAGCCAGTTTTGTAAGTACTCATACTAGAGAAGATGACGGTAGATATGTTGTAAGTTTACCGCGTCGGGCATGCATTGATCAGTTGGGAAACTCATTGCTCACTGCCGAAAAAAGATTTAAAAACATGGAAAGAAAATTTGTGTCACATCCCGAGTTAAAGACACAATATGTAAAATTCATGCGTGAATATGAAGCACTGGGACACATGGAGATGTGTGATCAGTCAAAAGGGGATCGTGACTCCTATTTTTTACCGCATCACGCTGTAGTGAAAGAATCCAGCACTACTACTAAAGTGAGGGTCGTTTTTGACGGCTCCGCCAAAACCTCAAATGGAATCTCCCTCAATGAAGCCTTGATGACAGGACCTGTTATACAAAAGGATCTATATAACCAACTATTGCATTTCAGGAAACATCAAATAGTCATGACTGCCGACATCGAGAAGATGTACCGCCAGATTAACATGTGTGAAGATGACCTGGACCTACAGAAGATAGTATGGCGCGAGTCGCCACAGGATGTGCTCAAGCATTATCGTCTGAAGACTGTGACTTATGGACTGGCACCTTCCTCCTTCTTAGCCACAAGATGCTTAAAGCAAATTGGTATGGATAATAATTTAATTTTTCCTAGAGCTAGTCAGGTCATAGAAAATGACTTCTATATGGATGACTTGTTAACGGGAGCAGATGAGCTGGAATCCTGTAAAAAGTTAAAAGAAGAATTAATCAGCATCTTGTCATCTGCGGGGATGACGTTGAGGAAGTGGAGGTCCAATGCGTTGGAATTGTCAGCCGAGTCGGGCCAAGCTAAGTGTGCCGATTCAGGCGATTCCGACAAAATTATTACTGACAATCCAAAGACTGAGAAAATATTAGGATTAACATGGAACAATGAATCTGATTACTTTTCTTATGTAATAATGAAGCCATCAGGTCCAACCGAGAGCAAACGAGAGATATTGTCTTGCATCGCATCAACCTTCGATCCATTGGGACTCCTAGGGCCGATAATAGTCATAGCCAAATTGATAATGCAAAGGCTGTGGCAGTCCAAAGCAGCATGGGATGATCAGTTACCTAATGAAATATTAGCACCCTGGAGGACCTACCTGCAAGATTTAATTCAGCTAAATGTGTTGAAAATACCAAGAAAAATTATTTGCAAGCAAGCAAAAGAGCTACAGCTACACGGTTTTTGCGATTCGTCTGAGAAGGCTTTCGGAGCCTGTATCTATATGGTGTCAATGGACCACAGCGGTAAGTGGCATTCACACTTAATAACATCCAAATCAAGGGTAGCACCATTGAAGTCTATTTCACTGCCTAAGTTGGAGCTATGTAGTACTGTACTACTGGCAAAATTAATGAAAACTATAAAACAAGCATTAAATATAATGAAGATCAACACATATTATTGGTGTGACTCTACGATAGCGCTGTGTTGGCTGAAAGGTCAACCTACTCGTTGGAGCACTTTCGTGGCCAATCGAGTAGCCGAAATACAAGAACTGAGTGATCCAGATCAATGGAGACACGTATCATCATCCGACAATGCAGCGGATATACTTTCCAGAGGAGCTACTGCGGATAAACTGATAAATTCTACAATATGGTGGAATGGACCAAATTGGTTGACCGACGGAGTCAACGATTGGCCTATATCGAACATTTCCTGTTCAAACCCTCCGGAGCTCAAGAGTAAAAATATTCTTTTATCTACTGATATTCAAGAATGGGAAATATTTGGAAAATTTTCCTCATTTATCAAATTGAAAAGGGTTACAGCATATGTACTGCGGTTTGTGAATAACTGCAGAAATATTAAAAGTAAAATTTCAGGTAATTTAAGTGTAGCTGAACTAGAAGCAAGTTTGAATTGTCTACTGAAATCAGCTCAGGCACATGCCTTTCAAAAAGAGTTAAAGATATTAAAAAACCAGGGAAATGTCAACAAAAATAGTAACTTAAAATCTCTTCATCCCTTTTTATGTGATGGTCTTATATATGTGGGCGGTAGATTAAATTTAGCTACACACCTATCGTACCAACAAAGACATCCAATTATATTGCCAGCTAAACATAAGCTAACCGAATTGATTATACGTCACTATCATTATGTAAACTTACACGCAGGACCTCAAGCGCTATTAGCTGAAATAAGATTAAGGTTTTGGCCTATTTTTGGGAAAAATACTGTTAAAAAGATATTACATAAGTGTATTGTGTGTTTTAGGTGTAATCCTCGTATTGGTAACCAGATCATGGGAAGCTTACCGAGCGAAAGAATCACACCGAGCCGACCGTTTGCTATCACGGGAGTCGATTTTGCTGGACCGATTCCAACCAAAAGTGGGCCACTGAGGAGAGCTCCACTCGTGAAATCGTATTTATGTATTTTTGTTTGTTTTTCCACAAAGGCGGTTCATTTGGAATTAGTTTCGGATTTATCTAGCAATGCTTTTTTGAACAGTTTAAAGAGATTTATATCCCGTAGGGGAGAACCTGATAAGATCTTTTCCGATAACGCTAGCAACTTTCGGGGGGCCAGTAATAGGCTCAAGGAGCTGTATACCAGTTTGAGAGAGAACAACGACAAGATTCAAAATTATTTAGCTAACAGAGGTATTGAGTGGAGGTTCATAACCCCTCGAGCCCCTAGTCAGGGAGGGCTGTGGGAAGCTGCGGTCAAGTCAGCAAAGTTTCATTTGTATAGAGTCACTAGTAATTCTGCTTTAACCTTTGAACTTTTGTATACCTTAATTTGTCAGATTGAGGCCTGTCTAAATTCCCGTCCATTGACTTCCTTGTCTGATGACATCCACGATTACCAACCCCTCACCCCAAACCATTTCCTCATAGGCACTAAATCCTCTATCATTCCGGAGAGAGATGTCCGAGCCATACCAGACAACAGGCTGACCCAATATCAGAGAATCCATGCGCTAATGTTATCCTTTTGGTATAGATGGAAGCGAGAGTACTTGATGGAGCTACAAAAAAGGACTAAATGGCAAACCAGTAATCAACGGGCACTGCAAAAGGATGATCTGGTTATTCTGAAGGAAGATAATTTACCTCCACCATTATGGAAAATGGCGCGAGTTATATCTACACATCCCGGCGCGGATGGTGTAGTGCGAGTGGTTACCCTGAAAACCCCTCAAGGAATCTTTGTCAGGCCTATCACAAAGATATGTCTAATGCCTCTGGATCCGGAAGCTGAACCTGTGACGGACGCCCCGGACCCTTCCGTCAGTCCGGACACCCCGGACGACCATGATGAAACTTTTTAGGGTGAAAATATTTAAAAAAAGACCCTTTAAAGATAGCAATCCCAGGAACAACATGACAACCTATAAATTGATGATTGATTGCACCCCGCGCTGTGGTGCTTATATCGTGGACTGCACCTGGAGAAGATCCTAACCAATGGACTTGAAAAAAAAAAGGACAATTGTGTTGTGTTGGGTTGGGTTTTATTATAATATTATTTTGTGTTGGGTTGTGTTCTATTATAATAGTATTTTGTGTTAAGTTATTATTTAAATATGTAAAAAAAATTTTTTGGTCAATTTAAGTTTATGTAATTAGTTTAGGTTAATCACCTTAAAATTCAACTTGTGAATGTACATTTTTAAATAATAGTATAATAAGCAGTGCAGGATTATTTAGTTTTGGCTGCTAATTTATAATAGGTAAAATTATTTGTTAGTATTTGTACGGTATTTAGAGTTAGGATTTGTGTTTTTTTTGCTTTTGCCTTGATTGTCTTCCCCTGTTTTTGTTATGTTTTCTTGAAGGGTTCATAAATCGGTATAGGCGATTTAGAAACCCCGAGGCGGAAGCTATGTTAAAAATTGAGATACTACCAGCACCTATGGGTTGCTTGAGCAAGCTCCCAGACATTAATATTTCAAATGGTGCGAAGCTTGACTAGTCGCTGAATGTTCGGTACCTGTTTTAACTACCAAGTACATACTATGGAGGAAGCCATTTTTTTTGTAGATGCTTTCGAATGTCAAATGTATAATCGTAGATTCTTTAAATGTGTGCAGGTTTTTACATTATAAAAGTGCTAGCATCCCATTATTATCGCTTCTTCCCAACGCAAGTTTTAACAGTAAACAACTGCCAGTGTTTGGCCCGGTGTGTTGACACCGTATTATAATACATTTATAACATGTCCAAGTGAAATAAACAGTGAAGTTTTTTGCAAGGATAAATATTTTATTTAAAAGGACCCCTATCAATTTTGAACAATAATAATCTAAACGAAAATATGAAAGAGAACAAGACAGTGGAGGTTATCCACCTCTTACCCGCCCTGGTATTAGTAACAGATGGTTACTCCTTCAAGGCTCTCACAAGATTCTAATTTTTTTGTTAAACGAAGCTACATTTATTTATTTTGAACGAATCTAGACCTCCAGTGTCCTTGCATACGTTGTTAGTAAGCAGTAGGTATGCAAGTGCTTAACAGGAAAAAACAAAATGCAAAAAAATAGGTTAGTTAGAGAACAAGACACAGAAAAACAGGAAAAGATAATGGTCGCAACTGGGACTCGAACCCAGAACCTCTCGTCAATCCGGGACGTGCGTTTACCAATTCCGCCATTGCGCCCTACTGTCAAACCGTCATAATAGTCAATCTCATATTTCATATTTCAAATTTTAGAATTAACAATATTATTTTCAACTAATTTATTTTCCATATCATAGGCTACTACCCTTTTTATTGGAAACAATCATTCTAAGAATTGGTTTGGATCCTAAATAGCGTCACGGATTCTGACGCTAGATTATTTTCGATTAGATTATTATTACTATCTTCTTCTTCAATGATATATAATATTACATTGATGGGAATGGTGACCGTACAACTCAGAATGAGACCAACTCAGAAGCACCCCAGAAAGGTCATTAAGAGTGATGATAAAAAAATATTTTAAAAATGGTTAAATAGGTTAAGTTAGGTCAGTGTTACCGGATATTTTAAAATAATTTTTTCATAGCTTTTAATGATCTTTCTGAGGTGTTTCTGAGTTGGCATGGAACCGATGGGAATAACCTTCAAAAGTTATAAAAAAAGAAAGTTTTTCTTATAAAATAAAAAAATATAAATTATAGTTGCCGTTCAGCTTAACATTATTTGCAATGGGCAAATTGTGCAGGCCGTATTGTAAAACAACCCCTCAACTGTTAATGACTCGGTTCGACAGCACGCCCCGCCCCCGCACCTAAACACCCCCAGCCTTTACCCCTGTCCTTGAGGTACATGGCGACACGGTGTTGTAATACGCCCTGATAACATTTCACATTTTACGTGTATTTTATTAGGTACCTTTAACGGAGGCTAGTTACCTGTGAACATTGTTATAGAAACCCCTAGGAAAAATCTTAAATTGATTTTGAGAAACAGTTTCAGGTTCAAATCCGGGCGAGCGCAAGCAAATTTTATTTGATTAATTTGTATTATTTCATAAATCAAACATTTTAAATAATACAAGGTGTTTTTGTTGTTTGTTTTTTGGGGTGTTATGTCGTGTTATGCTACCCCCTCCTTTAGCCAACGTTTCGTACAGCGCTACAGCTGGCAACACGGTATTGCTTCGAAGTACTTAAGCCCACATTTTAGCACTAACATTTACACATCTGCCCTGATGATGGACACTGTAAAGCTGTCCGAAACGTTGGTTAAAGGAGGAGGTAGCGTAACACGGCATAATACCCCAAAAACAAACAACAAAAATACTTTTAGCCGTGAAAATCTAAAATCAATACAAGGTGTATTTGCGGCACGTTCCATAGTGGAAGATACTCAGTATTGCCCTTGTGCAAGACTAGCATTCAGAATTGAATCGTTGCTTGAAATGGCTTAAGCCGTGTTTATTGACCAGATATGGATAGCCAGGTTTTCCCCAGGTTCCTCTTCCCCATATTCTTCCCCTCCCTACTATCTTCTTCCTACCATAACAATACACTACAATTAGGGATGCCATGGTCTCACAGATTCCAGGCGGTTGAATCAGTTGGGACTCATCAGTTGGAAGAATATTAGGTACCTAAACAGCAATTTTAATGATTAATTCCACCTCTCCGTCCTCCGTCTCCTGCGTATTCTACCACCTATTGTAAAATTTATTTAAGAACAAATTTCAAAACGCCAGAGCTCACCATTAAAATTATAAACCTTTGCGAGCATGCGCACAACAACTCACCAAAGTTTCATCGCAATCAGATGAATGGTACAGGAACGCATACGGGACAAACTAAGAAACATTCAGTTAAATATATAAAGATTACTGTTGGGTTACCGTTTCCCATAAACATAAACAAGTGATCGTTTTTTTAAGTGTAACAAAACATAAACGGGTCACCGTTTCCCACATGTAACACTAGTTTCCTGACACCGTTTGTATGTTATATTAAGTGTAATCAAACATAAACGGGTCACCGTTTCCCACATGTGACACCACTTTCCTGACACCGTTTGTATGTTATATTAAGTTTAACCAAAGATAAACGAGTGATCTATTCAGGGTAACCAAATATAAACGTGTCACCTTTTCCCACATGTAACACCAGTTTTCTGGAATTGTGTGAACGTTGTATTAAGTGTAACCAAACATAAACGGGTCACCTTTCCTACATCTAACACTAGTTTTCTGGCACCGTGAGCACGTTATACTAAGTGTAACCAAACATAAATGAGTGATCTATAAGTGTACCTAACCAAACATAAACGGGTCACCGTTTCCCACGTGTAACACCAGTTTTCTGGCATCGTGTGCACATTATGTTAAGTGTAACCAAACATAAACGAGTGATCTATTAAGGGTAACCAAACATAAACGTGGCACCATTTCCCACATGTAACACTAGTTTCCTGACATCGAGTGCACGTTATATTAAGTGTAACCAAACATAAACGGGTCACCGTTTCCCACATGTGACACCACTTTCCTGACACCGTTCGTATGTTATATTAAGTGTAACCAAACATAAACGAGTGATCTATTCAGGGTAACCAAAAATAATGTGTCACCGTTTCCCACATGTAACACCAGTTTTCTGTAATTGTGTTCATGTTGTATTAAGTGTAACCAAACATAAACGGGTCACCTTTCCCACATCTAACACTAGTTTTCTGGCACCGTGAGCACGTTATATTAAGTGTAACCAAACATAAATGAGTGATCTATAGTGTACCTAACCAAACATAAACGGGTCACCGTTTCTTACATGTAACACCAGTTTTCTGGCATCGTGTGCACATTATGTTAAGTGTAACCAAACATAAACGAGTGATCTATTAAGGGTAACCAAACATAAACGTGTCACCGTCTCCCACATGTAACATTAATTTCCTGACATCGAGTGCACGTTATATTAAGTGTTACCAAACATAAACGGGTCAACGTTTCCCACATGTGACACCACTTTCCTGACACCGTTTGCATGTTATATTAAGTGTAACCAAACATAAACGAGTGATCTATTCAGGGTAACCAAACAGAAATGTGTCACCGTTTCCCACATGTAACACCAGTTTTCTGGAATTGTGTGCACGTGGTATTAAGTGTAACCAAACATAAACGGGTCACCTTTCCCACATATAACACTAGTTTTCTGGCACTGTGAGCACGTAATATTAAGTGTAACCAAACATAAATGAGTGATCTATAAGTGTACATAACCAAACATAAACGGGTCACCGTTTCCCACATGTAACACCAGTTTTCTGGCATCGTGTGCACATTGTGTTAAGTGTAACCAAACACAAACGAGTGATCTATTAAGGGTAACCAAATATAAACGTGTCACCGTTTCCCACATGTAACATTAGTTTCCTGACATCGAGTGCACGTTATATTAAGTGTAACCAAACATAAACGGGTCACCGTTTCCCACATATGACACCACTTTCCTGACACCGTTTGTATGTTATATTGAGTGTAACCAAACATAAACGAGTGTTCTGTTAAGGGTAACCAAACATAAACGTGTCACCGTTTCCCACATGTAAAACCAGTTTTCTGGAATCGTGTGCACGTTGTATTAAGTGTAACCAAACATAAACGAGTGATCTATTGAGGGTAACCAAACATAAACGTGTCACCATTTCCCACATTTAACACCAGTTGTGTAACCAAACATAAACGTGTCACCATTTCCCACATTTAACACCAGTTGTGTAACCAAACATAAACGAGTGATCTATCCTGACAACTTATGTATGTTATATTAAGTGTAACTAAACACAAATGATGATGTTTTTACCAAAAAGCCTTTTTGCATATTTTATATCGAAGCTTTTACGATGCACTAGCTGAAATGCAGCGTGCAGCGTCCGGAATGGCGTGCGCGTTGCACTAATTTGCATAAAACGGCTGCGCGCCGCGGTACGGGAAAATCTCTATTGAATTAATCAGTACAAGGCGCGATTGACGTAATCCCTTGAATGTGTTATTGAAATAAACCCTCAAACATTCATGCAGCGAGAGTGTTCCATGTTATTTTTGTAATAACTCTTAGACCAATTTGACTTGAATGTATGTTAAAAAGTTTATTAGGATTAGGTAAAATCAAAAAAGATTAACAACAATAAAATGGGTTGTTAATAATTTATTTTACTTGAAAGTAAAGTTTTCCCCAAACAATAAAAGTCAGAGGTAATTATATCTACCGCTAATAACCAAATAATATAAATTCAATCGTCAAAGACGACATAGCAACAAACATGGGAAAATCAATAAAAATCGAATAAAATTCTTGTAGACTAACGCCCTCCTTCTCCCTCAAATGTTATGTATATAAACTGTTTTGGCAGCATCAATTTGGCAATTACCAATTTGTTTCTTCGTACTTACCCATTAAGCTAAGTTTACACGAAGCCAGTGCTCTGCCGCCAGTCCTACAGACAAGCCAGCGCTGACCCGGCCTGTGTTGTTTAGACGAGGCCAGTCATTTCTGGATTTTTCTTGAGGTGAGCACACGTTCAAAACAAAAATGAATTCGGGACAAATCCGGCTGTTGAAAAAAAAATGTTTAAAAATTATCTCTGCACTATTATTAGAAGAGATAATTAATATAATAGAGGAAGAAATGGTAAAGAAAAAACGAATTTGGACAAGAAAATGGATAACCGATTGAATCAGTACTGGAGCCTCTGCTTTGTTGCTACAACAACTAAGATTAGAAGATCCTTCCGAGTACAGGTTGGCCTTGCGAGTTACGACTGAAAACTTTGACGATTTACTTTCACTTATAGAAGACTCAATTCAGCGTCAAGACACTCTGATGAGAGATGCATTACCAGCACAAAAAAAAAAACATGTATACACTCCACGGATATGCGCCAGTGGCTGGCGCGATGCGTCTACACGTGTTGCAACGCTGGCACGGGGGCTGCGGAGCACGCGGGCGGAGGTCACTGGCTTGAAAAATAGACTCGCGCTCTATTTTAGCCAGTGCTGACAGCCAGCGCTGGCTTGGCTTGAAAAACTGATTATACGAGGCCAATATCAAGCCAGCGCTGGCTGCCAGTGAGACTGGCATCCAGCGCTGGCCTCGTGTAAACCATACTTTACCAATGGGATAGCCAAGGTGTGTCAGCGAGATCAATCAATACACAGGTTGAGGTTCACGGACTCTACGTTTATTGAATGTTATTTAGACATCGGATACAAAGCATGACACGAAAATAATTGTTTCAGAAGGATTTTTAGGAAAATGACGAGAATGCCAGCGAACAGCAGCGAGCGACTCAAGAGGGCGCAAGTAAGGGAATGAAGTTGCCCGCCAGTTTATTCTGGCGTCTGGCCCACAAGCGCTGTCAGATGTCAGGGATACCCTTATAAAAAATTAATTTATGGCTGTAAAATGAATTCGCTGTCATTCTCTACACTGTAGATTCAGAAACATTCGTACCAGTCTGATGATGGCCTTAACAGACTGAAGACAGATAAGATCACAAATAAATTCAGCAGAAATAAGTTTTATATTTGTTTTATTATATTATTAAAAAGGAATTTACCAAGAACTATCAATGTCAAAAATGGAAACGTTAAAAAAATATCGAGTGCTACATGTGGTAGAAGTGAAACTTCACCCACACAATCTCAACCAATAGGATCCTTGAAAAGTGAGCTCGTAATTCGTAATCAAAGCGGCGAATGTGCGCAGCTTGACGCTTCATTTCATTTTCTCGCAGGCTAAATCCTGAAGACGTATGTGTTTGTCTCTTTTTAGTGTAATTTCCGTTTCATTGAATTACAAATCAAAACGGTGCTAAAGAAGTTTCACTTCAAAATGGTTTAATATGTGAATGCAAACATTTCAAAATTATGCTTTGAAACGAGTATGAACTCGTCATGTTGAGTTTTTTCAGATGTTTCACATTTTGTGGCGTGTTTGGCGCTTTGGTGCCCTTGGGTCCGATTTGCACAAATTTCCCGTATAAAAAGAGGAACTAAACGGGCTAAAAACACGTGGAAATACCCCATTGGGGTATTTCCACGTGTTTTTTTTATTGCTTAAAAAAATTAAGCAAAAAATTACGATGATTACAGCATTTTTATTTTATTTTTATGTTGACGAATTAATTTTCTACAGCGAGTTAAAGTTTCCCATTTTGGAATTACAGCAAAAACGATATTTTGGGGCGTGGCTATCGTGTGACGTCATGAGTGAGGACGCTCACTGACAGTGTTTATTTATGCTAGTTCAGCTTAGCGACACTTGTGACGTCACAAACCCATTTCCCAACCATGGCCCGTTTTGATTTGGTCAGTTTTAGATCGTTTTTAAAATCAATAATATTGAATGAAAACATAAAAATCAAACATTTTTAGTAGGATTATTAAAATCAGAAAAATAATCTTTAAATATTCCGTACATTTTCAACAGAATTCCTCGTTTGTGGAAATACCCCATTGCAACGTACTCGTAATTTGACAAAACTGGTATTTCAAATGGAATTTCCCCTTAACGCATATTTTTATTAACTTTATTTTACGTTATCTCCACATAGGAGGCCCCGAGTTTTTTCGATTTTTCAATTGGTTAAGAAGGATTTTCGTTTTTATTTTTATTTTTGGGGTGATATGCCGTATTGCGCTACATCCTTTTTTAGCCAACGATATCAGTTTTAGTCCATTATCAGGGCAGAATGATCCGAAACGTTGGCTAAAGAAGAAAGTAGCGCAAAACGGCATTACACCCAAAAATAAATGACGAACATACGGCCGTGAAAATCTAAAATCATATCAATATTGCAATTTATAATAAATTTTAGTTTCAACGGATTACTTTAAAAATAAACATGACATCAAACTGAATTGAAAGTGAATATTGAATTTCCTTCTTATGAATAACCTTTTTTATTACGGAAAAAATTGGAGGGACCCACACACGAACACAAAGCACTACTTTCCAGTAGTTTAAAAAGTGTTTAAGCGAGTTACGCCCGAAACATTTATTATGCATTGAATTTCCGAATCGACTTCCCGGGCGCGAAGGGAGGCTAATATGTTTTATAAATGGAAGGGCAATTTGCCACTTCAGATCCACCCCACCCCCCCCCCCCCTCCCCCCTCACCCGGGTGACCGGGTACATCTCACACGATGAACGGAGAGTTTCTTCATTATTTCATGAATTTCACGCTTTTACCAATGACAGCTGAGCGAACGCCAAGTTGTTTGAAAATTGCTGTTGGTGGACAAGACAACAAAGCGTCTTCACGAAATACTTGAAGAAAGACTTGATGAAGACTTGATAAAGACTTGATAAAGCTTGATGAAGACTTGATAAAGACTCGCCAAAGATTTAATAAAGGCTTCATAAAGATTTGATGAAGGTTTGATAAAGACTTGTTGAAGAGTCGATGAAGATTTGATGAATGCTTGATGAAGCCTTGATAAAGATTTATTTTAATTTTTTTAACTTTATGAGTAAAATCTCAAATTATAATATTTAATTAAATGAAGGCAATATTAACGAAACTCAATCGAAAACCTGGAGGCAGAAAAACGGGAAAAAGATATTGGCTCCACTGGGACCCGAACCCTGGATCCTTTGCTTACATGGCAAGTGCTCTACCAACTGAGCTACGGAACACATATCAAATTCGGCCACTTTTAACTTCGACTAAGAATTACCAACATTATCTTCATTTTATTAACGCACATATTATTGGCTGCTATCTTTATATATGATTGCCAGATTCAACTCGAAATAAATGCTATCTAAATAGTGTCCTGGGTTCGAGTCCCAGTGGAGCCAATGACTATTTCTGATATTTCTGTCTCCAGATTTTAGATTGCGTTTCGCTAATATTGTCTTCATTAATTTAAACTTGATAAAGACTTGATGAAGGTTTGATGAAGACTTGATGAAGATTCGGCAAAGACTTGATAAATATTTGATAAAAACTTGATGAAGATTTGATGCATACTTGATGAAGACTTGAAAAAGACTTGATGAAGACTTAATAAATACTTGATAAAACTTGATGAAGATTTGATGAATACTTGATGAAGACTTGGTGAAGACTTGATGAAGACTTGATATAGACTTGCCAAAGACTTAATAAAGACTTCACAAAGACTTGGAAAATGTTTGATAAAGACTTGTTGATAAATTGATAACGTCTTGATATAGACTTGATGAAGACTTGATAAAGAATTGTAAAGACTTGATAAATACTCGTTGAAGACTTGTCGAAAGGCTTGACAAAATACTTGAAGAAGGACTCGACTAAAGACTTGATAGCGACAGGATGAAAGACTTTTCGGAAAGCAGTTCTAAAACCGTGCAATGCCAAAAGACAAAGTAAGTTCAAATATCAAATATGGGGTAGTTTTACGGGATTTTATAAATTTTTTGCCTTATTACAGATTTGCCATTATTAACTCCGAAGGTATAATTTTTCAGGAAAGAATGTTCAGTACCCTTTTAAGTGGAATAAATTTGCCATAGTTAAAAAAAATCTGTATTGAATTCGGGAAAAAACTTAATGGTGTTTGAGATACAGCCATTCACAATTACCAATTTTTTTCTGAACCCTCGGTAGGATTTTCACAGCTTTCCAAGTGGAAACTGCTAAAATTGACAAATTATAAATGTATATATTTTTTTTGTTTCAAATTACAGCAAATTTAGTTACTAAAAAAAATATTTAAAGTATAAAGATTATACCTTCGGGATCAACATTGGTATAAACTGATAAAAGATAAATTTTTTGCATTTTTTTGAATTTTTGGCAAAGATTCGGAGGTCGACCGTGATCGAAAACTTTTATTTTTATTAAACTTCCGTCATGTAATCGTAGGTTCCTACAACATACCAAAAAATCATTACTACGTTATTATATCAAGGCAACCCCCTCTTTTAAATGATAAATTTACTGTATTGTAATAATACATAACCAATTTTTAAGGCGCAATTTCTCTGCACAGAGTTAGAAAAATTGAATAATAATACTGTTAATATTTGATATTTCCTAATTTTTAATCACCGAAGACAATATTGGCGACTCTCAACCGAAAATTTGAAACAGAAAAATTGAAAAAGATAGGGTCATATCTAGGAATTTAAACCAAGATCCTTAGCCTTGCCAAGGCGAGGAATGGAACTCTATCCGCTTCGGTCATATTTAACTGTATCATACTTTGACTAAGAACCACCGACATTATCTTCATTTTCTTAACGCAAATTTTTATTGACTGCTATCTTTATGTATGATTGTAAGATTCGCTCGAACTAAATGCTACCTAGATAGTGTCTTGGATAAATTTACCCATTTTTATTTTTAATATGCGCATAATTTTCAATTGCCATTAGCTCAGTATAGAGCAGGGCCCCGGCAAGACGAATGTCCTGGATTCAATTTCTAGATGTGACCCGCGACTTCTGATCTATCGATAAGCAACTGAAATCTTACCTGTTCAGATGTTTGAAATATGTTAGGATGACTTTCGTAACCCCCTATACAAATCATAGCTAGTGATGTCACGCTCTTTTGATTCTAAATATCGAATTATGGACAACACAGGGTGGACCAGTGTTTCACCCCCGCGTTTATCTCCATCAACCATTTTACATACCTATTATAATTTATAATATATTTGTCGAAACGCTCCAGGCTGTTTGCAAAAGGTTGGAATGTATTCACCCATTTACTGCAGTTAATCAACTTAATCAGCCTATGAATGATGCATTTGACAAAATGCTTCAAATATGGCGCAGATTTTTTTCTCTTCTGGTCACATTGCGTGGTGTAATAGTAAATTCATTAGACTTTTGTCTGGATTGCGGGGATTTCTGCCACAGCGCACAAAATACGTATTAATTATAATACAGTTTTTTTTCCTAATATCATAATATAAATAAATAAAAGGGCTCAAGGTTTAATTGTTCGAAATGTAACAAATAAGAACAAACTAATTATACTATTTCTCTGTAGTTATACTATAATACTAGTCCTAGGGAGATATTGTATGCACGTGATCGACGATCGTCCTAAAAGCCGCTAAAAATCTTTTATTACGGTATTGCCATTTATAAAAACAAACAAAAAAAAAATTAAAAACTTTATTTCACGAAATGCACATGCACACGATGGTAATAAAATTCTCCTGGGGAGCACACTCCTTTTTTCGTATTGACACATCGTTCGTTACAACGTCTCATATATACTCTTCTCTCAATCTGACTCTTGACATGGCCTTACTCAAGTATCTGATTGGCTTGATCGTTCTACGTCTTCGGGCGTATTGACTTCGTCCCGACTTCTAAATTTTTTTTATTTATAAAATACTGTGATATTTTATTAATTTACGCAGAGTAAATACAATAAATTACATGACTTTTTTCGTACATTCGCTTTACATGCCAAAACCAGTGTCCCTTTCTTAATCTTTTTTATTACGCTTACATCAGCCTTGCATTATTTACGGATATCTTTCTTTTTACATTTCTCACACGATGATCCTGGTTTTATCACATGTACGCCTTGAAAATGTGTGGTAGACTTGTGAAATGAGATACATTTCTACAGCATTCAGACTAATTTCACCCTTTCTCTGTCAGTTCTGTGCCTCACTGTCGTACATCGGGATAGGTAGGTTCTATCACTTCATTATGGACGGCGAGCTTCGCTTCTTTGGACATTTTTTTATTAGCGCCAACCGCGTTTAGTCCTCCATTAATGGAGTTAATTGCATTTACCCTACTTCGAATATCTCTATAAACCTTGCCATCTCTGGCAAACGTACGAGTACTTCCAAAAATAGATATCATTACAAAACTTTCAAAATTGCTTCGTCCAAAAAATAACATTCCTTCGAGACAAAATGATGAATGGAAAATCTAAGAAAATATAACTCTAATGCAATTTAGAATTGCGAAATTCGTTTAAATAATTGGCACTTTAACAGTGTCTTTGTATTTTCCAATTCAGGTTGGCATGTTGGTCTGGTCTGTTATTTTGCCAAGTATCCGGGGAGCATAATGGATGGGAGGACTATCGCCAAAGAGAACCACGCCCAGTTACGTCAAAATATCATTTCACGGCTCGGTTTTCCTGCTACCTGACTATAATAGGTATTATACGTTTCCGGAATTCCGGCCCTTTGATTAGCGCCACATTTTACGAGTGGATGATTTGTTAATGGCGATGAATACAGTTAAATAACATGTTTGGAAATTATTATTGGAAAATATGTAATGAAATAGCCATGCAAAAATGTTTTCAACAAATGTAACATCACGATTTATTTCAAACAATGAATAAAGCCCCGGGCTTTAACCCCCAGAGCAGCGGGCGGCAACTAATTTTGGTGGACCATTTTTTGGAGGACCAGGTGACCGTCGACGTCACTCGTTCAATCAGCGCGCTTGTGACTGCCTAGCAGCTAGCGGCATCGTATAGCGCAAAGGTTCCCAACCTTACCTGAAATATATTTTTCATCAACCTTCCCCCCTCTGCATAAAATAAAGTAAGACTTAAAACACGGAGAAAGCAAAAAAGAAAAAAATGAAGTGAAAATTACGTATTTTGTAGTATCACGAACGTTCGGTTAGTAACGTAGTGGTTTTCGGACGTTTCTGGTTCGATTCTCTACTAGTTTAGAACTGAAAAAATGAAATTTTGATCTCCGGTGACATTTTTTAGTTTTTTATTTATTTTTTAATCTTAAAACATAAAAAAATCATAGTAGTTAGGGTCGGGTAAGGGTTTGTTTGGTTACTTAGCTGAGTGACCAGTCATGACATGTGGATTCTTTTGTTAGGTTTTGAAGGAAAAAAAAAGAAGTAATACTTATCTAAGAAATAATAACTTTAAAAAAGTCACAGGACACCAAAATTTCAACATTTTTACCTACAAGTAATCAATGTCAGGAATCACTGGTTAAAGTAAATCAAGTACGTCCCTTAATCCGACGCGGGCGTTGCTCGTTATTAAAAAAACTCACATATAGGTATGGTTTCTTCACAAGAACTAGATATAAAAAAAATTATTGTGACCGGTGCGCCAAGTACGATGGAAGGAATAATCGTCCTTTCAGAGACTCTGTGGGCCAGAAGAGAGTTTTCGCGGGCCACATCAGGCCCGCGGGCCGATAGCCGATCGCTGCCCTCTACCCAGAGTTACAGAGCCTCTGTTGTTTTGCATTTGCAGTGAAGCGAACTGTCAAAATGCTGATTGCGTGGGAAATCTTTTCGCATTACCTACATTCGATTACCATAGGTATACTGAATAATCAACACCTCTGTAAATATGTCACCCTAAATGGTTGAACTTGATGGCGAATACATCTGCCGGATCAGATCGGCACAATCTGGATTCTTCTTCTTTCGTATGGTGGGGGGTCAGAGGGGGACATCTAGGTCTGCGAACCAGTCTAGGGCCTCAGGCGTTGCCCTGTGGACCTCATCAATCCCGCCGGGGAATAAATGGAGCGGGCATTCGTTGACCACATGTTCGGTGGTCTGCACCGCACCGCATTCACACGTCGCCGACTCTTTAAGGCCCCATCTATGCATCATGTGAGCACAACAGCTATGGGAGCACCTTATCCTATTGATGGCAGTCCAGAGTTTGCGAGGCAATGAGAACCCAGGCTGTCTCTCAAGACCCTTGCACGAGATGTGCGTTTTTGACGTTGGCTGATTGCCACTCAAGCTTCCACCTATCTTCTTCTTCTGGTCGACGTTCAGCTTAATGCCACAATGCGAACCATCAGCGGAACCTTAAAATCGACTCCTCTTCCTTGGCTCCCCGTACTTGCAAATATAACCCCGCCAAATATCAGGCGAGAGATTGCAATACTGAGGGAATACATGAAGGCGCTGCAAAAAAGCGAAATACCCTTGCACGATGATGTCGTTTCTCACCCGGCATGCCGCTTAAAGTCTCGAAAACCCTTCTGGACGGAAGGAGAAAGACTCCTTCGAACACCTCTCACAATCTGGATTGAGGGAGACCTTTTGATCTCTACAGCAGAACTCTCTACAGCAGAACATTGCCTGGCACCGCATGGGGAGAGATAAATTCACGTCACTCCTGGACACACCGACATTCAGA
Source organism: Limnephilus rhombicus (assembly GCA_929108145.2). NCBI lineage: Eukaryota > Metazoa > Arthropoda > Insecta > Trichoptera > Limnephilidae > Limnephilus > Limnephilus rhombicus. The sequence continues at coordinate 32,848,427 of OV815287.1, forward strand.
TTCTTACCCACCCATCACACCTTTTTCCTTCTCTCCTCTCCTTCTTTTCCTAAAAAGGCCCTCCACATAGCATCTCCAAAGATGACATTGACCCTGAGAAGAATAATGTTCAAGGCCTAATAAAACAGCTAATGTAAAAAAAACTGTAATCAGCACTTTAATGAAAAAAAAAATATTTAATCAGACTGGTATGATTGTCACTTCTCTATTTTCTTCCATTTACCAACATAAACATATTTATAAAAAAAATTGCTAACCTTGACAAATAATTTTTAAATGCTAAATGTTGAAACTAACTATCACGCCGTTTCTCCACAGGGGTAGGTAGAGAGGACGGACCGCCAAACAACTCGGTATTGGCACACGCTGCTTGCCTCGTTCACATTCATAAATCGTCTCATATATGCTCTTCTATCTGTATCTGATTCACTTGGTCGTGCCATGTCTTTCTCGGGCGTCCCCGACTTCTTCTACCATTCACATTTGCGTCATATTTTCCCCACACACTTCATCGCAATCACAAACCATCGAAGCGAAATGTTGTATAAGATCTCTTAAATGTAATAATAATCCAGGAATATACTCATCTTATAAGGTCGCGGGCATTTATTAATTATAACACTTGGCTCGTGTGATTGGATTTTTATTTATAACTTTTTACATATCTGTACAAGTTTAGAATTTTAACAACCGCGACAATAATCAGAAGATTTTATGTTAACAAGATACATGTGTTATCGAACCGAGTACAGATTTCACAATGGCGACGTTCTTTGAATCTCGAACCTTCTCGAACTACTGGCCTTGCCAGCGTGTAAAGAAATAATAATGCCATTGTAAAAAAATACTCGGTTCGAGAAATATTGGGTCAATAAAGTTGTTTCTGTTTAAATCATACACGTACATCTCACAGAAATATTAAATTAGACCGCATTAATTCTAATGTCTGGCTATATCAGGCTGAGTGAAATATCCCCCAAAAAGACCACGGGTTAAAGGTTGACCGAGGTCTCGGTCTCGGTCTCGGTCTCGGCATTCTCTCGTAAATTCATAGATTCTCAAGAATTCATAAATTCTCGGCTATAAATCGCCGAGATTCTGGGCCATAACCGAGACCGTTGTAAGTAGGTAGGGTATAGGATAATGTGATTCAAATCTACCGCGCTCGTCCACATTCGTCACTTTGTGTCAGTGCGGCGTGAGAGAGCTGTCGGCTGGCAGCGAGGCGGGTTTTACTTTCCGCTGCTGCCGCCGCCGCTTTCACTTCTTTTGTAAACAAACAATTGTAGTTAAGGGAAGTATGTTTGAATTTTGTTCGTAGTAGAAAAAAATAAGCTCTTTTATGTGATTTATTTTTATTTTTTTTATTCCAGTTAAAAGAAAATTTCATTTTCACTCATTTAACTAGAAATAATTATACACATTAAGATAAATAAATATTTCAATACAGCGCTATTCTATTTCATTATTTTGTTTATCAAGAATAAATATAACTAATTTTTTTTTTAAATTTACCCACCTTCTTTTCGTTTGTAATGTCATTTGGGAGGCAATTATATAAGTTGCCCCCCTCGTAACCAATGGATTGTTTACCATAGTTAGTGTGGATGGTGTTTAAATGTATGTTATCGCGTTGTCGTGTAAAGTGTTTATGTACTTGGGACGTTTTAATGAATTCTGTGTTTGTGTGTACGAGATTTTTTTGTATTTTGTATATAAGGAGACATGTATTGTATTCATATAGTTTTCTTGATGTTAATAGTTTTGTTTCCATATATAATTTTTTTGTGGGTGTTCTGGGCTTGTAATTAAATAGTTTTTTAATTACCTTGTTTTGTATTACCTGTAATTCATTTATGTGTGTTTCACATGCGTTTCCCCAGATTTCAATCAAATAATTTCAATCAAATATTAATTATTATTTTATTTATTGATAAACTAACGTTTAGACAAGATTTTTATGCATTGCACAAAGGGTAACAATTATTATAAGCAATAATTATCAGCATGAAACACTCATCTACATTGAAAAATGAGTGTTTCAGGCTGATAATTATTGCTTATAATAATTGTTACCCTTTGTGCTATGCATAAAAATCTTCTATAAACGTTAGTTTATCAATAAATAAAATAATAATTAATATTTGACAAGTTTAAGTATTTCCCCAAAAAATGTAGACATACTTTGTCTCGACGCCACCTAGCGAGGGATTTAACACTAACAATGTCTCTCTCGCAAAAATAAAGTTGGTTGTTTTCAACTTAAATTATTACATACTTAAATATACTATATTATGCAAAAATTACACATTTTCATTTTTTTCTCAATTTATCTATTCTCGGTCTCAGCCGAGATTTTAATTTATTCTCGGTCTCGGTCTCGATCTCGACCGAGAACGAAAAACCTGTCTTGGTCGACCCTTACCACGGGTGTCTGACGAATTTTTTTAGGTGTCTAAGGCTTCACAGTTACAGTAGTTTAGGTTGTATAATGTGTACTTTATATAGTACTTTCGTATAATTCTAGATCGACCTAAGGTATTATAACAAAGTCCACTTTGCGAGGAAAATTGATTTTTTAATTGACTGCAGTTGTGTAAGTGATTTTTAAATGGCTTAACGAGGCCAAGTTCAGTGTTACATCTAATATAAAAATTAAAAGCTGTAAATCACAGCAATTAATCTTAATTAAAAAGAGGAAATTAGTTTCCTGCGGCAGTAAAAGTTCAAGAAAGCAAATATTTCCAGTTCGTAGCGTCATTTTTGTCATCAGCTTCGAAAGCTGTGACAAAGCGAACTTCGTTTGTGTGAAATTCATTACCTTATACAAAGTCACAGCGCTTTATTTGCATTATTAAATGTTCCGTAAAATAAAATTAAAATGCGTCGATTGAAACGAAAATGTTTTTTTCCTACTTCGTTTTTCAATCAGCTCTTATTTTTTAAATATTTTTTTTTTCAGAGGATGGGTTGTTTCAAAACATTTTAAGAGGTCGTAAAATATTTGAAGGTTTTTTTCACGTCCTGTGAAATTTCTATTCAAGTTCTGTGATAATTTAAGTTTTATGAAGTAAGTGTCCTACAGTGATATAATAAAAGAACTTGAATAGAACTTACACAGAATGTGGAAAATAACTTAAAATATTTGATGAATTGTTAATTGTTAAGTCAAATTCTTTGCCAAATGATTTGTCGGCCTCTGTTTTCCTCCTTCCTACTACATGTTTCTTTCCAAGACTCTTTCTTTCATCAAAACACCCAGTACCGGATTATCCCTAAGGCAGAGTAGGCAACTGCCTAGGGGCCCCGCATCAGCTAGGGGCCCCGCGTCCCCAGAAAAAATGACTTGCTTTAATTACATATAGTGAGAAACGAAGTTTTGGAAAAAGTCAGCTTTAAAGATGTTTTAATTTTTTATTTATTAGGAAAATTTACAGAATAATAACATTAGGTACTCATTAAAGAAAACAACAAATTATAATAATTAGGTTATAAGTTATAACCCATGCACAAATAATAAATAAAAAAGTCTAAAATTAAAACAAATATACAAACATAATCGTATTTTACTTTTCTTTCTTTCTATTTGTTGCAACATTACTTAGTATCTGAAGTGATTGAAGGTGCCGTGTGTGGTTTATATTGGTATTCTAATTATGTTTAAAATATAAATGTTGTACAAGCTTCAGTATGCACTACCTATCTGCTTGCTAAAATTCTTTGGGAAAGGTTGTCTGGAAGAGATCATTTTAGTGTCAAGACTGCTCATTGTAATGTTTTTTTAATAATATATATTTTTGTTTCTATGTATGTGTCTTTTTATGTGCAATAAAGGGTTAGGTATTGTATTTTATTGTATTGTATTGTATTCGTTTTTTATTGAATGGGGGCATACCTTTCGTAGTGTAGTAAAAGAACAGATTAATTATCAATAAAATTACAGAAAAAAAATAATTTTGGAAGTTAGAAAAGGGTAAAATGCAGTGGCGGACTAAGCCCGTCAGAAGCCCGGGGGCAAAGTTGTATGAACCCCTCCCCCCTTAGTAAAGTTGATGTAATTTAACAAGTTTTTTATTCAGTTCACACGGGCCTCTGACTCTGGGGGGCCTCCAAACGCCTATATGTTCCCTTGATCAAATCCTGAACAAGGCTTTAAGGAAACCGCAAAAAAAAATATTTTTTTAAATTCATTTTCTGAAAAATGCATTTGTTAATAATGCTCTCACCATAAAACTTTGAAAGATTCTCGAAACTACGTTTGACACAATACTCAATATACTAACATGCTGTACATTTCTGAAAAAAAATTAAAACCTTACCCCCCCCCCCCTCTTAAAGCCTTGTTAAGGATTCGATCAAGGTAGCAAGGAGGCGTTTGGAGGTCCCTTCGACCCCCCCCCCCGTTAGTCCGCCATTGGTAAAGGGGCCCCGAGACGTGCATTGCCTAGGGGCCCCGACATGGTTAATCCGGCCCTGAAAACACCCTCCACACAGCATTCCTAAAGATAATATAAATCCTGAGGGAAACTTTTTCTCTCAGGTTCTCCTGCGTAGAGTTATTAAAAAAAATACATACTCGTATTTTAATTTTACACAATTAATTAATTTTGAAAGATATCATTGAAGAAGATAACACTTAAGATAATCTAAACGAAAATTTGAAAGAAAATAAGACACTGAAAACTAAAAAAATAACGGTCGCCACTAGGACTCGAACCCAGAACCTCTCGTCTTGCAGCGAAAAACGCTTCTGAGATCTCTTATTTAAACGTCAAATTATCAACCTCAAATTTCCGAATTAACAAAACATTATCTCGGTTTATTTTTTCCATATTATTGGCAGCTACCTTTTTCATTGGCAGCTACCTTTTCCATTGGCAGCTACCTTTTTCATTGGCAGCTACCTTTTCCATTGGAAGCTACCATTTCCATTGGCAGCTACCTTTTTCATTGGCAGCTACTTTTTCCATTGGCAGCTACCTTTTCCATTGGCAGCTACCTTTTCCATTGGAAACAAGAGCAGATTTAAAACCTAGATAGTGTCTCGGATAAATATATCAGATTTTATTATATCCGATTATTCTTCAATTTTGAGACAGTTCATTCAGTAATTAAAAAAAAAAAATCAGGTTGGTAAGGTACAATCACCACAATTTTAAACAATTGCAGCGGAATAACCTGCCAAAACGATTTAGCTTAGGAAATGATAAATTTTTATTTAGGTCAGATATTTTGGTACGTAACGATTTATCATTTTTTATCTGACACTCTAAAATTGCACTGCAAGGCCGTAAATCCACCCGACCATAAATCAGGGTATGCATGAGCTTGCATAATTAATTTACCTGCATTTTGACGAGCTTTTTAAAAAGCTTAACCGTTTTGCAAAGAATGAAAGAAACAAAGAATTTTTTTTGTTTTTGAATGAAGGAAACCTCAAATAACTAAAGAAGGCGGATTTTTGCAGTAAAAACTTCTTTAGCACTCTTGTGATTTGAAACTCGATGAAACAAAAAAAAACACGAATACACGTACACATCTATAGTCTTTAGCCGAGAAGTTAAATATGAATGAGAGAATGAGATAGATAATCGGTCTCTTCTTTCTGTGTTGCTTCATAGTCTCCCCACTCTTGTCTGCTTTAGCTTTCTGAAGGCTTCACTTCTGCCGCGTATGAACTGCACGCTTGTATTTTTTGAAGTGAAAACTTCTTTAGAACCGTTGTGATTTAAAACTCGATGAAACGGAAAAGCGACCCTAAAAAGGCACAAACACATATATCTATAGGATTTTGCCGGTGACATTGAGATGATCTTCTCGCGTATGTGACGCATGTTTGGGGGCGGTGCCTGGAACGTTTCGGTGAGACCCAAACGGTTGCACTCGATATTTCCAAGGCCTTTGACCGGGTTTGGCACCGAGGGCTTGTCAACAAACTGCCTTCCGGACCTTCTTACGGACTTCCCGCATCCTTGTGTACGTGGATTGCTGACTTTTTAAGGGAGAGGTCGATTCAGACGGTTGCTGACGGTTTCACCTCTTCCTCGCATTCGATAAATGCTGGCGTCCCACAGGGATCGGTTCTGTCACTGACTTTGTTTCTGTTGCACATCAATGACCTCTTGTCATGTGCACCGATTCATTGTTACGCGGATGACAGTACAGTCCATGATAGCTTTTTTGTTTGACAAGCCCCCAAAGGGCACACAAACTCCAATAGCTCGGAGGGCTTTGAAACAAAGAATGGACGGTTACCTCGAGAGTGTTTTCTCTTGAGGTAAGAATAACCTCGTCGAATTTAATGTTTCAAAGACCCAATCATGTTTGATAACATCTAAAAGGGATCGAAAAAAAATCTAGTGTATGTATGATATGCTTGGTGTAACTCTAAGTGACCAGCTCAGGTACGGGGGCTCCATCGAAACCAGAGTTAAGTTAGCCTCTCAGAAACTGAGCGTACTGTACAGGGCCCGCAGATACTTTAATAGTACACAACTGCTAATCCTGTACAAATCGCAAGTGCGCCCCACGGTTGAATTTGGCAGCCACCTCTGGTCTGGAGCTCCAAAATACCAAAAAAAACCCTTGACTCTGTGCAGAAACGGGCGGTCCGTTTGATAGACTCTCCCATCTTAACAGACGGACTGCAATCTTTAGAGCACAGGCGTCAGGTGGGAATACTGTCCTTGTTCTACCGGTATTACAATGGAAGATGCTCCGAGGAACTAGCGTCATTGATCCCCTCGGCACCGGTGCATAGTCGGGAAACACGCCAAAAACGCGCAACATTTGTACACGGTTGACATTAGTCACATGAGAACGGGTCGTTTCTATGACTCGTTCTTGTGTTCAACGGTTCGGCTGTGGAACGATTTGCCGGCCTCTGTGTTTCCTCCCTCCTACAACATGGGTCTCTTCAAGACCCGTGTTCACTCTTTCCTTTCCTCAAAAAGATCCTCCACACAGCATCTTCGAAGAAGGGAAGTTATGTTGAGGGAAGTTATTTTCCTCAGGGCCTTCTGTGTGGAGTTAATGTAAAAAAAAATAAAAAAATTCTGTGAAAATAAATAGTTTTTTCTTGTAGTAAATTGTTGAAATGAAGTGTGCTTTCCATAATCCGTGCTGCGCATTGCGGCGGCTTATGGATTATTTAATGTATTTTTTTAAAAGAAATTTCTGTTTTCAAAGTCAAAGCTTTCTTTCGGTTTAAAAAAAAAACTCTTTTTCGCGGTTGATAAGATAAGATCTTTTTTCTGTGATCAAAAATTAAAGTATAAAACGGAACGCCCTTTTCAACAAAAAAATTAAATGCTTTTCAGGTATTTTGGGGCTTCAAACCAGAAGTGACTGCCAAATTCAACAGTGGGGCGCACTTGCAACTTGTGCAGTGTCAGCATGTGTCTACTATTGAAGTAATCTATATTTTCAATTTGCGAAGCGGGTATGCTACATCCGCCTTCCCAACTATTTATTGCCATAGGTCGCGCCAAGTGGTTTTGGTGTCCGGGATCATGGGGTGGGGTTTATCCAGATCTTAGCGGCGAATGCGTTTGCCCACCTACATGGCATGCCGGATCGGGAGAGAATGGTTGAGGGAGACCTAATCTATACTTCTCCAGCCAGACTCTCTAGTTCACCGCCTCCGGATGACCAGGACGCACTGAGCCCCAGATTCCTACCCACCTTCCCAGAACTCTTCCCTCCTTCCTTTCCTTAAAAAAACCCTCCACACAGCATCCCCAAATATGACATAGGCCCTGGGGGAAATTATTTCCCTCAGGGCCTCCTGTGTGGACCTAATGTAAAAAAATAAAAAAAATAAGTTGTGTAAAATTTAAAACATGTTTAACAATAAGGGGTTAATGTTTTAGAAACGTATAGGTAATTCAAGGTTCCTTTTCTTTGCAATAGAGAACTCCAGTCTAATTTTTTATTGAATAATGACCATCAAACTTAAATAACTGCATATTTTTGTTTTTTTAGAGTTAGCTAGAATAGTTAAAATAATTGTCAAAGATTTAATTTTTCAAGACCCCCCAAAAACCACCGCATGTGTATTGAATCGTGTGACGTCATCACTCCTGAAAAGTAATTTTTATTTTCAACAGGTGCTGTCATTTTGTATGATAATTATACGGAAGAAAGATGATACTATTCGATGAGTTAAGACATTATTTAGGTGGAATTATTTATTCATTATATTATATTTATTATATTATTATATTTTTGAATATTATTACGGGTGAGTGGTATTAAAATTGTTTGAAATTATTATTCTTTTAGCTTTTAAAATCAATATTATCAAAAACGAAGAATCACCCACAAAAGTGTAGGCAAACGATATTAGTTGATCGATTGCGGCCATTTCGATTCTACTCCACGGCCAAATTTTGGCCTATGTAGCATGTAGCATTATGATATAGTATATTTATACGATTTTTTCGTACAGTTTAAAGTTTTTCAATATTTTAAATAATAGAGATACCTCTATTTTTGGTACTGAATTATTTAGGCTTAAATATTGTTTCAATAAACACAACAACTAAATCTCTATAAACAGTATAAAATAACGAATAACATGAAATGTTTTTAATACTGATGGCTTGTGTCATACCTACATAATCAAAGTTTCAATACAACGACTGGTGACGCGTGACGTCAGCACTAACCATTCAGTAATGCCAACTTTTGCAGTGTGTTTTGACGAGAGGTTTAAAAATGCACTTTTTAATAATTTTTTAAGAACTCTACTTTTAATATTATGAAATAAAACTTATATATTCAGAATCAGCGTTCATTGGTCTGCATGAACATATTTTTTCAAAGCCATAATATTTTTCACTGGAGTTCCTTATTGTGCTTACAGAAAAAATCAGAGCGTGCGATTCGCACGTGGTAGAAGTGAAAACTTCAGAAAACTAAAGTAGACAAGAGTGGGAAGTTTACGAACACCGCACAGAGAGGAGAACAATTATACTATCGCATAAATCCTACAGATGTATGCGTTTGTCTCTTTTTAGTTTCATCGAGTTTCAAATCATAATGGTGCTAAAGAAGTTTCCACTTCAAAAATGTGAAATTTGAAAGTTTGAGATGAAACCGGAAAAATCGTAAATTAATTTTTCTGCTGATTAGTGAAAAGGTGAGGCTATCGAATACGGGTTAATAATAAAACATTAAACACCCCCGACTTGTTCCGAGTTGAAGGGTGATTAAAACACGAAAGTTGCGAGACCAGAAGATATTGCAATTATGATGCGAGCCGAGCTCTAATGTCAGATAATTACTGCCCGGACAGATTATTAAAAATACCTTGTTCATTACAAGGGAAATGTAGGGTCGACTGGGTTCTTTCAGGTGCTCTACTTAGAATAAATAACGAAAATTAAAAAAAACAAAAGCAAAAAAACACTAAATAAAGCAGACAAATGAAATAAAGAAAATCAATATGAATTTCGAAGAGCAATTGAGTGTACGATATTTGTCAGTCTGACTTTAGTCAACACAAAAAGGCTCGATGGTTTGCCCACGCGACTACACGATGCCGAATGAAATATCAAAATGACGCGACGCTTCTCGTGAATGTCTTGCGCCATCTGTCATTCAACAACATAAATAATTTCTGTTTGAAATACGAAAGACGGTTAAATTTGTTCATACAAAAATGGGAGAGTGGGGGTAGGAGGGTTAAAATTTGATGCTATAGGTATTTTTTGATGACAAATAAAAAAAAAGTACAAAAAAAAATTGTCAATTTTTTTTTTCTGGGTAGGGACACACTAATCACCTAGCGGTATGAAATATATTTTAAAACCTATTCTCGTACCTACCAAATACACATAAAAAAGTTCATAAAAATCGGTCAAGCCGTTTCGGAGGATTGCGAACACAAACACCGTGACTCGAGATGTTTATATATAAGATATAAAATTTCTTAAAAACAATGTCAGGTATTCTTTTTTTGAAGTGAAAACTTATTTAGTACCGTTGTGATTTGAAACTCGATGAAAAAAAAATTGCGAGACTAAATGTGTACATCTATAGGATTTAGCCAGCGAGAGAATGAGGTAGTATAATCGATCTCCTCTTTGTGCGATATTTCGTAGCCTCCCTGCTCTTGTCTACTTTAGTTTTCTGAAGGTTTCACTTCTACCACGTGTGAATTGCACAGATTTTTTTCTTCTTCTTTCATATTTTTTACTTCTTGATTGATTGATCTTGAGGAGAGGGAGACGGGAAAGAGGAAGGCGGGGAGAACCTGGCTTTTCAGATCAGCTCACCAAACTCGGCTAAAGTCATTTCAAGCAAAGTTTCAATTCTGAATGTTAGTCTTACACCAGGAAGATTCTAGAGTATCTTAATTAATTAATTGTGAAGTAACACATATTAATCAGAAGGGATTTGAAACCGCAACCTTCGGATTGCTAGTCGCGAGCCTTACCCCTCGTCTAAGGAGGTACCCATACCTTTTTCGTTCCTAGAACCTCATCCTTCATTTTCTCTGTTATTTCCTTGAAAACCCCTCCACACACCATCCCCAAAGGTGACTGTTACATAAAAAATAATGTAACAAGTGAATTATCTGTGTATGGGTACTTTTGGTGTGAAGTTTGTTAACATTCAACATCTTTATATTGGTAGCATTGAAATGTTTTCCTTTGCTCAGTTGGTGATACTGAGGATCTGCACAGAGGGGTTCACTAGGCAGGACTGGCCTTGAGCTCTTCATTCTTTGAGCAGCCACAGGTGACCTTGGCCACCGTCCCTGTGGCAGGTCGACGTAATCACATAGTAATAGTTCGCCATTATTTTAACAACATGTGAAGATTGTTAAATCCGCGCCCATCAGCGGCATCCATTATTGAAGACCATCAGGACAATCATTAAAATCCTGGATCAGCAGCGGAGTACCATGGGAGCACATTATTTCTTTTGGATTTACTAACATCCAGCATGTGCAGACGCAGTCATCACAAGACCTTCCGACTATACCTGGAGCCAGAGGTGCTCGCAGAGATGCGGCCGAAGATCGCTGACCTTGGCCGTCATCAACATAGTCGGCTGGCTGGCAACCGCCTTGGGACGGGACGTCGCTGGGAAACCGCGGGACTGGAGGCCTGTTCGTCGCTCCAGTCTGCCGTTCAGCACATGTCAGCAGCGGAGGGAGCTGACCGCACATCTCCGATGGCAGCAAGCAGCTTCATGGATCGCCTACATATGGCATCACCCATTCATCAACTCCTCAAGATTAAATGGTACTAACGCTCCACAATATGCCCATTCAGATTTAGTCTAGCCCTGATTGTTTTTTTGTACTTATAAATAAATGATTTTAACTGTCTCAAAGCACTAAACTCATACACAGATAATTCACTTGATACATTATTTTTTATGTAACAGACATAGGTCTTGAGGAAAACATGGGATCTTAATTTCTTCACAGCCTGGAGTTAAGGTAAAAATAAGCAATTCAAAGAGTAAAATTTGTATTTAATAACAAAAGTTTCTTTTGCTTTGACTGTACGCACCTCTAAAATATCTTTTTGAATACTGACTTTAATTTCGAGTTAATTACATTCCTTATTTATGAAACTTGTTCAATTAATGACTATATTCTTCTCCCGGGAATAATATTACACGGGATATTTAATTACCAACAAAATGTTCTGCTAAATAAAAATATATTAAAGCATCCGTTTCATATTTTCTTCACAGGAAATTTCCCCGTGTAACACTTGGGATGTATACATTAAAAGAAGGCGTTTTCACAAAGCGTTCATAAAATCTGATTTTTCTAGGACATGTTTATTTTTTATTACAGCTAACTACGTAGATACCTATCTAATAAGAAAGCATTGACAAAAACAATAGTAATAATTACAAATTAGGTTATTTGAACATGTTTTTAGGAAAATATTTAAACGTCTTAAAGAGACATTTTTAAAACGTTTTATTGATGAGAGAATATTAAAATAAAGTTAAAAGGTTCCGTTTGACCTAACACATCAGAAATCAGGTTTTGTCAGAAGGTCCAAATATTTACGTTTGTAATAAATTCCAAATAAATAGAATATTTCTGAATATATTTGAAAACTAAAAACTGTCTTTGAAGAAAGGTGACGAAAAACTTTTACAAATACCTTATATATATATATATTTTTTTTTATGTTAAAAAATGTAATAAAAACTACAGATGCCACGAATAGTGATTTTGCCGAATACCGAATATTCGTCTAGGCTCTCGGCCGAAGGGACGAATATTCGGCGGTCGAATATTTGGTGACACTTAGTGGGTGACAGGTTCTGACATGCATCATTGAAGTGACCACGCCGTGGGCGTATTTGTTTCATTTGCGAGTGGGTCGTGCATTATTATTTGTTGATTTTTACACCAAATTGTGATACTTATATTATATTATGTATATCATAAAAAAATACATTAAAACTTGTAGTGTGTATATCTTAAAAAATACATGAAAAGTGTTCGCCTAGATCGGATAGCAGACCCTTAGAAGTGGTGGTCAGCAAACGCAAAACAGTCCAAGCCTAGCAGAATTTGCTAAGATTTTTTTTTATTTTATTTTTTTTTTTATTTTAAAAAATACATACATATACAGATTCATAGTAAAACATTTGGTTCTTAAGGCTAATAACAATACGTAAATTTCTTTTTAATGAAACTTCACAATTCAAAAGAGAAAATATTTCTCGTGCTTGAATTTTGGAGTGCCATTGTAAAATGCATAGTTACACAGAGTATGTTATTACAAGTACTTATATTAATAAAAAATATATTCATGAAGACAAGTGGACATAATAACTGACAGTATTGTCAGAGTAGGTACATATAATAAAGTTGTAACAATTTGGTGCCTGCAAATAATGCGTATGTACTTGCTTTCAATTTGATATGGTGATGAAATATTTTTAGAGATTATGTTCTAGTTTATTTTTTTGTTGTTGTTATTATTGTGATGATGAATTTAAAACTTATAGTTAGTGTCGGGTTGGTCTATTAGTGTTTTTATTTGGGATTTAAAAACTTTATAATTTTTTTCAGATTTGATTTTATACGGGAGAGCATTGAAAAATTTTATACCTTGATAAGCATAATGGTGTTGGGAAGCACTCGTTTTAAATTTTGGAATTTCTAAATTGCCCTGTGATCGTGGTCGGTTGTTTATGTTTGTGAATGTTATTGTTGATGAATTGAAATGATCTTTATGAGTTTGCAATAATGAGTTCTTTTTGAAAATTTTATTAAGACTGAGAACCCTAAAAGAGTCAAATAGCTGTGTTGTTGGAAATACAGATGGTTTTCGTAAGATGACTTTCAAAATCAACCTCTGTACCCTTTCTACAGGTAAGAGGTTTGTTTTGAAAGTCCCACCCCACCCGATTATACCATATTGTAGTATAGATTGGGCAAGAGAGAAATAGATAGTTTTGATCATATTAGATGATAAGATGTTTCTCAGTCTAATAAATATGTATATAAGTTTTCTTATTCTGGTTACTGTATTTTGGATTTGTTCTTTCCATTTTAAGTGTCTATCTACTATGACACCCAGATACTTTATACTATTTTTGCAAGTTATTGGTAGGCAATTTTCATCGTTGCATTCCTTTTTATTTTCACACTGTGATGAATGGATTTTAATAGTTATATTGTTCTCGACATTTTTTTCTTTCAAAGAAAAAGGAATAAAATAAGTTTTCTCCGTATTAAGTGAGAGACAATTTAGGTCAAACCATGTTTTGAGTATGTTTATATTGATATTTGCTATACTCATTGTTTCCTCCCATGATTTCCCTTTAGTGATAACTACAGTGTCGTCTGCATAAGATATGATATCTCCAACTATGGGAAGAGTGAACATTTGATTTACATATATAATAAAAAGGATAGGACCGATGACAGTTCCTTGTGGTATACCAAATGATGAGGTTTTAGGTTCACTTAGTGTATTATTTATTTTGACGTATTGTAATCTCTCTTTTAGATAGCTTTGGAACCATGACAGTACTGTTCCGTCCAATCCAATTTGCATGAGTTTTTGATTTAGTTTGGAGTGTGATATGCTATCAAATGCCTTGCGTAAGTCGATGAATATACCAAGACACTTTTCTCCATTATCTAATTTTCGTATTATTATTGAAGTTAATTTAGCAATTGCATCTTGAGTGCTGAGATTGTCCCTAAACCCAAATTGGTTTGGGCTCATTATCTTTTTTTCTTTTATGTAATTGTTGAGTTGTTTTTAACAATTTTTTCATAGATTTTTGCAATGTTTGATGTGAGTGCTATGGGACGATAGTTGGAGATATTTTTTTCATCTCCAGATTTATAAACAGGGGTGACAATAGTCTTCTTATAGTTGTTCGGGAATACACCCTTCTTTAGACTTACATTTATTATATGAGCAATCGGTTTGCTGATTATCTCATGAACGGCTTTTAATGTTTTTACGGTTATATTGTCATAGCCAGGGCTTGCTGATCCTCGCAAACCCATTACAGCGCTTTCGACTTCCTTATCAGTTACTGAAGCAAATGTGTGGAAACCTTCTTCAATAGTTGAGTTGTGCTCTAGTTGTTGTGTTTGTTTGTTGTCTAGGATAATATTACGAGCAAGATTAGGGCCGACATTAGCAAAATATTCATTATAAATGTTACCACACAGTTTTGGATTTTTTTCGGCATCAGTGTTGATTCCGTGATGAGTAATTTCTTTAGGTAACTTTTTTTTCGTGCTTTTGTTGGTTATTGTATTGATGATTTTCCAAAACTCTTTGCTGTCTTGACCAGCATTTTTTATTTTATTACGAAAATACTTTTCTTTTGTCAGTCTAATTAAAAGCGCAAGTTTGTTACGGTATTTCTTGTAGAAGGTGTTGATTTTTTCATCATTAGGGAATTTTCTAGACTGGTGGTAGTATTTTTCTTTATTTCTGATTGAAATTACTAGTCCATGGGTTATCCATGGCTTTATCAATCTGTGTTTAGATTTTGGTTTAGAAACAATTATTTGTGTGGATAGGTTTATGTGATTTTGGAAAACTGTTTCGAAATTCTCAGCACAGGTATTTGGATTTTCCGATTCAAATATTGATGTCCAGGTTTCCGTTTTAAGATTTGTTCTTAAAATTTCCATATTTAAATATTTTTTTTCATATTTTTTCTTGTCAATTTTGTTAGAGTTGGAACTTCTTTTATCAATGTTGGTAACAAATATACAGGTATAGTGATCGGTTATGCTGGTTTTCCATAATATTGACATGTTTTTTCATTGTTATTTGAGTTGCACCATATGTGATCGATGCAGGAAGGAGTTTGTCCACTGACATTCCGTGTTGCATTATTTATAAATGATTTATAGTTTAGCGATGTCATTACATTTATATAATCTTCCTTTACCTTACCTTTTGCCTCATTCAAAATGTTCACGTTAAAGTCGCCTGTGACAACGTTACAAGTACCTTTTAGTTGTAGCAATAACTGTTCCAACTCTATAATAAAACTGTTAGGGTTCGATCCGTGTGTGCGGTAGATAGCTATGATATTGTATATAACTTAATTCACTTTTAAGTTCAGTTTTAGACAGTTAGCAAGCTTCATGTTGATTTCAGTGATTGTGACGTTATTGTGTTTGTTTAAGATGAAAACAGCAATACCACAGTTCTTATTAATATGTGTTGTGGACGAATAATATGTATAGTCAGGGGTCTCGTACAGTGCGGTAGCATTATTTATATTTAAGTGTGCTTCTGTTAAAACAATGAGGTCCGGTAAAGTTTCAAGGAGATTTAATGTTAGTACAAATTCTTCGAAATTTTTTTGCAAACTTCTGACGTTTTGGTGCAGAACAATGAATGCATTTGGAACGTTTTTTAAAAGTTTATTACATTGTTTTGAGTCTTCGCAAGTGTATTGTGAAACATCTGTTAATTTATCAATTTCCTCGGTTAGAAAATCATCCATAACTTATTCATAATCGATTCTTTGCTGTGCTATGATAGACATTCTTTTCCGGTAAGTACATATTTCACTATTTGCACTATGTTTGTTTTTTGTTCCGAATAATTTGTTGTTATTGTC
This sequence comes from Limnephilus rhombicus, assembly GCA_929108145.2. Taxonomy (NCBI): domain Eukaryota; kingdom Metazoa; phylum Arthropoda; class Insecta; order Trichoptera; family Limnephilidae; genus Limnephilus; species Limnephilus rhombicus. The sequence continues at coordinate 32,864,525 of OV815287.1, forward strand.
ACAGTTGTAGCATTTGACACTATCTTTACTTTTTTCGCATTCGCTAAATTTGTGATTTTTTGAGCAATGTATGCATCTGGGCTTATTCATTTTATTTAGGCATTTAATGGATGTGTGTCCGAAACCAACGCAATGATAGCACTGCATCAAAGGGTCGCAATCCTCTATGTGCGCCCGGACAAAGCCTATATTGATTCTTTGTTTATGTAGTATTTATTTATCATCTCCCGGGAGTAGAGTTGCCATACGTCCGGAAATACAGATCTTTGTCCGGAATGGCGGTGGAATTCTAAACAGTCCGGAATTTCTACAATTAAGTGGAAATTGATATAAAAACTGAAATAAACCAAATTATTTTTATTATAAATCAAAGTAAAAACATTACTTCGGATATTTAATGCTCCCAGAAATATTGTTCAACGATTTAATAACGAATCTTTAATAATAATTTTGTAGAACATTTCGCAAGTCATATTTTTAAATTATACTGTGTTAAGAGAATCGACTTGACAGACTCTACAGAAAGCCTGTTCCTTTCTTTTGACCATTGGGTCCCCCCCCCCCCGACGCGGGTTTTGACATGCCACGATGCATAACGACATTCATATTATATTTACAAGAAAGTCCGGAATTTTTATCGAATGTCAGGAATTTTCTCCGCGATTTTGATTTTTTGATCTGGGAACCCTACCCGGGAGCAGTGTAGTAAGCGGCGTTTTTCGGAAGCAGGTATGATTTATGGTGAAAAGCGCAATCATTTGCTATAAAAAAATGCTGAAAAAAATGTTTTCATTCATCCTAACTTAATACTGATAGATTGTAAGTATTAAATATGCTGATTTTTTAAAAAATATTTTTTTTTGCGAGTAATATTGGGTTTTTTTCATGATTTGTTATTCGGTATTCGGCCAAATGATTCGCAATATTCGACCGAATACCGAATAGTTTAAAAAGTAGCCGAATAGGCCGAATACCGAATAGCAGCCGAATATTCGTGACATCTCTAATAAAAACATAAAAAAAAACTGTTGAAATTGCTCACCTCACGAAAAAAAATAATAAAAAAAACACATATTTTACTAGACAAATGTATTATTATTATCACTTCCCATTTTTTGTCGATTCATAAAAAATATGTATCTATATATATTGTTTCTGATAAAAATTAAAATATGCTTGCTAAGGTGTAGGTTTATATATATATGAGTATAGTAGATATCTTTATATTGCTATATTAAGCGTAGGAAATGTTTGAACCTTCAAAATACCTTCTTTAAACCCCTGCAAAGGTTTCTGGAATATTACAACCACATGACAATACTTCTGAAAAGTTTTAATCATTACAAAAATTCTTGCGAAAGTGTCATAAAATGTCAAAATTTAAGAATGACATTTGGCAAAACGTTTAATCAAAATTCAATTTTCGAAAGTCTTTAAATTAATCAATTTATTTGAAGTACTTGCCTAATACCTTGAATCGAATCTAGTATTATAGATATTTTAAATAGGTGCCTGTGTTGGGTAACCAATTTGATTGATTATTTTTATAATATACAAGAATGAATATTGGTAATATATCTACGAAAAAATAAAATTTAAATAAAAAAATTGTAATAGGTGGCACGCGAGCTGTTTGAACAAAATGTATTGGGACTGAATATATGGAACGCGGGAAGGGGGTTGGCGGGATGGAGTAGCGGGAGAGGCGGGGAAGGTGGAAGGGGAAACGTGGGAGAGGGAGGGGACGCGGGAGGGAAACGGGGACGCGCGGGAAAGGACATGCAGGAAGAAACAATTTATATCTTTGAACATGAAATTGCAACGCATGGCGGGAAGCAGCTAGTTATGAATGAAAAATTCTCGAAAATTTATACATTTTTCTCAAATTGCTATTGGAAACTTTGTTTTCACGGAGGCGCAAATTAAATTTTTTCTGTGGTTAAATTCAAGATTTGTATATAAAGCGGGGAGTTTTCTCTTTCTAAATCGTTTAGATCATATTTCTCACCATGACAGTAAGGAAGGTACAACGATTTGGGTATATGAGACAGAGACCTATGTCGCTGGGACAAATGTGGTCTCCTGTGATTAACAGGGTTAATTTTTGTTAATCTGAAAATTGAAATCTGCATCTTTAAAAGAAGGATTCTTGGATAGGTACCTGATGAAAAGGAAATTCCACTTCGCATGTAGAATGCAGTAAATTTTAAGTTTTGAAGTACTTATTGCCGACCGCTTTCGAAACAACCGTGCCTTTCTCAGGATGAAATAGATACTTACTTAACATTACAAAATTATGGATTAGTACATATTATATGTTAGTACATATATTCTGACGAGTTGAAGTGGTGGTGGAGGAGTCAATAAAGAATAGTGAAGATTAGGGGTAGAGAACGGACGGTGAATAGGAAAATATCTAAGATGGAACTGTCAGATATATTTTTCAGGCTGATAGAAATATCGAAAGAAGGGTAAATTCAAGTAACTCCATTGTTGGAAGATTGAAGGCTGTTGGCACTAACAAAAAACTGTCAAAGAAGTGAGGCTAGCAGCCCACAATGGAGTGCTGGTGCCTAAGCTTATGTATGAAATGTTTTTCTATTAAAAATAACAAAAAAAAAATTTTTTCACAAAGATATGGATCACGTGATATGTGCGCTTTTTTTGTGTATTACCGTGTTGCTGTAATGAAATGGAGTGCTTATCACGTGACCCGCTGGGCTATACAATATTAGTTGCAAAGTCGGATGGAAACTTTTTTTAATTGTTTTTACTGCAAAAAAAATTACATTTTTTATTCCAATTACGCCCAGGAATTGCTGGTTAAAATCCTTCGGGTACGTTTTGTTAAACCAAATTTATACCAAAAATGTAAGTACCTAAAATTACGTATTATATAAAAACGGTAATCTTGAAATTTAAGAGCTTTCATACCGATTTAAGTCTAATTCGTACTGCTGTTACTAATAATTAAGTCTAATACTACAGTTAAAATTTGTTACAAGGGAGGTTAGGGGAGAGAAAATCGATTTTATGTTAAAATATACAATTTCGGCGTTCTTTAGTTTTTTGAGATCTGACTGGCAGTAAATTTGTTAGTTGATGGAAGTTTGTTACTTAGTTGTTATTAGTTGTCATTCCTCCAGTTAATTTTAAATGATCAATGAAACAATTTAACTTTGTTTGAATCACTTTTATATTTGACGGCCGGCGTAGTCCAGCGGTAAGGCTCTTGACTAACACTCCGAAGGTCGCGGGATCGAATCACGGCGTGGCAAATAAATTTTATTAGATTAATTTGTGTTATTTCACAATTTCTTCATTAAAAATAATATATAGTATATTTGCAGCACGTTCCAGAGTGGAAGAAACTCTAAGTATCGCCCTGGTGTAAGACCACCATTCAGAATTGAAACGTTGCTTGAAATGGCGTTAGCCGTGTTTGATGACCAGATCTGAATAGCCAGGTACTTCCCCACCTCCCACCTCCCTCTTCCCCATCTCCATCCCTTCCCCATTACCTTCAGCCTCACAACATACCCCAATTGGGGATGCCATAGTCCCACTGGCTCCAGACGGGAGCAGTTGGGACTCTTGTGCGGTATTCACGTAAAAAAAAAAAATTGAGAAAATCCGACCGGTTTCAGAACGACCGTTCCTTCTTCAGGGCAAATGTAAAATATAAAAGTGGTTCAAACAAAGTAAAATTGTTTCAAATTGTTTCATTTTTCTATAATGGATAACCACAAAGTTATAGTTACATTCAAAAGTATTAAATGATTAAGTTATACGCCATACATTTATTGTGTTGGTTTTTATTTTGATAGAAAACTGAATAAGTAACTAAATAAATTTTGTCTTAGGTTCACTTTCTAATAAGTACAAAGGTGCAAAACTCTACTATTAGGAAACTTTACTAGATTTACATCAAAAAGATTCATAAAAAAGCAGTCTGCAGGGCTTATTTTTATCCGCTAGTGCGAGGGTTGTCCAAGAATTAAAGACCTTCCCTCATTTTAGAAGACGTGGACATTATTTCTCAAAATATGGCGGCATTATCGTGTAACTCAGAGCGGTGATCCGGCTTGGTAGCTGCTTCAGTGTAATCTTTGCGTGCATTTGAGATGGAGGCTCCGTTGTCGAATCCCGCCGCCTGCGAGGAGCGCTCGATTATGCACTTTCTCAACTAAGAGGGAGTCCGCCCTGTTGAAGTTCGTAAACTCTCAATTTTGATCCCAGAGTCAGTAAGTCTACCACATAAACGATTTTGAGGGAAAAATGGCGTGCGCAAATTGAGTGCTTGATGGGTTACTAAAATGCTTAAGAGAAAAATCGTGTGGAAAGCGCTTGGGTCTCTTCGGACCGTTTTTCTAACCAATGCCAGGCTTTTTGACACATGGGTTCACCATCTAACCCCGGAATCAAAAAGGCAATCAATGACATGATTTGCATCTTTTTCTTCACCTAAAGTAACATTTGGCCGAAGAAACAAATAAACCAACAAACCTGTGGAGACCCACCATGACGCGGAGGGAGAAGTGATAAATTTTTTTTTCAAAATATATATAACTAGCAGACCCGGTCACACGTTGCTGTGGCTAACGAAACACAATGTCACCCCATTACACAACCTTTATAACCAACGCCATCTGATAAATCAAATCCTCACTGACCGCTGCCCGCAGCCCGATGCCCGCTTGCCAGCCTGCTCCCTTTATTTATATATTTAAACCAATTTACACAAAACCTTGACAAATTATATACCTTCCTCATAAATCGCTCTATCTATTGGTGAAAACCGCATGAAAATCCGTTGCGTAATTTAAAAAATCTAAGCGCACAAACAGCGGGAGCGACTTCATTTTATACTACGTAAAGATATCGTAGAACTCCGCCATATCGTAGAACTCCACCGTGGCGGAGATAAGATCAAGGACCTTGTGCCACGGCTCACCAAGTGCATCGATCGTAACACGGTAAATGTCGAAAAATAGTGGGGATATGTACTTAAAATGTGTAATCACGCTACATTTAACGATGTTTTTGTAAATATAAATTATTCCTGATTTTTTAAATTAGAACGGTCTTAAATTCTTGGACAACCCTCGTAAACTAATTACGTTATAATAGACGCACAATGTAGTGAACCCAACCCAATAGAGCTGAGCAGGTATTCCGCATGTTTTATAGTTTGTTTGTTGAAATTGAAATGGTACACTCTCAATTAGCGCGTCTTGCGGTGGGACACCCGATACCATAATGGAAAATTCGTCTTTCCACTAAACCTTCCTCAGCCCCCTACAGCCTTTGCCGTCTCCCTCTTCCTTCGGCAAACACGAGCACGAGGCTGTCGAGTTCCTCGAAACGCGCAGCTCTTGGTTAAAGCAACATATAAATAACTCGAGCTGATTACACGGGTATCTCGGTGTATTGTTGTATATTGCGGTAAAGGAATGCCTTACATATTTGAGAGCTTAATGCCAAATGTTCATAATATTATCTTCCGTAAATTTACCCTAGACATGTGTATACGAATATGAGTATGTGTATGTAGGAAAGTCTTTTGTCTTATTTGCAAATCGAAATTATCAATAATTAATTAGAGTTTGTAATCACGCCAATCCTACAGTACATGTGTGGATAGGATAAAATTGTACAAAATTTAAAACATTCTTTTTTAGAAAACTTAGGAAAGGGCTTTCACCTATTTTGCAAAATTTAAAATTATTATTTGTTATTTAATTAAATGAAGACAATATTAGCGAAACTCAATCGAAAATCTGAAGACAGAAAAATCAGAAAAGATATTGGCTCCGCTGGGACTCGAACCCAGGACCCTTTTATTATTTTTATTATTATTTTTTTATTTATTTAGTAACTATACATTTATTATTTTTTACATTTTTATATGAAACATATATAAAATAGTAAATATATTCGTAGTCCTCCTCACTAGGAGATCCTGTGCTGAGGGGGACTATGCTTTGGATAAGTTTTCAGCGACTTCTATGGTTTAACTTCATTGTTTGGATAAGGTTTTCCAGAAACTTCTATATACAAATAAGTTCATTTTCCGATAGTTCCTTCAGCCAACATTTAATGTAGCTATTTTTTGTTTTAATTTGTTTGGTAGAGGTAGTGGGAGTTTATTATATAACTTTACTGCTAAAAATTCTGAACTTCTTTGTCCAAATGAAGAGTTACACTTTGGTATATTAAGTATGTGTGTTTGTTTGGCTCTGGTTTTATGAGCATGTGAGGTGTCTGTCTTTACTTACATGGCAAGAGATCTACCGATTGAGCTACGGAACCCGTATCAATTCGGTCACTTTTAATGTATCATACTTCGACTAAGAACTACCAAACATTATCTTCATTTTCTTAACGCACATATTTTTGACTGCTATCTTTATACATGATTGCAAGATTCAACTCGAACTAAATGCAATCTAGATAGTGTCTGGATAAATTTTGTATCCATTTTATTTTTAATACGCGACATCTATTGACTTTTCTGCGAGTTTAGGATGAATATTTATTTTAAATTTTTTAAACTTTATGAGTAAAATCTCAAATTATAATATTTAATTAAATGAAGACTATATTAACGAAACTCAATCGAAAATCTGGAGACAGAAAAATCAGAAAAGATATTGGCTCCGCTGGGACTCGAACCCAGGACCCTTTGCTTACATGGCAAGAGCTCAGCAAGATTTCAGCAAGATTTAGTACCACGAATTTGAAGAATTTTTACGTGCGGGATTTGCGGGATTGAAAAAATAGTAAATTTATATAAAAAAACAAGTTGTATGACGGTCCCACCGACCGGTTAAGTGTGGAAGCAGAGAGAGCTTTTTTAAAAAAATAGGATCGTAAAAAGATCTTAAAAAAAAAATTGGTTTGTTTTTTTTAGAAATCTCACAAATAGTATTGATCTCAAAGGACCATGGAGAGTCCAGTCAGTGACAATTATGTTTTTGTATATTTTTTGAGATCGTATTTTTTTTATCAAAGTCCTCTTAACTGATTATTATGTTACATTGTCAATATCGTCGTATAATATTATCTATTAGTACCAAAGATAATTTATTTATTTAATTGGTACAATTTTTTTTGTTTTCTTTTTTTTAACATTAGCTTCACACAGGAGGCAGTGAGGAAAATATTTTCCCTCAGGGCCTATGTCGTTTTTGGGGATGGTGTGTGGAGGGTCTTTTAAGGAAAATAATGAGAAGAAGTTTTGGAAGGAAAAAGGTGTGAGGGGTGGGTAGGAATCTGGGATCATATTTTAATTTGATTTAATGGGATGGCGATAGGCGATATTCAATATCAGGTCTCATCTCTAATTGCAGTAGGACCTCCAAGAAAACTATAAAAAAACACAAAAATTCTTTTCTGTAATAATACTCTCATTTGAACACTCACGTAACACAAATAAGACGCAATGCCTTAATAGATTATGTGCAGGGGTAGTTCCCTCCCGAATGAACTGCCCTAATAAGTGGGGTAATGAAAATCAGAGGGCTGTTAACACCCCTTGGCTGGGCAGCTAATTGTGCTTGTAAAGGGTGGAAACAGAAGGGGAGGTTACTAGAACTACTGCGATTTCAGGCCATATGAAATATTTTAGCTAGTGATTCTAGGGGAGGGGTTTGTACCAATATTGCAATACATACAGTTAATAAAATTCGAGATGAAAATTCGATTTCTTTCGCTATATTTTACATGATTTGGCCTGTGCCCTCGTTTATTAAATGAATATAAATATATGTAGGTTGAATATACTCCTGCAAGAACGGTTAAAAAGGGTTACTTGGTTGTGAAGGGTTTTGAAGCGGCCTGTCTAATATTTGGTGTCATTAGATGTTGCCAAATTGTTCCTCTTCTGCGAGTTATGATGTGATATAATTTTCTTTTCATGGTACATTATTATTTGAATCATCTCTTTGCAAGTTATTCTCAGTTCGGCAACCTTGCCTACTTTAGCCACTTGAGCGTTCGCGTTCATAATTGAGAACTCCAGTCCATTTTTTTTATTTTTTTTAACGAATAATGACCTACTAACTTAAATAACTGCATATTTTTTTTTTAGAGTTAGTTTTAATAGTTGTCAAAGTTTTAATTTTTCAAGATCCCCCGAAAACCACCGTGTGTGTAGTGAATCGTGTGATGTCATCACTCCTGAAAAGTTACTATAAGATCGGGCAATCAGCTGATCAACAGCCGCCATTTTGAAATTCGATGTTCGAAGTATTCTCCCTAGAGTAGAATTACTATTTTTTTGTGCAGTAGTTTTTGAATATGATAAACTAATAAGAGATACCTTTATTTTTGAAACGGAATTATTTATAAAAATGTTAATTTTATTAAATTTGCGTGAATGAGTCCCAACCGCTCCCAACCGTCTGGAGCCAGTGAGACTATGACATCCATAAATGGGGTGTGTTGAGAGGTTGACGGTAGTGAGGAGGAGAAAGGGGAAGGTTGAGGAGTGCCAACTATTCAGATCTGATCTTTCAAACAACGTATGAATTCTGAATGGCGATACTGATAGTATCTCCCTTTCTGGAACGTACTGCAAATATACGTTATATTATTTTTAATTTTTAACTGATTAGATAAAGTGAAATAAAAGCACAATTATGTTAAACAAAATTTACTTGCATATGTTGGTATTTGAACCCGCAACCTCCGGATCGCCAGTTGAGAGCCTTACCATTCGTCCACGGAGACAGTCAGACTCTACTGTTATAGGTGTGTAAGATTAATACGGTGGTTCCAGCTTTCAATATATGTATATTTACAAAATATACCTTTATAACGTAAATTTCGATCAACGTTAAAAAAACACATTTAACATTGCTGTTATAGAATCCGTTAGTTCCATTTCACATGCAATCACTATCTACAAATCAATTATTGCTCCACATTTTAACTATTGCTCAACTATCCTTTTCCTATGTAACGAACGAGAACAAAATAAGTTTCAAATTCTCCAAAACAGGGCAAAGAGAATAATACTTAGGCGAAATAGATTTTCAAAAGTAAACAAAATATTAAAGGAACTGAATTGGCTAACCGTGAAACAGATGCTGACCTTGAATACGATGATATTTATACATAAAATAATAAACAACATTTTATCAAAATACTTGTCAATTAAAATTATATTCAACAAGGACATTCACAGACATAACACAAGGACGTGCAAGGAAATCAGGCTTAAAAAAAAGATAAGGCGAATACGCAGAACAGTTTACTGTACAAATGGATGAAGTTATATAACACACTACCAGAAACATTAAAGTCCACACCAATTGGAAATTTCAAGATGTATTGTAGGAGCTTCATAAAACTACATAAAATTTAGTTTGCAATATGAAATATTATAATTAATTAGATATTTTGTAAACTTAAATGTACAAATTACTAAAATAAAAATTCATAAAAAAAAAATTCGTCACGTTGTTTATTAATTTTTTAACATCCATTTTAGGGACTTTTACGTATGCATAGTTTATCAATTTACAATCAATTAAATTTCCTTTGTATAGTATTTTAAAATTATTTTTTATACGCAACTGAAGTGCCCCTGCAACAATATTTTCTGTTTATTAAGTGATACATTGAAAATGTCCACTGACAAATCCTCCATTTATACTCTGGACAAGAGAACTGCGTAAATATTAAGCTAATTAGTCCCAGAATCTCTGCACGGAAAAAAACCGGACTTCTAATACCTACCTTTTTTTTACATCAGCTCCACACATCTTTAGGGATGCTGTGGGGGGAGTGTTTTAAGGAAAGGAAGGAGAGGAGAGTTCTGGGAAGGAAAACGGTTTAAGGAGTGGGTAGGAATCTGGGGTTCAGTGTGCCCTGGTCATCTGCCTCCAAGACCTAGACAATCCTCACCCCGTGAACCCGGGCATCCCTGCTAAATCACCAAACGTAGCGAACCACTTGGAGTGACCTATGGCAGAGGTGTTGGTTATCCAATAAAGGTTCCCGGGGCGGCGGTACCCATTCCCGCCTCCTAAATTCCCGCCTCCTAAATTCCCGCCTACCTAATCCGCTCATGAAATGGAAAGCCTTAAAATGGATAAAACTTGCACAAACTTTGACGAAAATTCTTTCCAAGATTTAACAATTTACCAGCGGCCGAGAATTTAAATTTCGTCGAATCATGATCTTGCGATCGTACCCTTGCAACTGTACATCCGATGAGAAAGATTAATTATTCTCCTTACTGCATTTTAACATAATAACGCAATATCGATTATATTCCATTAAAATTTTGCTTCGATAAATACAAACATTCAAAAATGCTCAAACTCGTCATGATAAAACTATTAAAATCATGTAGGTACTTTAATAAATATTTTTTGATCATAAGTACTTATAATTTTTCAATGATGTCTAAGCAAAATAAATGAAAAAGAATGCTTTTTTTTAAAATATGTTAGTTTGTAAGACCGTAAATAAATAGACAAACTGAAATATTTTCGTCACAAAACAAGGGCGCGGATATTTTTTTAATGATTTTAATTGAACTAAAATTTAAATTCTGAAAAGTTATCCCAAATAATTTATTGATTTATTTTACTGCATGATTATATGATTTGAAATGTATGTTGATTTTGTATGAAAATTTAACAAATCTGCCAATGACGTACGGTAAAACCTTATTGTACTAAAAATAAACACATTTTCTTAAAATTTAAAACATAGCTTAACTAGATAAAAGAAAAGTCTTTTGAAATCAATTTAAAATTTTGTGTGGAAAAGAGTCAATACGTTTAAAATTTTATTTTAAAACGAAAACATATCCGGTTTTGTCTGGTTATTCTCTCTTAACAAACAATCCACAATTAAACCTTTTTTATTTTGTTTTCCCTTTGATAAACAGATAAACAAGCAGTACTTACATGGACCAACTGCCACTGGCTATTTAGATTAAAAAAATGAATAAAAACATATTAAGCAAAGTTATTCACGCCTTATAAGTTTCCAGTCTGGACACATTTCTGATCCCCTATTGATTGTGCCGCGATGCACTCCGTAATGGTTTACTTTAGTAAAAGTCTTTACAGCTTCGTGGCTTGACATTTCCGGTATTCGGCGGATGTTGACTAAAGGTGGAACCTTCCATTAAGGCAGTATCTTAATATCTTACAACTTCGATAAGTCTTCGGGTACCGTTTGATGATTCATTTCTTGAACCTTCATTTCATTTTACAATTAATTCCTTTAAAAATAAAATGTAGTATATTTGCGGCACATTCCAGAGTGGATTATACTCTCAGTATCGCCTTGGTTTAAGACCACCATCCAGAATGGCAGAAAGGCTTTAGCCGTATTTGGTGACCAGATCTGAATAGCCAGGTACTTCTCCACGTTCTTCGTTCCTATCTGGGAGATAGACTGGGTGAAGGAGGCCTTTTGACCTTTTCAACCGGACTCTCTCGACACATCGCCTTGCACAGCAGTTGGAGGGATGGATTCGTATGTCCGTCACTTCTAAGCACACTAACCCCCAGATTTCAACCCATCCCTCATACCTTTTTCCTTCCCAGAACTTCCTATCCTTCCCTTCCACAAAAAGACCCTCCACACAGAATCTCCTAAGATGACATAGGCCCTGAGGTAAATTATTTACCTCAGGGCATCTTGAAAAATGTGGGACTCTTGTAGGGTATCCATATTAAAAAAAAAAACATTTCAGTCAAAAATTTCTTTCATTAGCTAAGGTGTTGATAATTAAACACATTGAAAAATTAAGCTTAAAACTTTCATCATTGAAGTGATTATTTAAACATTATTAATAACACAAAATATCAGTTAAAAATACATTGAACATAAAATTCTTTCCACAGTTGCTACGTTGGCACTCTTGTTGACTCCAATCAAATATCAATACAGGGTCACCATACATGTTTATATTATCATGTACTAGCTTCCTCCAGCTTAGTGGGTACACATTATTCGTAAAAAAACATTAATGTAAATTGTTCTTTCAATATTTGAATGTTATTTTGTGTGCTTTTTTGTTACTTTGTAGCACTGTTAACCTCAAAACAGGCTTGTCACCTTGTCGGCGTAAAGTGAGGTTAAAAATTCTGTCGTAAACAGTAATACCAATCATGTACAAAAAAACATCTCTAAGCTTTCGTTTTTTTTTTTTACATGAGGTCCACACAGGAGGCCCTGAGGAAAATATTTTCTCTCAGGGCCTACTTCATCTTTAGGGATGCTGTGTGGCGGTTTTATTAAGGAAAGAAAGAAGAGGAGAGTTCTGGGAAGGAAAAGCTTTTAAGGGGTGGGTAGGAATCTGGGGTTCAGTGTGTCCTGGTCATCCGCCTCCAGGACCTAGACAAACCTCACCCCATGAACCCGTGCACCCCTGCTAAATCACCAAACGCAGCGAACCACTTGGGGTGACCTATGGCAGAGGTGCTGGTTATCCAATAAAGGTTCCCGGGGCGGCAGTACCCGTTCCCGACTCCCAAATTGAGAGTATACTCGCGGCCAACGGCATAACACGTATTCTCGCGCACGGTGTCTCAGATCGAGATTTCATCTCGTCTGTATTATTTTAATTATAGGTGTACCTATTTTTCAAGCATTTTTGATATTTATTATAGCGAACGGGTTATAATTGAATTAAAAAAAGAAGAAAAAAAATTAAAACTTTAACTTTATTCGGTAGAAACAGACTCAAAAGAATATAATTTTTAACTTTAATAACAAAAATAAACTCTTTCGTGTGTTAATAAGGTCTCCAAGGTGCTGTGGTGGGTGCGGCGAGAGAAAGCTCCACCGTTATTTTTTGAGAAAACAACATTTTTGATTTGTCGGTCTGAGAGACCAACGCGCGAATATAGGAAGGTTAATACATATTTGTATCACACTTTTTATGGTTAACATTTACGTTTTTTTTTAATGTTTCTGGCATTCACCTCCGAGGGTATTCTAGGATAATCTGGACAATCTTTCAATATTCAAAATTATTATTACCGATTATTTAAATTATAAAAAAAGCAAAGTAGTATGTTTACGAGAGATGGGAGGCTGATAGAGATATCGAAAGAAGAGTAAATGCGTGTAACTTCATTAATAGAGGATTGAATACCGTTGGCGCTAATGAAAAACTGTCAAAAGAAGCGAAGCTAGCAGTCCACAATGGAGTCCTGGTACCTACCCTGATGTATGGCAGTGACGCATGGAACTGGCAGAGAAAGGATGAAAGTAAACTGAAAGCTTTTGAAATTAGATCCCTGAGGCGGATGTGTGGTAAAACCATGTATGATCGTGTGTAAATAAGCATAATGAGTAAGATTAAGAAAGGGAACCCCAGATGGTTTGGGCATGTGGAGCGAATGAAAGAAGAAAATAGTGTGAGCAGAATATATGACGCAAATGTGAATGGAAGAAGAAGTTGGGGACACCCGTGGAAGACATGGCACGATCAAGTGAATCAGATACTTGATTCGGGCCATGTCAAAACTTATATATCCCTAATGCGTATACTCGTGGGAGATCCCACGCACTTCTTTATGCTCCGAAAGCGAGAACTTCTGCCTATCAGAATGCACCATTAAGCAAGGCGACTCAAATGCTTAACGACTGTGCATTGAGCATCGACATCTTCAATGTCACGTAAAGAGAATTCAGTAACTATCTCTTGACATATGTCACAACATAGTTAAACTGCCCCCAATAACTATTAAAAAAATTGTAATCTTCTCCATCATTTTTTAGTGTATAACTGTTTTATGGAGAACCTGAATAAAATTTATAAATAAAATAAATAAAAGTCAGAATAATAGAAGAGTATTTATGGGACGATGTATGAATGTGTTGACCGAGTTGTTTGGCGGTCCGTCCTCTCTGCCTACCCCTGTTGTGTACTTATTATTACGTACGACAACTGTTTCGCCTTCGGAAGGCATTAACAAACTTTGATAATAATATTATTGAATATGTAAAAGAAACTCTTTAAATTAAATTGGAGTTCTACAAATTAAACTTGGTAATAATGAATCAATGTTTCAAGCTGAAATAAAGAATTATTATATTTTTGTTACGGTTAACTTATATGATAAATATTAAATGGACGTAGTAAATTATGCATCTTAAAAAGGACTTTCGGGAAGCAATCAAGCAACAAAGATGGTGTTCAAAAAATAGGAAGGGAAAGAAGAAAAAGTACCAGTTCTCAGGCCTTTGCCCCCGCAAGCGTTTACCGTCTCAAGGTAACGTTTATTTTTCAGTCAGAGTTCAAGTTGCAAGGATATTTAAGCTTCAATGTCAGCAACATAAGGTAAATCGAACCTGTTTTTAAAGCAGGAACCTTATCACCAGTACCTACCCAATTTACGAAGTACTTGCTTGTATTATCGATATGGTCAGTAAGTTCTTCTTCCCTGACCCATCTCACTTGAAACAGTGTTGCGGTAGGGCCGGACGATAACAGTGCGATTGTGTGTTTCTCGCTGTCACAATAATTATTATTAATAATAAATAATCTAAGTGTTTTTTTTTAGATATTTTTCTGTACGTTGAATTTTAGTGAAGTTTGTTCCTGACATCCAATTTTAAAGGTAAAAAAATCATTATCAAATAATAAATTATCAAAAATAATTACAAGTGTGTTGTGTGAGTTGATCATATTAGAAATAGTAAATTATAGATTAAAAAATAAACGAACAACAGCCCATAATCCGTTTAACTAATTTTTATCACGTGTAATTACTTTTTAAACGACTTCAAAAAGGAGGAGGTTCTCAATTCGACGGATTTTTTATTTTAATTTTATTATTTTTAATGTTTATTACCTCAGAACTTTCGACTGGGTAAACCGATATTAGTGATTCTTTTTTATTTGAAAGCTGGTACTTTCCGTGTGGTCCCATTTCAATTTGGTCCAGTTCTGACAATGGCATCCATGAGAAAACTATATAAGTCTTAAATTTGCATTAAGTATGTGCGCGACAAATGGACGAATAACTTTATATTACGCCAACCGATTTCGATGATTTTTTATTTATTTGAAAGGATGTACTTCAAGGGTAGTTTGATTAGAGTTTGGTTAGGTTCTGATTATGGGATCCATGACAAAGTAACGGAACTCTTCAATTCTTAGGAGCAAATTAACGATACTCGGCCGAATCTTTTATAGGCTATCCGGATCTTTGAGTCACCTACCGTAACGTCGTTATGGTCAAGTAATGTCGGTCTCATATGAGCAGCACGTTTAGTAGGCCTACCCATATTCAGACAAATTAGTTAGTGTACTTCAGATTCACTAAAAATCAAAAAATAAACAAAAAATTAAGCAAACAAAAAAACGACTTAAAAATGCACTAAAAAGTAAAGAAAAATCGTATTCTTCTAATAATGATCAACTTACTTTTTCTACTCATCAATATGTAGGTACGATTGTTATTTTTGAAGTCGGTGTGAGACAAGGTACCTGGCCCGGCGTGTTCACTTGACACAAGCACATCTCACCTATAACTATGTATGTAGCTACAAACCTACCTTGGCTGACACCGACTCCAAAAATAATAATCGTACCTACATATTGATGAGTAGAAAAAGTAAGTTGATTATTAAGTTGTAGAAGAATACGAAATATTTTTTTTACTTTTTAGTGCATTTTTGAAGTCGTTTTTAGTTTTGTTAAAATTTTTGTTTATCAAGGGAGGTGTTGAAGTTGGTTCCGAGTTGTCCGGTTACCATTATATCTATCCATGTATTTTATGTACTTGTATTGTGGTCACTCATGTTATTTTCCGATCTTTTTTTTGTAGTGTGGTTTCTCGTTATATGCATGCTTTAGTGCTAATAGATTCTCAACCTTTTTTTGCCAACCGCCCACTTTAAGAGTGGTTTTTCTTCTAGCGCCCCCAACTGCTTTTACTTACCATCTGTTGTCGTGAATCTGAAACAGCTATTGTCGCGATTATATTTACCACAACGGGAGGGGGGGGGGGGGGGGGGGGGTAATGTGATGTGATGGGGCGAGATGGGATGGGGTGGGATGGATTTCTCTGGGTCTCCTAACGCCCCACCGAAAGTCCGAAACGCACCCGAATTTTCTCTGGGTCTTCTACCGCTCCCCTAAGAGTCTGAAACGCCCACTGGGGGGCGTTATTGCCCACGTTGAGAATCTATGGTCTATGTCTATAGCATAGATTCTGAACCTTTTTTTGCCCACAGCCGACTTTGAGAGTATTTTTATTTTAAGCGCCCCCCAACTCGTGAATTTTAAACAGCAATTGCCGTCACGATTATATTGGAAATTGGAAAATTGAGATTACTGCTGACTTCGAAATTACAGTGCCGAGTAAGGTAACCGGAATTGTTGAATCCAAATCGTATCCATAAATCTGGACTTTTAAAACCGCAACAAGATAACATTCTTTCTGCGTGCATGAGTTTCCTTATACAGTCGTGGGGGGGAGGGGGGGGCGTAGTGGGATGGGATGAGGGCAATATGGGATGGGCAAGATGGGATGGGGCTAGACGGGATGGGGTGTGATGGGTTTCTCTGAGTTTCCTACCGCCCCCCTGATAGTATGAAACACCCCTTAATTTTCTCTTGGTCTTCTACCACCCCCTTGAAGGTCTGAAAAGCCTCCGGGGGGTGTTATCAACCACGTTGAGAACCTATGCTTTAGTGTTATAATTTTTATTGTGAAATTGACCTACTGACAAACTGCATTGGCAGTTTAGTGGTTGCTTATAATCATGGAACTACTCTTAGCTTATAATGAAGAATAAAACGTAAACGTTCAATACTATTGCTTCATTAATCAATATCAATATTTCCAAATGATCTTGCCGACATTTATTATCCCTTAATTTAAGAGAAAACCAGAAATGTGATTTTTAAATTTAGATTTTAGACGTATTGACTGTTTTCCATAAAAATTATAAATTGATTTCGGAAGATTGTGCTAGAAAACGCATGTTTTAAATTTTGACAAAAAATGTTTATTTTTAGTATAATAACGTTATACCATAGGTTGTTGGAAGATTTGTTTAATTTTCAAAAAAAAAATTGTATTATACAACATCCTTTTCAAATCATACAATCATGCAGTAAAATAAATCAATACATTATCTGGTAAACGCATGTTTCAGAATTTTAATTTTAGTTTAAGTAAAATTATTTAACAATATGTACCTACGTACACGTTTTTCTTGTCCGTTTGTGTATTTATTTGCGCACTTACAAACTAAGAAAATTTTTTTACATTTTTATTTTGCTTAGACATTATTGAAAAATGATTAATATTTTTGATCAAAAAATAATTACAGAGAGTACGTAATTTTAATGGTTTAATCATCACGCCTTTCAGCATTTTTGAATGTAGGTATGAATTAAAGCAAATTTGGAATGAAATAAAATCGGTATTGAGTTATAAAGAATAATAATTAATCTTTCTCATTGGAACCGCCCTGTACGATCGTAAATATTTATTCGTAAGAATAGATCGTAAGAATATCTTAAGATCGTAAGAATATCTTTCGACGCAATGTGGATTTTCGACCGCTGGCTGGTTAGCCGCTGGCTAACAGGAGGTTAATAACACCAGCCTAGCGAATCTGTATTTTTTGTGAGATCGTTATTGGATAACGGACGTTATCTTCTGTCAGATTTGTGTGATTTTTACGTCACATATTTTAGTTTAGATCAATTTAAACAAGTTTCCTGCAAGTACGCATGATTATTTACTCGTATAATGTACATTGTACATAGAAAACGCAAATAAGAGCCATAAAAATCACACAAATCTGACAGGAGATTACGCCCGTTATCCAATAACGATCTCACAAAAAATACGGAATTGCTAGGCAGGTCTCAGGATTATCAAAATTCCCCGATTCCGAGACTTAACAGGCTTGGAAATAAATATTTTGATCTGGAAGATATATTTCACTTTATAACTAATCAATATGAGTGTTGTTTATTACATAACATACTTTTATTTTTCTAGACACAAGTAGACAAATATGAATATAAATTCTACTAGATTTGAATACTAGCTGGTTCCTAGCATGTGTTGCAATGCCGTATTCAAAGAAATAACATTGTTTCTCCCTGAATCACCATTCCCGTGCGTCTCCGTTCCCCTCCCGCGGCCCCTTCCTAGGTTAGCTTTATAAATTATAGCTTATATGTTATTCTGATGTATGAGCTATATTATGGTAAACTTTCGTTAAAATCAAATACGCATACATCCATACAAACTTTCGCCTTTATAATATTAGTAAGATCAGAACCGGTGATTTACAGAGTAAATAAAATTTGGAATTGTTTATGACGTAATCTCTTAAGTTTTATCGTTTTTCTTATTTTTATTTTTATTCGTTTCTGTTCACATTTTTACCTACGTGTTTTTGTTGTTGTTATTTTGTTTTCTACTTTTTTCATAGCGTTTATATTTTTTAAAATTTAGAGTACATATTATATCAGTGATACAAACAATTAGTAAAATATAAATAAAGCTCACCAGAGCGTGATATAAATAAATAAATACGTTTCGAGCTAAAATTCAGAATTCTCAATATATTCTCATATTTAATGTACTTTAACCCCAGTTATTGAGATTATTTGAAATTTATTCGGGAAATAAGGTCCAGATTACAAGTTGCTTAATTTAGTTTTTTTTTTTTTTTACATTAACTCCACACAGGAGGCCCTGAGGAAAATAATTTCCGTCAGGGCCTATGTCATCTGGGATGCTGTGTGGAGGGTCTTTTTGAGGAGAAGAAGGAATGAACATTGGTCTTGAAGAGACCCATGTTGTAGGAAGGAGGAAACACAGAGGCCGGCAAATCATTCCGCAGCCGAGCTGTTGAACACAAGAACGAGTCGAAGAAACGACCCGTTCTCATGTGACAAATGTCAACTGTGTACAAATGTTGGGCACGCGTTTGGCGTGTTTCCTGACTATGCACCGGTGCCGGAGGGATCAATGATGCTAGTTCCTTGGAGCATCTTCCATTGTAATACCGGTAGAACAAGGATAGCATTCCCACCCGACGCCTGTGCTCTAAAGATTGCAATCCGTCTGTTAAGATGGGAGAATCTATCAAACGGACCGCCCGTTTCTGCACAGAGTCGAGGGTATTTTTCAGGTATTTTGGAGCTCCAGACCAGAGGTGGCTGCCAAATTCAACCGTGGGGCGCACTTGCGATTTGTACAGGGTTAGCAGTTGTGTACTATTAAAGTATCTGCGGGCCCTGTACAGTAAGCCCAGTTTTTGAGAGGCTAACTTTACTCTGGCGTCGATGGAGCCCCCATACCTGAGCTGGTCACTTAGGGTTACACCAAGCATATCAATGGAGGGCCTGTTCGGAAGATTGCTTCCGTTGAAAGAGACTAGATTTTCATTGCGATCCCTTTTAGACATAATCAGACAAGATTGGGTCTTTGAAACATTAAATTCAACGAGATTATTTTTACCCCAAGAGAAAACACTCTCGAGGTAACCGTCCATTCTTTGCTTCAAAGCCTTACGGCTGTTGGAGTTTGTGAGCCCTTTGGGGGCTTGTCAAACAAAAAGCTATCATGAACTGTACTGTCCTCCGCGTAACAGTGAATTGGTGCACATGACAAAAGGTCGTTGATGTGCAACAAAAACAGAGTTGGAGACAGAACCGATACCTGCGGGACGCCAGCATTTATCGAGTGAGAGGAAGAGGTGAAACCATCGACTACCGTCTGAATCGACCTCTCCCTCAAGAAGTCGGCAATCCACGTACACAAGGATGCGGGAAGTCCGTAAGAATGAAGTTTGTTGACAAGTCCTCGGTGCCAAACCCGGTCAAAGGCCTTGGATATGTCCAGTGCAATCGTTTGGGTCTCACCGAAACGTTCCAGGCATCGCCCCCAAATATGCGTCACACACGCGAGAAGATCACCGCACGAGCGGTTCCGCCGGAATCCGTATTGACGGTCGTTAATAATTTTGTTCTTCTCGAGGTATGTGAGCAGTTTGTCGTTGATCACACGTTCCATCACCTTAGACAGAACTGATGTGATCGCTATGGGGCGGTAGTTGGCCGGGTTGGAGCGGTCACCCTTCTTTGGAATAGGATGGATAACCGCTTTTTTCCAACCAGAGGGCACAGAGCCAGTCAGTAGTTATTGTAAGGGGCCGTTCAAGCATTACGCAACGCACTTGGGGGGGGGGGGGGTCTTGTGAAACGTTACTGTGAGTTATGAGGGGGGGGGGGGGGGGGGTTCGAACAACGCGTTACGTAACACGTTTTATGTATTTATATTTAAAAAAATTAGGGAATTAAATTCTTCCAAGTTGGCAACTCTTTTCGTTTTCGAAATCTCTTTGTTTTATTTATTATCACAATAGCGATTAAAACAAGAACAAGGATATTAAAGTGACTGTCCAGTACTTTGCGCATCTTAATTGTGACTCTCAGGTAAAAATTGTCACTTGAGCGTTACGTAACGTTTAAAGAGGGGGGGGGGGGGTGTACAGAAAAACGTTACGGCGCGTTACACAGGGGGGAAGGGCGGTCAAAAATCTTCAAAAATTGCGTTACGTAATACTTAAACGCCCCCTAACGCCGCCTGATTGATAGCCTCCGTGGTTGAGGGGTAAGGCTCTTGACTCGCAATCTAAAGGCAGCGGGATTAATTTGTGTTATTAATTAATTTTTTTTAAAAGTAGTATATTTGCGGCACGTTCCAGAGTGGAAGATGTTCTCAGTATAGCTCTGGTGTAAGACCGCCATTTAGAATTGAAACGTTGCTTGAAATGGTTTTAGCCGTGTTTGGTGACCAGATCTGAATATAAATCCGGACCATTATGAGGTATTCATACAAAAAAGATGTCTGTACCATAGGAAGCTCAAATTATTCTAAAGCCGGGTGCCTAAACACTCCCGGAGCCCAGCGGTCTATCACAAGCGTCGGCTATTCTGTAACCTTTCGTGCATTAGACGCGAACTACGATAGATGGTACTCTTTTAAGGTACAACTTAACTGACATCTGCTGAGAGATCTAAAAACTTCATATAATTATCTACATTAACTCCAACCGTTGAAAGATATAGAAACCACATGTCTAATGCTATACAGGGTGTCCGGGGGTAAAGTGCATTAACTTCGGAAGCTGATTCTACATGATAGTATAAGTAATAAAGATAATTAACTTTTTTCGAAATTCCAACTTTTAGGGGTAGTTTTGAGGTAAAAAGATAAAATTAGTCCGACGTGTGCGGCCAGATTTATTATTTTCCGCCGTTATGATACACGGGACAGTCACAATCGAGTCGGGGGCCTGGCAGACTCTCAGCAAGTATGATCGTACCTCACACTAAGGATTTTTAGTAGGTACGTCCTTTTGTATGGAAAAAAAATGTCTTTTTTACTCCTACCATCATGTAGAATCACCTCCCGAAGTTAATGCACTTTACCCCCGGACACCCTGTATAATTCAGTTGTTAATAACATTTTATCTTTTTGGGTAATTTATATAAATATTTTTGCACATCGGAATCGGTGACATAATAAATAATGTTGTAATGCTGGGAATAGGAAGCTGAGATAACAATGCTGAAGCGAGGAAAAGGAAGATGTGGACATTACATAGTAAACAATCTCCTTCGGGGTTATCGGTTGGGTTATCTTGTAACTATTGTGGATACTGGGATGTCAACAAACTTTCATCTTCTTCGAATTTTCTGATAACATACAAGGTATTTTGTTATTTGCACTCGTCCATAATATATTTATTTATTTTAATTTACTTTATTTATTTCAAGAATTTTGTTTATATATTACAAATGATTACATATGCACGGTTATAAAATAATTCATATTTTATTCTACTACTCCATAGGCTTGTTGAAAAAGTATTGATATATCGATGTATCGATATTTTTAATTCAATACATCGATATTTTTAGCCGATATATTTTGATCCGATATATCGATACAAAATATCCAATATCTATAATTGTATCAAAAACGATATTTTTATTTATTTATGTAACTAAAGTCACTAGAATCCAAAACCGTATAGGAACGAACGGAAAAAAGTAACTATATTGGGTCATGACAGACACCTGGCGGTTGAAATTTTAACTATTAATAGCTTACAAATCTATTGTCTTTGCATTAGTATTTGTGATCACTAATACTATCTCACATGTGTAGGTACATACATAATAATGTATGCTATTTTTCGACATTTTTTTCTAAGCCACTCCTATGTTACTTTGTATGCGTCTCAGTTTACATATAAGTTAGAAGACAACTTTTTAGTTTTTGATATTTTTGTAATTATTACCTAATAAAAATTAATGCTGATAATAATACCTTCATTTTTATTGAGATTTTTGTACATTAAAAAAAGCACATTTTGTATAAAAATAACTTTTGATAATATTAAGCTGAATACACTATTATTTTAAAAATGCAAAATCTTTTGAAAATTTGACCGATATATGGATACATTGATATTTTTTCCTCGATATATCGATGTCGATATTGATATTTTAATAAATATCGATACATCGGTATATCGATATTTTTTCTCACTTTCGACATCCCTACTACTCCATAAGTTGAGCTCTAGGAGCTCGTGTTTAGGGAGGAGTATTTACATGCAAAAAATAATAATAATGTTCTAATGAAATGTGTAAACAATCAGTAATTTTAAATACATGTAGGATTACAAAAGATTTTTTAAATATTTATATTGAGGGATCAGTAGGATTTATAGGTTCAATTAGGAATTCCACAGAGCCGAACCCTCTGATACGAAAATATCTGGAGTCAGTGAATTATTTTCCCATTTGGTCTCTGGTAGGTTGACATGTTGTTCTTGTATTGTTTTGTATTTATAATACTTATATAGTGCAATTGCATGGCGAGGATTGACCAGATGATCATTTGGGAAGTGTGTGAAAGGGTTTAGTTTTTCCTGTGGGGAAAATTAAACCCGGACATTTAAATCTGATGCGTAAATCAAAGAACTTATGATATAAATATCAACATTATTTTAGATAGGTACAGAATTTAGAAAAACATAATTATAGAAGGACCATAATAATACATATTTAAAAAAATATTAAATATTACAGTTTACGTAAGGGTAAATTGCATTAACCCCTCCGCAACGTAAGCAGATATAAGCGTTAAAAATAGGACAGCAGTCAAGTACAATAAGCGTGTTTATACGTCAGCGCGTGTGTTTCCATAGAAATCGTTCTAACTCCGTTATTGTTTTAGTTGCATCCCTAAAACAAAAAGTCAAAGGTCGATAGTAGATCAAGCTGCACATTTCTATCAAGTTGTCTATGGAAATACATAACAGGAATCAGCTGTCAATCGTGTAGTTGACAAAAATATTTACCCGCGCAAATTTGCTACCGGCAGCTCCACCGCGCTCCACATTAAATTTTTATTAAATATTTTTATATGAAATGATAAAAAAGTGAGGTGACAAAAGTGTTTATTACACATATATACAATAGAATAAGTATTGTTGTTCGCATAATCTGTGATTTCAGTACCGTTTTCACATAAAAACATCATGTGTCATTTTTACCTATTTTTAATGTTGGCGTTCTAAATTTTAATATTTACAAATGCTAATATTTATTTGTAATATAATAATTTGAAAGCCTGTTTTATAACCTTTCTAAAACAGTTTTTACTATTCGGCTACGTTCAGAAATGTTTCATTTATAGAGCTTTAATTGTGAAGCGGTTATAACTAAAAGTTTTCGTAAAATGTCATTTCGTTTTAAGACACCAAAAGCTAATATTCTCGAAAATTCGGAGGGGTTAAGGGTACAATATATCATTATCCAATTTCAGGGACTTAATTTGCTTTTTGAATAATTCATATTTCAGTGTTTCTGTTGTACTAATTTTGTTTTTGTACAATAATATATTGTACCATTTTTCACCTAAATTCAAATAGTGGTGCTGAGCCGTGGTCGTTCTAAGCATAGGGATGGCTATTAAGCCATTAGTTTTAAATCTATTAATATTTTGAATAAAATATTCTTAATAAATTTACAATTCTGTGATAGATGGTACATTAAATTCCCGAAATATCTCTGTAGTAGGGAAGTCGTATGGTTTCCTAAGGAAGATTTTTATAATTATTCTTTGAATTATAATTATGGGCTGTAAGGAAGCCTTAAAGCCTTACCCAATAATGCCGTACTGTAATAAGGACTGAATTAATGCATAATAGACATTTTGTATTATTGTAATATATATTTCAATTTTATTCTTTTTTACTTTAAATATGATGGGTGTTTTGGATTCCCCCACCCCAGTGACATCGACTGTAAATAGCAGGATTGCTCTTGAGCAGGGATGAGCAACTCGCTACCCGCGAGCCGCATGAGACCCGGTATCCCATTTCGTGTGGCCCGCGAGCATTCGATGGCATTTTGTTTTGAAGAGTCATACTTGTTGGAATTTTTCTGCAGGGTCTTTCTTAGATTTAAAAAGACGCTATGATTTTCTGTCGAGTCATTTATTTACAAGACTTTGAGATGATGGAAAACATGATAAAAAAACGAGTGTGCTTTAGACCACACGACTGAAGTAAAACTATGTATAAGTCAAACCTCATCCAATGAACACAGGTATCCCTGCTAAGTTACCAAACGTAGCGAACGGGGTGACCTATGACCTAGGCGTGACATATGACATTGGGGTGAAATATGACCTTGGGGTGACCTACGACCTTGGGGTGACCTACAACCTTGGGGTGACCTACGACTTTGGGGTAACCTACGACCTTGTGGTGACCATCCTAATCCTTATCACTCCCCAAGTCAATCGTGCGTAAAGGCCCGACCATTCGCCTAGCAATCGGTCACCGTTCGCATCGATTACCATTCGCTTGACATTTTTCGTAACAATCACCACTTTTCGTAACGCATTCACCAGCTTACCCCCCAAGTCGAGCGTGCGTACAGAAGTTTTACTCCAAAAAAACTTGAACACAACATTATCTTATATATAAAAAATGAATCGCTAATTGTGTTGCTAAGCGCAAATCTCGAGAGCAGCTGAACCGACTTCGCTAATTATTTTTTTAGAATATTCCTTGAAGTACGAGGATGGTTCTTACGGAGAGAAAAATTAAGAAAATTGCGCAGAAAATTGGATAATTTCAGAAAACCTAACGACTATCGCACGTTTGACAGTTCGCGTGTTTGAGAATGACATTTTGCGAAACAATGATTATTAAATCAGGATTCTATTTAAAAAAATCCTTAAGTTGATAAATTTATTTAAAGTAGGTACTCCCCTAATAGTTTGAATCGAATCAAGAATTTAAGATATTTTAAATAGGTACTGTTAGGTACCAAATTTAATACACATGAAAAATGGAAATTTGAATAAAAATTGTAAAAGGTGGCACGCGGGCTGTTTAAAAACTGAATGTACTGGGATTGAATATATGGAACGCGGGAGGAGGGTTGGCGGGACGAGGGAGCGGGAAAATAAAGAGGGAAAGCGGGGAAGGTGGAAGGGGAACGCGGGAGGGGAAGGGGACGTGTGAGGGGGGGAGGGGAACTCGGGAGGGGGGTTCGCGAGAAGGGGGAAGGGGGGGGGAGTGGAGTGGGGAGAGGGGAGGTGGAGGTGACGGAGTGGGAACGCGAGAGGGGAAGAAGACGCAGGAGAAGAAGGGGAGAGGGAAGGGGAACGGGATGAATGGGAAAGGACACTCAGGGAGAAACAATTTATTTATTAAATGGCATAGCAACGCATGCCGGGACCAGCTAGTTTAATATAATTCCGACTTTTAAGATCTCTTTAAAAAATATATGGCAATTAAAAAACAAAAAACAACAGCATTCTTTTTTTAAGAACTGTCACAACTCTTGGTATGAGTTCTGTCGATAAAAAGGGAAATATTATCAGCGGCGGCCTCTACCTCCTCTGCAGAGAACCGGAGTTACCAACATATGATTAGACTAATTAAGTTAGATAAAAATAATAGATAACACTCATGGTACAATTATTTCACGATTTAACAATACTTTCCATGTACATTTATTACTTAAATTTAAATTTTTCTCACTAGCAAAATGTCTAGAAATTGTTACACAGTTAATAGGTACCCGAGAAATACAAAAAAATATTCAATGGTGAATGGTATTTTATGTTGTGAGAGTGGATTTATGTGTTTGTGTCAAAGAATGACTGGCGAAGGACCTTGATTTGGTGTTACTATCACTGCTTAAAAATGATAAAACATATGTTGCATAGAAAGGAGAGGACTCACCGGAAAAGTATAAAACTTGTAGGCTGGCAATGCACTTGTATGCTCCTTTCCCATCCAACAGGAACAAAACAGTAATAGTCGTGAGGTTCGTTTATTTTATAATACACGGCGGAGTTGGTTTAATGTCGATTAACCGAGAGCGGAAGCACAAAATGGCTATATGCGGCGGGAGTATTTTGCAGACTGATTAAGATTGTGGGTAAGACATATAGGGATGGGTAGGAAAAGGAACAATATTAATACCAATTCCAAACAGTGACAGTATGTATGCGTGCTATGTAGGTGTGTGTATGTGTAGGTATGTGTATGGGCATAACCGAATGGTTTCTGTTCTGTTTTGCAAAAGGGTTTGTCATAATCAATCGGTCAAAGTATTAAGATTTTTATAATTGAAAATATATGTATGCGATGGAGTAATTCGTTCGTCACTCTTGAACACATTGACCCTCAGATTCCTACCCACCTTTCTTATCCATTTCCTTAAAACGAACTTTTCACACAGCATCCCCAAGATGACATACGACTTGAGGGATATTTTTTTCCTCAGGGTCTCATGTGTGAAAATACTGTAAAAAATGAGAAAATTTCGTGGTTCGACCTCAGGTGTGGAAAAAATTTCACCTTCCCAGCCAGCCCTTCTTGTTGAGATCTATGTTTGATACATTTAAAGCTTTCCATTTTATAAAATACTCAAAGTTTTTTTACTTTCCGAAAGGTTAAAATCATAACTTATTTTAATATATCGGTTTGGCATTGTTGGAATATAAATTTTGCCTGCGGCGCTTTCTTTTTTACCTTTTGTGGTAGTTTTAGTAAAAAAAATATACTTTTTAGAAAATAGGTTTACGACACCATCGACTGCAAATTTAACAATGTCAAGCTGCAGTTACCCTACCCGCTGCAGCCCGCGAACAAATTGCAAACCGAAAAATTGACCGTCCTGTTAAAAGGTTGATCATCACACCTCTTGAGTAGGGAATCTGGGGCTTTTTTAGCGAGATTAATCTCGGACCTAAAAAGGGCGAGATCTCGCGAGTTTAACGGGATTGCACTCGAGCATAAAAACGTCTTATTCGAAGCGCGGACTGACACGGACGGAGTTGCGATCTGTCGGTTTCGTTCGGTGCGCGTGAAGCAGCGGCCTGAGGTAGCCTGAGATCTGTTGTTCCAACTAGCGTTGAATCCGATAGGGCCTTCTCAGCGACTGGTTAATATCTGGCCAAAAAAATAAGAAGCAAACGATTCTTTGAACATGTTGTGCTTCTTAAGGAGCTATTTTCAAAATAATTCGTAATAATGGCTCGTGATTTGAACTGAACAAATCTTTCATTTGATTGGTATATTTTGTTAATTAATCTGTAATTTCTAGTAGTGAATATTAGGTATATTTTGTTAATTAATCTATAATATCTAATGGATCTACTGAGTAGATATAGTTTTATTTAATTGATAATAATATCTCAGTTTAATAGTCAACTCAACTTAGACAATAAGTTTAATTTTTTTTTAATTCTCGTTGTTTTGTTTGTTATAAAAGAACTGTTTTATTACTAAAATATTTTTGTTTGATATTAGAAGACAAGACTGGTTGTTTCTTTCATTTGTTATTTGATAGATACGTACGTCAAAGTTTACTACTTAGAAGTTTATTTAAACATTATAAACAAATACTAAATATTATATGCAAAAAAAATCACAAAATTGCCAATCTCGCGAGATCTCGAAATTGGCGAGATCTCGCAGTATTGTTATTATTTATAAATTCGCGGGATCTCGCTTGAGTCCCAATCTCGCGGGGATTTGCATTCCCTACTCTTGAGGGTACCTTGGGTAGGATAGGTAGCAAATGAATCAATAAAACCCGCACTTCACGAATGTCGCCGGACAATAACGAACTCCAGTGAAAAATATTATGGCTTTAAAAAAATATGTTCATATAGACCAATGAACGCTGATTCTGAATATATAAGTTTTATTTAATAATATTAAACACAGAGTTTTTAAAAAAATATTAAAAAGTCCATTTTTAATCGGGTCATAAAAATACGCCGTCAAGTTGGCATTATTGAAATTTTAGTGGTGACGTCACTGTTCAACGTGTTGTGACGTCACCGTGAAGTCATTTTATAGGAATGTATGATATAACACAAGCCATCGTATTAATTTATACGTTTTTTTACATACTGTTTATAGAGATTTTGTTGTTGTGTTTAAACCTAAATAATGTTTCAAAACTAAAGGTATCTCTTATTAGTTTATCTCTATTATTGAAAAAATTCAAAAACTACAGCACAAAAAAAATAGTAATGCTTCTTTTAGGGAGAATACTTCGAACAACGAAGTTCAAAATGGCGGTTCATCAGCTGATGCCCGATTCCATAGTAATTTTTCAGGAGTGATGACGTCACATGATTCACCATACATACGGTGGTTTTCGGGGGATCTTGAAAAATTAAAAAATTTGACAATTATTTTAACTATTATAACTAAATCTAAAAATAAAAATAAAAATGCAGTTATTTAAGTTAGAAGGTCATTATTCATTTAAAAAAAATGGACAGGAGTTCTCTATTGCCTGAAGGGGCCGGTTACTTTAATATTTATTGGGCTAAAAATGTAAAGTACTTACTACACGTGTTAATGTGGAGCAATTGTCTCTAAACAGGATGCGTGAGAGTATTGAGGAACAAATACAAAGAGCCGGAATTTAAGTAAATTATAAATTAAAATTATAAACTAAAATTACAAATTCCCACGGTTTGTCATGCGAATTACTGATTCGGCCTTGCAAAAGCAACACGACACGTGCACAGTGATACGAATCTTGTCAATATGAGTCATCGTGGAAATATACAAGATTTAAAAAAAAGTAAGAATATGAGTTAAATTTATACACGTATGTTTTAAAAAATATTATATTTAAGGTCATGAATACCTTATCAGAAAAGAGGAGCTCTGTGCCTGATAAGGGAGAATATATACACCAATTTCCTAAATATATTTTAGGCTCATTTATCTGCTGTCCGATACAATTGGTGTACATTTTTGGTGTAGTGGACTCGCTCTGGAAAACCAGCTGCATTCCAAACATACCGCAAATATACTTTACAACCATTTTAAATGAATAATTTGTGAAATAACACAAATGAATAAAAAAAATCTCCAAATTGCTAGGCGAGTGGCTGTCTAGGCATGAGAGTGGTCTAGGCACGGAGGCCGTCTTATGGGAGTCTTACGGGAGTAGTAGTATGAAATTTAATATCGCAACCTAGGAACCCGTGCTTTATTATTTATTTTCTATAAACGCTTCAGATTTTATGTCCGGGTTAAAACTTTCCAAGAGGAAAAAAATTAATCCTTTCACACACTTTTCCACAAGTGATCATCTAGTCAATCCACGTTATGCAATTTCACCATATAAGTATAAATACATACATTTTCATCCAATTTCATTTCAAATAATACAAGAACAACATGTCAAAGAGACCAAATGGGAAAATAATTCACCGAATCCAGATATTTTCATATCAGAGGGTTCGGTTCGGTGGAACTCCTAATTGGACCTATAAATCCTACTGATCCCTCAATATAAATATTTAAAAAATCTTTTCTTATCCTACATGTATTTAAAATGACTGATTTTCGCATTTTTATATATAAATTCTTTGACAAATCTAATATGCCTAAATTTTGAATGAGAGAGCTAGGTATAATGCCAGTAGCCGAAATAACAAATGGTAATATTTTTATAGTCTGAGAATGCCAAATTCTTTTAATCTCAATTCCTAAATCTGTATATTTTCCTAAGAAATTTTCTTCGAAAAATTAAAAAAAAAAATTAAAAAACTGTATATTTTCTTTTTTTTTCAGAAACAGATTTTTGAATATTACAGGAATTTGGAATAGCGACATCAATGATATAATTTTTTTAAAATTTTGTCATGTAAAATTATGTCAGGTCTATTATGACTAATTGTTCTGTCTGTAGTTTTATTATAATATATTTTATGAAATTCATTTTCTAAAAATGAATTTGGTTCATATTAATAATATGGTACTATATCACGGCAGTCAATCAAGTTATGTTTAATTACCAAACTTTGGTGAATAATTTTTAAAACCCGATTGTGTCTAAATGTATCCTCGGACGAAAAATTAAAAATTATTAAATTTATAGACAAGTTGTGCTATGTAATTATTTACACAGACAGTTATTTCGCCATATGAAGGCACTATCAAACTGTGCAAAATCACTTTTCACAGAACTATTTTTGTTACCAATTTTTGATTCATAATTCGATTCATGGTCGGCTTTAGGCGTAAAAACTCAGTTTTTTCCTTAAGGCACCACATCCGCGCTCGAAAAGAAGAAGATGAAGAGATATGAAATTACGAATGTTAGAGAAGAGCGCTAATATTTAAAGCGATAAAATCGATGCGAAAATTGAGAAAATGTTTAATAAAACACGACTCGTTTAAACTAGAGCAAAAATCTCGTGGATGGTATCTTAACTATCATTTAAGATCTGTCTGTCTGTCTCTATAGAGATCTGTTTGTCTCTATAGTCGAGCTGATGAATCTGGAAAACTCCAGATTCGACGTAATGTGGGTACGCGTCAATCTTGCCAGTACGGTAAGATTCTACGCGTGTTTATACCGCTCACCGAACCTTAGCGAATCAGACACGTCCGAGCTCTTCAAACATTTAAGCGATACTATTGATGACCTCTTGCCCCGCTACCCTACGGCAGAATTTGTGTTCCTGGGGGACTTCAATGTTCATAACTAACCTTGGTTGAAGTTCTCAGGATCAACAGACTCGGCTGGACTCCAAGCGGAATCCTTTGCCCTTTGCTACGGATTGGAGCAAATGGTTCAGGAGCCTACAAGGGTTCTTGATGTCCAGACTCACCGTTCCAATCTGTTAGACCTATTTTTAACTACTGTGCCAAACGGTTACAAGATTGAAGTTACAGCGCCTTTGGGATCGTCCGACCACTGCCTGGTGACGACATCAATCCTTGTAAACTTCAGACCACCAAACGAGAGGCTGAAGAGAAAAGTGTGGCACTGTAGGTCAGCAGATTGGTTCGGTCTGCGGGCACATTTCAATGCTTTCCCGTGGTCAGCTGTCTGTTTTCGGACTTCGGATCCCTCAAGATGTGCCCAGGAAATTGGTGAAGTCATCACACTATGGATGGCTTCATCACATCTACTGTTAAGGAAACTGGTGTAGGCTCAAAGCCGTGGTTCAGTCGACAATGCGCTGAAGCAGTGCGACGAAAAAACGCGGCTTACCGAGCCTACAACACATCTAGAATATCCGAAGACAGAACAGCTTACAACAAAATGGCAAAGGAAACCAAGAGAATCATAAATAGGTCAAAATTCGAGCACGACCAGCAGATCAGCAGAAAGCTGGCTGCATGCCCGCATGGCAGCAGGCAATTTTGGTCGCTTGCGGGCTCTATAGGTCGCAATTTCTGCAAATCCAGTCTGCCACCTCTTACCAGACCTGACCGGCTCACTAGCAAACACCGCCACCGAAAAGGCTAACTTAAGTAAAATGTTTGCGGATAACTCAACCCTCGATGACCAAGGTGCTGTCCCGACGTCGGTTCCTCACTGCGGTTTTCGTATGAAAAAGCTGAGGATCTGGCATCGGGAAGTACTCCGTGTTTTACGAGGGCTAGATGTTAATAAAGCTAGTGGGCCTGATGGAATACCTCCCCTGGTACTGCAGAGGTGCGCTGCAGAAATAGCTCCAATTTTGACAAAGCTTTTTAAAATGTCCCTGAAGACTGGCTCTGTGCCCTCAGGTTGGAAAAAAGCGGTTATCCATCCTATTCCAAAGAAAGGTGACCGCTCCAACCCGGCCAACTACCGCCCCATAGCGATCACATCAGTTCTGTCTAAGGTGATGGAACGTGTGATCAACGACAAACTGCTCACATACCTCGAGAAGAACAAAATTATTAACGATCGTCAATACGGATTCCGGCGGAATCGCTCGTGCGGTGATCTTCTCGCGTATGTGACGCATGTTTGGGGGCGATGCCTGGAACGTTTCGGTGAGACCCAAATGGTTGCACTGGACATCTCCAAGGCCTTTGACCGGGTTTGGCACCGAGGACTTGTCAACAAACTGCATTCTTACGGACTTGCCGCATCCTTGTGTACGTGGATTGCCGACTTCTTGAGGGAGAGGTCGATTCAGACGGTAGTCGATGGTTTCACCTCTTCCTCACACTCGATAAATGCTGGCGTCCCGCAGGGATCGGTTCTGTCTCCGACTTTGTTTTTGTTGCACATCAACGACCTTTTGTCATGTGCACCAATTCACTGTTACGCGGATGACAGTACAGTTCATGATAGCTTTTTGTTTGACAAGCCCCCAAAGGGCTCACAAACTCCAACAGCTCGTAGGGCTTTGAAGCAAAGAATGGACTGTTACCTCGAGAGTGTTTTCTCTTGGGGTAAAAATAATCTCGTTGAATTTAATGTTTCAAAGACCCAATCTTGTCTGATTACGTCTAAAAGGGATCGAAATGAAAATCTAGTCTCTTTCAACGGAAGCAATCTTCCGAACAGGCCCTCCATCGAAATGCTTGGTGTAACCCTAAGTGATCAGCTCAGGTATGGGGGCTCTATCGAAGCCAGAGTAAAGTTAGCCTCACAGAAACTGGGCGTACTGTACAGGGCCCGCAGATACTTTAATAGTACACAACTGCTAACCCTGTAAAAATCACAAGTGCGCCCCACGGTTGAATTTGGCAGCCACCTCTGGTCTGGAGCTCCAAAATACCCTCGACTCTGTGCAGAAACGGGCGGTCCGTTTGATAGATTCTCCCATCTTAACAGACGGATTGCAATCTTTAGAGCACAGGCGTCGGGTGGGAATACTGTCCTTGTTCTACCGGTATTACAATGGAAGATGCTCCGAGGAACTAGCATCATTGATCCCTTCGGCACCGGTGCATAGTCGGGAAACACGCCAAACGCGTGCCCAACATTTGTACACGGTTGACATTTGCCACATGAGAACGGGTCGTTTCTTCGACTCGTTCTTGTGTTCAACAGCTCGGCTGTGGAATGATTTCCATTTTGATTTCCATTTCCAATGATTTGCCTCTGTGTTTCCTCCTTCCTACAACATGGGTCTCTTCAAGACCAATGTTCATTCCTTCCTCTCCTCAAAAAACCCTCCACACAGCATCCCAGATGACATAGGCCCTGAGGGAAATTATTTTCCTCAGGGCCTCCTGCGTGGAGTTAACGTAAAAAAAAAAAAAAATTTAAAGAAACATTTTGAATTCTTTCACAACTATAACTTGTAAAATAACTGAAACAAAAGTGTTTATAACATAGACATCCAAATGACTAGACAAGCAGTTACGGGTGAGGGGTCAAACCAAACCATGGAGGGCGAAGAGGGGAAAGATGACTGTGATTCGTTATACAATCAATCTGACAGTAAATAGGCATCTCGCATTACAATATCACCATTTAGTTCTTAAAAGCAAAATCTGCTTTGAATGAATAGACCTTTTTACATGGGAGCGCGAATTGCTTGCCACGATAATAACATATTTGCTAAGGTCAAATGCTCGCCCCAAAAAAACTCGCCCCAACACACATAGCAATATTTTGTTGCCGTGTTTAGTTAAAACACTATTACAAATGTTTCATAATTTACTTACCCCTGTAACCACCGATGAGCACACTGGAGAACCGCCCACATTCGCTATGTGCACATTGATATGTAGATATATTGTATAGAATACGCTACTGTTTTGGCGTTGTATTTCGTTAAATGTATGGATGTTACCTTCTAGCTGTTCACGGCAAGAATGATGACGTCACACATTTTAGATTCAAGCGAGGCTCTATCCCCTCCCCATGGAGCGAGCCGGTTCCAAGGAGGTGCTTCAGCCGGCGCCATGTGGAGGGGGAAATAATACGTTTTTATCACTTAGGGCAGGTCCATGTATATTCATATGTCCGTGGTTTATAATAATTTTCGGATCATACTTTGCGATTTTTTATAATTTGTGTTTCGGCGTGGTACACGTCTAGATATTATCTTCAAAAATAACATATATTTTTATAAGAACTTAAAAACTTAATGTTTTAAGGGAGATATGTAAGAAATCGGTAGAAATTCGGGTAGCGAAAGCTAGGAATATAATAACTTCGTCATTTTTTTTTGTTATAGTAATTAATACCTCACATGAGTCTCAGCTCCTCCCGTCTGGAGCCAGTAAGACTATGGCATCCCCAATTGGGGGTATGTTGTGGGGCTGAAGATGGTGGGGAGGGGAATGAGATGGGGGAGAGGAAAGTGGGGAAGTACCTGGCTTTTCTGATCTGAAAACCAAACACGGCTAATGCCATTTCAAGCAACGTTTCAATTCTGAATGGTGGTCTTACATCAAAGCGATACTGATAGTATCTTCCACTCTGGAACGTGCCGCAAATACTATACATTATTTTTAAATGAATTAATTGTGAAATAACACAAACTATTCAAATAAAATTTATTTGCCCAAGCCGGGATTCGATCCTGCGACCTTTGGCTTGCAAGAGCCTTGCAAAAACATCACCTTCCACCCAGGCGTGTCATGAGTTGAATGAATTCCTTAGGTGTCCTTGTCGTCACGCATTTACCAGCTTACTCCCCAAGTCAAGCGTGCGTAAAGAAGTTCTACTTCAAAAATGTTTTATGAAACTAAAGTTTCCGACCACAATCGGAAAAAAATTGTGAAACTGTGGGAATTTTGGAAATAAAACTTCTTTACGGACTCTTACTTCCCTAGGAGTAAGCTGGTGAATGCGTGACGAGAGCGTTACGAAAAGTGTGATCGGGTGAGGCGAACGGTCGGGCGTGGTGAACGGAAGCTGAGAGGGAGATATAATTAGTGAAGTTTTACTTCAGTCGTGTGGTCTAAAGCACACTCGTTTTTTTAAATTTCTTTTTATTTTATCGTAAATTGGACCTATTACGTCCGTTAATAAGTAAATAAATAAAGAATGCTCCCATTGACTCAGAACTCGTAAAACAAATGGCTGTTTCCGTCGGTAGGAATGAATAACTTCAGGTCAAATGGATTTAATGAAATGATTCGTATAATTAATTAATAATTATATTTTTTGATATTATGTATTTACCTATATGTAAATGTACCAAAAAAACTTTGCTAATAATATATATTTTTTTTAAAATATTTTTAATGATTGCAGACAGGATACTTACCGAAAATATAAAGCCAACATGGATTATTTCCTGCCTGCAATAGTCCACGAGCTGCATTCATCGATTGTAT
The DNA here is from genome assembly GCA_929108145.2 of Limnephilus rhombicus. NCBI lineage: Eukaryota > Metazoa > Arthropoda > Insecta > Trichoptera > Limnephilidae > Limnephilus > Limnephilus rhombicus. The sequence continues at coordinate 32,900,150 of OV815287.1, forward strand.
TTCGCACATTACTAATTATTTTGGTAACCTGGTGGAGTTCATGGTTATGGAGTCGCCGCAAGCTCTATGCTCTCAGTTTACAGCTTCCTGGACCCCTGGCCCTCCCCCTGCTGGGGAATTCCATAGAATTGGGATGCTTTAGCAGTCATGAAGGTATTTCAACAACATAAACTTTCTATAATATATCTGTTTCTTGTTTCTTTTTCCTGCACATCCTTGCGGCTTTACAGACAACTCACTTATCAATAAACAGTAACTAGCAAGTTGTTGTTTAGTGATAAAGACCACTGCCTAAAAGATCTGCTCCAATTATTTCAATTTTAGGACAACTACTAAGCATTTGCATACTGCATCTGAGAGCCTTGACGGAGTAACCATATTACGTTGCTTATACCAGGGCGGGAAAGTGGTGGGCGCCCTCCAAATGTTCTCCCCTTATACCTCTTTTCTGTTCCGCTCTCTTATTCTCCCTTCTCCCGTTCTAACTTATCACGATCTCCCACTCTCCCGCTCTCCCGCTCTCCCGCTCTCCCGCTCTCCCGCTCTCCCGCTCTCCCGCTCTCCCGCTCTCCCGCTCTCCCGCTCTCCCGCTCTCCCGCTCTCCCGCTCTCCCGCTCTCCCGCTCTCCCGCTCTCCCGCTCTCCCGCTCTCCCGCTCTCCCGCTCTCCCGCTCTCCCGCTCTCCCGCTCTCCCGCTCTCCCGCTCTCCCGCTCTCCCGCTCTCCCGCTCTCCCGCTCTCCCGCTCTCCCGCTCTCCCGCTCTCCCGCTCTCCCGCTCTCCCGCTCTCCCGCTCTCCCGCTCTCCCTTCTCCGTTCTCCGTTCTCCCGTTCTCCCGTTCTGCCGTTCTACCTTCTCCTATTCTTCCTTGTTCTTCCGTATCCTCGTTCTCTCGTTCCCCCGTTTTCCTGTTTTCCCTACTTCCATTCTCCCGTTTTACCTCTCACCCTTCTTCCGTTCTCTCTTCTCCAGTTCTCTCATTGACCCGTTTTCCCATTCTCCTGTTCACCTTTTCTCATGTTACGTCCTACCTCATTTGTTGAATTATAAAATATAAAGTTGAATTATAAATTCATCATTTTTAGTTAATTCCCTTATTGCTTTGAATTCAAATAATAAACTTTAACTTATTTTCAGATATAATATTGAAGATCTTGGATATGAAAGAAAAGTACGGGGAATACTTTAGTGTTTGGCTTGGTCCCGAATTCGCAGTAGTCCTTTCAGAACCCGAAGATTACGAAGTAATATATTTATTAGAAAAACTGTATAAATTCCATACTCAATTAATGTACGAGTATTACAATGAATGCAACTTAAAAATAAAATAATGTGTTCATAGGCAGTTCTTCTCAGCAAATCGTTGGCAAGTAAAGGAAGAAAGTACGATATCCTCAAGACTGTCATTGGAGCCGGAATTCTTACGGCATCTGGTAAGTTTTTTTTTCCAAATGTTTTCTGGCTCTCTCCTATCAATAGGGAGAAGGTGAATTTTATAATAATTTTATTTAAGTGGGCATCAAAATGTCGAATGGATGGGAGGCAATTCAAGAAAGGCTTGATAGAAGTGAGGGTATTTGTTGAAAGAATGTACGTACAATGTACGTAGGCTTGTTTCCTCCAAAGGAAAAAAAAGTAATCATTGTCTTGTATCTCTCTCTCCCACACCGCACCGTGACTTCCCCGTAGACCCCTACAAACACAATGTTCGTAGGCCTGTTCCTCCAAAGGAAAAAAATAATTATTTTCGTGAATCTCTCTCACACACCGCACCGTGACTTTTCCGTAGACACCTCTAATACACAATGTACGTAGGCCTGTTTCCTCCAAAGTAAAAAAATAATTATTTTCTTGCATCTCTCTCACACACCGCACCGTGACTTCTCCGTAGACATCTACAATACACAATGTACGTAGGCCTGTTTCCTCCAAAGTAAAAAAATAATTATTTTCTTGCATCTCTCTCACACACCGCATCGTGACTTCTCCGTTTTTTCTCCTTCTTTATTTTATTTTACCTAAGGAATATAGTTACAAGGATAATATTGAAGTGTGAGTGAATTCCAAAAAATCCAAAAACTTTTGTTCTTAAACGTATAATGTTGCAGCATTTTCTTACACACGTAATAATAATAGTCGAAAATGAGACAAACGGTGAACGAATGTCAGCACCCCCCCCAAATAAAAAAATACAATCATTATCATATATCTCCCTCACACGTATAAAGAAAATGAAACGCCCCACCCGTCGCCGTAGCTGAGCCATAATAGGATATATCCGTTTCCTCCAAACGAAAAGAGTAGTACTCTGGAGAAAACAGACACCTGTTTGTGTCTCATCTTTTTTCTCACCATTATTGGATAAGAAACGTATGTTTATGGCATTTTTTACCGTAACGGTACCGTAAACCTGGATCGTCACGGTAGTTATAAAAGCGCTAATTATCAGTGAGGATTATTGTGAAGGCCAAAATGACCACCTCATCCAATGGAACAGTTTTGAATTATTTGCAAACGGATCTTTGATAAATTTCAAAATTTGTGAATGATTCATTAATTAAAATATGCGGTGAAAAGTATTGTTCCCAGATATTGTATTTCGATTTTTATGATCCATCCGCAGGACCACGATGGAAAAAGTTCCGCCACATGATCAACCCAGCCTTCGCCGTGTCGACCATCAGAAGTTACCAGTACATCTACAACAAACACGCTAGGTCTTTGGTGAATAAACTTTCTGAAGAATATTGCGGTAAGGGAGTAGTCGATGTGGAGGCGCCAACGCAGAGATATGCGGCTGACTGTCTTTGTGGTGAGAAATCTATGTGAAAACACCAACTAAAATCTTTAGAACACAACCTGTACACAGTATAACTAATTGAAAACACGAACTAAAATCTTTAACACAACCTATACACAGTATAATTAATTAAAAACACGGACTAAAATCTTTAGAACACAACCTACAGATAGTATTTATTTGAAAACACGGTCTAAAATATTTAGAACACAACCTATACGCAGTATTTAATTGAAAACACGGACTAAAATATTTAGAACACAACCTTTACACAGTATTTAATTGAAAACACGGGCTAAAATCTTTACAGCACAACCTGTACACATTAATTAATTGAAAACATGGACTAAAATTTTTAGAATACAACCTATATACAGCACAACTAATTGAAAACACGAACTAAAAGCTTTAGAACAACACCTGTACACAGTATAATTAATTGAAAATCCGGACTAAAATATTTAGAACACAATCTATACACAGTATAATTAATTAAAAACACCGACTTAAATCTTCAGAACACAACCTATACACAGTATAATTAATTAAAAATACGCACTCAAATCTTTAGAACACAACCTATACACAGTATAATTAATTGAAAATACGAACTTAAATCTTTAGAACACAACCTATACACAGTATAATTAATTGAAAATACGAATTAAAATCTTTAGAACACAACCTATACACAGTATAATTAATTAAAAATACGGACTAAAATCTTTAGAACACAACCTATACACAGTATAATTAATTGAAAATACGGACTAAAATCTTTAGAACACAACTTATACACAGTATAATTAATTGAAAATACGGACTACAAAACACAACCTATAAACAGTATTATTAATTGAAAATACGGACTAAAATCTTTAGAACACAACCTATACACAGTATAATTAATTGAAAATACGGACTAAAATCTTTAGAACACAACCTATACACAGTATAATTAATTGAATATACGGACTAAAATCTTTAGAACACAACCTATACACAGTTTAATTAATTGAAAATACGGACTAAAATCTTTAGAATACAACCCATACACAGCACAATTAATTGAAAACACGAACTAAAATCTTTAGAACACAACCTGTACACAGTAAAATTAATTGAAAATACGGACTAAAATCTTTAGAACACAGCCTATACAGAGTATAAAATTGCGTAATGACGTTTTTTTGGAAGAAATTAGAAAACTATTGGCAAATATATTCTGAAATCTTTAAAACATACCTTTAAACAATACAATCAAACACTCAACCAGGAAAATAAGAAAGACGATGTGAAAGGTCTCAATTTAGGATACTATTATTTGAAAGACCATCTCTCATTTTGATACGTCTCTGTATATCAATTTGTGAGGCGGCAATGTATACCGCCGCCCCGGGAACGATATATTGGATAACCTCACGTTTGGTGGCTACGTTTGGTAACTTAGCGGACGTGCTCGGGTTCATGGGTTGAGGTTTGTCTTAGTATTGGCAGTGAATGCGTTTGCCCACCTAATGCATGGCTGAGGGAGACCTAACCGGCCGGAATCTCTCGACCCGTCGCCTTGCACCGCAACGGAAGCGATAGATTCATACATCCGTCACTCAAGACATTGACTCACAGATTCCTACCCACCCTCATATCTTTTCCTTCACACAACCTCCTCTCTTTCCTTTCCCTAAAAATATCCTCCACAAAGCATCTCCAAAGAAGACCTAGGATCTAAGGGGTTTGTTTTCTTCAGGGCCTCTTTTCTGTTTTTTTTTTACATTAGCTTCACACAGGTGGCCCTGAGGAAAATAATTCCCCTCAGGGCCTATGTCGTCTTTGGGGATGCTGTGTGAAGGGTATTTTTAAAAAAGGAATGAGAGGAAGTTCTGGGAAGGAAAGGAGTATTAGGGGTGGGTAGGAATCTGGGGGTCAGTGTGTCCAGGAGCGACGGACGTATGAATCCATTCCTCCCACTGCGGTAAAGGGCTTAGTATTTTAGCGTGGTATTTTGAAGACCCCCCCCCTGAATGGGTCACGTAGTATGGGTACGTTCCCTAACGTAAAAGAATATACGTATTGTGAAACTGAGGATTTCATGAATTTTCCAATGCCCTAACCTAAAGGTGCTCCACAAATAGAGGGTTCAATTCTTTAATCTTATTATTTAAAAACCATTATAAATAATTGAGATACCTAATCCTACTTGGAACCTTAACCTAAAACCAAATCGTCATTTTTTAAATTTTAGATTCGTTGTTTGATCTGAAACTGGACTTCAAAAAAGGAGATAAAGATGACGTCTTAATGTCAACAACTATGTGAGTATCCAACGTACACACTAAATTTCTTATAACTTTAAATTCTATAATGTATTCTTTATAATTTTTCTTCGCACGCAGCAAACTTATTTTGTGGCATCACCTTAACTCTATTTTTTTACTTTTACTCTACTGACGATATATTTAAATATGATTGGGGTGTTGTACACTAGTTGGGGTGCCCGGCTTGGCTCAGCGAGTTGATATAAGATTGAACTGACGTTCGAACCTACGACGGATCTTGCTTTATATATCTCTACCAATTGATAGCCCCACCCGTACAAAAAGTCTTCAAATGGTCCACAAAGTTCCAGAACATTCTAGAACATTCAGTGTTGACTGAATGGTAAGTGAACTCAACAAGAGTGTTCTGGAATGTTCCGGAAAGTTCCGAACGTTCCAGACTATTCCCGAACATTCCAGATTTTTTCAGGATGTTCTGGAATGTTCTCCACATAGGAGGCCACGGGGAAAATAATTTCCCTCAGGGTCTACGTTATCTGAGATGCTGTGTGGAGGGTCTTTGTGTTCTGCTAGCTCTTCAGGTAAAAACGGGAACCTTCTTTATAGATGGGGGATATAGGCCTACCACACCATATAACTCCCTCCGGGAATCGTTTCCGAGTTTTAGCGATACGCACATTATACACTTTCTTTTAATAATAAATATTGATTAATAATAAATACAGACAAACAAATTGGCTTGATGTTTTCCAGATTAACTAAGGTATTGTACGAGAGAATCTGCAAAGTATGGTTGCTTCCAGAGACCACATATAGGTTTAGTAAAACCTACAAAGTGCAGTCCATCAATGAGAAATTATTTCAAGGATGTTACCACGCTGCCCTAAGAAACCAGATAGATGTCTACATGAAGAACAAACAAGGTTATTTGCGATATTTTTGGTCACAATAGTTTCTGAGCTTTGAAGGGCTTTAAGATCCATATTAAAAAAAAATATATATATATATATAATAAATAGGGTTCTCAACTCAACACCTCGTCATTAATAACGATGAATTCATAACGACTTGGAAAAATCGTATGGATTGATTTTTTTACTTAGATTACGAAAATGTTAGTAATTTTTTTTAGAAATGTACAGTTCTTTTTTTTTAAATAAATAAATCCATTATTTGGGCTCGTGACGTCACTACATGAAAAAGTCCCGTCTCCGAAAATGTTCCCATTATTTCTGTAAAATACCACACTGATTTTTTTTTATATGGCACCACTTTGATTTCAGGCGAATTTTTGAATTTGACATTTAACGTTCACTAGATTTATTGTTTATTCTCTGCGAACTTACCATTTGGTTTGACTTTTTGACAGATGTTATGAAGAGAACCCCGTACATTCTATGCTGTCTGTACGTGTTTTACAGGTATAATGGTAATGGTGCTGATTTTAACAAAATTATTATATATCGGTTGAATTGTTAGCCAAAATTATAAAAAATACTCATAATTGGAAAGCCACGGGTTGCGATTGGATACATAATTTTTGGTACAAACGTCTAACTACTTTACATCCTCTTTTTGCAAAAAATCTTTCAAAACTTGTCAAACAACCTCAAAATTTTCCTAATTTTCTAACTAAGGGTATTACTTATATGTTACCTAAAAGCGAAAATATTAATAATCCCTCTCAATATAGACCCATTACATGTCTACCGACAATATACAAAATTTTAACCTCTTGCTTGACAGATTTAGTATATACTCATTTGGATGAAAAACATATTTTATCTGAACAACAAAAAGGTTGTCGCAGAAAACATATGGGATGTAAAGAACAATTAGTTATTGATTCTGTAATTTTAAAACAAATTCAAAATCAAAAGCGTAATTTACATACTTGTTATATAGATTATCAAAAAGCTTTTGATAGTGTCCCGCATTCGTGGCTAATCAAAATATTAAAATATATAAAGTTAACCCAATTATAATTAGCTTTTTGAAAAATATTATGTCCTTTTGAAATACAGATTTAGTAGTAATTTTAAAAGGTAAGAAAATAGTAGTACCGGGCATTTCAATAAAAAGAGGGATTTTTCAAGAAGACTCATTGAGTCCTCTTTGGTTTTGCTTAGCACTGAATCCTATGTCTAAAATGTTAATTAAAAGCAAGTTTGGAATAAAAATTAAGGGTAATACAAGAGAGAGTAGTATAGTTTCACATCTATTATATATGGATGATATAAAATTATTTTCAAATTCTGAATCAAATTTAGAGAAAATGATTAAGGTAGTTAAAATTTTTTCAGATGATATTAAAATGACTTTTGGTTTAGATAAATGTAAAACGATCCATATAGAGAAAGGCAAAATTGTAGATGGAGACGAGGGTATATTTAGAAATTTCAAAATTAAAAGTATGAAAGGGGATGAGGTTTATAAATATTTAGGATACCCGCAATCGAATAGATTAGATCACAAAAGTATTAAAAATGATATTATGATTAAATTTCAAACTAGGATCAGAAAAATTTTAAAATGCAATCTATCTGCTAAAAATTTAGTAAAAGCAATAAATACTTGGGCAATACCTTTATTAACGTACTCATTTGGCATAATTAAATGGTCCAATACAGATTTAGATAGTTTAGAACGATTAATTAGAATTACGTTAACAAAGTTTAATTGCCATCATCCAAATTCAGCTATAGAACGAATTAATTTACCTAGAAATTTAGGAGGTAGAGGTGTAGTCAAAATAACATCTTTAAAACACAATCAGGTAGAAATGCTTAGAAATTTTTTCCATAGGAAAGCTAATAGCTCAGAAATGCACAAAATAATTTGCAAGGCAGATAGAAACATAACACCTTTAAATTTATATGACGAGAATGCCAACATTCTTATAAATACTAACCAGGAATTATTAGATTCCTGGTCAAATAAAATTATTCCTGCAAAACACTTCAATTATCTCAACCAAACGTATGTTGACAAACTTTCGTCAAACAAATGGTTGAGTATTGGAGAGTTGAGCGCAGAAATAGAAGGATTTATGCTTGCCATTCAAGATAGAGTCATTAATACTAAAAATTATAGGAAGCATATAATCAAAGATATAAATCAAATTGATGATTTATGTAGAAAATGTTTGGCTTTTCCGGAAACTATAGAACATATTATATCGGGATGTTCTATATTAGCGCCGTCCGAGTAAACATTTAGGCACAATCAGGTTTTAAAAATAATCCTCCAAAGTTTGGTAATTAAACATAACTTGATTGACTGCCGTAATATAGTACCATATTATGAATATGAACCAAATTCATTTTTAGAAAATGAATTTTATAAAATATATTATGATAAAACTATACTAACAGACAGAACAATTAGTCATAATAGACCTGATATAGTTTTACATGACAAAATTTAAAAAAAATAACTTATATCATTGATGTAGCTATTCCAAATTCCTGTAATATTCAAAAAACTGTTTCTGAAAAAATTAGAAAATACACAGATTTAGGAAATGAGATTAAAAGAATTTGGCATTCTCGGAATATAAAAATATTACCATTTGTTATTTCGGCTACTGGCATTATACCTAGGTCTCTGATTCAAAATTTAGGCGTATTAGATTTGTGAAAGAATTTATACATAAAAATGCAAAAATCGGTAATTTTAAATACATGTAGGATTACAAAAGATTTTTTAAATATTTATATTGAGGGATCAGTAGGATTTATAGGTTCAATTAGGAATTCCACAGAGCCAAACCCTCTGATATGAAAATATCTGGAGTCGGTGAATTATTTTCCCATCTGGTCTCTGGTAGGTTGACATGTTGTTCTTGTATTGTTTTGTAATTATAATACTTATATAGTGCAATTGCATAACGTGGATTGACCAGATGATCATTTGGGAAGTGTGTGAAAGGGTTTAGTTTTTCCTGTGGGGAAAATTAAACCCGGACATTTAAATCTGGTACAAGTATATTACATTGGATTTAGTAATATAGACGTTGAACATTATAATGATTTATGATCAATAAGATGAATAAAGGAAAAAAAAATTTTGTAATATTTTTGGTATGCCTAGTTATTCTGCTGTGCCATTCGTGTGAAAAACGTTCTTTTTTTAAAATGATTTTCGGATATGTAATTATCGTTTTTTCGCACCCATAAAATTATGTCCCGTCTTTCCGGTTTATAAAATAAATGATCTGATTTTTCGGATTAAAATTTTCAAATAAATCGCCATGGTTTCAAAAATACGATTAAAAAAAATACAGAATGTCTTAAAATATTTGCCTAAACCGGAAAAAAATTTAGAAAAAAGTGATGCAAGTGGCCTATCAGACTTTTTTTCATTTTTTTTTGTTGTTATAGATGTATGTAATCCTTTTACGATACACTTGGCATATACACAACTTTAAATATTTTTTTTACAATAATAGATATTTTAGAGTTCTTGCCTAAAATGATTCTTGAAATCTTCAAGGCCAATGTTGAAGATGTCAAGAGACCTAGAGGTATCATTTAGCAGCGCCATACCTCTTGTCGTGCAATGCTGGGTCAGAACGTCCGTTCTGCCATGTGGAATACAGAGCAAGTCGTTGTGACGATCCTACTGTAGTTGTTCGGTACAAACAATTAGCATTTCAATAGGTATGGGCTGTCAATGTAATAGTTTATGATTTAAACAGACTGTTGTGAAAATGATATGATTTAAGATTTTCACGGTATTATCGTTATTTATTTTTGGGGTGTTACGTAGGGCTGCCACCTCTCCGGGTTTGACCCGGAGTCTACGGGTTTGCATGCTGCATGTCCGGGCTACGGGTTTAACATCGATATCTCCGGGTCAGACCGGGCGTTGACGACCGCATTTCTGCCAAAGAAAAATTATTTCGAAGAGCTAAACGTAGCGACAATCGAAATTGCGTCGATTTATCATGCAATTAGACACCATCACAGTTATTTGAGCACCGATTGCGTAATTAAATTGAATGCCTCTCTTTATTCCGATTCACCACTATCACATAAAGTTCACTGTGGCAGAACCAAAGCTGAAGCCATTGTTTTGAATGTCCAAGCACCGAACTCAATAGAGTCTAAAATACAAGACCTAAAAAGTTCTCAATCTGGAAATGGAATTCACTTTTCGATTGCTATCGACGCCTCAAATAAAGGATCCCAGAAAATGTATCCAATAGTCATCAGATACTTTGACCAAGAAAAAGGTGTTCAAATGAATGGATTTTTATGAGGATTCCAACAAAACATCTCAAAAGATTTTTGAGAACATTGAAAATTTTATGCTTCAACACGACTTAGGCACAACTTTGTTGTGTGCATTCTCTGCAGACGGTGAATTTTGGTTCTCAAAAAAATAATTAGAAATAATTCATACTAATAAAAGTTTTATTTTAATTAAAAAAACTATATTCTAAAATCTCCGGGTCTACTGTTTTTGAAAGGTGGCAGCCCTAGTGTTACACCGTGTTGCTCTACCTCCTTCTTTAGCCAACGTTTCAGACAGCGTTACAGTCTCCATCATCAGGGAATATGTGTCTGTGTCACACTTCTACCCCGGTGGTGGACACTGTGACGCTGACCAAAACGTTGGCTAAAGAAGGAGGTAGGGCAACACGTCGTAACACCTCAAAAATAAAAAAATAAATACTTTGAAAATATTTAATATAAAACACGAATTAATTAAGGTAGAGCAAAAATCTCTTGACATTTAATTTAAGTAATATTAACAGAACCAGACGTATTTCAAAAAATGTATTTCTTGGGCGTTAACTAAATAACAATTTCTGGACATTTTGTTTTTGAAGAGTTTTATTTCACATGTACATTTGTCGCTTAATTTTTATTTATCTGCTACGTATTATTTTTCTGTGTTTTTTATAATTTTCGGAGGGCAGTTTGATTTTTCTATCGAGGGAATTTAATATTATTCCTTTTTTAACTCGGCCTCTGAATAGAGGTTATCTTAAAAATGTAGGTTATTATTAGGCTATCTTAAAAATATTAAGAGCTTCAAAATTTAAAGTGTTCAAGGAAATTTTGTTGTATGTCCGTAGAAATTCGGAATGAGGGTCAACCCTCCATAAGGTACAATTTTGGAATTTCATTGTCAAGTGGCAACCTACAAGGACTTAATTTTTAAAATTTAAATGAGTGTTTTTCAGATGATATTGAAGAAGACACAAGCGAATGGATTGAAAATAATACCACTGGGAGAAAACCTCTGTCTGTGTTGGCCACTCTGATGGATGCTGTAATCGCGGGAGAAGCATCTCAAGAAGATATTTTAGTGGAATTTGACAACATTTTTAATCCGGTAAGTGAGATGATTGTCTAAAAGTATTTATATCTACCGATTAGAGAATGTGTTTCATATAGCGGGAATGGTATTGAATTTTTCGACCATCATGCTGGTTACATACACGTGTTGTGGACATCATATTTATTAGTCTCCAGTTTTCAGCATATTTTGCAATGCCACTTAATAAATAAATTATTTCTCCATGCGTGTCCTTTCCCATTCGTCCCGTTCCCTTTCTGTCTACCCTTTCTCTCCCGTGTCCCCCGTCACGCTAACCCCCCTCCCGCGTTATCTTCCCCCTTCCCGCGTTCCATAAATTCAGTCCCGGTATATTCAGTTTTCAAACATCTCGCGTGCCACCTATTGCAATTTATTATACAAAATTTCATATTGCCAGAGCTCACTAGTATATATATAAACCTTCGCGGGCGTGCTCACAACAACTCACTAAAATTTCATCGTAGTCGGATGAATGGTTTTGCAACGTACAATTTCATGACGCCAAAGCTCTCTATTATTTATAGAAACCATCGCGGGTATGCGCACATCAAATCCTCAAAGTTTCATCGCAATCGGATGAATGGTTTAGCAACGTATAAGGAACAAACATATATATACATACATGCAAGCAAGCAATAAATATACATTCATTTATATGTATACTAGCTGACCCGGCCACGCGTTGCTGTGGCTAATAAAACACTTTGTAAAATCCAACCTTTGTAACCACCGCCGTCTTTGAGTTTATCGCGAAGTGATAGACAGATGCCGCGGAGGACTTTAATTTATAATACTTAGAGATGGTGTGAAAGATTATAATAATGTGAATGAAATGCTTAGGGTAACTAACGTATTTAAATTAATAAGGATTAATACTGTATCCGTCTAAATAACTTTTCAATTATCCCATTGTACGGGACCATTTTTTTTAGAAAAATGGGTATAGTAAGTTATCCGTAAAAGATTGATGTATGCCATGGTGGACTTTTTTGTAGATCTATAAAAGAGGAATATCCCACCATGCATTGTTTTGTTATATCTCAAATGGATTAGGCAGTGTTTTTGATGAAATCTCCCAGGCGGCGACTTTTTCCGACACTTCTAACAATTATCGTTATGTTTCCACCAATTTACACAAATCCTTGACAAATTACATACCTAACCTTCCTCACGAAATACTCTATCTACTGGTGAAAACCCCATGAAAATCCGTTAACTAATGAGCGGAATGGATCTGGTGGTGGGACCAATTGTGGCAATTTTACTTTACCACCAGCACAACATAATCCAGGTGATTCGCCGTTGTATTTTAACGCTTTACAACATTGACAAATGATTGTCATTTCCCCGATTAGTATTCTGTCTACTTCATTATTATTCACTGTAGAACGCAAATCTGCCATACCAATACGAATGTTATCATTATCTGTCTCTCGCTGGTCATCAGTGCGGTTTGCACGTGAGGTAGCTCGTCGCCCATTTGATTGACTTCCACGACCTATGTCAGCTCGTCTTTTCCTTGGCATATTAAAACAGTAAATAAAGTTCTCACGCTCTGACAAACTGATAATGAAGATTTTAAATGGTAACAGAATGACAGGTAACGTTTGACAGAAGACTGAAATATGATAATCAGAATTCTATTTTTTTTTGCATTCCAATTCTAAATTACGTTGTGCTTCTGAAAGGAGGTAGAACAGTAGAACTGTTTATATGAGAAAATGAAAGTGTTGTTTTTACTATCTTCCTCACAATTTTTCCATATTATCTCACCGTTTAACCTAGACTACGACAAACATTTCAAAACCAAAATCACCTAAATCGGCCCAGCCGTTCTCGAATTTTAGCGAGACAAACGAACAGCAATTGATAAGAATAATAAGATAAGAAGATAGAATGGGTATAGTAAGCTATCCGTAAAAGATAGATATATGCCTTCGCGGACTTTTTTGTAGATCTATAAAAGAGGAATATCCCACCATATATTGTTTTGTTATATCCCAAAAGGATTAGGCAGCGTTTTCGATGAAAGCTACCAGGCTGCTTGACTTTTTCCGACACTTCTAACAATTATCGTTATGTTTCAACCAATTTACACAAATCCTTGATAAATTATATACTTAAACCTTTCTCACGAAACACTCTATCTAATGGTGAAAACCGCATGAAAATCCGCTCAGTAGTTTTCGAGTTTATCGCGAACAGACATACAGACGGCGCGGGGGACTTTACTTTAATATGTAGAGATAGAGATAGACTAGCTGACCCGGGAACTTTGTACCGCCTCAGAATCAATAAGTGTTGTGTTAACTTATTTGCTGAATTAAATTAAGTTAAAAATTACACAATGAAGCAATTTTCGATGCGCAATTGTCCGTGTTTTGTTTTTGTCAGTATCAGAGATGGTGTTGTGAACGGATTTATAATTTTTGTGATTTTCTTACTTTTCCACTTTATTCCGTTTGAATTGGGAATTCGGGAATTGCGTTTCATTTACTTTATACGTGCGAGGGAAATTTATTATAATTATTGTATTTTTCCTTTGGAGGGGGGCAGAGTGCAGACATACGTTCACCGTTTGTCCCATTTTCGACTGTAGTGTGTTAGAAAGAGGGGAAGCATTATATGTTTAAGTACAAAAGCAAAACATTCAGAGAATTGGCATTTGACGTTTTTGAATTTTTAGAATGCACTCACTTCTCAATATGATACTTATCACAATATTCCCGCAGCTCTTTCAAAAGATGATAATTCGTTTCACACTAAACGTATGAGGAAAAGAACTTTCTTCGTAATCATTTTTTTCGCGACTGTTTTAATAGCTATTCTGCTATTCGGGTGGAGACAAATCCAACAAATCAAAGATCATAAAAATGGTGTAACTAACCCGACCTTGTTTTTTTTTACATTAAGATTTACATGCTGCTGTTCCAGGGTATGGACACCGTGTACACGCAGATAAGTGCCCTGATGATGCTGATGGGCATGCACCAGAACCACCAGTCCAGGCTGTGGCGGGAGGTGAAGGAGGTTTGCCAGGAGGACTGGGCGGCAGACATCACCAGCGAGCACCTGGCCAGGATGCCCTTCCTCGACATGTGCGTCAAGGAGGCCATGCGCATGTTCTCCACCGCCACCATCCAGATGCGACACGTAAACGAGGACTTTTACCTGAAAAGCAGTAATTTTTTTTCTTAATTAAATAAAAACAAATCCTTTGTAAAAACCACGTATTTAACAAAATTATCACGTTATGAATTTGCAAGGATTGAAGAAATATAATTTTCTGTCTGTTTCGACTGATTTTACAGAAACTAGAGGGTCTTTTTTATTACTTTTAAAATAATTATAGATTCTGATATAAGATAATTAAATTAAGAAAAATGGATGTATGTAAGACATGTATTAAAGGATTGTAAGTGGTTAGAGTATAAAATGTGTGAGTATTGTGATTGTAGTGTATTACAGATGTGATAATCCATTGCGTTATTCGCGTTTTGAAAGTATAGAGTTGGGCGTAGGTTTTGGAGTTTTCAGGGATAAGGTTGAAGATTTTAGGAACTACGTAGATGAATTGTTTTTGTTTTGACAGCACAAAGACAATTGTAGTCTCATCATCAAACAGTATTAATACGCTTGCATCTGATTGGCTGAATTCCAGAACCCGACTTCCATTGCATGTCCGACGCCACGCCTTATGCACCGCGTCACATATAACATCTGTGTTCGTGAAATTTCAAGCAAAGCTACCAAGAATCTGCCAAAAGATGTCGCTACTTCCGTCAGCACCTCGCATATGGACGTTTATTTCATAGATATAAGTACTAGTATTTATAGGCGGATATATGCAATATATATATATATATATATATATATATATATATATATATATATATATATATATATATATATATATAATATTATCTACATATGGTGTCATTGCGTTTCTTGGTTACTTTGTCACGGTTACTTTGTCTCGGTGACTAACTAGTTCCTATCGGATTTATAAAATGGTCACTAACACTCAAACTCGGCGAAGCCGAACTAAAAGCCGCCCACAGGGCCTAGCAGCAAAAACCTGCGGAGCGGATTTTTAACTGCTAGTTTGGTTATAGTTCTGGTGGTGTGGTTGGTTATTTTTTGACTGAGGAGCCACGGAGACGAAATTGAAGTCATGATGACAGGGTGGTAAATAATTAGACGCATTTGTCAACACTAACAAGTCAGAGCAGCAATGTCCACAAGAGAACACCAGCAAGAGCAACACAATCAAGAACACCACAGTTGGCCTTATTGTAGTGGGGGATCTCTAGATATTTGACTTGTTGTGACCGGTGTCAAAATAAACGACTCGTGCAATAATTCGAATATTATTTGTAATAATGCTAAAAATAATATTGATATAAAGAATTTCCGGGACAGAGGCATTAATTTTGCGAGGTGCTGCTTGACGGTAGAAATAAAGAAGATGAATAACTTTTTTACAAATGCCAATGTTTCATCCCGTACAAAAATATCTTTCCGTAGAAGGTTTTTAGAAGTAAAACTTCACTTGGGGAGTAAGCTGGCTACAGCACACTCATTTTTTTTAAACTTGGAAACTACCTTAAAACATTGTAATTTCGAAAAAAGTTATTATGTATATTTATTACTTATACAATTCTGGTCCTTGGGGGCCGAAGCTAAGCCTCACGGCATCTAGATAGGCCTTCAGGCAAACGCCTTCCATAATGCGCTAAGGCGACGGTGCTTTCAAATACAGTTCCAGAATTAATAAGAATAACCCCATCGGTCAAATCGGTCGGTGGAAAAAGCGACCCGGATGGCATGTGCAAATATGGCTAAGAACATTTAGTTTTGGTCTCCACGTGGCGAGATATACCGTCATTTTAATTCACACAACATGCGCGTGTACAAAAACTATTTCAATATTTAAATAAATGAAGACAATATAAGCTAAACTCAATCGAAAAATCTGGAAACAGAAAAATCAGAAAAACATATTGACACCTCTGGGACGCGAACCCAGGACCTCTTGCTTTCCGGGCAAACGCGCTAACCACTGCGCCACGGTGTCGATATGAAATTCGGTCATGTTTAACTGTACCATACTTCGACTAAGAACCACCTACATTATCTTTATTTTCTTTAACGCATATATTATTGGCAACTATCTTTATGTATGATTGCAAGATTCAAACCCGAACTAAATGCACTCTAGATAGTGTCTGGATAAATCTTTATCCATTTTATTTAATATGCGACATCTATCGACTTTTCCGCAAGTCTAGGATGAATATTTCATTTTTTATTTTAACTTTATGAGTAAAACCTCAAATTGTAATATTTAAATAAATGAAGACAATATAAGCTAAACTCAATCGAAAAATCTGGAAACAGAAAAATCAGAAAAACATATTGACACCTCTGGGACATTGATTTAAATATTACAATTTGAGGTTTTACTAATAAAGTTAAAATAAAAAATGAAAAAAAAACTATTTCATTCACATAACTTGTTGAAAAAGCTGTAGGTACACTACGTGATGAAACTATTCGCCATCGCCCACTGTTTGTTTTGTTCGAAAGAAATCATAATCAGTCAAAGGCTTGTTCGAATTGATCAATTGTTAAGTCAAGTAGCGAGTATACTTGCTACTTGACTCGCCGAAAATTGTTCGCATTATTTTCAAGTAGAGTACATTATTGCTCGCCGCCTGTTGCAAGATGACGGACTGCACAACAAATTAAATACGCTAATTAATCACATCGAAATGTTTAGAAGAGGTGGAAGAATAAATTAGTAAGATGAAAATAAATAAACTATGGACACGAAAAGAGATTAATAGCAGCATAAATAATTAATTTTAGAGTAACTCTTCTAAAACTGCGGGTTCACGCATGTTAGTGTGCAGGGACGCGTGGTGGGGTCCCCACTCGCTCGAAAAATGGAATGAAACGGGTTGAATCTACTAAAGAGCTGACTAACCCACTCTACTAAAATTGCGGTATTCGGAAGCGTTTAGTTACTAATATACTCACTACTTAATTAAAATACTCGCCAAATGCGAATGGCTCCCTGAGTCTGGAACCGGAAACAAACTACCACCAGAGGGTGGTAATGTTGGTAACGTTGCCATCGTTCCGAAAGGCAATTGAGTGAAAATATTTTATTATCTTATATAATTATTTTGAAACATTTCTAAGAGTGTTTTTCATTGATTTCAGGAGACATAACAATTCCAGCCAACACCAGCATAGTGCTGGTACCCTTCCTGCTGCACAGGCATCCCAAGTATTGGAAGAATCCAATGGCCTTCAACCCAGACCGGTTTCTCCCTGAGGAAGTTGAAAAGAGACCGCACTTTGCTTACGTTCCCTTCAGCGCTGGCTTAAGAAATTGTATCGGTAAAGATTTTTTTATAATTCCGGCAACTGATGAAGTAGGTTGCACCAAAATTATTTTATTTTTAATTAATTAATTCCGTTTGAAATATGTATTTCCTTCGTTTTCTGACGGATTTCGTGATTTTTCAAGTATACTAACGGTTTTTATTCGAAGTGTCCGATCTGATCGTCTCTTATATTATTAATATCTACTAATTTAATAATTTAAATAGCGCCATTTTTACGAAAAATCACCTCAATAATGTTGTACAAATTTGACTTGCTAGGCACCATCCAATTAGTAACTAACATATACAGAAAACATTCTTATCTGATTCTTCTCTTCACTTACCTTAACATCACTTTACGTCGCTTCAGATAAACACACTTTTATTAGAAAGTTTAAACTTGGAGAAGATACGACGTTGCACGCGGAGATCCTTATAAAACACTACACATTCCATGATTCGCAGTTGCTTTTTTATCCTCCATTACTATTTAAATTACATTTTATGGTCTATTTCTTATTGGAAATTATAATATACATGTGTAATGTTTATAATATAGAGAAATAATCTTGGACCTAACTGGGGAGCTAGTCTATTTACTAATAGATACTATTTAGAAATAATAAAGTTTCAACATACTGCTTACATATAGTATAAAAAAATACAGTTCATTATATTAAGAACTAGCTGGTTCCCGGCATACGTTGCAATCCCATATTCAAAGAAATAAATTGTTTCTCCGTGCATGTCCTTGCGTCCATGCATCCCCGTTCCTCCCCGCATCCCCTTCCCCACCAGCGATCTCCTACCACCTTCCCCACCTACCCTCTCCGCTCTCCCGCTCCCCCGTCCCGCCAACCCCCCCTCCCTGGTATATATATATTCATTTTTCAAACAGCTAGCGTGCCACCTATTACTATTGCTAAATTCTATTTCATCACACGCGCGAAATTTGAAACTGCGAAGTTAAAATAGTCGCTAAGTTTTCTGACATTATTCAATTTTCTGCGCAATTTTCTTCATTTTTCTTTCCATAAGAAACTTCTTCAGAGTATTAGAAAACTTTAAAAAAAAGATGAATGTAATAGGTAAAGTCGTTCTGAAGTTATGGCGTGACCAAGGAAAAGAGGGATTCATTTTTATATTGTATAGATATTGGACAACAAGTAAAAATAAATCCAATAATAGAAACAAAATATATCTGAAAATCTTCGGTGATCTCAGTCTGTCGGTTTTCGGTAAAATTGATGTTTACTAGACGTCACAAATTACGGTTACACAAATTATTATACAATAAATGTCTCAAATTACGATACACAAATTATTATACGATAATCGCGTAATGATCACATTGATGACTTGATAATATTGTTTGATTACAGGACAAACAGTTGGAGTGGACGTTGTGAAAATAGCTTTCGTCCATCTGATGAAGAGCTTCCATTTCCATTCTGACATGAAGATGGAAAACCTGAAGCTGAAGGCGGACATCTCTGTCAGGAGTGTGCTGGGGTATCGCGTCTCGATTACGAAAAGGGATAGGAATGTGTGAACTGATGTCAGTTCCACTTCCCCATATTCATCTCCTTCCTCTCTCTACAGCATCTAAGATAACCCCAATTGGGGATGCCGAAATCCCACTGGCATCACAAGGTTGGGAGCAGAACTGAATAAAATTAATTATTAACTTTAATTCTTTTATTTTTGTGATAATGATACCATTAGCGACCAAATTCTTGTAATAATATAATAAAACACATATAAAACTTATTTTCACAATTTATTTTTTGATCGTAACCGGCTTCAGCTTGTTAAAGCCATCTTCAGACGGGTACAAATTGTTCTTTATCTAGATTTTATATACACAACTTATTGGGGAGACGGAGGGGGGTAGTCTAAAGGATTTTATTCATTTTAACAGGTTTTTCCATATTTGTTGCCATGTCGTCTTTGACGATTGGATTTTTAGTTATTTGGCTGTTATTAGCAGATTATCTCTGGTTTCTATATTACTTTAAAGTTATCTGGGGAATACTATTTCTATAAGTATACCAGCTGACCCAGCCATGCGTTGCTGAGGCTAACGAAACACAACGCGATCTACTGGATGGTTACCCAACCTAGTTACACAACACTTGGTTATCTAGGTAGGGTAACCATGTGTTGTATCTATGATAAATTAACTCATCTTATCAACTCAACTTCTACCCATAGATTGCGTTGAAGTAAGTGGTGGGAGGCTGTGCGCATAATGTTTGGGGATGCTATTAAACGGTTGAGTCATAAATAAACCAATACCTAGATCGATATCTTCGGGCCTTCTCCCTACTAAACGGTTTGTTATCAGTGTCATCAGACCAAGCACTTGCATACTGCTTGCTAACAACGTACGCAGGGACAATGGGGTCTAGTTTTTTTAAATTATGAATGTAGAGTCATTCTATAAAGAAATTAGAGTCCTTATGAGAGTCCTAAACAAGTAACCATCTGTTCCTTACACCGGGGCGGGTATGTGGTGGATAACCTCCAATGCACTTCGAATAAGAGAATATTTTCCTTCTAAATGTGTCAGCAGGTGAATCCAGAACTGGAATTTTACATTCTCAACCCAAAACTGGTTTAAGTTAAATCTGTATGCGGCGAATTAAAACTACACTCAGATGAATATAGTTTTTTTCTTGATTCTCACAGCACCATAGTCTGCAACTAGAATTTTATAACTGGACTTCAAATTATATAATAAACTAGCTGACCCGACGAACTTCGTACCGCCTCAGAATCAATAGCTGTTGAATTAAATTCAGTTTTTTTATTAAGTTAAAAATTACGCAATGAAGCAATTATCAATGCGCAACTGTCAGTGTTTTGTTTTTGTCAGTATCAGAGATGGCGTTGTGTACGGATTTATATTTTTGTGATTTTCTTACTTTTACAATTACTTACGGGAATTCGGGAGGCGGATACGGGTGCCTCCGCCCCGGGAACCATTTATTGAATAACCAACACCTCTGCCATAGATCACCCCAAGTGGTTCGCTACGTTTGGTGATTTAGCAGGGGTGCCCGGGTTCATGAGGTGACTTATGTCCGGGTCTTGGCAGTTGATGCGCCTGCCCACCTGCTGCGTGGCGGGCCGGATCGAGAGAGACTGGTTGAGGGAGGTCTTTTGACCTTTCCAGCCGGACTCTCTCGACCCATTGCCTTATTGGAGGGATGGATTCATACGTCCGTCACTCCCGGACACACTGACCCCCCAGATTCCTACTCACCCCTCATACCCTTTTCCTTCCCAGAACTTTCCATCCTCCCCATTCCTTAAAAAGATCCTCCACACAGCATCCCCTAAGATGACATAGGTCCTGAGAGAAATTATTTTCCTCAGGGCCTCCTGTGTGGAGCTTATGTAAAAAAATGCGTTTCATTTCAGAGATTTATTATAATTATTGTATTTTTCCTTTGGAGGTGTGCAGACATAAGTTCACCATTTGTCTCATTTTCGACTATTGACATTGAGTGTGTAAGAAAGAAGGGCAGCATTATATGATTAAAAACAAATGCACAACAATCAACGCATTGACATTTGACGTTTTGGAATGTTTGGAATTCATGCACAGTTCAATATTATACCCCTCACAATATTGCTGCAGTTCTTTCAAAATAGGAGAATTCGTTCCATACAAAATGTATGGGGAAAATAATTTTCTTTATAACTATTTATTTCGTTAACTTTTGTGATGTTTTAATAGTTATTATCCTATCCGGGGCGGAGACAAATCCAACAAATCAAAGATCATCAAAATCAGCCCAGCCGTTCTCGATTTATAAATAGTGTAACTAACCCGACTTTGTTTTATATATTAAGATTAACTCACACCGCCATCTCTTAGAAACTTATGGAACTTACAAATAATTACAAAGCATTGTCCTATAACAAACATTTAATTCGCAATAATAAATATTGAGTTCAATAATCGAGATAAAAACTATCCTATCCTTTAAGTTGGACCAAATTACATACAGTAACCAAAATTCATCAAAATTTGTTAAGTGGTTTTGAAGTTTATTTCGAACAAACATCGTGATGCGAGATTTATATATATAAAGATAAAGAATAAAGATAAAGAATAAATATAAAGAAAAAGAATAAAGATAAAGAATTTATTTATTTATCTATAATAAAATATATTTACAAT
Organism: Limnephilus rhombicus; assembly: GCA_929108145.2. NCBI lineage: Eukaryota > Metazoa > Arthropoda > Insecta > Trichoptera > Limnephilidae > Limnephilus > Limnephilus rhombicus. The sequence continues at coordinate 32,922,140 of OV815287.1, forward strand.
GGTTTTATTTGTATGCCTGTCTCACTAGGGTATACCTGTGTCGAGACAGGCGTACAGGTATATAAATGAATATAGTAATTACAAGGATATTTCGGGTAAAATACATATTATGAATAGAATTAAAACAGAAGGGCGATTGGAAGGGTAATAAATCTTTTAAAGAGAGTTATTTTATAAATGTTGGAGATGGAGTAATGAAATAAATTCTGCCTAGTCTATTTATAGGTTAAATTTGACACCATTCCATTATTTTCATTTGTTTTATATGGGTTAGGTTGTATTTGAATAGTTATTTATGTCTATGTATGATTTATTTTACAGATATTTGTGATAGTGTGGCGTCCAATACTTATAATCCATTTTTTTAATATCTTGTTTGAATTTTGTAAAGGAGTCACTTTGTCTGATCGTAGTTGGTAGTGTATTGTATAGTTTGCAAGCTATGTATTTAGAGTGTCTTTGCCCGAAGGTGGTTTTGAAAAAAGGAGTTTGGAGAAGTTCGTTGTTTTTGTTTTTGTGTAAATTAAGTAATATGGATCTTGAGTAGAGCTGTTTTATGTCCATAACGTTGAAGGAATTGAAGATAGTATCAGTGCTGGTAGTAAGCGGCATTTTAAGAATTATTTTTATGATTAGTTTTTGTGATTTCATGATGGGATCAAGGTCATTGGAATATGCATTACCCCAGGCTAGAATTCCGTATTCGATGTGAGATTGGCACAATGAGTAATATACTGTTTTTAAAAGTATTAGGTGAAGGAAATTGCGTGTTTGTTTGAAAAAGTATATAGATTTTCGGATTTTGTTTGTAGTATTATGTATATGTTGCTTCCAATTCAGGTGTGTATCGAAGGTTACTCCTAAATATTTGATAATGTTTACTTGCTCTAGGCATGGGCAGTCACAGTTCCGGTTTAGAGATTAATTTTTACTTATTATTTTTTAATTTATAAACTAACGTTTAGACAAGATTTTTATGCAAAACACAAAGGGTAACAATTATTACAAGCAATAATTGTCAGCCTGAAACACTCATTTACATTGAAAAATCTTCCGAGAAAAGATACTTGCCGCCAACGGGACTTGAACCCGTGTCCTTCCGATTGCCGGTCGAATGGTGGAAAAAATATAACAAGCAGTAATTGTTGAATGAAACACTAGTATATATTGAATTATTTGGCGGGTATTTGATAAGCCGCCATAGCTCAGTGGTCAGAGCATTCGACCGGCAATCGGAAGGACACGGGTTCAAGTCCCGTTGGCGGCAAGTATCTTTTCTCGGAAGATTTTTCAATGTAAATGAGTGTTTCAGGCTGACAATTATTGCTTGTAATAATGAATTTTTACATTTGTGTATTTTTAATGGCGGGGCTGGGTTTGACTTTGGGATATTGGTGAGACTAGACAGTAAGTATTTGGTTTTCTGTACATTTAGAGTTAATATGTTCGAGTCAAGCAAATATTTTATCTGTTGAATTCCTTCCTCCGCTTTGGAATATGCGGTAAGCCAATCTTTTGCTTGGAAGAGTAGGACAGTGTCATCGGCGAAACTGACAATAGTGGCATCGATATCTAGGTTGCATAACTCGTTAATATATATTAGGAAGAGCGTTGGACCTATAACACTGCCTTGAGGGACCCCGTAACTAATGGGCAAATTCTGGCTCTTTGTGGTATTGAGTTTAACGCATTGGGATCTGTCAGATAAGAAGCTGGAGAGGAGACCTAATTCTTTGTTCCTAATACCTATATTAAACACTTTGCGTTTTAGTTTGCTGTGTGAGATTGTATCAAATGCTTTACATAGGTCGAGAAATACCGATAGACATTTCAAGCCCTTATCCAGGTGGCCAGAAATATGGTCAGTGACCGTGGCTATAGCATCATTGGTGCTTTTATGTTTTCTGAATCCAAATTGCCGCGGCGATATTAAGTTATTGGTTTCCAGATATTCCATGAGACTATTATTGACGATCTTTTCGAATACTTTTGAGAGGGAATTTAGCAACGTAATAGGACGATAATTACTAATATCAAGTTTGGAGCCAGTTTTAAAAATAGGGATAATGAGACCTTGTTTTAGAATTGTGGGAAATAGCCCTTGGCGGATGCTAATATTAAGTAGATGCGTTAATGGTTGAAGTATACCAGGGGCAATTTTTTTAAGAACATTGTTAGATATTTCATCAATGCCGGTTGATGAAGAGTTTTTGAGCGAGTTTATTACTATAGAAACTTCTTTCTCTGTAATCGTTTTAAGAACAAAGCGGGTTGGGAAATCATCATAAAAAAGATAAATAATAAAGATAAAGAATAAAGATAAAGATAAAGAATATAGATAAAGAATAAAGATAAAGAATAAAGATAAAGAATAAAGAAAAAGAATAAAGATAAAGAAGAAAGAATAAAGATAAAGAATAAAGATAAATATCAATAACCCATATTATTGTTGCCATGTCTAAGGGTTATTGAAATGTTATTATGTTGTACTCTGGATTTTTGTTGTTGTTGATAGTTAAATTTTAAAGGGACACGTGACACGTATATCAGACTGGAGTATTTAGACCTAAGGCAGATTCCAGGCTAATCGTGAAAATCTAAGTTAAAAATCTCTGCGTTATAAGGTGTTCCTTGAAAATACGTCTTAATCAAAGATATTCAAATACAAAAGAGATATGCTATGGTGTCCGCGCAACTGTCGGCGGACTACGACCTAATTAGAGTAGTTTGCATACGAAAAAAATTTGTTCATTTCGTTAATTTTTTGAAGGTGTGCATTATTATTCGTTAACAATATAGTTTAAAGACGAAAAGAATTCGTTCATTTAGTTTAACGTTCGTTTGGTTTATTCGTTAATTATTCGTTCATTTAGTTTATTTGTTAATTGGTAAACAATATCGGCGACACCCAGAAGCGCAGTACCACCTAGCAAAAACTGCAGATAGCACATCTACTTATATTTCAATATCTTTGGTCTTAATCTATATTTTTTGTAATAAAAAATAAAGTATGTCACGGTTTTTTTTTCTGTCTGGGTAATTTTCAAGGCTGGCAATAGATCGCACGTCTAGTGAAAGGTTTTAGAAATTAAAAATTTTCCGATTTTATAGGAGAGATAAAAACCAATTTAATATATTTTCTCTAGTTTTTGGGTGAATAATTTTACAATAAAATTCTAGCTATCTTCATATTCTTCATACGGAATTAACTAAGACTGTTGTAACAGAGATATAGGTTCTGCCGAAGTGACAAACTAACACATCTTTGAAAAGATGATGGTACTCGATATAGTCATTAAAAGTAGAGATGGGTAAGTTCTGCATTTTTCCGGAGGCCTACGAGACGTGCTTCCTTTTAAAAGTACTTGAGTTCTTGGAGCAGGTCCCGGGAGCCACTCCCGACGACTCGCGAATGGCCCGAGTGCAAAAGAATTCGAACGCGCAACCTGCTTCCTACTCGCAAATGGGTCGAACCGAGACGCTCGGTTCCACCCTAGCCGGAGCTCGGAGCCGGAGCCCGCACGCAAAAGAACTCGAATGCGCGACCTACTTACTCTATGTGGCTCGGACCGTGACGCACGGGTTTGACGAGTGCGAACTGCCACCGCCACCGGCCCCGACCACACCACCCCACAGTGGGCTGAAAATCGCCTTTCATAGACGTAGAGACTTGAATTTTCAAGGGTCTTTTTTTTTGCTAGAAATGGATTCTGCTGATTATTACTATGTAAAATTTCGTATGAAGCAATTGCGTGTACAAATGAAGGAGTTATCATTTTTTAAAGAAAAAATTGTATGGCACTGACATCAAAAATGAGGATATCTTTGGAATCATAAGGTTGGCCATTCCATCCTTACACACAGATATACTACTATTTATTTGTATTTTTTTTGACATAATTCGTATTTTTAAATCTTCAAAGTTGAAAAAAAAACTTTTTTATGTTGATGATTCATTTTAATGCTTAAATGCATTATCATCCTCTTCTACAATATTTATCATGATTACTGATTAATAATCAATGTTGAAGCACCCAATTCCGTACATTACTTCGACCAGAACTGTCAAATATGCCAATGATGCCAATATGGCGGAGTAACTCTAGAGTAACTATCGTTTTTCGGAAAGTAAGTACAAAAGTTAAAAGTAACGTACAACAAGCAGTCAAATTGATTGAAAAACGTATTTTGGTAAAATTTAACTATAGTAACGGCCTTTTGTTTTTAACTTTAAAAGTAAAACTAACAATATCGCCCAGGTTTAAATCTACCATTCAGAAATGAAACGTTTGCGTGTACACAGTGCCTAACTGCAAAACCAGGCTGGCCCAAAGGCACATTAACTGTATTGCCCCAAAACTGTTCAGTTCCCTACCCAATTCAATAATTACGTGTCAAAATCTGAACGTATATTAAAAAAATGTTAAAAGCTGGGTAAAAAAATAATTTGGAAGTGAGAAATATGTACACATATATATGAACGTGTGTATGTACTTATTGGGTGTATACATACGTTATTTTATGTATATATATCTTTAATTTTAAGAAATTTCACAGTAACTCCTGTAAAATCGATGATGTTGATCTCTAAAGACACTGTATAAACAGGGTGTCCGGGAGTAAAGTGCATTAACTTCGGGAGGTGATTCTACACGATGGTAGGCGTAAAAAATATTAACAACAAACTCTTTCCGAAATTCCAACTTTTTTTTCCCATACAAAAAGACGTACCTACTAAAAATCCTTAGTGTGAGGTACGATCTTACTTGCTGAGAGCCTGCCGGGCGCCCGACTCGATTGTGATTGGCCCGTATCGTAATAGCGGAAAATAATAAATCTGGCCGCACACGCCGGATGAATTTTATCGTTTTACCTCAAAACTACTCCTAAAAGTTGCATTTTCGAAAAGAGTTTTTTATCATTTTTACTTCTACTATCATGTAGAATCACCTCCCAAAGTTAATGCACTGTACCCCCGGACACCCTGTATATATTTTTTAAATTATATTTTAACCACCACTGTTTAATATCCACATAATATAATACCCACGCACAGGCTTCGCCTTTGTGGGATCTTTTTTGTTACTCTCTTATATTTTATATTATTATGTTTGTACCTATTCTCATGTATCAAAAAATTTTGCTAATAAAAAAAATGGCTTTAGGCGTGTTTGGTGATCAGATCTGACTATCCAGAATCCTCAATTTCCTCTTTCACACCTCCTTTCCCTTCCTCAATCTTCAGCCTCACAAAATAACCCAATAGAAAACTCCAGTGCAATTTAATTTTTTAATTTTTAATTTTTTTTAATGAATAAAGACCTTCAAACTTAAATAACTGCATTTTTATTTTTATAGTTAGTTTTAATGGTTAAAATAATTGTCAAAGTTTTAATTATTCAAGACCCCCCGAAAACCACCGAATCTATTGTGGATTGTGTGACGTCATCATCCACCGATAGTTATATTTACTTTCAACAGGTGTTGTCATTTTGAATGGAAGAATCGATGGCGGAATGACTTTAGGTGTGAGAAGTCGAGGCGTTTTTTTATTCAAGATTAACTGCTTTTAATAAAGAAAAACATTGGTAAAATGTCCACATCTCATCGCTACTGTTATTGTATTGTACCAAAGTGCAATATAAAAAACAATAAATCATCTTTTTCATTGCAAATACAAATGAGATCGTAAGCCATCGAATTTTGTGTTCAGGCGTGACTTTGTACATTGTATTATGTATAATACATACAGAAACACTGGTATTTATAATACACTGATCATGACGATTGTGTAATAACTTGTATAAAAATCCTTGATACTAAAAACAATTTGAAAATACGATAGATGTATCGTAAACCAAATGTCAAATATGACACGACTTTAACCTGAAATAGGCAAAATTTAATCAGATTAAAAATTTTTTTTTTTTCAGCTAACTAATGACTTTCAAAAACAACTAATAAGATGATTTACTTAGTAGTTTTATTCCACGAAATTCGGCACTTACATGGTCCGTATTATATTTGAAAAACATTATCCTGGAAATTATCAGCAAATATAGCCCTTTTCCGTCATCATTTTAATTGTTGAGGGCCTAAATAATGTTTCAATAAACACAACAACTATTATTTATCTAAATCTCTATAAAAGATAAAGACGATGTCAAATGTTTCTGGGATTTCATAAAATCACAGAAAGCAAACTCCAGGTCGCATAATGGCCTGAAGAGTGGAGACGAATTTATAACAGATTCAAAATCTATTTGTCAGATGTTCGCAGACTACTTTCGGTCTGTATATGATAGTAAAACCCCGGATCTCAGTACGGAATTTACGAAAACAGAAATTCCGTGGAACTTAGGTGACATATCTCTTGGATTAACTAATCCGAAAGAGGTAGAAGCCTACATTCGTAAGTTGACTACAGACAAGGCTACAGGACCGGATGGAATTCCTCCCAGTATTATCATTAGCTTGGCGCCAATGATAAGTGAAGCCCTTTGTTATATATTTAACTCTATTATTTTGACTTCTACGTTCCCCCAAATATGGAAACTGACCCGAGTCAGTCCTATTTTCAAGGCTGGAGATAAGACAGACGTTAAAAACTACAGACCGGTAGCCGTATTATCAGTGCTGCCCAAACTTTTTGAAAAATTGATTTGTGACAAATTAAGTCACCAGATTTCGCCATTCATTAGTGAAAATCAACACGGTTTCCTTCCAAAGAAATCAACAATCACAAATCTGCTTAATTTTTCGCGGTTGTTAGCCGCCAGTTTAGACTCGAGGCACCAAACCAGGGCCGGATTAACCATGTCGGGGCCCCTAGGCAATGTACGTCTCGGGGCCCCTTTACTAATGGCGGACTAACGGGGGGGGGGGGAGGGGGGGTTGAAGGGGCCTCCAAACGCCTCCTTGTTCCCTTGATCAAATCCTTAACAAGGCTTTAAGAGGGGGGGAACGGGGTAAGGTTTTAAAACTACAGCGTTTCAAGCGAGCGGCCCTCATGCTCGATTCAAGTATATTTCGAGTATAAAAAAAATTAAATCGGTTTTCTCGCAAACAACATTTCTGAAGTTTGTGAACATCATAACTCAAAATGACTTGACCAATGCTTTTGAAATTTTGTACACTATTTCTACACATAAATCAACAGGTCGTCAGAGGGAGTTTTTTTTACCATTTTATAATAACAAATTCACCGAAATTTTTTAGCAAAAATAAAAAAAAAACGAAAAAACACCCTCTGACTACCTAGGAAAATATATTACCTTTTAAACGCATTTAGATTTTTTGTTTCAAATGTTCCGGTGACTAGTTATGGAGTTCACCGCATAATAACTTTTTTCGAGGCGCCTCCGGAGATTCGCTTTCACGGACTTATTTATTGACATTATTGATTGAATTTTTTTTCAAAGATACTTCAGATGTTATACTATAAAGTGTATATGAAATAAATAAAATCAACATTATTCACATCTCAAAAAAAAAATCAAGACAATATGCCTTTATTTCGCCTTTAAAACCTTACCCTTAAGGCGCTTTTGTAATTTTTTTTTATTTATTTCATTTTCTGAACGATGCATTTGTTAAAAACGCTCTCACCAAATGTTTTAAAGAAATTCAAAAAATTGACGGAGATACAGCATTTTATGTGAAACCTTTTGAAACAGTTTGTATGTTGAATTATCCTTCAGCAAAACTTTGAATGCATTTTTCTGGAAACTTTTTTAACACGTTTTTCAACCTGGTTGACAACATATTAAAAAAACTATATATTCGATTTGTCAAAATCTACTGTCTGGCATAGGGGAATTTTGATATCTGAAAAAATAAATAAAAAACCAGCGAATTTTATTTTTGATTTTTTATGGAAAATTTTCATTGTTCATAAAAAATAGACCTTCGTAAAAAATCCCATAGTGACTGGATCTTCTAACTGTTTAAGACTTAGTGCATGCAAATCGGATATATAGTTTTTCTAATATGTTGTCAACTAGGTTACATAAAATGCTGTATCTCCATCAATTTTACCAATTTTCTCAAATGGTGAGAGCTATTAACAAATGCATCATTCAAAAAATGAATTTAAAAAAAAACAAAAATTTTACAGTGTCCTTAGAGTCAGAGGCCCGTGTGAACTGAATAAAAAACTTGTAAAATTACATCAAATTCAGTAAGGGGTTCTGTTCTCTTACTACATTACAAAAGGTTTGCCATCACCCCATATTTCAATAAAAAATAATACAATACAATAAAATACATTAACCCTTTATTGCACATAAAAGTACACATACATAGAAACAAAAATATATATTATTAAAACAACATTACAATGAGCCGTCTTGTCACTAAAGTTATCGCTTCCAAACAATCTTTCCCAAAGAATTTTAGCAAGCAGATAGGCAGTACATACGTAATTGTACCACATTTATAGTTTTTAAACATATAAGTAGAAATAAAACAAAACAAATGCCAAAAAGAACAGGCACCTTCAATCACTTCAAATACTAAGGGCCAGTTGTTTCGGAAAAAATCACGTCTGATGAACCGTCAAATCGCAAATGAATCGTCAAACAACGAAATTTGGGTTGTTTCACCGTTCGTCAAGTGAAATTTCAGGTCAAATTTGATGGAAATGTAACCGCTCGAATTCCGGCGGTTAGTGGAAAATTGATTGAGGGCGCATGCGCAGACGTGCGAAACTTTGCTATCTGACAGCTTGTGCAGCTCTGTGGCACTATGCACTACCGAAACTAGTGATTATGGCTGGACTGTTTTTGCATAAAACGTAAATAAAACATAACGATCAAAACTTCAGGATGGCAAAAGAACAAGTTTAGATATCTTTTCGATGTAATATTGTCGAAAATCGTATATTTCATAGATTGAAAATGACGTAAACACTGGTGAAAACATTGAAAAAAATACAAACTTATTTCTTGTGTAAACCGATGATGTTACAATCTATTGCCATCTTATTCGTGTTATATTTATCCTAGAATAATTTATGAGTCTACAATAATTCATAATAAAAGAAATCTTTTCCCCGTGATTGACATTTTTCCCAATCTTTCCTGATTATTTACCTTGAGAACATAAGAGATTTTGTTGTATGTACGTGGTGACAACTGAAGGTTCCTTCTGATTTCTGTCAACTTCCGATTTCATAAAAGATATAAAAGAAGTTGAGTGTGTTACAATTGTATACTTACATGATTTTTGGCCAAGTACCTAGATTAAAAACAGCGCTTCGGGCCACAGTAGAGTTCATAAATACAGAATAAAGGACTGGCGCCATCACAATATTCTATATATAACTGATTCAACCCTCACAAAGAAAATTGCAGTTTGGGAACTGGAGTCATGACCTAGCATATTAACATAAATCTTTACCTGATACTAATAAGGCGATTAAAACACATGTCTTTATAAAACATTTAAAATATGTTGTGTAAAGGAATCTTGAGTTAATTACCTCTAATCATAGCTGTATTAAATTTACAAAGTTATACCTAATATGAACAGTATTTTATAGGTAATAAAAATCCTTTTGTGTTCAATTGTTCAACTTTATTTTAAGTACAAAATAAAACGAAACCATGTCAGTTCAAATGTTTATTTATTTATATAAGTAAAACTTCTTCGTTATAAAAGTTGTAAGTAATAAGTATATGTGTATATGTATAATAAATCAGAAATTATATTTAATTAGTTGATTTATGCGGGTTAAAGACGCGAAACCTAATCTGCCATCTTATTATGACAAGCAGTAATATGAAAACAATGTACCTACATCAAATTAAAAGTACATTATGCAATGGTTCTTGCCGAGGAAAACCATTTATGCATTTCACGTGTATATATTACATTTCACTATTGGTGAACCACTATAGTTCCTTGGTTCTTCTATCATTTGGTTCTGCTTTCTGCTTGGAGGTACCTACAACCAGTATCCAAAACGCAGACTCGTTAAAATATCGTAAATTCTGTTGTATTCCTCCAGAACATATGCATTTCTTATTTGGACTGCAATGACCCTAAAACAAGAATCATAATGTAATTGTAATACGTTAGCATTTTATAAATAAAACTACAAGTACACTTCGGAGCGCGCCACGCCGCCGCGCCGTGAGAGAAGTTAGTAAAGATTCACTGCGAGACCTTACTGCGCCTGCGCGGCGGTCTGAAGCGGCGCTCCGAAGTGTCCGTATGGAGAGTGCTGATAGAATATGACATATGACCAAACGACAACAAACCAACCGAACGATATTATTACATTGTTTGCATATTTATTTATTGTATTAATGGTAATTATCGGTTCGGACTGGCCACGCTTATTACGAATAATTTTTAGAAAAAAACTTTAGATTCGCCTTAATTACTATAAAAGGAAACTTTTTGGCTTTGGGGCGGCGGAAAATAACGCATTTGAATTTTCAATTGCATAAAACCAAAATTCACTTCGCGAACCGACGCAGCGAAAATCCGCGGCCGTAGCTGTCACTTGCTGTCACTGTTATGGACTGTAGCTGACTTCGTGGGATACCTACATGAAATACCGCGAATCACAAACAATCCATGTTACACAAACCTAGCGTAGCCGCTAAGCCACTTGAAAACTGGGATGTTTTTCTTGCCTTGACGCGAGTAGGCGTTATAAAGGGGCACTTTCTTTTGTATCACAAACCATGTTACACAAACAAGCCCGCTAGACAAATTTCATAATTACGCGCCTTATCACACGAAGTCGGCTACAGTCGTATTAGCTCTTGTTAATTTATCAAGGATACCAACATCACAGTGACATGTACGGCCGCGTGTGTCAGTCGCGAAGCGAATTTTGGTTTTATGCAATTGAAAATTAAAATGCATTATTTTCCGCCGCCCCAAAGCCAAAAAGTTTCCTTTTATAGTAATTAAGGCGAATCTAAAGTTTTTTTCTAAAAATTATTCGTAATAAGCGTGGCCAGTCCGAACCGATATTTACCGTATTAATTAACTATACACTTTAAACAATCGTATCAGACGTTGTTTGATAAGATATTTTATTCGCAAAAAAGGATCCTCTTCAAGCCTGTCAAATAAAGTATAAAACACAACTAACCTGTATTTCACGATGTGTTTGTGATCAAGCATAGCATGTACACGTTTGGCAGTCATATGGTGAGCTTTAATTATAGTTTCCATAGGAATTTAATTCATTTCCTATATGGTTCTGGCGACATTTGAGCATTACAACTGTAGCCGTTCCGGAGACTCATAAAATTGATCTAAAAAGGAAGAATATTTAAGTAATACGATTGCATGTTACCATATTAACTTAACTGTACATGTAATTAATTGAATACTAATAAAAAAAGCAGTCACTCTTAAGCGTTTATGTTTTATTTGTAGATAAACATTACGCACGGCTTACGATAAAGGCCGGTAAACTCTGACAGGCGACGAATTTCATAAACAACTTGTGAGTGTTGCAAGCGTTAAAAAATATTCCTTTCGATTTCTCTGGAATAATTAGTCCGATTCGGCGGGGAACACTGTGTGAAATTTTCGAATGTAACGAATGTTAAATTTAATTTGAAACAACCCAATTCTGATTTGACAAAAATCAACGGAATGATTGCGTTACATTTGAAAAATCAAGAAGAATCTGAACGATTGTTCAGGTTTTCCGAAACAACTGGCCCTAAGGGCCAGTTGTTTCGGAAAAAATCACGTCTGATGAACCGTCAAATCGCAAATGAATCGTCAATCAACGAAATTTGGGTTGTTTCACCGTTCGTCAAGTGAAATTTCAGGTCAAATTTGATGGAAATGTAACCGCTCGAATTCCGGCGGTTAGTGGAAAATTGATTGAGGGCGCATGCGCAGACGTGCGAAACTTTGCTATCTGACAGCTTGTGCAGCTCTGTGGCACTATGCACTACCGAAACTAGTGATTATGGCTGGACTGTTTTTGCATAAAACTTAAATAAAACATAACAATAAAAAATTCAGGATGGCAAAAGAACAAGTTTAGATATCTTTTCGATGTATAATATTGTCGAAAATCGTTTATTTCAGAGATTGAAAATGACATAAACACTGGTGAAAACATTGAAAAAAATACAAACTTATTTCTTGTGTAAACCGATGATGTTACAATCTATTGCCATCTTATTCGTGTTATATTTATCCTAGAATAATTTATGAGTCTACAATAATTCATAATAAAAGAAATCTTTTCCCCGTGATTGACATTTTTCCTAATCTTTCCTGATTATTTACCTTGAGAACATAGAGATTTTGTTGTATGTACGTGGTGACAACTGAAGGTTCCTTCTGATTTCTGACAACTTCCGATTTCATAAAAGATATAAAAGAAGTTGAGTGTGTTACAATTGTATACTTACATGATTTTTGGCCAAGTACCTAAATTAAAAACAGCGCTTCGGGCCACAGTAGAGTTCATAAATACAGAATAAAGGACTGGCGCCATCACAATATTCTATATATAACTGGTTCAACCCTCACAAAGAAAATTGCAGTTTGGGAACTGGAGTCATGACCTAGCATATTAACATAAATCTTTACCTGATACTAATAAGGCTAATAAAACATTTAAAATATGTTGTGTAAAGGAATCTTGAGTTAATTACCTCTAATCATAGCTGTATTAAATTTACAAAGTCATACCTAATATGAACAGTATTTTATAGGTAATAAAAATCCTTTTGTGTTCAATGTTACAACTTTATTTTAAGTACAAAATAAAACGAAACCATGTCAGTTCAAATGTTTATTTATTTATATAAGTAAAACTTCTTCGTTATAAAAGTTGTAAGTAATAAGTGTATGTGTATATGTATAATAAGTCAGAAATTATATTTAATTAGTTGATTTATGCGGGTTAACGAAGCGAAACCTAATCTGCCATCTTATTATGACAAGCAGTAATATGAAAACAATGTACCTACATCAAATTAAAAGTACATTATGCAATGGTTCTTGCCGAGGAAAATCATTTATGCATTTCACGTGTATACATTAGATTTCACTATTGGTAAACCACTATAGTTCCTTGGTTCTTCTATCATTTGGTTCTGCTTGGAGGTACCTACAACCAGTATCCAAAACGCAGACTCGTCAAAATATCGTAAATTCTGTTGTATTCCTCCAGAACATATGCATTTCTTATTTGGACTGCAATGACCCTAAAACAAGAATCATAATGTAATTGTAATACGTTAGCATTTTATAAATAAAACTACAAGTACACTTCGGAGCGCGCCACGCCGTCGCGCCGTGAGAGAAGTTAGTAAAGATTCACTGCGAGACCTTACTGCGCCTGCGCGGCGGTCTGAAGCGGCGCTCCGAAGTGTCCGTATGGAGAGTGCTGATAGAATATGACATATGACCAAACGACAACAAACCGACCGAACGATATTATTACATTGTTTGCATATTTATTAATTGTATTAATTAACTATACACTTTAAACAATCGTATCAGACGTTGTTTGATAAGATATTTTATTCGCAAAAAAGGATCCTCTTCAAGCCTGTCAAATAAAGTATAAAACACAACTAACCTGTATTTCACGATGTGTTTGTGATCAAGCATAGCATGTACACGTTTGGCAGTCATATGGTGAGCTTTAATTATAGTTTCCATAGGAATTTAATTCATTTCCTATGTGGTTCTGGCGACATTTGAGCATTTCAACTGTAGCCGTTCCGGAGACTCATAAAATTGATCTAAAAAGGAAGAATATTTAAGTAATACGATTGCATGTTAACATATTAACTTAACTGTACATGTAATTAATTGTATACTAATAAAAAAAGCACTCACTCTTAAGCGTTTATGTTTTATTTGTAGATAAACATTACGCACGGCATACGATAAAGGCCGGTAAACTCTGACAGGCGACGAATTTCATAAACAACTTGCGAGTGTTGCAAGCGTTAAAAAATATTCCTTTCGATTTCTCTGGAATAATTGGTCCGATTCGGCGGGGAACACTGTGTGAAATTTTCGAATGTAACGAATGTTAAATTTAATTTGAAACAACCCAATTCTGATTTGACACTAATTTATTACTATTTGGCCCTAAGGGCCAGTTGTTTCGGAAAACCTGAACAATCGTTCAGATTCTTCTTGATTTTTCAAATGTAACGCAATCATTCCGTTGATTTTTGTCAAATCAGAATTGGGTTGTTTCAAATTAAATTTAACATTCGTTACATTCGAAAATTTCACACAGTGTTCCCCGCCGAATCGGACTAATTATTCCAGAGAAATCGAAAGGAATATTTTTTAACGCTTGCAACACTCACAAGTTGTTTATGAAATTCGTCGCCTGTCAGAGTTTACCGGCCTTTATCGTAAGCCGTGCGTAATGTTTATCTACAAATAAAACATAAACGCTTAAGAGTGAGTGCTTTTTTTATTAGTATACAATTAATTACATGTACAGTTAAGTTAATATGGTAACATGCAATCGTATTACTTAAATATTCTTCCTTTTTAGATCAATTTTATGAGTCTCCGGAACGGCTACAGTTGAAATGCTCAAATGTCGCCAGAACCATATAGGAAATGAATTAAATTCCTATGGAAACTATAATTAAAGCTCACCATATGACTGCCAAACGTGTACATGCTATGCTTGATCACAAACACATCGTGAAATACAGGTTAGTTGTAAATATCTTATCAAACTTGTAAAAATCTTGTAAAATATCTTATCAAACAACGTCTGATACGATTGTTTAAAGTGTATAGTTAATTAATACAATTAATAAATATGCAAACAATGTAATAATATCGTTCGGTCGGTTTGTTGTCGTTTGGTCATATGTCATATTCTATCAGCACTCTCCATACGGACACTTCGGAGCGCCGCTTCAGACCGCCGCGCAGGCGCAGTAAGGTCTCGCAGTGAATCTTTACTAACTTCTCTCACGGCGCGGCGGCGTGGCGCGCTCCGAAGTGTACTTGTAGTTTTATTTATAAAATGCTAACGTATTACAATTACATTATGATTCTTGTTTTAGGGTCATTGCAGTCCAAATAAGAAATGCATATGTTCTGGAGGAATACAACAGAATTTACGATATTTTGACGAGTCTGCGTTTTGGATACTGGTTGTAGGTACCTCCAAGCAGAACCAAATGATAGAAGAACCAAGGAACTATTGTGGTTCACCAATAGTGAAATCTAATGTATACACGTGAAATGCATAAATGGTTTTCCTCGGCAAGAACCATTGCATAATGTACTTTTAATTTGATGTAGGTACATTGTTTTCATATTACTGCTTGTCATAATAAGATGGCAGATTAGGTTTCGCGTCGATAACCCGCATAAATCAACTAATTAAATATAATTTCTGACTTATTATACATATACACATATACTTATTACTTACAACTTTTATAACGAAGAAGTTTTACTTATATAAATAAATAAACATTTGAACTGACATGGTTTCGTTTTATTTTGTACTTAAAATAAAGTTGTAACATTGAACACAAAAGGATTTTTATTACCTATAAAATACTGTTCATATTAGGTATGACTTTGTAAATTTAATACAGCTATGATTAGAGGTAATTAACTCAAGATTCCTTTACACAACATATTTTAAATGTTTTATAAAGACATGTGTTTTAATCGCCTTATTAGTATCAGGTAAAGATTTATGTTAATATGCTAGGTCATGACTCCAGTTCCCAAACTGCAATTTTCTTTGTGAGGGTTGAACCAGTTATATATAGAATATTGTGATGGCGCCAGTCCTTTATTCTGTATTTATGAACTCTACTGTGGCCCGAAGCGCTGTTTTTAATTTAGGTACTTGGCCAAAAATCATGTAAGTATACAATTGTAACACACTCAACTTCTTTTATATCTTTTATGAAATCGGAAGTTGACAGAAATCAGAAGGAACCTTCAGTTGTCACCACGTACATACAAATAAATCTCTATGTTCTCAAGGTAAATAATCAGGAAAGATTGGGAAAAATGTCAATCACGGGGAAAAGATTTCTTTTATTATGAATTATTGTAGACTCATAAATTATTCAAGGATAAATATAACACGAATAAGATGGCAATAGATTGTAACATCATCGGTTTCCACAAGAAATAAGTTTGTATTTTTTTCAATGTTTTCACCAGTGTTTACGTCATTTTCAATCTCTGAAATAAACGATTTTCGACAATATTATACATCTAAAAGATATCTAAACTTGTTCTTTTGCCATCCTGAAGTTTTGATCGTTATGTTTTATTTACGTTTTATGCAAAAACAGTCCAGCCATAATCACTAGTTTCGGTAGTGCATAGTGCCACAGAGCTGCACATGCTGTCAGATAGCAAAGTTTCGCACGTCTGCGCATGCGCCCTCAATCAATTTTCCACTAACCGCCGGAATTCGAGCGGTTACATTTCCATCAAATTTGACCTGAAATTTCACTTGACGAGCGGTGAAACAACCCAAATTTCGTTGATTGACGATTCATTTGCGATTTGACGGTTCATCAGAAGTGATTTTTTCCGAAACAACTGGCCCTAAGTAATGTTGCAACAAATAGAAGGAAAGAAAAGTAAAATACAACTATGTTTATACATATATTTGTTATAATTATTGGCTTTTTATTTATTATTTTTGCATGATGTGAACATTAGTTATTTATTGGGTTATAACCTAATTATTATAATTTGTTGTTTTCTTTAATGCGTGTACCTAATGTTATTAACCTGTAAATGTTCCTAATAAAACGACGACCTCCTTAGTCCAGTGGGTAAGACTCTTGACTCACAATCCGGAGGTCGCGGGTTCGAAACCGGCATGCGCAAATAAATTTTATTTGATTAATTTGTTTTATTTCACAATTAATTCCTTTAAAATAATGTATAGTATATTTGCGGCATGTTCCAGAGTGGAAGATACTATCAGTATCGCCCTGGTGTAAGACCACCATTCAGAAATTGAAACGTTGCTTGAAAATGGCTTTAGCCGTGTTTGGTGACTAGATCTGAATAGCCAGGTACTTCCCAACCTTCCTCTTCCCCACCTCCTTCCCCTCCCCACTACCTTCAGCCTCACAACATACCCCAATTGGGGATGCCATAGTCTCACTGGCTCCAGACGGGAGCAGTTGAGATTCTTGTGCGGTATTCACTGTAAAAAAAAAAAAAAATTAAAACATCCTGAAAGCTGACTTTTTCCGAAACTTCGTTGCTCATTAATTGAAACAAGCCATTTTTGGTCATCAGCCATCTAGCCGATGCGTTGTTGCCTACTCTGCCTTAGGGATAATCCGGTACTGCACCAAACAGATATGTAGTTTACACCGACTTTGCCAAAGCATTTGACCGTGTTAACCATGATATACTTTCGAGGAAAATGTTTAAAATAGGCTTCGATCTACTAACACTGAACTTTTTCTCATCGTATTTAAAATCCAGAAGCCAATTTGTTTCGATAAATGGACATAATTCAAAAAAATTCCAAGCGCAATCTGGAATTCCTCAAGGATCTAACCTCGGACCTATGTTGTTTCTAATACTTATAGATGACATCCAAAACTGTGATAGGAACGGCAAATGTCTACTATTTGCTGATGACCTTAAAATTATGATGGAAATAAGCTGCCAACGAGATTGCTTTAAAATGAAAACTGATCTGGATGCACTATCTGAATGGTCGTTGGCAAACAAATTAGATTTTAACACAAATAAATGTGTCACTCGTTGTAAAAACATTATAGTTTACGATTATAAAATCATATCACGTTATCACGTGTAAAATCCGTGAATGATCTCGGTGTCGTCTTTGATTCCGAACTGACATTCTCTTGCCATATATCGCAGCTCACTCAGTCTTGCTACAAACTTCTTGGGTTCATCATCAGGACTTGTAAGCAGTTTGATAACCAAGAAGCTATGCTAGAGTTATTCGATGGCATACTGAGAAGCAAGCTGGAGTACGCGAGCGATGTTTGGGCACCGTACCAATAGAAGTACATTTATATGTTAGAGCAAATTCGGAAGAAATTCCTCAGATATGTTTATATGCGGAAGCATGGAACCTATCCAAGGTTCATGCACCATATTGACTTACTTGAGGAAACTGATTCTGCGAGTCTAGAAACTCGACGGAAAGCAAGTCTTGCTATTCTGTCTTTCAAAATTTGGAACAATTTCATCAATAGCCCATTTCTCTTGGGATGCCATGATTTATATATACCAGACCACTACAGCCGAAGTCGACATCATGACTTATTTAAAGTACCGAACGGCAGAACAGACGTCTTGGCAAAGCATAGCATGACGAGGGGAGTGGTGCTGTTAAATGAAATTGCAAACCATTTGGATGTATGTGACTGTTCTTTATATGCCTTAAAAATATTATTGAATAGTCACTTGCCTAAATGCTGATAGGGTAACTAAATTGTACTGTAATTGGAATTATTATGTTGTACAATAATAATAATAAATAATAAACAGTATGAAAATAAACCAAAAACACGAAATGTTGAATGACTTACGTCGTAGGTACACTTCAAGTCGTGATTTCAAATTTCAATACAACTTCGACACGCTATCACCTGGTGAATATTTAGCAGTGACGTCACCACTAACCATTTACATAATATCAACTTGACGCTGTCTTTTGACGAGAGGTTTAAAAATGGACTTCTTAAGAATTTTTTAAAAACTCTGCGTTTAATATTATTAAATAAAACTTATATATTCAGAATCAGCGTTTATCGGTCTATATGAACATATTTTTGTAAAGCCATAATATTTTTCACTGGAGTTCCTTATTGGGGATGCCATAGTCTCACTGGTTCCGGGCGGTTGGGAGCAGTTGTGCGATATTCCATAAATTACAATAGCTCTGATTTGCGTGACAGCATTACCGCAGTGAGTGTTATTCAAGTATGCTCGAAAACTTTAATAAATATAAATAAATTCAGACTTACTATAGTCTTCCACTAGACGTGCGACATATTTTGGACATAAAAGAGATATCGCAATATGATATTTTTTTATCTTTCAATCTAACACGAATGATGATTAAAATTAAGGGCATATTAAATCGTCTCCACTCGAGAAACAATAAAACCCTAATCGGCCTTACCCACCATCTGATTTGCAGAACCACTTGCAGGACAGTATGTTGAATCGCCACCCGATTAATTATTATTCTGACGCCTTGAAAAAGGGAATAATAATAATTTAAAATTGTTAACATAATGGTTGTTTAAAATTTTTTCAACACTTCATAAAATTTTTGAAGTTAATTTTCACGTTCTATTCAAGTTCTGTGATTATTTCGGATTTATGAATCAACTGGCCAATGATTATGGGAACATGTCTGTCTGCGACTGTTTTTTTTTCTTTGAAGTAAGAGGTAATTCCCATGTATTTTTGGTTGCTGAATTCTGGAAAATTATCAAAAAAAATCCATCACGTAAGGTTTTTCCGGAAAACTCAAAGTACTGTCGGATTGCCTGTCATAAGGCGCAAAACGGGGTTTATTGCCGAAACATATTTTTTTTATTAATTCCAACTTATTATAAGATAATGTTATGTTTTATAGACTGAAACAAAACATTTAGTAACTCATAACGATAAAATAAGTCTGAATCATGTATATCCGGATTTTCCATAGTAAGTATAATGAGAGAATGCCGAAATTCCCAAGTTGCCCACTCCCTTCCATGCCCTTTCATTTATATATTTCTGTTCCAACTTTCGTAACATGCGTTTCAAAAATGACTTCAAGAGGTTGTGTAAATTCTTCTGAGAGTTTTTGCTATATTTGTGGTGAATTTGTAGTGAAAAAACAACAAAGAAATATTACTGATTTTGTTAAAAAGGTGTATTTTGAGTATTTGGTGTGAAGATAGGGGACCAGGACAAATCTTAAGCCCCGCATGGAGTTTGTTCAGGGTGTGTTGAAGGACTTAGAATGTGGTCAAAAGGTAAAGTTAAATCTTTTTGTTTTGGTGTTCCCAAGATCTGGAGAGAGCCTCAAAACAACAGCGATGACTGCTAATTTTTTTCGTGCAATGTGCAAGGGTATAGTACCAAAAATAATTTAAAAAAAAAACAAATTTGTTACCCAAACATGGATTTGGCACTCCGCCCAGTCCCTCACGGACCTGGCATTCCTACACCACAAGCACCCCAAAGCCTAGACGATTTGCCATCATCAGAAAGTGAATCAGAAGAAAGTTCTAGTGACGAGTTTCAAGTAGGCGACTCCAGTGGACCTCAACAATTTTAATATAACGTCCGACAAAAGAAAAAGCACGAAACGAAGCTTGGAAACTAAAAAAAGCAGACTTTATATTATATATATATATATATACTTTTTATATATATAAATACTTTTTTTTTAAATTATAATATTTTTTTATGTTACATGGGTAATTGTGCTGTGCCTGTCTCACTAGGAGTTCCTGTGTTGAGAGCAGGCGCATTTTAACATAAATAGTTTAAAAATAGTTTATAAAGGATAACAACAACAATGTTATTTACATTTAGGGTAAAAGTACAAGGACAATCAGCATCGTATCAATGGGTTAGCATGCATTAGGAGGTTTTAAAAATATTGTTGATATATGATCTGTCTTTGGTAGTGATCCAAAACATTGTTTGAATGTAATGGAGACGTTGACGAATTTAACAAACAAGTTAACGAGACTTGCCAATTAATAGCAAACTGGCTGTTATCGCAACATCTATCACTCAACACAAACAAAACCCAAATTTTAAAATTTTGTCCAGTGCAAGCTACACCTATAAATATAAATGTAAACATTAATAATAATATTATCGAAACTTCCCAAACCTGTTCACTACTGGGAATAGAATTAGACATAAACATAAACTGGAAAGAACATGTCTCAAAAATTGTAGCAAAAATCAGTAGTTTTTCTTATGTTCTGGGTACCTTGAGAAAAATATTGAACACCGAATCAGTAATAGCCGCATACTATGGTTATGTATATTCAATAATAAAATACGGTATTATTTTTTGGGGAAACTCGGTAAACGCCAAAGATGTCTTCATCATACAAAAGAGATGCATAAGAAAAATTACAAACTCCGGTCGTTTAGATTCATGTAGACCTATGTTTGAAAATCTGAAAATTCTAACAGTCACAGACATATATATAATGGGTTATGCATGTTAGTGCGATCATCTACAGACAAGTTCCCACTAAAAAAATCAACACATAAATACGCTACAAGGCTCACAGAAAACCTATTAATACCAAAAGCAAACAAAACAACATTCCAAAAAGGACCATACTACATGGCCATTAAAATATATAACAACCTTCCACATAACATTAAACAAATACAAGATACACACAAATTCAAATCGTCACTAAACACTTTCCTTGTTAATAAATGTCACAACACGTTGAGTGAATACCTCACGTAAATGAAACGCCTATTTTTATTGGTATATATATTTGTATTTTTCATTTTTTTTTCATTGGAATATTGTTATTTTATCTGTATAAACATTGTAATTATAATAAAACAAATAATATTATATAAACATTGTAATTAAATAAATGTGGTTAGCTGGAAGAAATGGGGTCTACCCATAAGCTACACCTTTTGTAATTTTTATTTTACAATAAATATTTTTGATTTGATTTGATTTGAAAAAAAACTTGGTATCTGTTTTGTATTTTACGTGATTAGTGTGCTGTCTAATGGTCAGTGGAAATGTATTATAAAGTTTTGTTGCAAAGTACCTGAAGTTTCTTTGACCAAACGTTGTTTTGGCGAAAGGGTTATAAGTAAGAAATTTTGAACTTTGGTTCTCGTATCACGAACAGTTTGAATATTGTCAAAAACAGTTCTATGTTTGAATAGATAAATTAGTATATTTTTGGCATAAAGTTGCCTAATGTCCAAAACACCGATTCTCCTAAAGATTTCATCCGAACTGCTTGTGATCGGTAGTTTTAGAATAATCTTTATAATTAGTTTCTGGGCTTTAGAGATCGGATCAATGGTGGCAGCGTTTGCTCCTCCCCAGGCTATGATACCATACTCGATTAGAGATTGACATAGTAAATTGTTTTGAGTTGGTTCAAGTTAAGAAAGTTGCGAGTTTGTCTAAAAAGGTATATAGATTTTCGAAGTTTGTTTGCTGTAGTGATAATATGTTCTTTCCACTTTAAATTACTGTCAAAAATAATACCCAAGTATTTGATTTTTGTAACACGTTCTAGATAGGGGCAATCACATATATTAGCTTTTGACAGGGGGCAAGCACATATTTGAATATTATTTTCTGGGTTACTTAGGGACGGATTAATACGAAACTCAATGTATTTGGTTTTTGACACATTCATTGTTAGTGTATTATTGTCTAACCATCTTTTAACAATAGCTATGCATATAAAGTAATTAAAATATTTTATGACTTAAAATTAATTAAATTTGTATAATTTTATATTTTTTTTATTTATTTTGACATTCCCTACAGAAGTAGTGTAAGGCGGGTTTTGCCTATATTTTATTTTCCACTTTGCGGAAAATCCTTTACGTAATGGGTCGAAATAGATGGCATATGCGAATTCAGCATACCGAAATAAATATAATTCACCCATTACTATTTAAGAAATATATATTAAAATGTCAATTTGCAGACCTGTGTTATGTAATAACAGAACTTGAATAGAATTTA
Source organism: Limnephilus rhombicus (assembly GCA_929108145.2). Classification (NCBI taxonomy): domain Eukaryota; kingdom Metazoa; phylum Arthropoda; class Insecta; order Trichoptera; family Limnephilidae; genus Limnephilus; species Limnephilus rhombicus. The sequence goes on from OV815287.1 coordinate 32,944,863, forward strand.
CACAGATCGTGAAAGTTAACTTTTAAAGGATTTGATGAATTGTTCAAATTTTTTTAAATCACCCACCCTTATGGCGAGATGTTTCACAGAATTTTTAAAATTCATCAAATTTCAAAGTTAATTTAACGTTCTGTAAAGATTGTATTCAAGTTCTGTTATTATATCATCATTGGCTAGTTGTTTCATAATGATTAATTTCAAGTTCTGTTATTATATCAGCATTGGCCAGTTGTTTCACACAACTGAAACTTGAATAGAACTTGTGCGAGACTTGAAAATCATCTTTAATTAACAAAAAAACAAACTTTAATAATCAAAGTCAATAAACACTTAGAACCAGTTGTTTCACAGAATCTCAACTTTGAAATTTTATTAAATGTACAAATTCTTTGAAACAACTGGCCATTACTTGTAATCATTTTTATTGTTAAAAAACCAACAAATAAGTAATCTATGCTTTATCAGGTTTTGAATTAAAAAGGTGCCACAAAATAGGTTTGCTGTTTTTGAAGAAGGAATAATATTAATTCGGCTGGCGGTTTTATCAATCACGATTCGATTTGCAGAACCCCAGCAAGTTGTCCCGCAAGTTGTACTGCAAATCGGATGGCGTATAGGGTCTTTAAAAAGCAATATTGCGACGAAAAAATATTCTTGTCTGAAGTTAATTAATCACATTGTATTACGAATTCAATTATTTATACAGTAGACATGTTTATTACATTCGATTGTTTTTACTCTGAAGCGGGTATATTGTAGTATGCAATTTGGTAATATTTTTCAGAAGGAGCAAACAAAATAATTTACCCACAATATTTTACGTATAAATATCGTCAATGTCACTGATCTGTTTGGACCAGAGATTCTCAAACATTTCTGGCTCACCCCCCCACTTTCAACCCCCCCCCCCCCCTTTTTTTTTCAACAAAAGTTTGAAAGCACAGAGGGAAAAGCGTCACAGGTGAATTTAAAAATAATGTGAATGTAACACGAGTTTGACGGCCTCCCGATTGATGGGTAAGGCTCTCGATTAGCAATCCGAAGGTCACTGGTTCAAATCCAAAATCATAAAATAAATAAATTTTATTTGATCCATTTTCCTCTTCTGGGGGTGCGCTAGACCTCGTCTATGTATCAGCAGGACGACGGCGCGGTGCCCTCTAAAATCATTTGCGCTACCCCCAGCAACATTTGCATGCTTGAGGTTTGGGGGGGGGGGGGGGGGCGACCTCGGCTCTCCTTCGCCTTGTCTCCGTCTACTCGACGATGAATTCCTTATGGTCGTTTCCCCCCAATCTCCCATTTGCTTATCTTTGAGACATTACCGAGGAACCAGCTAAGGGGCGCGGAAGCTGTATGTGTTCACTGCTAGACCGAACATTATACGCATTCTTGCTGGGACTGCCAATCGATTGGAGAGGACTCCCAACCGTTTGCCATGCCCTTATTATTTATGTACTGTGTCTTCCTCCCAAACAGGTGCTTGTAGGGTACGCCGGATACAATCACCCAGCGCTTGTCACCTCGTGGACTTTCACCAACCTGTCCCATTGTCTTTTTATATTTTGTCATACTAACACATATTGTATGTTGTATTTTCCGCTAAGCACTTGCATACTGCTTACTTACAACGTATGCAGGGACATTGCAGGTCTAAATAAGTTCTAAAATGTAACTTCGTTCTTTAAAAAAAAATTGAGTCCTTGCGAGAGCTTTGAAGGAGTAACCATGTGTTACTTATACCAGGGCGGGTAAGTGGTAGATAACCTCCAATTTTCGAATTGTGTTATTTCCCAATTTAATCATTAAAAATAATATGAGGTATATTTGCGACACGTTCCAGAATGGAATACATTCTCAGTATCGCCCAGGTGTAAGACGACCATTCAGATTTGACTTGGCTTTTAGCTGTATTTGGTGACCAGATCTGAATAGCTAGGTACTTCCGAAACCCTCATCTTCTCAATCTCTTTCCCATCCCTTCTTTCTTCTGCCTCACAACACACTCCAATTGGGGATGCCATAGTCTCGCGACTCCAGGCGGTTGGGACTCTTGCGCGGTATTCAAATTAAAAAAAAGATAAGAGAGAGTGATTGAGAGCATGGATTTTGAAGCATACAGGAAGTGATATTTCTTTAAATGAATAGTAGACATTTAAAAAAAAGGTTTTATTTTATATAATAGGTAGGGTACAAATTGTAATTAATTTAACATTAAACATGCAAACGATATTATCATAATAAAAATAAGTAAAAAAAGGTAAATCCTCTTTAATGTTCTTTCGTATTTTCACACCTTACATGTACAGGGTGTTAAGGGACGTATTTGACTTACTTTAACTTATAAGTATGCACTGAAATAGGTACTTACCCATGTAATTAATTGTAAATCAATTTTATAGAACTTTGTTAAAAATAAATTTTTCCAAGCTAACGCCACTATCTTTGTGACAATTATTTTTTCAAACTTTCTTCAGGCAGGTACGAGTAAAAGAAGAAAAAAAAAACAAATAAAAAAATGGATTTAATTTTTGACAATACTTGTCAAAATTACCATCTAGTCAAAGTTATTATTGTCAATGCTTACTTGACTAATAAAGTGGAAGAATCAGATTTTTGAAAACGGAAACAGAACACACAAATGAACTTATGATAAAAAGACAAAATAAAGAGGGATAAAATAAAATAGGCAAAACAGAATTTGAAACAGTCGAGTTAAAACAGAATTTCAGAACAGTTAATTATAAAAAATCCAAACATGACGAATAGTGAAAATTCTTGTTAAAGCAATTTTATTTTCAGGTTTGTACCTACATAGGTGCGGTGAATAAATTATGCCATGCTTTTTAATTGTTCTTTGCAATCCTTTTTGTAATCTTAACGTTGTAACCAACGGCACTTCTGTAGGAGATGTCAGCGGCCTTGGGAAGTGTTTCTAGGGTATAGTCCGAGTGAAATTCGTAGTTCTTGAGGAGATGGATAGCGAGTGTCTTTATGGCGTCAGACCCGTATATTTGTCCTGGAAAAATAAAAATTGATTTATGACATAATAAACATAAAATTAACATTTATTTTTATTTATAACTTAATTAATAAAACCTCAAATTGTAATATTGGATTAAATGAAGACAATATTAGCGAATCTCAAACAAAAATCTGGAAACAGAAAAATCAGAAAGGATATGGGCACATCTGGGACCCGAACCTCAGGACCTCTCAACTCTACCAACTGAGCTAATGTGTCCTTATCCGATCTGTCATTTTTAATTGAACAGGCAAATAAAACACAAATGAAAGCTACATCTAGCGACTCCGAAGAAGAAATTACAAATGCTAATATTTAAGGGAGCATACATTAATTACGCGAGTCCAAAAGGGGGGGGGGGTCCAACAAAATCTCACGTCTACTTGAAAAGAATTACAAAGTGGCCCAAATTTATCACACCAATGGGGGAGACGGGGGGGCGGTCTAGATTGGGAGGAAGAAAAAAGGTGTGAATTGCTCACTCTGATTTGGATATAATTATAAATACGTATTAGCCATTACTGAACCATTTGAAGTTGTATTACCAATACAGTTTCTCAGACCAGCGCTGAACGGGATGAAAGAGAAGTGCGGCCTCTTGGCGACTTCCTCTGGCAGAAATCTCTCCGGCATGAACTTCTCCGGAGACTTCCAGATCTTAGGGTTGTGGTGCATCACGATGTTGGTCATCAGAATGGTGGTACCAGCGGGGAGGGTGATATTTTCTATTCAAAGCGAAAAAGTCGATTAAGAAAAAAAAATCGGTAAATATGCATTTAGTCCACCTCGCGGATAATACGGAACGTTCGCGTTGTCGAAGTTTGATGCACGGATAATACGGAATGTTCCCTTTTTAACTAATAGATAATCAAATATGACATTAATTTTTCGGAAGTACCAATCTTATAAAATAAATTCTCGTCAAAATAAAAACAAAAAAATACCTACTTCGAATTATTGGGTTGAGGTTCAAACTGCGCAGCTGCATATCATCATAATTTAGATATGCATCCCAGGTTTTGAATGGTTTGTTTGGCAAAGCGGGTTTATCTAGCGGGAATGTGTAATTATTCTAATACATTTCTTTTCATGTTCTGCTGTTGTAAATATAGGTAGGTACAAACTTTTTCAATAATGCATTCACTTAATAACGTGAATAAATTATTGTTTTATATGGCAATCATATTTTTTCTATGATTGGCAGCATTGATTGATTGCCTATGAAATGTTAAACAAAAACTATAAATATAAAATAGGCGTACACCGCGTGAGTGAATTAATTTAAACAAAATTAAATTGTTAAATGCATATTTTTTTCATGTTTTTTTGTCTCCTTCGACATAAATACTCACTTTGCGTAATAATAAAGCTAAATCTAACTATTTGTAAAAAGTATTAACTTTGTGGCTCGCCATAATCTGTCTGTATAAATAAAAATGAATCGCAGAAATGTATGTACGCGCATAACTTCCGAATGACTGCACCAAATTGGATAATTCCTTTTATTTTGTGTTCGTTATTGCCAGGAAAAGGTTTGTATAATACTACTACTGGTGGCACGCGAGCTGTTTGAAAACTGAATGTACCGGAACTGAATGTATGGAATGCGGGAGGGAGGGGAACCCGGGAGGAGGGAGGGGAACCTGGAAAGGGGGAGGGGAACTCGGGAGGGAGTTCATGGGACGGGGGAAGGGGGGAGTGGGGTTGGGAGAGGGAAAGTGGAGGAGGCAGAGTGGGAACGCGAGAGGGGAAGGGGACGCGGGAGAGGAAGGGGAGGCGGAAGGGGAACCGGACGAATGGGAAAGGATAAGAAGGGAGAAAAAATGTATTTATTTAATGGTATAGCAACGCATGCCGGGAACTAGCTAGTTTACAATAAAAAACACATAAATTTGTTTAAGACCACTTTTATTTTAAACACTCTACTGGTTATAATATTATCTTCCTTCGTCAGGAGAATATTATAACTGTACTTATAATATTCTCTTGACGAAGGAAGGGTGCTTCTGAAACCGGAAGAGTGTTGAAAATAAAAGTGGTCTTAAACAAATTTATGTGTTTTTTATTCTAAATCTAACAGTTTGAATAAAAAATATGCTGTATTAACGAGTAAGCGGTTCAATACATGAATAATAAAAAATCTTGACACCGCAAATAATCAAGTCTTTCACGTAAACGTCAAACACAAAATCTTAACCATTGTTATAAACCAAGATGTGTGCTTTGTTTGTTTGTTTTTCCTTCTTTCACAATGCAACGGAGCGACTGGACGTAGTTCGAGGACTGTGATATGATATTAGTATTCATTTCCGTGTGAAAATTCTTTGAACAGTAATTTCTCCCGAATATTTCGCGAGCGAGGCTGCGGGTGACAGCTACTATTGATTAAAAAATGAGTCTTCTAATATATATTGGCATCTGTGATTATAAAATAGACCACAGACAACATACAATAATAGAAAATATCTAATATTGACCTGAATAAGTTCCTCGCACTGCAATTTCAAAGGAACTAATACGCAGAATTCGCGCATTTATAAAGTTTACAGAATTTTAAAGATTTTGATATTTTTTTCTATAATTCCTAAATATATGGGACAAACGGTAATATGGGTTAAACGGTAATATGGGATAAACGGTAATATGGTATAGGTGAACTCATTGGCACTATAATAAATTTTTGTCTCAATGTTAAAATTTGAAGGTATGGTTTTCTTAATGTGGGCGAAAAATTTCCAAATCGAACAATGTGAAATGACACGTTTTTCAATTATTAACGCGATCGCTCGAGTGGATAATGACATTAATAGGAGATAATCAAATATTGTCAAGTTTTCGTAGCACAGTACGTCTTTCGTTGAAGAAACCAAAAATATTTAATCTAATTTAAAGAAGCTTCTTACTGCTCTTCATGTAGAAGTCTGTGTGAATGTGTCTCATCTGTATGGGTCCGGTTGGGAAGATCCTCATCGTCTCTTTGAGGATCATGTCCATGTAGGGGAACTTGGAGAGGTTCTCGAGGGTAACATCGCCATCGGGGTCATCTCCGAAGACGTTGTTGATCTCTTGCCACGCCTTTTCCTGTTTGTCTTTATGCATCCCCATCAGAAGAACGAAGGATCCCAGCTGACTGTAAGTGGTGTCGAGGCCCTGGTCAAAAGAATTACATAGGTTTACATTTTGTGATTTCAAGAAGTACCCGACAGATTTTAATTAACAAGTGATTTCTAAGCTTATTTGGAGTCAAAATGGAATATTCCATTTTATTTATTTCCACGGCACACAAATTTTGAGGCGTATCTTCGGACCGGTTCTAGAAAATGGATTTTGGCGCCGACGCTACAACAATAGGCTCTATTTCAATGGGTTCAACAAATAATGGACTCTACAATAGAGGTTTAAGGAGGTAAACGTTACAAAATTTATAAAACTGGGAAGACTTCGGTGGCTGGGTCATGTAGAGAGAATGACCGAGCATCAAGCACCAAAGTCAATGCTGAATTCAAGACCGATAGGGCGAAGGAACCTGGCAAGGCCAAGATTAAGATGGAGCGACAAGGTCCTCAAAGACATATCTACCTTGGAGCTTCTAAACAGGAGTGAGCTGGCACAAAACAGAGATGAGTGGAGGAAGACTCTTGAGGAGGCCAATGACCCACCAGGGGTTGTAGAGCCAACAGTGATGATGATACGGCACAACATGTGCCATTTACACAAAAATAGTACAACAACATAAAGAAAGTAACTGAATATGTAAAATTAATCTAAAAAAGGTAAAAAGAAAGGAGTTAAGGTAATAAGCGGTAAGTAAAAAGGAAGAGTCCGAACCAAAGATATTGAAATATAAATAGATGTGCCATCTGCAGTTTTTACTATGTGGGACTGCGTTTCCGGGTGTCGCCGATATTGTTTACCAATTAACAAATAAACTAAATGAACGAATAATTAGCGAATAAACCAAACGAACATTAAACTAAATTAACGAATTCTTTCCGTATTCAAACAAAATTGTTGTAGGGGCGTGTAAATAGCCCCAGACACGAGGGAATACTACCCTATGTAATTAATGAAAGATGAACTCTTCCTTATGTGACACAAAACAGATTATATAGCAATTCCAAAATCCTCAGTGAAAACAAACAAATACTCACTCAGAGAATGCAGCTCTCCACACGATGTCCAGACAAACGACACTAGTTTTCTTCGTATATTGATTTTGCCAAGGCGGTATTGCACAATCTCAACAGATGTTTATCACAGGAAGAAAGTTCACACAATGAATACGAATTTTGCAAATTAATCGTACGTGTCAAAACCTCACAACAATAATTCAATTATGGGTTAATATTTTATTAGGACTGACATCTATTGGCTTTAACCAACACTCACGAGGTAAGAAAATGCCTGAATTCACTGAATTTCAATGCCACATAAGGAAAAATCAATATAAACCACCATAGATAGCGCCCCCATGGTCCCATAACATAAATTATTAATTTAAATGGGATTAATGCCCAAATGTATTTAAATATATTTTATGGCGCGTATCCAATTGTTAACCACTACTAATGCACATCTTCAAAAAATCAACGAAATGAACAAATTATTTTTGTATGCAAACTACTCTAATTAGGGCGTAGTCCGCCGACAGTTGCGCGGACACCATAGCATATCTCTTTTGTATTTGAATATCTTTGGTCCGAACAGTTCCCAACGGCCTGGAGCCAGTGAGACTATGGCATCCCCATATGGGCTATGTTGTGAGGCTTAAAGTAAATGGGAGGGGAAGAATATGGGGGAGAGAAAGGTGGGGAAATACATGGATATTCAGGTCTAGTCACCAAATACGGCTAAAGTTTCAATTTTTAATGGTGGAATGTACCGCAAATATACCTTATATTATTTTCATCAAATAAATAAAATAAAATTTATCAATCTTTTGTGAAAGATCTCCATTTCTTGAAACGGTTTAGCCGTGAGATATGATTTTAGATTTTCACGGCCAAAGGTATTTTTGTTATTTATTTTTGGGGTCACACATGTGTGACGCATCTGCCCTGATGATGGACACTGTAACGCTGTCCGAAAAGTTGGCTAAAGGAGGAGGTAGCGCAACATGGTTTAGCCGTGTTTAATGACCGCATCTGAAGAGCCATGTACGTCCCCACCTTCTTCTTCCGCCTTGCCCAACTCAGCTATTTTTTCTTTCAGGTATCCTTCAATAAATTTTCTAAAATGATTTAAAATGTGCCATTTTTTATTTACCGCCAAATTTAGTTTTTGTTAGCGTGTGTGGCGTTGTTGACGTCACGCCGACCAACGTCGGTGACAGCGATCTTACCAATCAGTAACGTTTTCTACATCATAATGACGTTGTAGCCAGATCAAATCGGTTTTGGGATCATGTTAAAAATCAATCATTATAATGGAAAATATTAACATTGCAATTTGGATGAACAAAATTACCTAGGCCACAAAATACCGCAGGCCCTGACTAAAATAATTTCCTTTAGGGCCTGTCATTTTTGGGGATGCTGTGTGTAGCGGTCTTTTTAAGGAAAGGAAGGAGAGGAAGATCTGAGAAGGGAAAATGTATGTCTGTGTTCAGGAGTGGCGGACGTTTAAATTCATCTCTCTCACTACGGTGGAAGGCAATGCGTCGAGAGAGTTCTGCTGGAAAGGTAAAATGATTTCCCTCAACCAGTCTCTCCAAATCTGGACCGCCACACATTAGGTGGCCAAGAGCTCGACAATCCTCACCACGTGATCCCGGACTCCCCTGTCACCAAACAGAAAAAGCGAGTCACTTGGGGTGACTATGGCAGAGGTGTTGGTTATCCAATGAATAGTTCGCGCCCACAAAACGCCCACTTGTACCTTGTACCACGAGGTAAGCACCATCCCTAAGTTCAAATTAACCTGTACGATTTATCGAAGGTAGCAGAATATGTACTTGTTTTATGACTGCTCTACTCACCCCATGGAATACGTTGTTAAATTCTCCAACAATTTCGTCGTAGTTTATTTCTCCAGCTATAAAAGACTCCATCAAGGTGGCAAAGACAGTCATGTTTTTTCCTCGCTTGGGTCCAATAACTTCGTCAAAATCATACGCTGGTTCTTCTTCAACTAAAACACAAATCAAATCAATTTCATTTGTGCCAAATTACTACACAACGTCATATTCAGCAGTCGAGAAATCATAATGGTTGGTAATACATACTCACTGGGCCCACGCAAGCAACGAATGCAATACTACGTTCTCAAACCGATGCGTGCACACATATCCTAAACACGCAACACAAATTTGAATCGTAGTATCGCGATATGAAATGGATTTTAAACTATAAATCACTTCGTAACGTCTTAATAAATCTATTAGGTGTTTCTCCCATTTTTGACAACGAAATGAGCAATAAATGTCAATAAACCCAGAATATCAAAAGAAACTTAACCGCAAGCGTCAAACCAACTCGTTGGAAGGACTTTCACTACCACCATATTTCTTTCACATGTCTCAAATTCTGACAATACCCATCCATCAGGCTTAGCACGGACGATCGATAAAATTCTATCTCAATACGATATTGACCAAATTCATCATCATGATCAGTTGGCGTTATTAACAGTGGCGGTTCGAACACTTCTTTGATGGTGGGGATCGGCATTTTTTACGTACTTTACCGTAATCTCACCATCCGCAGAATAAAATTTTTTTTGGTGGTCTAATTATGCCAATCGGATATACCAATTTACAATAAAGTATAATAAAAATAACACTTTTATGTTGCAAGATTATTATCGAACTTAATTTGAACGCGAGCGATTCCCTCCCGAAACTACGCAAACAAATGGTCAGTGGGGATCCAATGGATTGTCCCCACGGTATTTGAAATCCACGTACGAGTGAACATGCGCGGTTCTCGGATTGCATTGCGGATCGCGAAAGAAACGCAAAGAATGAACCAATACGCCTTAGGGGACAACTCGGATTGTCCCCCAAGTGAGAAATGAACTCCGCTGTTCTCATACACCGTACACTGTTCGCTGTATGCACGTCGGGTCTTATTAAAATCATTCGGAATAATTTTTTGTATTTTATTTCTGCAAGGTTATTTACTTTTATGTTTCAAGAAATCATTCATTTTGGTGAAGACAATGCATCGACTGTTATTTCCTTTAGTAGGTTTCGGGTGTAACTGGTGGGGACTGTCCCCACCTGTGAAGAACCGTCACTGGTTATTAATAAGAAATTGGTTGAAGAAAAAGTAGTTGAAATATGACTTGAGACCTCATTAACTAATTCTGACTAACTAACTCCCGGTTAGTGTCAAAAATAATCCGTTTTGTTTTGCCGACCTACGCTGCCCAGGAGCAGTCCTGTGGACTGTAAGTTATCCAGATGTCTCAATGCGTTACCTACGTTGCGTACTTTTGTGGGCCCAGTATGTCTTTGGCTTTAAACCAAAACAATAAACAAGAACAACAACATATGACGAAACGATGTTATTTCCCGGGAGTACCCAAATTATGAAAGCCATCCCTCAATTTCTTAAAGCAGGTAATGTTTTTACCAAATCGTCATACTTAGTTGCCTACCTAAAAATGAATCGAACTCTACGGAAATTGGATGGAACTCCATGGAACTAGTTTTTTCGAGCATTCAGATAAAATTTATCAAAGGCAAATCCTTTACAGATTTGATCAGATTATCTTATACTGAGAGAGAATTAACTGATGGATTAAATTAATTTAATGACGCCTGGAAAAAGAGAACGTTTCAATAGTTTTTTTTTTTTTTTTTACTTTCATTGCGCATTTATTAAATGGAGAATGTCCAGGGAAATACGTGATCCTTAGGGTAATAGAGGAGATGCACCAGAAGTTATCACCTAGATTCTCTATTGCACTTAACAACAACTAGCCTAAACAGTTACAAGTAGAAGGAAAGGCTCTTAGATTAAATTTACTTGAACAATTAGAAATTAATAAAATAAGGAAAATTATTTATGCCCCACTACTCCATATGTTTACAAAACCTAAACAATATAACACATTTAAATAAGTCAATAGCAGTCACACCATTATTAAACAATTAAAAACACATTAAAAATTAATAGCAGATTTCCAAAACCCCTACTGTATTGAATAGGCACTTGGGTCGGGTCATGTCAATACACAATAAAACAGAAGATTTTTCCAAGACGGAGTTGTGTATGCTTTGTTAATTTAAGGTATAAATATAATTTCCGATATGTAAAAAATGTAGGGTCAACAGAACTACTATAATACCTGTGAATAAAATTCTTCAATAAATTACCAGAAAATTTAAAATACATTAATAATAACTTTGACGAATTAAAAAAGAACACCACTAAAACAGCACACAGAAAAAATGAAAAAAAAACAATAAAAAATAATAAAAAAATTCTCCACAACTTAATTAATAAAGAATTCTCCCCAAACACATAAGCACAGATTTAAATAGGATAAGTAAGTATAATTTGAAATTAACATATACGAGATACAAGAGTGCCAAAATAATTAAAGAGTGAATTAGTGTTTAATTAAATTAATTTCTTATCAAGAAAAAAAAATAGCACTAGTGTAACATTTGTCACACTGGCGATACAATTTTAACGTAATTAACTACCTACACGTTTTCGATTTTTTTTACTTAATTTAATTTGTTCATAAATCTCTACGATATTGCCAATGAATAAAATGAAACTTTGGTTTAATCTTTGGGAAAATAATAGGTACCCGATAAACAATTCTTTAATTACCCTTTGAAACCCGTCTAATCACAGGGGACCATATTAGTCCCAGCTCACATAGGTCTCGTATAAATCGTTGTAACGCCCTTCTTACCATAGTGAAAAATTAGCTCTAAATGGTATTAGAAAAGCAAAATATCACGCTTTATATTGAAATCCAAAAAAATAACCAAAAATAATAAAAATGAACACCTTTATGAAATCAAAGTTTTGAATCACAATTTGAAATTTGTTTTTTATATATTGTTTTCACATGGAATGACAAAAAATTGGGGTGATAAAAATGTTTATAATACATTTGTCTAATAAAATATGTATGTGTTTTTATTTTTTTTCATCATCAGTAATTTTAGTTAGAAAAAAGTAAGGTGAGCCATTTTTAAAACTTTTTTATGTTTGCATGCAAAATTTTAACATTTTAAAATTTATATGTTTAGTTCGAATTATATAATAAGAAAGAGTTTTTTATCATCCTTCGAAAACAGTTTTTATTTTTGAGAAATGTTTATAAATATTCTGTTATGAATACTCCAAATTTCTGAAGGGTTAATTAAGGGACTCACAATTATTATCAGAAGTAGTATTTCTATCTGCAACAGTCTTATTCTTTAGGTACTGATCAGCCTTGGCCCTAAGTAGTGGGTGAAAGAAGGCAGAGTAGGTCTTGTAGTGGCCGAGGACCGTTTGGCCACCCTTACTCATCCTGTAGGGCCATCCTGCTGACATCCACATCTTGCACATAAGGCCGTGCGTTATCATAGCAGACCTGAGGAAGAAATACACAATGCTCACCAAAGATCTCAAATTCCAAGTATGCAAGCTTTGGATTGATGAGAGTACAAATTTTGGTAAAACTTGAGAAATTTGAGGGAGGTCATATTGATGTTCAAAGCCGGACGCCAGAAGGACGATGAAGTGGTAAATAATATACTCATACTTACTCAGCTTCATTCACTAAAACGGCATCCTTGTCACCCTCGTAAAATTTCATATCCATTTCAAACAAGCTCTCTGTAAAATAAGTTTTACGTTATTATAGACATCAAACTTCATAAGTACAAAAAATGTTTATAGAAAGTCAATTAAAAAAAAACACTTAGTTGGAAGATTTAACAATGGTTTACTCAATTCCATCTTTAAATAATTGCATAGTTACCGCATACTCCATCGGCTGCATATCTCTGAAAGAATGGGTTCACATCAACTATGTCATGATGAATAAATTTGTCGATTTGTTCAATGGTGAGCCTAGCATATTTGTTGTGAATAGGCAAGTATCCGCGAGAGGTTTTCAAAGAAAATGCTGGGTTGATGATGTGTCGGTGCTTTTTCCACCTTTGGCCTGAAAATAAAATAAAATCATATAAAAATCTCAAACAGTGATCCTGAAGTCATGAAATCTGAACATAGTTGTTCAGAATTTCTAGGTTAAACCCAACTACTTTCATAAATTATCTAAAAGTAATTTGATGATGTTGGTTTTCTTGTGTAAAATTAAAGATAATTATTAAATTTTTTTATGGAAACTCACCAGAAAGCGTTAGTAGCCCTTCTCCTAGACCTTCCTGAATCATTCTATACTTTTCGCCTTTCCAAGAAGTGGCTTTGCTCATTAAGACACTCTGTGGACATATATAATTTATGAATTAAAAATTGTGTATTGAAAGACTACGAATTTACTCATGAAAGTTTGATTTGATTCAACCGACCGTATTCTGCTTTCTTTAAGTCTTGCCAGTTTTCCATCCGTAATCTCTTATATTCTGGCATTTTTTCTTCCAATGAACAAACTAATATTTGTCATTTTCAAAATCCTTTTCATTAAATTTTTACATTATAACGGTGTTAATCCTTAAACTACAAATGTTGATTTTGTGTGCTGTTTCATAATTTTCAAGATTTCGCCTTTTAGTTTGAGCAGTTAAAGGTAAACGGTCTACATTATTAAAGGCTTCAGGTTAGTATTATTTATGTTTACCTCATAGTCTTCAGGTTCTGAGACCACAACAGCAAAGTCAGGCCCCAGCCAGATTCTGAAGAAACCCCCGTAGATCTTCTGCAAGTCTGCGAGCGTGTCTGTCAAATCTAAAAAAGATCAAAAAATTATACTAATATCTTGTTGATTCTGCTTGAGCAATGGTTAAACCATTACCAAACCAGCAACTATTACTAAAATAACAAAAGGAGAATATGAACAAATCTCCCTGTCTAAGTACATTTTTCTGAATTTACTTTTCACGAATCTGAGTACCAAGATATTATAAATAATGTAGACAGGAAATCCAGAAGGTTGATTTAATATCTGGGCCGACTAAGAAAATAATCGTATGTATTCGAATTTCCAGAGTCCGCAAAACCACGACCACGGAAATTTGAACTTTAAACTTGGAACTTGACATTGATAAAAATCATGCATTGCTATTGTATTGTTAGTGAAATATTAGCAAACCTATCATGTCCCCCCACGAGCCCAGGTTTAGTGCATTCCCCAGGATGGGAAGGGCGTAGGGTCCCGGGATGTTGTAGCTCAGCACGTAGATATGGCGGCGGCTCCACAGCCATTTCACGAACCATACTCCCAGGAGTATCAGGAAGGTCTTGAACACCAGGGAGGAGTAGATGTCTTGAAATTTTAAGGGGAAAACTTCCATGTTGTAGGTGGACTGAAAAAATATTTGTAATAATGTGAGAAAATGCCACAATTTAAGAACTACAATAATGAAGCCTGAAATCAAGAATCTAAAAAGAAACTGCCCATTTGGAACAATTCCAGATCACTATGTGTGTTAAAAATTGAGATACTACCAGCACCTATGGGTTGCTTGAGCAAGCTCCCAGACGTTGATATTTCGAATGGTGCGAGGTTTGGCTGGACGCTGAGTGTTCGCAGCCTGTTTTAACTACCAAGTACATACTATGGAGGAAGCCATTTTTTTTTGTAGATGCTTTCGAATGTCAAAATGTATAATCGTAGATTCTTTAAATGTGTGCAGGTTTTTATGTTATAAAAGTGCTAGCATCCCATTATTATTGCTTCTTCCCAACGCAAGTTTTAACAGTAAACAACTGCCAGTGTTTGGCCCGGTGTATTGACACCGTATTATAATACATTTATAACATGTCCAAGTGAAATAAACAGTGAAGTTTTTTGCAAGGATAATTATTTTATTTAAAAGGACCCCTATCAATTTTGAACATGGGCCTTACGATCCGGATTGCAATCAGAGGACTGCAATAATATAAAAAAAAAACAAGAACCAGCTGCCAATTAATACAGATGACCAATATTACAATTACCGGAATCACAAAGATGAACAAAGGAAGACTGGATTCACATCGGAAATGAGATAAGTTTTTAGTGCCTTCCCACCCATACCCATTCTTTAACATCCATACAGAACTCATTCGTAGTTTTTTTAACAAGATTAATCCCATAAATATTGTATTGTAAAAAATAAAATCACTACCCACGTAAAGATTTTATGCAATTCATGATTCTCAATTAATGATTGAACATTAGGTTCTCAATTAATAATTGCCAGGAATATTGTCGTTGTTGTTTTTCAGGCGGGTAGCTTCTCAAATAAATAAATACGTATTGTCGGAACACATTTTATCAGGGATTAAGCTACGAAAAGGTATTTGTACACAAAATGGATAAGATCAAATCTTTAATAGCCAAGAGAGGCGTGATTAAAGGGAAATTGACGCGTTTCGCGGATTCTATAAACTCCTTGTCCGCGATTGAAATTAAACTGAGGTACGACCGAATAAAGCCATTGTTAGATCAATTCGAATCTATACAGGACGAAATTGAAATTTTATCGGATGAGGAACTGGAAAATTCTATTCAGCGCGAGACGTTTGAAAATCAATATTTTTCAGTCCTTGCTACTGCTAAAGGGGCGATGGACTCAATTAACGAGGGTAGAGTCGACATCAAACTCCCAACTCTCCAATTGAGAGAATTCGATGGGAATCAAAAAGATTGGGTAAATTTCGTTGAAACCTTTAAAACTTTAGTTCATAATAACAGTTCCTTGAGCAACGTCCAAAAATTCTTTTACTTACAAACTGCGCTGAAAGGGAACGCATTGAAAATAATTAGTAATCTAGAAGTTTCGGAATTAAACTACCTATCGGCTTGGGAATTGTTGCACGACAGATTTGCGAATCTCAGGGCTACCGTACATAAACATATCCAAACTCTATTTCAATTAAAGGATATGAAACATGAAGAGCCTGTAGCATTAAGGTATTTAATTGATGAAACTAATGTCAATTTGAAAGCGTTACAAAACATCGGAGTTAAAGTAGATCATTGGGATCCTTTGATTATTTACATAATTTCAAATAAATTGGATATAGCTACCCGGAGAAATTGGGAACAATATACATTGCAAGGTGAATTACCTACATTAAAGGAATTCATAAAATGTTTATCTGCTAGGGCACAAGTATTGGAGCTTATGAATGCTTCAGAGAAAAAATCTTCTAACCTACATAAAATGCAAATAGGCGACAATAATAACAAAAAAGATTCATCGGTATTCTTGGCAATAAAGGCAAACAACTGCATTTATTGTAATGATAAAGGTCATCAAATTTATTTTTGCAAAAAATTTCTACAATTAAAATTACAGGATAGGATTGATGCTACGAAATCAATCCGGGCGTGTTTTAAATGTTTGAGGTTGGGTCATCAGGCACAGAGTTGCAAGACAAACCTAACCTGCAAAATTTGTGGCAAGTATAGCCACAATACTCTATTACACAAGGAGGTACCTCCGCCGGAGACCTCAAATATGGATGCTAATAACGAGGTTATAGTGTCGAATTTTTCTGCATCGGAAAAGGCAGAAAAAATAATATTATTGTCAACCGCCTACATAGGAATTGTGGGGGCCAACAATAAAATGTTTAAAGCTCGCGCCCTGATTGACTCTGGTGCGCAGAGTAATTTTATGAGAGCTGATTTTGCTAATAAATTAAATTTACCATGTGAATGGATAAACAAACCCGTGTCTGGGATCCATAATAATATCACACACATAAAAAAGAGAATTTCAGTGGAGATGACTTCGCTTAATACGGATTATAAACGCGAAATATCATGTCTGATTTTACAGGAAATTACAACCAATTTACCACAAGTGACAATGGCGAAAAAAGAGTTCAAAATACCACCAGGACTGGAGCTGGCAGACCCGAACTTCAATATAGCTGCACCCATCGACATCCTGTTGGGCGCGGAGAGCTTCTGGGAGATGCTAAACAACGATAGATTGAAACTCGAGTCAGGACCAACGCTTCAACGTACGCAACTGGGATGGATTGTGTCCGGTCCTATCAACGTGTACCCCAAACAAAGGCCTGTATCAGATTTTTGCAGTTTATCTATAAATAAGTTGAGTCATCAAATAGAAAAATTTTGGAAATTGGAAGAGATTAATTCCACTAAAATTCAAACTCAAGAAGAAAAGGCTTGCGAAGCCAGTTTTGTAAGTACTCATACTAGAGAAGATGACGGTAGATATGTAGTAAGTTTACCGCGTCGGGCATGCATTGATCAATTGGGAAACTCATTGCTCACTGCCGAAAAAAGATTTAAAAACATAGAAAGAAAATTTGTGTCACATCCCGAGTTAAAGACAGAATATGTAAAATTCATGCGTGAATATGAAGAATTGGGACACATGGAGATGTGTGACCAGTCAAAAGGGGATCGTGACTCCTATTTTTTACCGCATCACGCTGTAGTGAAAGAATCCAGCACTACTACTAAAGTGAGAGTCGTTTTTGACGGCTCCGCCAAAACCTCAAATGGAATTTCCCTCAATGAAGCCTTGATGACAGGACCTGTTATACAAAAGGATCTATATAACCAACTATTGCATTTCAGGAAACATCAAATAGTCATGACTGCCGACATCGAGAAGATGTACCGCCAGATTAACATGTGTGAAGATGACCTGGACCTACAGAAGATAGTATGGCGCGAGTCGCCACAGGATGTGCTCAAGCATTATCGTCTGAAGACTGTGACTTATGGACTGGCACCTTCCTCCTTCTTAGCCACAAGATGCTTAAAGCAAATTGGTATGGATAATAATTTAATTTTTCCTAGAGCTAGTCAGGTCATAGAAAATGACTTCTATATGGATGACTTGTTAACGGGAGCAGATGAGCTGGAATCCTGTAAAAAGTTAAAAGAAGAATTAATCAGCATCTTGTCATCTGCGGGGATGACGTTGAGGAAGTGGAGGTCCAATGCGTTGGAATTGTCAGCCGAGTCGGGCCAAGCTAAGTGTGCCGATTCAGGCGATTCCGACAAAATTATTACTGACAATCCAAAGACTGAGAAAATATTAGGATTAACATGGAACAATGAATCTGATTACTTTTCTTATGTAATAATGAAGCCATCAGGTCCAACCGAGAGCAAACGAGAGATATTGTCTTGCATCGCATCAACCTTCGATCCATTGGGACTCCTAGGGCCGATAATAGTCATAGCCAAATTGATAATGCAAAGGCTGTGGCAGTCCAAAGCAGCATGGGATGATCAGTTACCTAATGAAATATTAGCACCCTGGAGGACCTACCTGCAAGATTTAATTCAGCTAAATGTGTTGAAAATACCAAGAAAAATTATTTGCAAGCAAGCAAAAGAGCTACAGCTACACGGTTTTTGCGATTCGTCTGAGAAGGCTTTCGGAGCCTGTATCTATATGGTGTCAATGGACCACAGCGGTAAGTGGCATTCACACTTAATAACATCCAAATCAAGGGTAGCACCATTGAAGTCTATTTCACTGCCTAAGTTGGAGCTATGTAGTGCTGTACTACTGGCAAAATTAATGAAAACTATAAAACAAGCATTAAATATAATGAAGATCAACACATATTATTGGTGTGACTCTACGATAGCGCTGTGTTGGCTGAAAGGTCAACCTACTCGTTGGAGCACTTTCGTGGCCAATCGAGTAGCCGAAATACAAGAACTGAGTGATCCAGATCAATGGAGACACGTATCATCATCCGACAATGCAGCGGATATACTTTCAAGAGGAGCTACTGCGGATAAACTGATAAATTCTACAATATGGTGGAATGGACCAAATTGGTTGACCGACGGAGTCAACGATTGGCCTATATCGAACATTTCCTGTTCAAACCCTCCGGAGCTCAAGAGTAAAAATATTCTTTTATCTACTGATATTCAAGAATGGGAAATATTTGGAAAATTTTCCTCATTTATCAAATTGAAAAGGGTTACAGCATATGTACTGCGGTTTGTGAATAACTGCAGAAATATTAAAAGTAAAATTTCAGGTAATTTAAGTGTAGCTGAACTAGAAGCAAGTTTGAATTGTCTACTGAAATCAGCTCAGGCACATGCCTTTCAAAAGGAGTTGAAGACATTAAAAAACCAGGGAAATGTCAACAAAAATAGTGACTTAAAATCTCTTCATCCCTTTTTATGTGATGGTCTTATATATGTGGGCGGTAGATTAAGTTTAGCTACACACCTATCGTACCAACAAAGACATCCAATTATATTGCCAGCTAAACATAAGCTAACCGAATTGATTATACGTCACTATCATTATGTAAACTTACACGCAGGACCTCAAGCGCTATTAGCTGAAATAAGATTAAGGTTTTGGCCTATTTTTGGGAAAAATACTGTTAAAAAGATATTACATAAGTGTATTGTGTGTTTTAGGTGTAATCCTCGTATTGGTAACCAGATCATGGGAAGCTTACCGAGCGAAAGAATCACACCGAGCCGACCTTTTGCTATCACGGGAGTCGATTTTGCTGGACCGATTCCAACCAAAAGTGGGCCACTGAGGAGAGCTCCACTCGTGAAATCGTATTTATGTATTTTTGTTTGTTTTTCCACAAAGGCGGTTCATTTGGAATTAGTTTCGGATTTATCTAGCAATGCTTTTTTGAACAGTTTAAAGAGATTTATATCCCGTAGGGGAGAACCTGATAAGATCTTTTCCGATAACGCTAGCAACTTTCGGGGGGCCAGTAATAGGCTCAAGGAGCTGTATACCAGTTTGAGAGAGAACAACAACAAGATTCAAAATTATTTAGCTAACAGAGGTATTGAGTGGAGGTTCATAACCCCTCGAGCCCCTAGTCAGGGAGGGCTGTGGGAAGCTGCGGTCAAGTCAGCAAAGTTTCATTTGTATAGAGTCACTAGTAATTCTGCTTTAACCTTTGAACTTTTGTATACCTTAATTTGTCAGATTGAGGCCTGTCTAAATTCCCGTCCATTGACTTCCTTGTCTGATGACATCCACGATTACCAACCCCTCACCCCAAACCATTTCCTCATAGGCACTAAATCCTCTATCATTCCGGAGAGAGATGTCCGAGCCATACCAGACAACAGGCTGACCCAATATCAGAGAATCCATGCGCTAATGTTATCCTTTTGGTATAGATGGAAGCGAGAGTACTTGATGGAGCTACAAAAAAGGACGAAATGGCAAACCAGTAATCAACGGGCACTGCAAAAGGATGATCTGGTTATTCTGAAGGAAGATAATTTACCTCCACCATTATGGAAAATGGCGCGAGTTATATCTACACATCCCGGCGCGGATGGTGTAGTGCGAGTGGTTACCCTGAAAACCCCTCAAGGAATCTTTGTCAGGCCTATCACAAAGATATGTCTAATGCCTCTGGATCCGGAAGCTGAACCTGTGACGGACGCCCCGGACCCTTCAGTCAGTCCGGACACCCCGGACGACCATGATGAAACTTTTTAGGGTGAAAATATTTAAAAAAAGGACCCTTTAAAGATACCAATCCCAGGAACAACATGACAACCTATAAATTGATGATTGATTGCACCCCGCGCTGTGGTGCTTATATCGTGGACTGCACCTGGTGAAGATCCTAACCAATGGACTTAAAAAAAAGACAATTGTGTTGTGTTGGGTTGGGTTTTATTATAATATTATTTTGTGTTGGGTTGTGTTCTATTATAATAGTATTTTGTGTTAAGTTATTATTTAAATATGTAAAAAAAAAAAAAATTTTTTTTTGGTTAATTTAAGTTTATATAATTAGTTTAGGTTAATCACCTTAAAATTCAACTTGTGAATGTACATTTTTAAATAATAGTATAATAAGCAGTGCAGGATCATTTAGTTTTGGCTGCTAATTTATAATAGGTAAAATTATTTGTTAGTATTTGTACGGTATTTAGAGTTAGGATTTGTGTTTTTTTTTGCTTTTGCTTTGATTGTCTTCCCCTGTTTTTGTTATGTTTTCTTGAAGGGTTCCTAAATCGGTATGGGCGATTTAGTAACCCCGAGGCGGAAGCTATGTTAAAAATTGAGATACTACCAGCACCTATGGGTTGCTTGAGCAAGCTCCCAGACGTTGATATTTCGAATGGTGCGAGGTTTGGCTGGACGCTGAGTGTTCGCAGCCTGTTTTAACTACCAAGTACATACTATGGAGGAAGCCATTTTTTTTTGTAGATGCTTTCGAATGTCAAAATGTATAATCGTAGATTCTTTAAATGTGTGCAGGTTTTTATGTTATAAAAGTGCTAGCATCCCATTATTATTGCTTCTTCCCAACGCAAGTTTTAACAGTAAACAACTGCCAGTGTTTGGCCCGGTGTATTGACACCGTATTATAATACATTTATAACATGTCCAAGTGAAATAAACAGTGAAGTTTTTTGCAAGGATAATTATTTTATTTAAAAGGACCCCTATCAATTTTGAACAATGTGATATCAATAATAATCGAAATATCAATAATGGATAGTTACTTATGATCTATCCTAATATTATAAACGCAAAAATGCGCGAGTTTGTTTGTTACGCAATCACGCTTAAATCACTAAACCGATTTTAAAAATTCTTTCACCAATAGAAAGCTACATTATATGCGAGTAAAACAGGCTGTTTATAATGGTAAGCTCTGGCGTTATGAAAGTATAAATATTAATGTATTATATTTTTATACGTTTATTTTCAAATAAATTTCCTGACAAAAGCGAGTACCTAATTGCTAACGTCAGACGGTTGCCGTGGAAACGATGTTGATATATTTCCGTTAGTTAATATCTATCTATCTATATAAATAAAAATGAATCGCCGAAATGTATGTACGCGCTTACCTTAATTCTTTTTTTGTGTTCGTTATTGTTAGAACAAGGTTTGTATAAAACTACTGGTGAGCTCTGGCATTATGAAATTTATATTAAAATATTGCAATAGGTGGCACGCGAGCTGTTTGAAAACTGAATGTACCGAGAATTAATGTATGAAATGCGGGAGGAGTAGTGGGGGAAGGGGGGAGCAGAACTCGGCTAGGGGATTCGCAGGAGGGGGAGGGGAACTTGGGAGGGCGGAGGGGAACTTGTGAGGGGGGGTTCGCAGGACGGGGGAAGGGGGGGAGTGGAGTGGGGAGAGAAATTATGGAGGAGGCAGAGTGGGATCGCGAGAGGGGAAGGGGACGCGGAAGAGGAAGGGGAGGCGGAAGGGGAACGGTACAAATGGGAAAGGACACGCAGGGAGAAACAATTTCTTTATGAAATGGAATAGCAACGCATGCCGGGTACCAGAAGTTATTTTATAAAGGAGGCGTCGCACCCAATCCTGGATTTTTTAAATTTATTTATCGGCTCACCAACAGAATACATCACATAATTGTTAAACGTACATATATACACATATACCTGCACACCCACATATACATGCAATTGTAAGTGAATAATGCAATAATTACAAAGTGACTAAGTGAGGAGATCGTCAGGAATATGCAAGTATAATCCTTCTGAGGGTATGTAGCTATTGAATTCGAAGATATATCCAAGTGGATGCGAACATTCTTAGAATTAGAATTGAAAGATGCTTTGGCATTTTTTGGTGCCGAAGACAGAAAAAAATAAAACGTTGGTGTGTGTAAAAGTCGTGTAGGATTTATACACAATGGATATTTGACATTTCAAACATATAAGGAATTAAAAATTTTTTTTTTCACTTTTTGCAAATTCACTTTGTGGCACCATTTTTTTCATTAAATAATTAAAAACACTTTGTTTTTACCACGATAATCTTTATTTAAAAAGTCAACATGTTTCAAGAACGATGTGCTCTTCGTCAGGACATTATATGTACTAAAACTAAATGATCAAATATAGAAAGACAGACGTGGGTAGAAATGGAAGTAGTGGGGGAGGAGAGAGGTGGAAAGAGGAGGTGCGTAGAACATAGGAGGTGCTTAGGTACCCTATCTTAAACATATATTCTTACGAATTAGAAACTTCTTATCAACGAAAAATCTATACTCAATATACTACGCACTAGTACAGTCTATTCTTCAGTATGCCATTATCAGTTGGGGAGCAGCTTACAAAACTAGTTTTGCCCCCATAGAAATTGTTCAAAGACTCATTATAAAAATTATACTAAAAAAACCTCCAGACTTCCCCACTGAACGCATATTCGAAGAGTTCAAAGTTCCAACATTTAAAAACTTATTTGTGAAAAATTCAATCATACAAATTATAAAAGAAAAAGATAAATTCTCATTCATAACTGAAAATCGTACAAGACTTACACATGTATTTGTATGCCCCAAACTAAACACGTCTTTTGCCCAACACCATTATACACACCAAGGAAAATACTTCTTTAATAACCTTCCAGTAGAAATCAGAAGCATTAATGACAAATTACAATTGTTGAACTCCATCAAAAAACATTTTAGAGAAATCACCAACGGGAAAATTGCTGCTTCCCTCATCACCACATAAATGTCACACTAAAAATTATACCTATTTTACTTATTACTGAATATATGTGGATGATTTTACCTTTTAGTTAAAGGATCTTGATTGCGATATGATTAAACTGTGTTTTAACGGTGTATGTATATTAACTGTGAATCTGTGCATATATTATGTAAAACACCTGACTGTATAAATTGTAAATATTTAAAATGTATCCACAAGCTCCTCCATCCACAAGCAAATGCTTTTAATGGAGGAAAAGTAACACTGTAACATGTTCCATTTTTTAAGATAAATAAAATTATAAAAAAAAATATATATATTTCCATTGTAATTTTTTGTCTTTGTTTTTCTAAACACCCCCCTTTCCACCTCTCCCCCCCCCCCCTTGTTGATCTTCTAAGCACCTCCTCTTTCGACCTCTCTCCTCCCCCACTACTTCCATTTCTTCCCACGCCTGTCTTTCTATATTTGATCATTTAGTTTTAGTACATATAATGTCTTGATGAAGAGAGCATCGTTCTTGAAACATGTTGACTTTTTAAATAAAGATTATTGTGGTAAAAACAAAATGTTTTTAATTATTTCATTAAAAAAATTAATGTCCTTTACGGAGCAGGTGAACTCCTAGTTCACGCTAAGATAAGATTACGCAACTAAAAACGATCATTTTCATTCCCAGGAGGAGCATTGGTTTTGATGGGAAATATAAAACACCGTTCCAAAAATATTCAAAATTTCATTTTTTTACAATAGTTCCACACAGGAGGCCCCGAAAAATAATTCCCCCTCAGGACCTACGCCATCTTTGGAAGGAGAGCATATTCTGGGAAGAAAAAAGGTATGAGGGGTGGGTAGGATTTGGGGTCAGTGTATCGGACGGACTAATGATTCCATCCCTCCCACTGCGGAGTAAGGTGATGTTCCGAGAGAGCCCTGCTGAAGAAGTCAAAAGGTAACTTCAACCAGCCTCTCCCGATCTGGCCTGCCATACAGTTAGTGGACAGCCGCATCTGCTGCCAAGACCCGGACAAACCTTACCCCATAAACCAGGGCTAAGTCACCAAACGCAGCGAACCACTTGGGGTGACCTATGGCAGAGATGTTGGTAATCCAATAAATGGTTCCCGTTGCGGCGGTACCCATAATCGCCTCCCAAATTGGTACTCAATTAACAGAATTTAGTACCGGTACTCACTGATGAAACGAATACTTAATAACTTTTTCTCCTACGCTTCCTGCAGTTGTCCAGTTTCCAGTAACAATACACAGACTGCAAATACGTACACATTCTACCAAATATATATATTTTTACTCCAGGGCCTGTCATTTTTGGAGATTTCATGTGGATGGTATTTTAGGTGACATATGATTCTCAGTTTAGTCAATGACATACAGGATGTCCCAAAAGAAAGTATGTATTTAGTGGATCGATTTAAAAAAAAGTAAGGGTTCTATCGAAAAAATGCTTGTTAAATACTAAAATACACAATTTGGGAATTTATTTCTTAAAAATAATATCCTCCAAATGTAAACCCTCGCGTTCGCGGTATTAAGAGTGAATTTTTTTATGACGGCTCGCCAGGTAGGCTTCATGATGGGTGCCATTTTGTGAAGGATATTTTCTTTTAATTGGAAAATAGGGAAGTCGGATTTTTGGCGAACACTTTAGATTTGAGATAACCCCACAGGAAAAAGTCCATAGGGGTTAAGTCAGGATCACGAGGAGGCCAATTTATGTCACCTCTCCTGGGGATCAATTTGCCAGGGAAAATTTCATGAACTTGTGGCAGAGACGTATTGGACGGATGTAATGTTACTCCTCTTGCTGGAACCATGTTCTTTGGTTATAGCCAGTAAGTTTGTAGGGTGCAGCATTAGATCTTTATGCAAAATGCTGTGTAACGATGATCTATGCACATTTAAAGCACTTGCACGCTTCCGAATCGAAAAGTTTGAGTCGTCACAAAAAGACTGATACACACTCTCTACGTTTTCTACCGTTCTCGATGACCTTGGTTGCCCGGATTTTGGTTTTGCCAGTGTTGTACCGATCTCTTCAAACTTTTTGACCCATTTTAGAATGTAAGGAATGCTTGACGCATCATTGAATTGACGAAACCTCAAATATTGCAGAATCTTCTACGCGCTACAGTCGCCGAATCACCATTTTTGTAAAACTCACGCACGCACAACGCGCGGGTGCTCCCGAGAAATGCTTCATAGCGACTAAATTCCCAAGAGCCAGACTACTGATTGACATACCCCCCGTGCCCCTCGGAAAAGTATATACTTTCTTTTGGGACACCCTGTATTATTCTAAAGACTTTAAAATTGTAATTTATGTTTTCATAATTTTTATTTTCTCTGTACTTCTGTAAAATTCTTAATTTCATTTTATATAATTGTAAAAATGTAACTAATAACTCACTATAATATGATCTGTAATGTAATGAACCCGTTAGACAAACTGCTAAAAAGTAGTTTATCGGGACATTTTGTCTTATATTTGTAAAGTGTGTAATTCCCAAAGGCAAATGCGGAGGAGCTCCAAATAAAAGGACACGACCGACTCCTTCCCACTCCCAACATAACACAAATACACACGTATGTATATATTTTTCCACTGGTAGAACTCAGTTGCTTTGTGGAGCTAAGCGAAACATGCAGTTTTTAGTAGGGTTTTTTACATAACAATTTTTCCCTACCGACAAAACACATGACCTCTAAAAGGCCTTGTGCGCACTAGCTGCTAGCCGCGTAGGCGGTCAACCGCGCGGCCAGCCGCATTTTCATTTTAGTATGAAATTTTTCGGCGGTTGGGTGCGTACGGATATGAGCGGTTGCATACTAAAATAAAAACGCGGCTGGCCGCGCGGTTGACCGCCTACGCGGCTAGCCGCTAGTGCGCACAAGGCGTCTATAACAGCCAGGTACTATTTTTAAATACCCACATGAGGTAAAAATTGCAAGGCGCATATGACGCCGTTCTATTTGTATAAGGAACACTAACTTTAAATTCAGTAAACTTAAATGATTCATCTCTTCAAGATACATAAGAATCTATAAAATGAAAAAAAAAGTAAAGTGTGTAAAATAAATAAATAAAATAATGGAAATGAAGGAGTGAACCTGGGTCTTGAAGGGACCCAAGTTGTAGAAGGGTGGAAACGAGCTGTTGAACTCAGGAACGAGTAGAAGCGACCCGGTCCCTTGTGACAAATGTTAATCGTGCACAAATGGAAGCACGTTTGGCGTATTTCCCGACTGTGCACGTTGCCGAAGAAATCCTCGGAGCATCTTCCATTAAATTACCGGTAAAACAAGAGGAGCATTCCCGCCCGACGCCTGTGAAGATAGGAAAATCTATCAGGCGGACCGTCACCCGTTTCTGCATAGAGTCAAGAGTTTTTAAGGTGTTTTGGGGCTCCACACCCAGAGGTGGCTGCCAAATTCAACCATGGGGTGTATTTGCAATTTGTACAGGGTTACACTTTTGTATAATACATTTGCACAGATATCGAAATCGAACAAATACAGTTTAGATTAGCTAGCCAAGTGGGTCATACACATGATGTAAGAATTAACGGAATTTATCGCTTACCAGTTATCACACAGTTCTAAAAGTTAACTCTTTTCCGGAAATCTAAAGGAAACTCTTCAATGCCAAAAACGATTCTAAAGTAAAAATCTTTCGTTACCTCCTTATATAAAGTTCTCAAAGCGTTTTAAGACCGAGCCAGTCCCGAATCGGAAAATCTTAGAAATTACACACTCGATGGCCCTCCACACCTCTTGAAAAAGTTTAATGAAATATGCGATTCAATAGAAGATTTTCAAGAATATTTGAGGGTCGTTGATAAAAAGAAGCTATTTATTTTTTCGTTATTTGTTTTTGGGGTGTTATGCCGTGTTGCGCTACCTCCTTCTTTAGCCAACGTTTCGGACATCGTTGCAGTGACCATCATCAGGGCAGATCCGGCAGATCCGGTAGATGTGTGATCTGCCGGATCTGCCCTGATGATGGACACTGCAACGATATCCGAAACGTTGGCTCAAGAAGGAGGTAGCGCAACACGGCATAACACCCCAAAAACAAATAACGAAAATGCTTTTGGCAATCTTAAAACTTATCTGAGCTATTTATTTAACGCCCAGAGGTCTTTTACATGATTGGTAGTACAATTTTAACGTGACAGATAATTTTGAAACTTAATAAAGAAATAATAAAAATACATTACGTAAAAAATAGAAAGAAATTTAAAAATAAAATTACATTCGATAAAAAATAGAAAGGATAAAAATAGATAGGTTTACAAAAATACGTTAAATAGAGGGAGAGGGAGGGGGGGAGGTGGAGGAGGCGGAGTGGGAACCCCCCTTACACCATGCGAGCGAAGCCGCGGGAAAAAGCTAGTGAAGAATAAAGTTAAAAATTATTTTCGGAAGGCAAACCACCTGCGTAAAAATAACATAAAATAAACGTAATAACCTCCGTAAGTAAGGTAAGTATGGCCCTGTATATTTTCTGCCTGTATGGAGTATAAATAAAACAATATTATGTATGTATATTTTTAAGCAGCATCGCGTTCATCGTGCATGTAGTTTCGTATCGGTGATCGATGAACCGGTGGATGCAACTTTTAGCCATAAGTTGTTATAATGGTCTGTCTATTTTGTAGTTGGAAGAAAAATTGTAGAAATATATCATACGTTTGTACAGCAATTTTTCACAAAAACGACGCTATACAAATCAGTCAAATATTATTATTATTATAATCATCATAAACTAGCACTTAAAATCCCGCTCA
The DNA here is from genome assembly GCA_929108145.2 of Limnephilus rhombicus. Classification (NCBI taxonomy): domain Eukaryota; kingdom Metazoa; phylum Arthropoda; class Insecta; order Trichoptera; family Limnephilidae; genus Limnephilus; species Limnephilus rhombicus. Next base: position 32,973,252 of record OV815287.1, read on the forward strand.
GTAGGTTTTAGCTGCGACGCCCTGCAGGCGGCTTTTAGTTCGGCTTCCCAGTTTGAGCGTTGGCGACCATTTTATAAATCCAATAGGAACTGGTTCCAAAAATAGCCAGTTTCTTGGATCTACTGTGATCCAGTGGGCTTATAGTTCGGCTTCGCCCAGTTTAAGTGTCATTGTTCATTTTATAAATCCGATAGGAACTGGTTACAAAAATAGCCAGTTCCGCGGATCCAATGTGGTCCAGTGACAACTAGTCACCGTGACAAAGTAACCGTGACAGGCGATGACGTCATATGTGATATATAGTCGCGTGTGCGTGATACAATTCACATTCACAACTCGTCAAGTATTACTGTCAATCATTCCATATCCGGAAAGATAATGATTACATTCTATAAATCCGTAGACCTTATACCTAGGGGGGAAACATCCTATTGCGAGCTGCTGAAGGAAGTGGAGACATCTTTTGACGAATTCTTGAACGCGAAATCGAATTACAACGGTAGCTTTGCTTGTAATTTCACGTACACGGATGTTTCTATGGTGCGGCGGATAAGGCCCGGCAGCAGACATGCATTTACTTTACTTATGTAGTGGTTTTTTGGTAATCGAAAATCGAAATGTGTTTTTATTATTTTATTTTTATTTATAATTATAATTCCGACTCTGTGGTGTTTTGAAATATTCCGTAATAGATATTTTTTAAGAAGGATTTGCGCTCACAATACAGAGTTGGTAGAATGCATATTTTTGTGGTAAACGGTAGGTATTTGATTACTAAGACGCATAAAATCTTGGATCATAAAGCAGTTCATACCGTTTTCTTGTGGTGATATCTGGACCTGAGTAGTTGGCTAACATTTTTTGAGATCGTAGTTTCTACTTTCTACGTTAGTTAATTGGGGAAGGAACGAGAAGCAAAGGAGAAAGGTTGGGTTTCATATGATTATTAAGACCTGCAAACATATATTTATATACTAGAAATGTTTCTGTATTACGACGGGTGATGTTTACAGATTGAAATTGTACAAAATAGGCTTGATAAGAATAATAATTATATATTGGGATTCGGTGTTTATGTTAGAGTTTTAGTTTAGTTAGATACTCGTGAAAGATGAATTGTCTTTGTGCTGTCGTTAGTATGTAGTATGTAGTTTAGGTATATTGTAGTGTTGGTTGGTTATAGTTCTAGTGGTGTGATTGTGTTGTTGGAGTGTTTTTGTTGTAGGTATTTATCAAGAAATGTAATAGCATAAATTTTAAATGGAGTTGACGCATATTTAAGGCATTATATGTACTCGATGAATAGACGAATCGAGGAGTATCTTGTCGGTCTCTTGTTGATCACACCTATTATCGATGATTATTGATACATGATTTCATATGTTCCCTTACGATAAGCCGATAAGCACATTGTTGAATGATTTATCAAACTCAGTAGGTAATCATGTAATCAACAAATATAGTAATATTAATGTATTATTACAAACAGCTGGAATTGAATCGACAATCTCCAGTCAAAATATCAAAGGAGTGAACTATTTTCCACTTATCCAAGACCGGTTACCAGATGCGTCAATTCGACAAATGCGTCAATTTTTCACCCTGCTATAGAGGGTTCAATTCCTCTTCTAGCACTATTTATAGCAAAGGAAGAATTCTGCTTATTATGATGGCAGTAGGTCGATTCAAATATATTTAGGTTATTCGTAGCCCGGGAATGTAAAACAACCGAATGCATAAAATTACAGAGTGATAAAAGTTTAATAAAATACAGTTTAAAAAATAATTTAAAAAATTAAAGTTTTTTCGTACATAGCTTTTTTTCTTCGTATATAAGTACGACACATACACCTATCGCATATTGTATATCCAGGAGTGACTGACGTACGAAACCATCCCTCCCACTGCGGTGCAAGACGATATTCCGAGAGAGTACAGCTGGAGTACAAAGGGACTCCCTATTCTCTCCCGATTCGGCCATGCAGGTGGTGGGCAGACGCATCCGCCGATAAGTCCCGGACAAACCTCACCCCATGAACCCAGGCACACCTGCAAAGTCACCAAAAGTAGCGAACCCCTTGAGGTGACGTATGGCAGAGGTATTGGTTATCCAATAAGTGGTTCCCGGGACGGCGGTACCCATACCCGCCTGCCAAATGTCGAGAGAGCTTGACTGGAGAGGTCAAAGGTCAACTAGTGACCAGACAACTCGGTATCAGGCAACTTCAACACCTCCTTTGAAAAGACATTAAAAGTGACAAAAAAAAAAATTATTTCTTAAACTGTATTTCTTTAATTAATTAAAATTTTTAAGTAAAGAAAAAATAAATAAACTCTGAATCCCAGATTCCTACCCGACCCCATACTTGTTTCATTCCCAGAACGTCTTCTCCTTTTACGGGTTTCTTTTGGTATTCAATCTTATCTAAGATTTCAATTAATTATGTACATAATTACCATGAACACGTAACGTTTTCACTTTATCAAAATTGCTAAAATCAAAGTAGGTCAGCCCAAAGATGAATAATTCAGATTTGCATTAAATCATTTTTACACTAACGAAGGCAGTGGATTAGACCAGATCAAACAGCTTCGATTTGATCAAAGTATGTTTAATAATAATAATAGCGATGTCTTCGGTGAAATCCAAAAAAACTCTTTTGTAACCTACGCGTAAATTTAAGATCGGATGGTTCGTAGTTATTATTTTTAAAAATTATTTATTAACTAAGATAATTAATTTAATATATACAATTCCTTTTTTTTTTGCACCAACCACCTCACTAGGCTGAACCTGATACGAGGTGGAAGGAATTGAACTAACTAACTAACCATCACGCCGTTTCCCCGCAGAGGTAGGCAGAGAGGATGGACAACCCAAACAACTCGGTCTTGGCACACACTCTTTGCCTCATTCATATCCGTACATCGTCTCATACACACTTTCCTATTATTCTGACTCTTGACATGTCTTCATGTCTTCCTCGGGCGTCCCCTACTTCTTCGACCATTCACATTTGCGTAATATATTCTTCTTACACTACTTTCTTTGTTCATTTGCTCTACATGCCCAAATCATCTGAGATGCGAAATCATGCCCAAATCCTTGCATTCTTTGCGGATCTCCACATTTTTCACGCGATCATACATATGGTTTTACCACACATACGCCTCAGGGATCTCATTTCAACAGCTTTCAGTCTACTTTCATCCTTCCTCTGCTGGTTCCATGCCTCACTGCCATACACAAGGGTAGGTACCAGGACTGCATTGTGGACAGCAAGCTTCGCTTCTTTCTATCAGCCTTCCCATTTCTCGTAAACATACTACCCAGATACACAAACTCACCCACCTGCTTCAAGTCTTCGCCATTCACAACTAGGAATTGAATATAATTTTAATCGCCGAAAGGAAATGAGAAGAATAACTAAAATGAGATATATAAATAGAAATGAAACAAATAAAATGGAAAAGAAATGAAAGAAAGGAATAAAGATAAATTAGAAGAAAAGATAAAATACAGGAGTGGAGTGTGTTATTATAATATTGTAGAAGTTATCTGTCCGCAGTATGCCGTTATTGACTATCCGTGTGTGAAGTTTGTGGTTTGCCATTTTTAGCCAGGTGAATTTCTTGTGAAGGACCGGTAGTAAGTGCTCAAAAAGAAGAAAGGGAGATATGTAAATACTAATGTTAGAGGGGCACTCTAATATTAAAAACGATTATATTTAAGCGAAAATTGTGAAAATGTTTAATAAAACATGATTCGTTTAAAATAGAGCAAAAAATTCGCGGGAAATGCCTTAAGGCTCTGCAACCGGGCCCGAAAAGAAGAAGACGGAGAGATACGAAATTACGAATGTTAGAGGAGAGCGCTAACATTTACAGCGACAAAATTGGTGCGAAAATTGCGAAAATGTTTAATAAAACACGAATCGTTTAAAATAGAGCAAAAATCTCGCCGGCATTATTAAACAGCATTTAAAGAAACACTGTGAATTTTTTCATACATATAACTTGTAAAATAACTGAAACAAACGTGTTGATAATAATTTTTGGAGCATACTTTGCGATTTTTTTCTATCGAGGGAATTTTATAATATAATTTGCGTTTCGGCGCCGGCAAAGTCTAGATATTATCTTCAAGAATAACATTTATTTTTTTAAGAGCTTTAAAACTTACCGTGATTAAAGGAAATATGTAATAAATCGGTACAAATCCGGGTTGCGGGCCCTTAAGAGCCATTAAACCAGCGGCCGAGAATTTAAATTTCCTCGAACGATGCGATCGGACAGGGCGGTTCCGATGATAAAGAATAATTATTCTCCATACCACCATTTTAACAGAATAACTCAATATCGATTTTATTTCTTTCAAAATTTGTTTCGATATACATATGTATACCTACATTTAAAATGCTCAAACTCGTGATGATAAAACTATTAAAATAATGTCCTTTTTGTAATTATTTTTTGATCAAAGTATTTATAATTTTTCAATAATGTCTAAGCAAAATAAGAATGCATTTTTTTTAAATATTAATTTGTAAGACCGTAAATGAATAGACAAACAAAAGTATTTTCGTCACGAAACAAGGGCGAAAAAAGAAGTCTTTTGAAATCAATTTATACATTTTTGTGGAAAAGAGTCATTACGTCTAAAATTTGATTTAAAAATGACATATTTCCGGTTTTGCCTGGTTATTCCGTCTTAAATAGCGTTTAAAGAAACACTATGATTTTTTTCATACATACAATTTGTAAAATAAAAGAAAAAAACGTGATTATAATAATTTTTAGAGCAAACTTACAATTATTTGACCAATGAACGCGATGCTGCGTAAAAATGTACACATATTGTTTTATTATAATCTGTACAGAAAATACACGGGATCATACTCACCTGGGAGGTCACTTGAGATTAACGATTAACAATGCCATTCAAAGATATAAATTGATTCTCCCTGCATGTCCTTTCCCGTGCGTCCCCGTTCCCTTCCACCTTCCCCGCCTTCTCTTCCCTCTCCGCGAATCCTACCTCCCCCGTTCCACTTCCCTCTGCCTTTCCTCCCTGCCGCTAAAATATATGAAATACACACATTTTCATTTATACAAATTTCATAACGCCAGAGCTTACCATTATATAAAGCCACAATGTTAATCTGATGTATGAGCTATATTATTGTAAAGTTTCATTAAAATCCAATCAGTAGTTTTTGCGTGAAAGAGTAACAAATACACACACATCCATACAAAATTTCGCGTTCATAATATTAGTAATATTGTATTTTTCCTTTGGAGGGGTGTAGACATACGTTCACCGTTTATCCCATTTTCGACTGTTGACATTTATTGTGTAAGAAAGAGGGGCATCATTATATGTTTAAGAACAAAAGCAAAACAATCAGCGCATTGACATTCGATGTTTTTGAGTTTTTTGAATTCACTCAGTATTCAATATTATACTTATCACAATATTCCTGCAGCTCTTTCAAAAGATGAGAATTCGTTCCATACAAAATGCATGAGAAAAAGAATTTTCAACATAATTATTTTTTTCGTGAATTTTTGCGATGTTTTAATAGCCATTCTGCTACTCGGGGCGGAGACAAATCCAACAAATTAAAGATCATAAAAATCGGTCCAGATGTTCTCGATTTATAAATGGTGTAGGTAACTAACCCGGCTTTGTTTTATATATTAAGTCACTTGCTTTGGGTTAGCATTTATATGTCTTAGTCATAAGTCACTAGCTATAAAGTCTTAGATGTAAGTCACTAGTTATAACAGTAAATCTTAGTTGTAAGCCAGTAATATTAATTCCTTTAAATACTTATTTGTACAGCGCCCTTGAGGTGATATTTCACAAAAACTGGCGCTATATAAATTAGCCAAATATTTTTATTATTATTATTATTAAGATTTAGAGAAATTTATGAATGCTTAACTATTTTTCTTGCAGACAGGTAATATTAACTGAAAGACAAATAACTTATTAAATCATGCAAATCATCATTGAAGATTTATCGTCATTACAATAGACAAAGGGACTTCATTTCGCATTCTGTTTCACCATCAAAGGATTGTGTATGTTCTGTGTGTCTCGCTTGTGGCATGTTATGGCACCTGTCACACATGTTGATATGCAGGTGGCTGATTTGCTCGTATATTGTCAAATCATGACACTTCCTAGAATTAAAAATACAGAAAACGCTCGTTTTAATGTCATAACAAAGGCAATAAACTGATCGGTCAGTGGCTAAGTTGGCATCGCGTCTGGATGCCATCCAGGCGTTGCGTGTTCGATTCTTCGGCTGGCTAAGTTCTCCATCACAACTCAAGCAACATTTTTCGCTTATTGTGGTAGTAGGAGATTTTCAATCAGGTTTTTCGTAATTTGTTTTGTTATAGGTAACGTTTTCTTAAAAAAAATTTTCCTTAAAAAAATTAAATAGAAATTTTGTTTAAAATTGTGATGTACCTACTGTGGTTTTCTCTCATGAATCTCAGATGATCGGAGTTTTGAATGATTGGGGGAAGTCCCCTAGCGCCGAATGGCAGGTAAGTAGTACCGAAAGAATACGAAACCTATAACAAATAAGCGAACGAAAACGGTCATTCGGTATGCTTGGTGTAACTGTAAGTGACCAGCTAAGGTACGGGGGCTCCATCGAAACCAGAGTTAAGTTAGCCTCTCAGAAACTGGGCCCGCAGATACTTTAATAGTACACAACTGCTAACCCTGTACAAATCGCAAGTGCGCCCCACGGTTGAATTTGGCAGCCACCTCTGGTCTGGAGCTCCAAAATACCTAAAAAAAACCTTGACTCTGTACAGAAACGGGCGGTCCGTTTGATAGATTCTCCCATCTTAACAGACGGACTGCAATCTTTAGAGCACAGGCGTCAGGTGGGAATGCTGTCCTTGTTCTACCGGTATTACAATAGAAGATGATCCGAGGAACTATCGTCATTGATCCCCTCGGCACCGGTGCATAGTCGGGAAACACGCCAAACATGCGCCCAACATTTGTACACGGTTGACATTACTCACATGAGAACGGGTCGTTTCTATGACTCGTTCTTGAGTTCAACGGCTCGGCTGTTTAACGATATGCCGGCATCTGTGTTTCCTCCCTCCTACAGCATGGGTCTCTTCAAGACCCGTGTTCACTCCTTCCTTTCCTCAAAAAGACCCTCCACACAGCAACAGCGCTCTTGAGGCGATTTTTCGCAAAAACAGCGCTATATAAGTAGTCCAAATTTATTATTATTATTATCTCCAAAGATGACATAGGCCATGAGGGAAGTTATTTTCCTCAGGGCCTCCTGTGTGGAGTTAATGTAAAAAAAAAAAATTGTCGTGGCAAAGAAATGGACAGAGCTAGTTAGGCCGAGAGAGGCGCGGCAGAAGTTAGTCATGGTCGTAGCTCCCGTGAGAGCCGTCGAACTGATTTTGCGCGGGAACGTGCATACAAGAAAATACTGGTTGTTGCAAAATTTACGTGAGGTGATATTCCTAGTAGAGTTTAATTTGTCTTTGGTGGGTATTTTTACAATTTTATTGCTTAAAACTTGTATTAAATAAGTATGTTTAATTTTATTCTTTTGTTAATTTTGTTCTATGAGCCCCTAGGACCGAACAGTGTTTTTTCCCCTATGACCAAACAATTATTTTTCCGCGATTATTTATTATAAATAATATTAAAGGTTCCATTTAATATTTCAGATAATCTTATACTCGTATCTTAAATAATGGAGAGGGCGAAAAAAGGTGACTGGCAACCCGATAATTTAAAAGCTGCAATTGAAAAAGTAACTATGGGAAAGATATCCCTAAGAGAAGCTATTTCAAGATACCGTATTCCCACTACTACTTTATATGATAAACTGAAACTTATAAGAAGTAGAATTAAAACCTATCTTAGGGAGGTTCACTTAAACCTTTTCGTCGGAATATGAGAATGTCTTAGAAACACATAATAAGTGCCATTTTATAAGTATGTTCGGTACCAGATGTCACAGAATGATAAATCAAAAATAGATGCCAATGATTAGCTTTTGTTTTCACTTTGAATTTGTATTCTGTTGATTGTTAGTTAATATCTTTAGATTTTTTTTTATAAAAAGAAAGACAAACATTCCCGGATTACGAATAACCCAACAATGTTTGAAAACCTCCTACTACCACCACGGAAAGTCGAAAATGTTGCTTGTGTTATGATGGAGGACTTAGCCAGCCGAGGAATCGAACACGCGACGCCCAGGTGGGACCCAAGCGCTATGCCCACTCAACCACTGACCGGTCTATGATTGTTGTGTACCCAATAAGATGTAATAAATAAATACAAATTCATTCGTTTTTTTAATGTCTCCCAAGCTTAGGTGTTCGGCACTGCGGGACTTCCCCCGACGAGGTTCTTCTGGTTACGAACGCGATCGTTGGTTTATACTGAATATTTAACTGGACCAAACGTACGTTCTAATAGGCGCTTCTGAAGCAAGGGAACTCGTTACTGAATTACGGCTATTTCCGTAACCGTTAAGGTATTACACACGAATGAGAACAGTTGACACTCTCCTATAGTACCTACTATTTTACTGACATTTATTGAGACACCTCCAATCTACATAAAAATACCTTTACCATCGACGTCTGTTGAAGAACATAGAAAACTATGTATATACGAAACCACAATCCTAGTGGTTTAAAACAACGTAGCTATCCACAGATTTGTTTCACTTAGGGCCCGTATATCAGTTGGTCTAAAGCTCGGCTTTGACGGAATGTGGAGCACAGCATGGCTTAGCACACAATCTGTGATGTCATCCCTTATGGTTAAACGTCACGTTCGTTATAATCTACGCATTCACAGATGGCGCCAATTAAATTATTTTAGGTTTTAATATTTTTTGCACGTTTTGCTTTAAAATATTGAGGTGAATTAATTGTTTGCCCCCGCACATATTTAATATGAATATAAATAAATAGTTTTGTCCAAACAAACCCAAATCTTTCAAGAAAGGCTGAAAAATTTAATTTTGTATCGGTGACTCAATCCAATATTGTATTTTTCAGCCTTCCTTGAAAGATTTGGGTTTGTTTATGGACAAAACTATTTATTTACATTCATATTAAATATGTACAGGCGCAAACAATTAATTCACCCCAATATTTTAAAGCAAAACGTCCAAAAAGTATTAAAAACATAAAATAATTTAATTGGCGCCATCTATGAATGCGTAGATTATAACGTACGTGACGTTAAACCTTATCAAATCTAACAACTCATGGTAAATTTATTCCTAAAATGTAATTTATGTACGTAGCAGATAGATATTCGAACCATTGTCTCACTCTGACAGATGTGTTACCGCCAATAGCTCCACCGCGTCTAGCAAAGGAACTTTTCTGCGGCGTTCCACGGCTTAAGTGGCTGATTTCGTTGGTTTAAGCGATGAATGTCGTCCATAGCAAAGACTGATGATATACAGGCCCTCAGGCCTCTGTCACAATGTTGCAGATCCAGGGCAGTAGAACCTGCGTTAAAAAGTAAACTTCACTACCGTTCATAGGGCTGCTGCCATTTTGGGACTTTTATACTTAGGTTTTGTGTTAATAATAATAATATTAATAAAAACATTTATTCATCAATAGATTTTAAACTACTGTCTATCTGAGTGCTATATATAAGCTTTTTATTGCCATCGGGAGATCGCGATATTTGAAAATGTTGACGACGGCATTTAATTTCATGAACATAATATTTTTTTGAACATTTATTTTTTATTACCATTTTACTAGTTGATTTTTGATACAGATCCCCACTACAATAATTATAGTGTTATAAACAAGGATTCTAATTTTAATTTTTTTTTTTGGCAGAGTCGTGCAAATATTCACGTATTAACCGCAGAACAAAAAAACTGTCCTAACGTTGAAACTTTTAAAAACCCTTATCAGACTATTTTAGATTGATTATCAATTAGTACCTCGGCTTTCCTTATTGCTCGATGGAAAAGCGGTGGCCGAGTGATTTGAATTTTGACCCTTTGCTTACATGGCAAGTGCCTCCTGGGTTCGCATCCCAGAGGTGCCAATATCTTTTTCTGATTTTTCTGTCTCCACATTTTCGATTGTGTTTCGCTAATATTGTCTTAATTTAATTAAATATTATAATTTGAGATTTTACTCATAAAGTTAAAAATTAAAAATAAGTATTTTTTAAATTTTTAACTTTAACCCAATCTCAGAGACCAACAGTAACCCGACATATGGATCAGGTCGAAATACATATGTAATATGTATACAATACATTCTCAATGCTCGAACACCAGCAAAACAGTGGATACTCCGTTCATTCCGCGTCCACGACGCAGGAACGAGTGTAATATTTTTGATATTCACGCATGTGCGTTTAGTCAAGCCTGCCAAGGTTGAAATAAGGCCGAATACGGATTCCATTGGAGCATCCAACGCGCAAAAAACGACTTTAATGCTTATAGGCATAGTGCACAGAATAGCTTATCCGAAGCGAGCGGACTTAGTGCCATTAGTGATTTGTTTGCCTGACCACCTTTCAACAGTGATTTGTTATCTTGAATAGCCGAATCCGATTTATACGGATGGACGGACGTCCATGGACGGACCGCGCTTGGCAACTATAATGTATCACATAGGTAAATATATCGCACTGATATCAGAAAACACCTATAAAAAGCTCTCACCATAATGAGGTAGCTTTTAACGGCAGTTAATTGCGCGAGCACTTCGCACTGCGGCGTGTCAGAGCTTTCAGAGAGCTTCCTCTGTCTCCGCCGTAAGCCTCTTAGGGGGGTGTAACGGACGTCACCCTCACACCCTCCCCCTCCACACAACATCTCCCGCCTCAACTTCCGCCAACCCCCGCAGTCTGTCTTGCCAAGAGAGACCCATTACGTATTCTGTTTGTAGAACATCGCTAAGAGATATTGAATGCTTGGTGACATTAGGTCTACCGATGGAGTGGTTTTAAATTTTTCCGGTTGGGAATAGAATATACTTACATGAGTGAACGAACTAAGTTTTTTATTATTGCGGTATACAGTAAACTGTCTCAGTGGACAGTGGGAGAAACCACATACATAAAATAGAGCTATGAAAACATCGCGTTAGGGGCGATTCCGCTATAGACGATTCTTGACATTAATTTTTAAATCGCAGTATTTTTTACTTTTTTTGATATCAGTGCAAAGAAGAAAGTCAATATTTGACAATAAAAAAAAATTGGATTTCACTTCATATTGAAATTTTTGGCGCGCTTGAATTTCGCATTTCGCAATTTACATATCGATTGAAGAATCGATATGTAAATTGCAAAATCACACCGTGCAACACTGGCGCAAAACAGCTGTTACCGATAGTTTGAGGTTATATTTTACTGCTAAACGTGTAGTGACAATATTTATTCATATCTATGTGTCAAAAGATGTAAGTACTTTTTGTTATTTTTTAAGCATCATTGACTACAAGAAGTCACTGTTAGCTTGTTGCACCCGCGATGCAAAAAGATATAAATGTTTGTGTTGTTCACAGAAATAAAGTAGTAACGTTTTGAAACTTTGTAAAAGAAAGAAGAAATCAAAGGCAAACTTAAATCAATCGTTCTTAAGAGTATAATGTTAGCTGAATTGAAATAAACGTTGACTCAAATTGGTTGCACCCGCGATGTGATGTTAGAATCGCGGGTGCAACTCTTTGGCAACTACCCTTATTGTGTCATTTATCGTATATTTTATTGTTTTGTTCTGTCTTGAATAATAATATACGCTGTGTATGAATGGTAATTTATATTTAAAAAGGGTTTTTTATACAGGGTGGGGCAGAGTGGAGTTACTGGTTTTGAAGGCCCCCCAGACCGAGCAAAGGGGTGGGGCCGGTGCCGTTAGGTCGGGAAAATGATGCCGTTTATAGCAGTCACCATACCGTGGTTAGGTAAGTACCGGGGCTTTGTTGTGGAGACGTTCTTTAAAAACCGGGAAAGTGTTGTGGCTATGCATGGGGCTTTCCAGGTCCGGTTCGACAGTTAAATCGTAATGACAGTGTTCCTGATCCTAAAACCTTTCGGAAATGCATAAATAATATAAGGTGGACAGGAATTGCAGATCCTAAAATACCAGTTGGGCGACCTAAAAGTGTGCAAACACCTGAAAACATTGCGGTAGCAAGGGCGTGAATTGAAGAGTCTCCAAACCGAGCAGCGCGGAAACATGCCGCTGCGCTTGGAATATCGTCCAGAATTATTAGCTACAAGATGATGCATACATGGGAATTGAGCCCACAAGATTTTGTGAAACATAGAGATGCTTGCATTGTAATCGTTACTGTTGTATCCCTCGGCGCTGTTTTATGCTCTCACATGTGAGATGTTGGAGAACCGTAGGCATCCCAAAATGAAAGAGTATGGCGAAGAACATGACACAGAAGCCTTCTGGTTTCAACACGATGAAGCCATGGCCCATGCTGTCCATTGTTCATGCGAAATTTTGCAAAAGATCTTTCCAGGTCACCTGATCTCTTTGCGGGGGGACATTCCATGGCCCCTCACTCTCCCGATTTGACCCCGAGTGACTTTTTTCTGTGAGGTAAAAAAACTTCGACCTCGACCCCTTGAAGCTCTGAACGAGGCGATTGAGGACGTCATCGTTGGAATTCCGCAAGATATGCTGGGAAGAGTGGCCGAAAACTTCGTTGAAAGGCTCAATATGTGTATTGTATGCCAAGGCCGCCATGCCAGACGATATCATTTTCAAAACATCATGAAAAAAACGGCATCATTGCCTCGACCTAACGGCACCCGCCCCGCCCCATTGCTCGGTCTGGGGGGCCTTCAGTGATTTTTTGAAATCAGTAACTCCACTCTGCCCCACCTTGTATTATATTCTACCTTTTTTTATAGAAAATGGGTTAAAATGACAGAAGAACAACGGAAAGAGACCGCTTCATGGAAATATATGTAGGTAGGTGAAAAGTTAAAGAAAATCCTTCTTCATATTAGTAAGAAAAGAAGAAGTTGAAGGGTCATTATACCAGGCATTCAATTAAAACATTTCATTCAATCTGAAGTCGGTGATACCATTTCTCATCTCAAATGCACATTGGTTTTGAAATCTCCAAAAACCACCACTGAAACAGAAAGTGTTTGGGACGATAAAGATTTGGAACATCTTACAAATTATAAAATACTTAAGGAAATTCTGTTTCCTGATGTATCTGTGCCTTCAGTATCAGATCAGATTAAATCCTTCGTTTCACCTAAAACAAAATTGCGTATTTCTGATGTTTACAGAGTTTCAGGCGACGAATCGTCCAACGTCTCTTCAACTCTCAAAATAACCACAGACCCTCAACACAGCATCCCTAAAGATGACATAGGCCCTGATGGGAATTATTTTTCTCAGGGCCTCCTGTGTGGAGCTAATGCAAAAAAATATTTTTTTATATATCTTATTTATATTAATTATTTAAGACAATTAATATGATTAAGATACCAAAAGATATTAATATTAATTAAATAAAAATGAAAATCGTAAATGATGTAGCAGACGTGCATTTTGAAGACTTTTTCGAAGTTGTAAATGCCAGAGAAAAAGATCGATGGGAATAATTTGTTCATGGAATTTTCGGCAAATATTGACGTTTTTGAAAAGAAATAATTAACATAAATTACAAAGAAGTGTACTGATTAGTCAAAAGCATTGTTTGATATTTTATTTCGTTCCCCTTTAAGTTTTTATTGATGTTTCTATTCACTTAAATTGGACGGGTTGTACCTAATTGTTGACGATAATTTGATGTTGCACCCGCAATTGCTTCAAAAGCGAATAATTCATTGTTTATATTTGTTTCCCTATATTTTTTTAAAATTTCGTAGTTGATTATTTTAACGCCTAACAAAATATAAAGGCATAACATAATAAATATTTCACAATTAACAGACTTTTGTGTTTTTTTTTCTTATGATCTGGAAAGGTATGTCCAAATTTGTTCCACCCGCGATAGCACTTTGAACTTCCCTCCTGACTATTTAAATATTTCAATAAAATTCTTATAAACGAATACAAAGTGAACATGTTAAAATGTAGCTCTTCCAAGAATAATTTAATTTAAAATGTTTTTTTATTTATTTTATCATTAGGAAGCTTTATATGCGTCTAAATGTTGCACCCGCGATTGTGGAATCGCCCTTAGGGAGCCACACGGGCGTCAAATGTTAGATTCCTCGGCTGGCTTTAATTAACTCCACACAGGAGGCCATGATAAAAATAATTTCCCTCAGGGCCTATATCATCTGAGATGCTGTGTTTTGGGTCTTTTTGAGGAGAGGAAGGAATGAACATTAGTCTTGAAGAGACCCATGTTATAGGAAGGAGGAAACACAAAGGCCGGCAAATCGTTCCACAGCTGACTTATTGAACTCAAGGATGAGTCGAAGAAGCGACCCGTTCTCACGTGACAAATGCCAACAGTATACATACGTTGGGCGCGCGTTTGCACGTTTCCGACTGTACACCTGAAATACGGTTAGAACAAGGATGGCATTCTCACCCGAAGCCTGTGCTCTAAAGATTGCAATCCGTTAGTTAAGATAGGAGAACCTATCAAACTGCTCGTTTCTGCAAAGAGTTGAGGGTTTTATCAGGTATTTTGGAGCTCCAGAAAGTTGGTTTAAAGGTTTTTCCTAAATTATTCACGAATAAATCTGCCCAATTAGAAACCATAAATCTATCATGTTACCCAAATCTTAATCACAATACCAAAAAAGAAGGAAAATATTACAAGGTCAAAATTCAGTAATCTGCTTGACGGGATATATTTGAAATAATTGTTGTTTCCAGTAATAATTCGATTACAGTATCAAGTAGTTCATAAAAACAACGATTCTTGGAAGTTGTGAGTAATTCGAAATCTAGAATTTATTAGTTCGCGCCAAACGTGCCTCAATCATCCGAAGAATTCCATTTAGTTAGTCAAGGCCATTTGCTACGCTCGCCCGCTCCCGGCGGCCGCCCATCCCTGATGCCCGCCCCCGCCCAGCCCGAGAATGCCGGCCACCCCGTCGCTAGGAATAGCTGCCTCCACTGGCTCTGGGCGGGATTGCCGCCCTGGTCGCTGTTTGCCTACACCTCCTCACTCTCCCCCTGGGCGGGGAATGACAAGAGCCGCCCTGTTCTGCCACCCTGGTCGGATGTAAACAAATTCTAGTTACTCGCATAGAAACATTATTTTAGCTATTCATTTCGGTGGAAATGGTCTTTAACATTTTTCATTTTTTTAAATGCTTATAATTTTTTTTTAACCACTGGAGCGACCACGCTAAATAAATAAATTTGCCACGATTGCTCGCGATTTTCCAAAAGATCATTTTAAAAAATTTTCGCCAACATCAAAAAATCATACCTTAGAAAATAATACACGGAAACATAAAAACTTATTATAATGCTGTATAGCTAATTAGTTCATTCCCCTCAGGGCCTATGTTATCTTTGGGGATGCTGTGTGGAGGGTCGTTTTAGGAAAGAAAGGAGTGGAAGTTCCGGGAAGGAAAAGGGTATGAGGGGTGGGCAGGAATCTGGGGGACATTGGGGTACGGCGGGAGAAGTCAAAGGGATCTCCTCAACCATTATCTCCCGACCCGGCCTGCCAAACAGCTGGTGGGCAGACATATCCACCGCCAAGATCCGAATAAACCTCACCCTAAGAACCCGGGCACCCCCGCTAAGTCACCAAACGTACTGAACCACTTGGGAGAGGTGTTGGTTATCCAATAAATGGTTTCTGGGGCAGGGGTACCCCTACCGGCCCATAAAATTATGCATAATTAATAAATATACAAATTTATATTTATATATATGTACAAGCTGACCCGGTCACGCGTTGCTGTGGCTAATAAAACACAACGTCATCTACTGGATGGTAATCCAACCTTTATAACCACCGCCGTCTTTCCGAGTTTACCGCAAAGAGACAGATAGATGCCTCGGAGGACTTTAATTTATAATACGTAGAGATGGTGTGAAAGATTATAATAATGTGCATGAAATGCTTGGGGTAACTAACCTATTTAAGTTAATAAGGGTTAATAATGTATCCCTCTAAATAACTTTACAATTACCGCAATATACGTGACCATTTTTTTAGAAGATAGAATGGATATAGTAAGCTATCCGTAAAAGATAGATATATGCCTTCGCGGACTTTTTTGTAGATCTATAAAAGAGGAATATCCCACCATGCATTGTTTTGTTATATGATATAACGCTGCCTAATCCTTTTGGGATATAACTTATATCCCAAAAGGATTAGGCAGCGTTTTCGATGAAAGCTACCAGGCGGCTTGAATTTTTCCGACACTTCTAACAATTATCGTTATGTTTCAACCAATTTACACAAATCCTTGACAAATTACATACCTAAACCTTCCACACGAAACATTCTATCTATTGGTGAAAACCGCATGAAAATCCGTTCAGTAGATTTCGAGTTTATAGCGAACAGACAGACAGACAGACGACGCGGGGGACTTTAATTTATAATATGTAGAGATAGAGAAGATAGAGAAGAGATAGAGATGTAGAGAAGATGTAGAGATACGGTATTATGCAAGGATAACAACTAATGCTATCGCTAATATTTCACGTTCGCTTTGTAATGCTCAATAAATAGTATAAAATTTTAATAAAACATTAATAGTTAAAATAAAAGAATTATGACCACTATTAAATTATATTATTCAATAATAACGAAACCATAACACGAGACTTTAATTCTGAAACAAAATAATATTAATATTCTAATATTTTATCCCTGGGTCGTGTTTAGCCTAAAATAAACTAAATAGTTATAAACTAATAAAATCAATCGATAGCTTGTCGCGTTTTCAAATAAAATCAAATGTTTTTAAAAAGATCATCTCGATGGGAAAATTACTACAAGGGGGGTGCCAGTTCAAATTGAACAGAATATTAAATGGTATATCAATATTAAAATATTAAACTCAAAACTAAGCGAAGTGTTAGCTCACAGGTCAACAGCGATCCACCGTAGTATGTGTCTTCCACGTCGAAACAAACATCTAGGCCATCTGACTTCCTATTTGGAACTCTTTGAAAAATTAGCTTACCTATAGTATGTTTTGTTAATGATAATTATGTAACATATCTATTTATGCCTTGTTCATTCTGTTTTGTTTGTTTTTAACTGTTATAAATTGTTCATTGGACGAACTGAACTGAAACTTTATTTTTTTCATTTATCCCCATATGGGGATGTGCTGGACTTCGTCCCTCTTTCAAATTAAGTTACCTATGTTTTTCTTGCAGATCTATCTCAAATATATTTGCGCTACCCCCAATAATATGTGAAGGCTTGAAGCTTGCTTAAACGGCCTTAACTTTCCTTTGTCAAGCCTCCGACTACTCAACGCTGATTTTTTTTCTTTAAGTCTTCAGGTATTTTACCTCTATTATTCACTAACTTACTTTGAGGCTTCACTGGGTGGTTGGCTAAGGGACACGGAAGCTGAGTGTGGTTTATATCAGACTGAATGCAATTTAATTTTTTTTTTATTGGTACTTGCTAAATAATTTGATACTTAATTGTTTATCGTATGTTCTTTATATATTTATACAGGCGCTTACAGGGTTTTTCACATGATGCAATGGTGCCTCGTGAGTTTCTTGAACGAGTTTTATTTTGCTTTAACTATTATTTTTGCTTGTATTACTAACCTTATTTGTTGTATTATGTTTTTTCTTGTTAAGCACGTGCATACTGCTTTCTAACAACGTATGCAGGGACACTGGAGGTCTAGATTCGTTCAAAATAAATAAATGTAGTTTCGTTTAACAAAAAAATTTGTCTCTTGCGAGAGCCTTGAAGGAGTAACCATCTGTTACTTTTACCACGGCGAGTAAGTGGTGGATACTGCCCATAGTATGTTTTATGCAACAGAAGAATGCAGGATTCCGTTTGTTCTAATTTAACTTTCCAATTAGGAATTAAAAATCAATTTGAATTAATGTGTAGCAACCGAGTTGATGACTTGGTGCTTACTTAGCATTTTAATTTCAAACTGTTACAGTCTAACTACCTACCGTGATATACCGTCTTTACCTACACTATAAAAACAGGACATTATAGCTCGTGCCCCTCGCACATGCCCGGAAGTTGCAATCTGACGCGATTCGATACGCCAAGCACCAAACATCTGATACTACTTTTCACGGAACAAAAACTTCCGCTGGGGCGCTAATGTGGCACCAAATTGCCACCCATTCATCAACGTGCCATACTACTTATTAACCCCTCCGAATTTTCGAGAATATTCGCTTTTGGTGTCTCTAAAAACTTTTTGTTATTACCGCTTCACAATTAAAGCTCTATAAATGAAACATTATTTGAATAGTAAAAACTGTTTTAGAAAGGTTACAAAATAGGCTTTCAAATTATTATACTACAAATAAATATTAGCATTTGTAAATATTAAAATTCAGAACGCAAATATTAAAAATAGGTAAAAATGACTCACGTAATGTTTTTATGTAAAAACGGTACTAAAATCACAGATTATGTAAACAAAAATACTTATTCTATTGTATATATGTGTAATAAACACTTTTGTCACCTCACTTTTTAATCATTTCATATAAAAATATTTAATAAAAAATATTTTTGTCAACTACACGACTGACAGCTGATTTCTGTTATGTATTTCCATAGACAACTTGATAGGTATGTGCAGCTTGATCTACTATCGACCTTTTACTTTTTGTTTTAGGGATGTAACTAAAACAATAACGGAGTTAGAACGATTTCTATGGAAACACACGCGCTGACGTATAAACACGCTTATTGTACTTGACTGCTGTCCTATTTCTAACGCTTATATCTGCTTACGTTGCGGAGGGGTTGGGGGTATTTCACCAACCTCTTGATAGCTTTACTGTAGGATAACGTAGATAAATAAACAAATAAATACTCGCATAACTTTAGCCGTGTTTTGTGACCAGATCTGATTCTGACTATGGTATCTCCAATTGGGGTATGTTGTTAGGCTGAAGGTAGTAAGTGGGGAGGAGAAGGAGATGCGGAGGAGGAAGGTGGGGAAGTTTCAATTCTGAATGGTGGTCTTTCACCAGGGCCATACTGAGAGATTCTTCCACTATGGAACGTGCCGCAAATATACCACAAATAGAAAAATTAATCAAATAACACTTATTTGTGCACGCCGGGATTCAATCCGAGTCGAGGTCGTGTTTCTGTAGCAAAAAATCGTCGGTACATGGAATTTAATGGTAGCGAAATCAAAATTAATAATGAATCATTAAAAATCATCATAATCCATATATGTATCATTAAAAAAGAATATGATATCAATAAATCTAAACGAAACATGAAACATAACAAGACACAAAAAATTAAAACGTGACGGTCGCAACTGGGATTCGAACCAAGGTTCTCTTGTCTTCCGTACACTTGTCTTACGGGACACACCGCCTTAACTAACTCAGCCATTGGAATCAATATTGTCAATCTCATATTTCAAATTCAGAATAGGCCACTTGCATGGACTTCATAACGACTTGGAAAAAATCGTGTGGATACACGATTACGAAGATCGTGTATCCACACGATTTTACTAAGATTACGAAAATGTTAGTAAAAGGTTTTAAAAATGTACAGTTTTTTTTTTTTTTTTTAAAATAAATAAATCCATTATTTGTGACGTCACTACACGAAAATGTCCCGTCTCCGAAAATGTTCCTATTAATTTTATAAAATTCCACACTGATTTATTTTTTTTATATGGCATCACTTTGATTTCAGGCGAATTTTTGAATTTGACATTTAACGTTCACTAGATTTATTGTTTGTTCTCTGCGAACGTATCATTTGGTTTGATTTTGTGACAGATGTTATGAAGAGAACCCCGTACATTTTACGTAGTCCGTACGTGTTTTAGAGGTATAATGATAATGGTGCGGATTTGTATTTACAAGTACAAGTATATTACATTTGATTTAGTAATATAGTCGTTGAACATAATAATGATTTATGATCAATAAGATGGATCAAGGAAAAAAATATTTATGAAATTTAATATTTTTGGTATGCCTCGTTATTCTCGTGTGTCATTCGTGTGGAAAACGTTATTTTTTTAAAAATGATTTTCGGCTAGGTAATTATCGTTTTTTCGCACCTATAAAATTATGTCCCGTCTTTTCGGTTTATCAAAAATGGTCTGATTTTTGGGATTGAAATTTTCAAAAAATCGCCAAGGTTTCAAAAATACGATTAAAAAAAAAATAGAATGTCTTAGAATATTTGCCAAACCGGAATTTTTTTTAAAAAATGTGATGCAAGTGAATTAACGATATTTTCCTCCACTAATTTTCAAATGATTACAAAATTCTTTGAATTTATTTATTTGCAAGGTACATATATTTTAGAGTCTTCTGGATTCCCTTTCATATTGCCGCCTTTTTGGAAACCTCGTATATCATACGTATACCACAATTCATTCCATTATATGTTAACGTAATCTAGATTTTTTTTAATTGCTGGCAAACCAGGTGTTTATTGAAATAACATTATCAATATATAATCAAGTAAGTAACCCACCTCACTAGACGATGTCTGTTCTGAGACGGGTACAGATAGTGTTTCGGATAAATTTATCTGAATATAATTATGTGCTTCTAACAGAAGACGACTGTAAATGTGAAAAGTTTTACGAAAGCATTCAGTTGAAGGCAAGTATGCAAATTTGAATTCGCGTACGCGATGTGATTTTCTAAAGATAATTCCGGCCAAATTCCGTGTACTGGAATCCGGCACCCTCCGCATTGTAATATTCACCCATTGTTATTCAAATAATCACGCACGAGTACTACAATGTGCGACAAATACTTAAACGGCAGAAAAAACGAAACGGTGCGCTATCTATTCATGAAAAAAATCGTTAATCAAATACAAAGCGCTGAATATTGTCAAGGAGTTCCCCCAAACGCAACGCGAACAAAACCCGCTTATGTCTGATGCAGCTGCTCTCTACGGAGACATCTATTGGTCGATCGGGGAACTAATGCATACGGGCATTTGTTTTATGTTTATTTGGTAGGTAGGTTGCTACATTAAATGTGCGTTGTTGATAAATAAATGTATTTGATTGTTTTTTATTCACCGTCAATGATTCAAGATGTACAAAATATGACACATAAAGGCTGAGCCTCTATTTGATTTTAGAAAAACAATTTAAAAAATCTCAGTGTGCGTAGAAGCAAAACCTTCAGAAAACTAAAGTAGTTAAGAGTGGGGAGGCTATGAAACACCGCAAAAAGAGGAGACTGATTGTACTATCTCATTCTCTTGCAGGCTAAATCCTGTAGATGAATGTGTTTGTCTATATTTAGCGTCGCTATTTTTAGATTAATCGAATATCAAATCACAACGGTGCTAAAGAAGTTTTAACTTCAATGAACATCCAGGTATCGAGTACGGACCTTCGATAACGGTTTTGTCGATAATGACGTAAAATTGTCATCGTTCTCGAGCATTTTAATTTGGGAGGCGGTTATGGGTACCGTTGATCCGGGAACCATTTATTGGATAACTAACACCCCTGCCATAGGTCACCCAGTGTGGTTCGGTATATTTGGTGACTTTGCAGGGGTGCCCGGATTCATGGGGTGTCTAGTAGGGATGATAAAAATAATCGATTATGAAAAAAAAACGATTAAAAATCGATTTTTCTCAAAAAAAAAATCGATTTTATTATGTTTTTAATTTTCTAAAAAATCGATTAACTATTAATCGATTTTTTTTACACTGCCGATTTTTTTCATTTAGCAGCCCTTTTACGCTTAGTCATTAGTTCGGAATCCGGAGCGCGAACTTCTCTGATGTTTATAAACAAAACATGACAAACGCCATCTGTGCGTCTACGATGACATTTCTTTGTGATTTGAAAGCAGTTTAGTTGAAGTTTCTACTCATAGACATCCAAATGACTAGACAAGCAGTTACGGGTGAGGGGTCAAACCAAACCATGGAGGGGGAAGAGGGGAAAGATGACTGTGATTCGTTATACAATCAATCTGACAGTAAATAGGCATCTCGCATTACAATATCACCATTTAGTTCTTAAAAGCAAAATCTGCTTTGAATGAATAGACCTTTTTACATGGGAGCGCGAATTGCTTGCCACGATAATAACATATTTGCTAAGGTCAAATGTTCGCCTCAAAAAGACTCGCCCCAATACACATAGCAATATTTTGTTGCCGTGTTTAGTTAAAACACTATTACAAATGTTTCATAATTTACTTACCCCTGTTACCACCGATGAGCACACTGGAGAACCGCCCACATTCGCTATGTGCACATTGATATGTAGATATATTGTATAGAATACGCTACTGTTTTGGCGTTGTATTTCGTTAAATGTATGGATGTTACCTTCTAGCTGTTCACGGCAAGAATGATGACGTCACACATTTTAGATTCAAGCGAGGCTCTATCCCCTCCCCATGGAGCGAGCCGGTTCCAAGGAGGTGCTTCAGCCGGCGCCATGTGGAGGGGGAAATAATACGTTTTTATCACTTAGGGCAGGTCCATGTATATTCATATGTCCGTGTTTCTACTTAAACTTGTCACTAGATGAAGTCAACAGAGTCAACAAACAATTTTTAATTTTTATAAATTACATAGATATTTAAAAAAACTTATAATTTTTGTTGAATATTTTTAACTAGCTGACCCGACGAACTTCGTACCGCCTCAGAATCAATAATTCAGTTTTTTTTATTAAGTTAAAAATTACGCAATGAAGCAATTATCAATGCGCAACTGTCCGTGTTTTGTTTTTGTCATTATCAGAGTTGGCGTTGTGTACGGATTTATATTTTTGTAATTTTCTTACTTTTAGAATTAGTTACGGGAATTCGGGAGGCGGATACGGGTGCCGCCGACCCGGGAACCATTTATTGAATAACCAACACCTCTGCCATAGATCACCCCAAGTGGTTCGCTACGTTTGGTGATTTTGCAGGGGTGCCTGGGTTCATGAGGTGACTTATGTCCGGGTCTTGGCAGTTGATGCGCCTGCCCACCTGCTGCGTGGCGGGCCGGATCGAGAGAGACTGGTTGAGGGAGGCCTTTTGACCTTTCCATGCCTTATTGGAGGGATGGATTCATACGTCCGTCACTCCCGGACACACTGACCCCCAGATTCCTACCCACCCCTCATACCTTTTTCCTTCCCAGAACTTTCTATCCTCCCCATTCCTTAAAAAGATCCTCCACACAGCATCCCCTAAGATGACATAGGTCCTGAGAGAAATTATTTTCCTCAGGGCCTCCTGTGTGGAGCTTATGTAAAAAAATGCGTTTCATTTCAGAGATTTATTATAATTATTGTATTTTTCCTTTGGAGGTGTGCAGACATACGTTCACCATTTGTCCCCTTTACGACTGTTGACATTTAGTGTGTAAGAAAGAGAGGCAGCATTATATGTGAACAAAACAAAAACAATCAGCACATTGATATTTGACGTTTTTGAATTTTTGGAATTCAAGCAAACTGCAATATTTTACCTACCTACCACAATATTCCTTCAGCTCTTTCAAAAGATGAAAATTCGTTCCATATTAAATGTATAAGGAAATGAATTTTCGTCATAACTTTCGTTTTCGTGAATTTTTGCGATGTTTTAATAGTTATTATCCTATCCGGGGCGGAGACAAATCCAACAAATCAAAGATCATCAAAATCGGTTCTGCCGTTCTCGAGTTATAAATAGTGTAACTAACCCGACTTTGTTTTATATATTAAAGATGAAACTGTGATTAAATATGTTTTACGTGTTTATTTTAATTTGTGGGGAAAAACCTATTACTATAACAAATTTTCAAGAAAAATCGATTATTTAGATATAAGTCGATTTTCCATGCTAAGAAAAAAATTCGATTATATAATAATCGATTATTTATGTAAAAGTCACATCCCTAGTGTCTAGATCTTGGTGGCGAATGTGTTTGAAGACCTCTCCAGCCGTCTCTCTTGACCCATTGCCTTGTACCGCAGTGGAGTGGATGGATTCATACCTCTGTCACTCCTGGACACACTGACCCACAGATTTCTACCCACCCTCATGTCTTTTACTTCCCAGAACTCCCTTTATTTCCTTCCCTTTAAAAGACCCTCCACATAGCATCCCCAAAGATGACATAGGCCCTCAGGGATTTCCTCAGGCCTCCTGCGTGGAATTAATATTAAAAAAATCACGTTTACACGCGGTAGAAGCGAAACTTTTTCAAAACAATCTCAACCGATACTTGAAAAGTTAGGTCTTAATCAAATCGACCAATGAGCGTAGACCAGCATAATTTCCGTTTCATATCTCAACCAATAGGAGCCTTTAAAATCTATTAATCATAATCAGAGCGGTCAATGAGCGCAGTCGATGCGTCGCAGCTGCAGTAACCGTCATTTCTGCTTCATCCAAAATCCAAATCATAGCGGCGGTAAAGAAGTTTCACTTCAACAATTAAATTCTATAAAGAAAAGACAATCAACGAGGGAGAAACATAATTCATTAAATTATGATTTATTTATTTAATTAATTAATTAACCTTAAAGTTAACACGCGATGGATTAATCTGCCATGTAATGATTTTGTAGACCAGTTACAGCTTATTGGCATGGTAAACATAACAAAATAAAAAATTCATATGTTGTAACCACACAATGCATATTTTTATAGATTGAAATCCGTTTTATGTTAATAATTAGCACGCACGAGACAATTGAATTAAAACGAAACATGACCTGAATAAAATGAAAAATAGAGCGCATTATTTTTGTATATTATATTAAAACTACTTAAAAGAATTCAAAATATACTCTTTAACAAATAGCGATAGTTCAAACGTTCCGGTAGGTAGTAAACGTTCAAAAAGAAGGAGGGGAGATATGATTGATATTAAAAACGATTATAATAATTAAATGTAAATTGTGAAAATGTTTAATTGGATAATTCCTTATCATGACTCGTTTAAAATAGAGTAAAAATTTCGTGAAAAATGTCATTTAAAGAAACACTTGGATAACCAACACCCCTGCCGTAAGTCACCCCGAGTGGTTCACTAGGTATTTCTACTATCGTGGTACGAGAACACAACATAATGGAGTTGGCAGGAAAACACTTCTTTTTCTTCTTCTTCAGCACAATTTATTTAATGCAATAAATACAATTATTACAAGAGGGTCTATTTACCCTCACTCGGGTGGTCCACGACCACACCACACTGACAAATATCGAAGTCTCTACTTCGATCTCTCTATTGTCAGTTTTTCCAATACTGAACCGTAGGTACGACTCGTACCTCCCAGCTTCAGTATAATTACACAAGTGAAGGCACACAGCGTGTACCTTCTAGCTTTACTCTACTAGCAAAACTAACTTAACTATCTTCCCTGTGCTCAACTGAAGATACACCTCGTGTATCTTCCAGTTCCACCGCAACAACCACACTGCTTCACTCTAACAGCAAGACTAAACTCTGTTCCAAAAATCACAATATTTAAAGAAAAACATACAATGGTGAGACAGCATATTTAAGCTGTTTCCACCACGGGATTTTAAAATCCCGCAATAAAACAATTACGCTAAAGTCAATTACGCTAAAGTCAAAACTAAGTACATCATAAAATACTTAAATGTAGAAATGCTTGGGACTAAGATTAAATATTCCCATATCTCGAATTCTTAAACTTAACCCACAATAAAACAATAAAAAAAAATTGCCAAAAAGGGCACATCAATAAAGATACATCTTAAACCTAGGGGATTAACAAATATTGGAATTCTATGATAATAGGGCGGTTCCTATTATTAGGTAAACATGCCTCCAGCAAACTCTTTCTATTTTGGCGGCTGCAATAAATATTTATGGGTTCTATTTGAACTGTACAGATATACATAACTACTTAAAAATACACAATTTAAGGAATAAACCTTTTGTTCCTTATCGGTAAAGGAATGTCCCCATATAATATCAGGCAGAATACAATTATTTCTAAAGGTAAGGAGCTTATTTGAAAAACCCAAGGGAGAATTTTTATTTGCAAAGGTGAAAATACGTTTAACTAAAATATCTAAATTAACACGAATGCTACGACTAATTATTTTACTTAAAGCGAAATGGATAAATCGCATTCTGGAACGAACAGGTTTGGTGGTTCCTCTTAACAGGGGCCCCCGGGTTCATAGGATGAGGTTTGTCTAGATCTTGGCGGTGGTTGTGTACGCCTACCTACTGCGTGACGGGCCGGAACGGCAGAGACTGTACGAGGAAGACCTTTGACCTCTCCAGCTGGACTCTCTCGACCCATCACCTTGCACCGCAGTGGGACGAATGGATTCATACTTTCGTCATTCCTGGTCGCACAGACCCCTTAGATTCCTACCCACCCCTCATATATTAATCCTTTTTAGAACTTCCTCTCCTTCCTTTCCTTAAAAAAAACCTTAACCCAGCATCCCCAAAGGTGACACAGGTCCCGAGGAAAAATATTTTCCTCGGGGCCTCCTGTGAGGAGCTATGTAATATATAGTGAAAACTTCAGAAAACTAAAGTTGACGAAAGTGGGTAGGCCTCGAAGCACCGCACAAAGAGGAGACCGATTAGTCTATCTCATTCCCTTGCACGGTAAATCCTGTAGATGTATGTGTTTATCTCTTTTTAGCGTCGCTATTTTTCGTTTCATCGAGTTTCAAATCACAACGGCGCTGAAGAAGTTTTCACTTCAAAAATTTGCAATTAAACTAGTTTCGGAGATAGTAGGTCACAGGACCATCTAAATCATTAAATTTAATTAATTAAAAAAAGAACCTCAATTATTTATCAATGAATGAATTCAACTTCCGAGTCCCAAAACACCGTCTTTATTAACCTTACGGCCAACGACCCCCATTAAAAGGGACCCCTCATTCACTTGCTCAAGATTACAGGATATCCAAGACAAGGTCGCGGGTCAGGTGTTTTCTTTCAAGTGCCTGTACCTGTAGTCTGTAGGCCGTACCCCAGTCAATGCATTGCGATGTAAGGTAGAAGTATTAACACCTGTGTCTCGTGCCATCTGGTACAGAAGGTGAGCCAATCTTACAATTCCCCCTAAGGAACGTATAGTAACTTCCTCCATTCGGGGTTTCATTCATAAGGGTGTGGATTACGATGAAAGGAAATTGAAAGGAACGGGAATTGAATAACATTAAGTAGCTATGGGGGAATTTTATTATTGAGAGCGTAATATGTATTTATAAGATCACCTTAATCTTAATGGTTTTGTAAGGTTTAAAAAAGGATCTTATGTATTTTACACGCGACAGTAAGATGGTTGTAGGTAGCTTCATAGTTATCAGAATATTTATAATGTTTTACATTGAAATTGCAAATATATTTGATGTCATAGACATCCAAATAGATAGACAAGAAGACACAGATGAGGGGTAAAACCAAACTATGGAGGGGCGGAGAGGGGAAAGATGACCGTGATTCGTTAAAAAATCAATCTGACAGTATGTAGGCATCTCGCATTATAGTATCACCATTTAGTTCTTAAAAGCAAAATCTGTCTTTGAATGAATAGACCTTTTTAGATGGGAGCGCGAATTGCCCGCCACGTTATTAACATATTTGCGTAGTCCACAGGCGGGAAAGGAAAGTTCGTCACCCTTTTCACAGAGGAATATTTTGTTGCCGTATTTAGTTAAGACACTTTTACAAATGTTTCATAATTTACTTACCCCTGTAACCAGCAACGAGCTCACTGGAGAAATGCCCACATTCGCTATATTCACATATATTAGGGTATAATGTATAGCACAGGTTCTCATTTTTGTTCGTAAAATGTATGATGCGTGCTTGGCGCTGGTCAGGAGAAGAATGATGACGTCCCATTTTTTAGATTCAAGCGAGGCTATCGTCGATCCGAGCTGGCTCCATGGAACCGTTATGGGGAGGGGGAAATAATACGCTTTTATCACTTAGGGCAGGTCCAGATATATTCATATGTTCATGTTTGATGTCTTTTTCAGAAACAGCATTATTTTGTGGCACCATAAAATTTTTATTTTTTTTAAAACAAATTACAAATTACAAATTACTTTGGCTGTCCAACTAGGAAATTTACCCGTTTTAGGACAGTCAGAATGAGCAGATTTATTACATAAATTCTTGTTTTGTCTATTATACATTGACTTTTACTTAGATATTACACTTAGTGGATAATATATTAAAGTTTTCTTGGTACATACAAGAAGTTGCTTATGAAGAGAAATAAAAAGAAAATTAAAAAAGAAACACAAATATTATAAACATGTATGGTTTTCAACCATTCCATGAAATTTTAGTTTTGATTTTGATGAATTTATGAACTAGAGAATCAAAAAAAAAAATAAAGAAAAGGAAGTAGAGAAACGCTAAATTCAAGCGGTTTTTAAATTGACATTGGTATAAAAATAATATTAATGTAATACAATTTTTTTTTTTAGTTGACCTTTCCTATTATAGTATAGGAAAGGTCAACTAAAAAAAATAAAAAAATAAAAATTTCATGACTGTGATTTGGCATATTTTCTCCTCAAGACCAGAAGCCAATCATTTACCAGATTACGCAGAATGCTAGCACTTTTTGATTTCGATGCATCGGGGCAATTTAAGGCCTAAGTATGAGATTTGTCTTTGAGCTAAAGATGAAGAAGTGGTGGGAGATGGATTACTTAGTATTAACCATTTTTATTGTTTATGAAGTATCTTCTATAGTATAATATACATAATATACAAAATGAATTGCTGAATGTGTTGCTAAGCGCATAACATTCTAACGACTGAACCAAATTGGATAATTCTTTTTTTTGTGTGTTCGTTATTGTCAGGACAAGGTTTTTATAAAACTTCCGGTGAGCTCTGGCATTATGAAATTTGTATAAAAAAATTGCTATTGGTGGCACGCGAGGAAGCGGCAATTGCTATGGAAAGCGGGAGGGTGGGGGAGGGGAACACGGGAGGGGGAGGGGAACCTGGGAGGGGAGAGGAACTTGGGAGGGGAACTCGGGAGGGGGGTTCGCGGGACGGAGGAAGGGCGGGGGAGTGGAGTGGGGAGAGGGAAGGTGGAGGTGACGGAGTGGGAACGGGAGAAAAAAAGGGGAGGCGGAAGGGGAACGGGACGAATGGGAAAGCAACGCAGGGAGAAACAATTTATTTATTAAATGGTATAGCAACGCATGCCGGGAACCAGCTAGTTGTTTATAAATATTCTATTATTTACGCAGGAAGAAAAGGAAAGAAAAATTATCCAAAAAATAAACTTAAAAATTACATTCTAAATAATAAGGAGAGCGATTTAAAAATGAAAAATCTGAAATATAATATAAATTGAGGTGTAATGATGCAGTTTCTTTTATATAGGTAAAACTTCGAGAAACTTTGAAATAAGGACGAAGAAACATATGAGACGTTTAAACAATAATAGTTACTCGGAGTTTGCCAATCATTTGTTGGAGACGAGTCACACTTTTGACTTTATCTATAGTTGAATTGAGTTTCTACATTGTAATTTTAATGGTGTTCATTTTGACAAATTGGAAATCTTTGAAGGTTTTTCTATGATTAGTGTATAATATAATTACTTTTCTCGATCCTTTCAATTCTTGTAAAAAATTCGGTTTAGGGACGGCGTTCCTAGATAATAAAACTAGTTATTTTTATACTAACTATGTGCCGGAAAATCCGAATCTGAAAGAATTAGGCGTCGGCAAGCAATATTAACTGAATTACACGACTTTAAAATTTTCTATACACACACAGGAAAACAAGCCATTTTGAACGTATTCTGACACTACAAGTCATAGAAAAACAAGAAAGATGTTACACCACATAAAATTAAGTTTTTTTTTTTTTTTACATTAACTCCACACAGGAGGCCCTGAGGAAAATAATTTCCCTCAGGGCCTATGTCATCTGGGATGCTGTGTGGAGGGTCTTTTTGAGGAGAGGAAGGAATGAACATTGGTCTTGAAGAGACCCATGTTGTAGGAAGGAGGAAACACAGAGGCCGGCAAATCATTCCACAGCCGAGCTGTTGAACACAAGAACGAGTCGAAGAAACGACCCGTTCTCATGTGACAAATGTCAACTGTGTACAAATGTTGGGCACGCGTTTGGCGTGTTTCCCGACTATGCACCGGTGCCGAAGGGATCAATGATGCTAGTTCCTCGGAGCATCTTCCATTGTAATACCGGTAGAACAAGGATAGCATTCCCACCCGACGTCTGTGCTCTAAAGATTCCAATCCGTCTGTTAAGATGGGAGAAGTGTTGCCATTAAGCAATAATATCAATAACGTAAAACTTTCCGACACGATACTTCCTCACATGATAATTCATCACATAACACATTAAACTGATGAATTATGACTATCTCACGCAATTCTTTTCCACCTCGCACTAATCCACAATTGGTGTGCTATATATCCATGGAGTATAGCAGGCCTCTTGAATACCGTTAAAAGGCTTGAAATTCATAAGGGAAAAAAATATAAGGAAACCTTTGACCGTACATTTTACGAAGTACCGACCTACTGAAATAACCTTGAATAAGTGCAACGGCAAGGAAATATCAAACCGCAATCTTCGAGAATGTGACGGGTTAACCGTACCTGAAGAAATCATTAACCCACAGTCGTGAAAGTAATTAATAATGTACATAAAATTAAACTATACGTCACTTCGGTTCGAGAGTGTTGCCATGATATCGCGAGCCCTCATGCTTCAGTGAGTTCCTACCCGCACTGTGAATAATAATATAACAAGTACCTAGTAGTTAATTAATGTGTTTTTTCTTACGTGCAACACTGAGACGGGTGTTCGTTATTCGAACAATCATTGCCAGGTGGGAATTATATCGGTATTCGACAGAAACGCGGTGTCATGTTTGTTGTTATTGGTTCGTTTATCTACCCCAAGTAACTCGGTAGTAAAACTAAACCTATGCTAATTTTACAATACTTCGTAGAGTCCATTGCACGTGTCTCCGAAAGAAGTAACAACTTTTTGGATAATGTCGATGAAATAGAGATATTTTATGGTATTGTAGTAGTTGAGTGGATAGCGTTTTTAGTAGAAACCAAAGAAAGATCAACTAACGGAATTTTAATATATTTTTTTTGGAGTATGAATTAGCGATGTGTCATTCACGTATGAAGCGTTTTGTACAGATCATTTTCCAATCTACCTTCACAGATCATTCCGATTCTCGTGAATAAATCCACCTTGATCTGTGAAAAATAAGAATGAGAAACTTTATGAAGCGAACGAGTCGCGATGAAGTCACGAGTGCTGACTTCACGAGTCGCAATGAAGTCAAGAGTTTTTATTTATTTTTTTTATTGAAATTTTTTGATACAGTAGGTACATATAATGATACATGAAATAATGAAAAGTAGGTATAATATTGATTTTTTACTTTTATTTTTATTTCTATGGTTATAGTGAATATTTTAAGTATACATAAATTAGGGATTTAAAAAAAATTTACTGAATAAATGCATTTAAAAACTACATCATAATAACAGTCTGCACTGTTATTATTGTATTTGTAAGTTTTGTAAGAATAGATGTTACAAGTGCAAATTAAAAACATAAAAAACAAACAACAAAAAAATAGCAAACAATATAATGAATCTTCTCTAAAAGCTGTCTAATGATAGATATACTTAACGGCTTTATTTAAACTTATAAGAAAAAAATATCTGTTTCAGTTGTTTTTAGCCAAATTTTGGTATATTTTTTACTAGATTGAAGATTTTGACATATGTTCTCTTTAAAGGTTGTACGTAGTAAATTATACATTAGTCGCAGTGAAGTCACGAGTCGTGAGTTGCGAAACGAAATAAAACACGATTCACCGCAAGAATATTATTATTAGGTAGGTACATATTCTTATAAAATATGGAAGGGCTATTTAAAAACATTGAAAATTTAACAAAGATAGGTATAGGTGGATATTTCAAAAACTTTAAAATTTCAAAAAAAATAAAATTAAAAAAACTTAAAAATTGATATACAAAAAAATTCACATTTCAAAAATTTTCTAATTTCAAATTGTAAAAACAACAAGATTTAAAAAAATTACATTACAAAATTTTTTAATTTTCAAAAAAGTTCAGATTTTCACAAATTTAACTCGCAAATCGCTTCTGGTTTCATACGAACGAGTCTGTGGAAATGATCAGCTACAGCAAATATCAGCCTCTGAATACCTGTATTAAATAGTAAGAAGTCAATGAAATGACACAACTAAAAGCTACAACCCAATTTTAGTCATAAGGCATCATCACCAGATGATGAAATACACCTCCGGTCATATGACTTCAAGACAACAATATCTTTATTTGAATTTCAGTTCTACATAAGGGTGTTGATTTATTAGTTGCCACCGCTTGAATTCCGTTGGTCTTTGCATAACGTACCTATATATTATTACGTTCACCAAACCCATGATCAACAGATCTCTCAAACCAAAGCCATTCAACAGTTCAATGAATTCTCGCATCCAGCAGATGTGAGTTTGTGATGACCTTTTCATCAACGGATACCCTCGCCCCCCGAGCCCCCACGCGGGCTGAGGGGCAAGGGGTGCAGGGGTGTGGACCTGCGGGGTCTGCGGGGCCTACAGACAGCCAACCGAGCCCGGACCCCCCAGTTCAGGACTGCGGCATAAAGCACGGGTCGCGGGGTGGCGAGCACACCTGCCAGTATAATCATTTCCGAACAATTATTCTGTTAGGGGAGAAATCACTCTGAGGTAGAATCATGCCATATTTGGTAGAACACGAAGAACTTATAAAAAAACAAGGCTGGTAGAGAAAAGTCGGCTACATTTGAGTTACAAGAAAATATATTTATTGGGATTTATAATCTACATAAAGAGCAAACCGAAGGTCGTGTATTCAGATCTTATTTTGTAATAATAATAATATTTAAATAATTATTAGAACACCGTTTTTGTGAAAAATCACCTCAAGGGCTCTGTACAATTTATTATTAATTCTTAGGCTCTATCTAACATTATTATATGCAAATAGATACATATACATACTTACATGTTAGGTCAATTTCGGTAAACACAGTTTATTAGAAAGTTTATGCTTGGAGAAGATACGACTTTGCACGCGGAAGACATTATAGGTACTTAAAACACTGGACATTGCAAGATTTTACATTTGCTACCCCCATCACTGTTGTTATTACTTTTATAAGAAGATTAACGCCAAAGTTGATTTAATATTTATTTTTAAAGACATATATTTAATTTTTATTTACAACTAGCTGGTCCCGGCATGCGTTGCTATGCCATTTAATAAAGAAATTGTTTCTCCCTGAGTGTCCTTTCCCATTCGTCCCGTTTCCCTTCCGCCTCCCCTTCTTCCCCTGCGTCCTCTTCCCCTCTCGCATTCCCACTCCGTCACCTCCACCTTCCCTCTCCCCACTCCACTCCCCCCCTTCCCCGGTCCGGCGAACCCCCCTCCTGAGTTCCCCTCCCCCCTCCCAGGTCCCCCTCCTCCCTCCTGCGTTTTCCTACCACCTTCCCCGCCTTCCCTCTTCCCTTTCCCGCTCCCTCGTCCCGCCAACCCTCCACCCGCGTTCCATATATTCAATCCCAGTACATTCAGTTTTTAAACAGCCCGTGTGCCACCTTTTACAATTTTTATTCAAATTTTCTAATTAAATTTGGTACCTAACATAGGTACCTATTTAAAATATCTGAAATTCTTGATTCGATTCAAAATATTAGGGGAGTACCTACTTTAAATAAATTTTTCAACTTTTCAAAAATAGAATCCTGATTGAACAATCATTCATTGTTTTGCAAAATGTCATTCTCTAACACGCGAACTGTCAAACGTGCGATGTTTTCTGTTATTATTTAATTTTGTGCGCAATTTTATAAATTTTTCTCTCCGTAAGAACCATCCTCGAACTTCAAAGAATATTCTAAAAAAAGAATTAGCGAAATCGGTTTAGCCGCTCTCGAGATTTGCGCTTACCAACAAATTTAGCGATTCATTTTTATATTATAAGATGTCGTGGGCAGTGAAGGCGAAGGTGAAAGGTTTTTTTATTGGATACGACTATTAAGATAAAGTTATACGTGAAATCCTATGTAGATACTATTTTGATTAATCTTTACGACAAATCGGCTTACAGTATGAACATCAAAAAATATGCTACGGATAAATCGAAGCTTTTACTAGCTTTTCTATGTATTGGAATTACAATAAAATTATTATTTACGTAACAAAAAATATAAGCGTAATCCACCAAAAAAATTTTTTTTTCATGACTTAACTAATTAACAAATTTTTTAAAATACCCCTTTATAGCTAAGACTATTTTTGAGGTTTCCACGTTCTAACTTTTTGTCGTTCTTATAAAATTATGCACAAAATAAATAAAAACCACTTTTTCGCTTACTTGCCTCGTTCAAACAAGACGCTCGATTTTAAAATTTTGCAGGCATGAGATTCGAAATATTCAGCGATTGAACACATTTCATTGAATTGAGCTAATTCACAATATAATATTTTATAATAATACGAGTTACATTTGCGTAACGATCATATTAATTTAACGATTCAAAATGGCCACCACCTTGAAATGGAAAACAGACGTACAGATAGACGAAATACCAAACGGTCGAATAAAAACAGGAATTCGCTGTCCACCAGAAAATAGTTTTGTACAGTTTTCTGTTGTAGATTCAGTATGTGTACATAAAAATTGGAAGCCCGGTAGAAAGCGTTCAAAAAGAAGAGGAGAGCAATGCTACTTACTGTTAGAGGGAGCGCGCTAATATTAAAAACGATAATAATTAAATAAAAATTGTGAAAATGTTTAACAAAACACGACTCGTTTAAAATAGAGCAAAAATCTCGTGGGAAATGCCTTAAGTAGCATTTAAAGAAACACTGTAAATTTTTCATACAGATAACTTGTAAAATAACAGAATGACACGTGTTTATAATAATGTTTGGAGCATACTTTACGATTTTTTTCTATCGAGGAATTTTCATGTAATTACCGTTTCGGTGTGGCAAATGTATATATATTATGTACATTTGCCACACCGAACTAATGTACTACGCTATGTGCAACTCATTACTTGAATATGCATCCTTAGGATGGGGAGGATGTACCAAATCAATACTGGACCCCTTAGCCAAAGCACAAAAATCACTATTAAGGGTCATCCTTAAAAAAAAATTCAGATACCCCAGTAATGATTTATTCAAAGAGATAGGAGTTTTGGATGTGAGACAACTTTTCATAAGAAAAGTTATTTTATACACACAAACATATCGTCACCTCTTCCCCTACGTAGAACATTATCACAACACCCGACACGCAGGGAGGAATCCAATAGTTCCACTTACTACTATGACATCCCTTGCTCAAAGACAATATTCTTACCTAGGTCCTAAAATGTTCAACCTTATACCCGGATCTTGGAAATTGAAAACTGCAAGCGTCTTGCGTAAATTAGTCAACGACTGGATTCTGGACTTAGGAAGAGACGAATGTGAACGTATGCTGTTTAACTGATATACAAAATCACCTAACTTTCCTGATCACTAGACCAAAACTCCCACCACACTTCATTGAGATCTGATATGGCTTCACAATGTTCCGACATCCTTTTGATATTTTTATACCTGAGATTTATGGTTTTGTGCCCCTGAATACTGTTCGCTATTTCACTGTTAGTGCTTCACGTAAGGCGTAATATACTCACGTCGCTCACTAACATCAAGACTAGCTGTGTGAATCTTGGTACTTTATAGCGGTGATGATTTATAATAAATAAACAATACTTATCACAACTTGTATGACATACGAAATAATGCACCAATTACTTATGCCTTATACTACTTATACCTTTACCAAAGTAGCACTAGTATTTCATAGTTATTGTTTTCGTATTTTAGCAGGAGTACTACAAGACATGAGCGCGGTGTATATTCGTATTGTCGTATAATATAAAATGTACTGAAAACATGTTTTTAAATCAGTAAAGATAATTTATTTATTTATTTATTTAAACGCCCATTGGGCTTTTACATACATTGTTATTAGTATTATTACATTAACTATATGGCATATAAAAGTTTAAGTACATATATGAATAAAATAATTATTATATGTGTAGTACCTACATAAATGTTTTACAAATAATATAGAATACCATTATGGAGAACAGTTTTTTTTTTGTACTTACAAACAAAAATAACGGGATTGAAAATAATCAGCATTAGTAGGGACTTAAGCATAATCGAAATATAAATTAAATTACAATATTAATTTGTAAAGTTACATATATATATTAAAGTTTAAAAGTCTAAAAGAAAAGAGTGAAATAAATAGAAGCTAAAAAGGGTTTATCACTATGGAATGGTGAAGTCATACATTTCAGCAAAGTGTTTATGTAGATTTCGTTTAAGCACTGCTACGGAATCTCTAAATATATCAACGACATTACCAAATTTATTACCAAAATTTTGTATTCGATTTAGGGATATGTGCGCTTGATAATTTGTTTTGAAATTGTCACAGAAAAACGTGGAATTTTGTCTCGTATTTTTGGAAGGTACAAATAATTTTATTGTGGCCAGAATTTCAGGGCTGTCGATTCTATAATTAATAATTTTATTTAGTAGAACAAGGTCGGAGATAATTCGCCTATCTGACAGCGTAATCAAATTTAGTTGGTGCATCAGCTGGATATAATTTATATTTTGGATTGGAATATTTAGTTTAAAGTTAATAAATCGTAGAAATTTGTGTTGTACCCTTTCAATATTGTTGGAATGTATTTTATAAAAGGGGGACCAAATAGGCGAATTATACTCTACTTGACTTCTTACTAAAGATGTGTACAGTGTTTTCAAACATTCTAATGACTTGAAGTCGCATGCGGTTCTACATATAAAACCAAGCATTTTTAAGGCTTTATTTGTGATTTCATTTACATGCGGATTGAATGTTAACTATTCATCAAATATAACACCCAAGTCCCTGATTTGAGTGACAACTGTCAATTTTACGTTATTTAGCGAATAAACATAAATTATATGATTTCGTATTTTACAAAAACGAATGACCTGACATTTTTTAATATTAAGAAACAGAGAGTTAATGATGCACCAACGATATAGTTTATTTAAATTAAGTTGCAAAGTATAACAATCGTCTAAACTACGTATTGTTTTATATATTTTCAAGTCATCTGCGAAGAGAAGAACTTCCACATCTTTAAATATGCTAACAATATCATTAATAAATAACAAAAAAAGAATTGGTCCCAGGTGAGACCCCTGAGGAACCCCACTTGTGGCTTCGAAAACGTAAGATTCCACAGATTTTATTTTCACACATAGCTCTCTTTTACTAAGATAACTATCAATCCAACTTAATAGATTACCCTTGATGCCCAACATACTTAATTTTTGTACAAGGATATGTCGCCTTACTTTGTCAAAGGCTTTGGAAAAATCAGTATAAATTGAATCCACCTGATGCTTCAAGGCAAGAGAATCAGTTATGTAATTTTCGTATATGATCAAGTTACTTAGAGTGGATTTACCTGTGATAAAGCCATGCTGGTTGGGTACAATAATATTATTAATTTGTTTAATAATGACATCTAGGACTAACGATTCAAATAGTTTGGGAATAGCGGACAATATACATATTGGTCTGTAGTTAGATACATCGCTTTTATCTCCCTTTTTATGAATAGGCGTAAGATAGCTTTTTTTCCACTGATTTGGAAAACACCCTGACGACAAAGACTTATTAAATAGTTTAAATAGTGGATAAGTCAAACTGCGAACACAAGATTTTAAATATGTTGGAGGGAAACCATCCGGTCCAGCGGATTTATTAGTATCTAATGCTTTTATAGCCTTTTCTATAGCGTTTATTTCAATAAAACAATGGTTTAGGTTAAGTGATTCTTCAAGTGATATATCGTTTGGGATTTCATTATCAGGAATACTATCATCATAAACACTTTTGAATAAATCTGCAAAAAGATTGACAATGCCTTCGGTACTGTCCGCACAATTGTTATTCAGATGCATAATATTTGGTAAACTACAGTCATTTTTTCGCTGAGCATTAGAAAAGTTCCACAATTTTTTTACATTATCATGAACCTCCATTTCTATTAAACTAATATAATCATTATAACATTTTTTGGACAATTCTTTGCACTGCCTTCTTAAGTTAGTAAACGTTATATAATCATCTACGTTTCTAGATTGCTTATATATTCGGTGAGTTTGTTTTTTAGTATAAATTAATTCTTTTGAAAACCATGTGGGGTAAAAGGATGCATTAAAATTAACTTTTGGAACATGACGTTCTTTTGAAGTGTTTAGGATTGAATAAAACTGTTGGACTTGATTTTCAATATTGTTTTCATCTTCTAGAAATGACCAGTCTATATGGTCAAGATAATTAATAATATTTGTGTAGTCAGCTTTATTAAAATTGTACGATGAAGTTTTTAATTTCTCCAATTTTCTAGACACATTTGTAATAATAATATCTAACGCTGGATGGTGTTGGTCTAAAGGTAATAACAATTCGTCCGATTTTTCTACCACTGTCCTTAAGTCACTAGAAAATACTAGGTCAAGCATTCGGTTTTAAGAATTATGCACTTTATTTAACTGTTTAAGTCCTAGGAAAAAAGACATATCGAGCATTTCCTTTGATTTGGCACACTGCACTTCTGTTTCGTTAATAATCACTTCATTGTTCTTATCGAAAGACCAGTCAATTTTCGGAAGATTGTAATCGCCTACAATTATAAATTTGGCTTTAGGATATTTATATTTTAGTGTTTCTACATCCTCGATGTGGTTTTTGTATATTTGCAGATCTGACATTGGTGGAATATATGTAAGTACAGGCTATAATGATTTTTGTTGATGAAATATTTAGCATTACAAAGATGTGTTCAACGTTTTTGTGTTTAACTGGCAATTTTCTAGATGAAATGTTTTTGGATATGCACACCATTACACCTCCTCCTTTTGATTTGTTGCTCGTAATGGGGTCACGGTCAAGACGGTAAATGTTATATTGGTTAAGGCCTAATTCCGATGAATTGATGTCCTCATTTAACCATGTTTCTGTTAATAACAATATATCATGTGGGATTGTGGGAGAAGTTATTTTGAGATGTTGTAATTTGGTTCTCATTCCGCGAACATTTTGGTAATACCCAAACAATTTTAGGTGCTGTTTAAGTTTTTTGGCACATTTTTTATTATTTTTGGAACAGAGTTTATGTACTTAATTGTTATGTTTGTTTTCCCATCCGCTTTTCTCATTTCAAACTCTTTCCAAACATCCGTCATTTGTTTCCTTTGCAGCTCCGTGAGATCTTGTTTAACTTTGATGCCGTTCTTCAGTTTATATTTGTTTATGATTATTTGCTTAGCTTGGTATGAATCTTGCAGTTCTACTTTTAAGGGCCTGATCTTGTCAGTTTTTCTTACGCCAAGCCTATATATTTTAGAAATATTTATCTGTAATGTATCATCGATACTTTTCAACGTAGAACATACTTTATTGTTGTCATCAGATATCCTGTTAGTTTGATTCTCGTCTTCACTTTCAGGTACGTTCAGCAGAATAAGATTTTTAGAACGTAGATTCCTTTCTGTTATCTCGGTAATTGCGTCACATATTTCCATTGAAGTGGATTGAGTAGTCCCAGTTATTGCAGGTTGGTTATTGATAATATTTTTGTATGCGGATAGTTCACCTTCCATAGTCCCCATCCTTACGGCCATCTGTCCCGCGACGCCCAGTAACTCGGTAGTTTTTGGCATTATTTTAGCAAGTTGTTCTTTATTGAACTTATTAGATGAGTCGGTAATTATTAAATGTATTTGGTTAATAATTTCCTGAGCCTTCGCCATACATTGATTAGCATCCATTTTTATTTAGAGGTTCGTAATGTTAGGAAGTGAGTGATGACCCTGCACCCAGCACACTTAACTGCTTATCGCGTAGCGGGTTGCAAGTGTACGGAGAGTTTCTGCGCTGCTTGCACTTACGGGTGATAGTGACCTATTATGATGTCGCACCGCTCACACGCACTGGAATCAGTAATGTCTGATATTATTTTGTAAAATTTAGTGAATAACCGATTGATATGTTTGGATCACTACGATTATGGTATAATTATATTTCACAATATTAAGAAGGATTTTTATAATGTGGTTCACACCACCAATTACTTAAATGATGGTTATAAATAACTATTTTAACTGTAAATTCGCGAGACAAATTCAAACGTTACTTGTCATTTTTAATACCTTTACTTGTCACTTTTAATATTTTATATAATGTCATGTTTGCACATAATTGTTTACATATTAGTTACAGCGCATAAATAAATAATAAAAAAACAACTTAATATATATTTTTACATACATAAATTATATCTAATATTGTAAATTTTTATGTATTTCTCTTATAAGTGAACTATGTATTATAAGTTCACACTTTTAAACACATAACTTCATCTCTCTATATTGTGAATCTTGTTGTAATTCCTCCAACTTGTTATCAAATACTTGGTTTTCACTTTTTGACTTTTCAATGCTACTAACTTTATTACCTACTTATCTCATACACTGTAAATCTGAATATATTATATGTTATCAGGTTAATTCCGCAAATCCGAATATACTTTATGCTACCAGGTTCTTTTTCTATTTTTTTTGTTATGTAATTATGTATGTATAATATGAACTAAACCTGTAAATTTGTCTGTCCTGGTACGGGAAACTTTCCTAGTTGGACAGGCAAAGCTTCCTAATATGTATTTTGTACTTTTGTATGTATCTATAGTAAATAAATAAATAAATAAATAAATTATCTATAAGAAAATAACATATATATTTTTAGGAGCTTATTTTAAGTATTCAAGGAAAGTATTTTATAAATTG
Source organism: Limnephilus rhombicus (assembly GCA_929108145.2). Lineage (NCBI taxonomy): Eukaryota > Metazoa > Arthropoda > Insecta > Trichoptera > Limnephilidae > Limnephilus > Limnephilus rhombicus. Next base: position 33,014,384 of record OV815287.1, read on the forward strand.
GTATAAGTTCGGGTTGCTAAGTCTTAATACAAAGGTGAACACACCCTGTTACACTATCAAAATAACCGGCCCCAAAATCAGGGGGTTCCCTGGGTATAAACCTTCAATGCATACGGACAAAAAAATTACAGCCGTCGCGTTCGGTGAGACGTAGCGGCGCGCGCGGTGCCATTGTGCGCGCATCTCGGCGCGTGCCGTAAGCGTGCCCACGCGTGCTACGTGCATTGTGAAATGTGCACGTGCATTCTAATGCAGACCTGGAAATTTTGCTTGACGGGTGGATCGGTAATATGTTGGGGCAATTATTGATTCGTTGCGCTGCCGTGTTTTTTTTTTAAATTTAGTAAATTAATTGGTTCATTTAAAAGGCTTACTTTATGGGTCTTTGAAGCTTCAGGAATCATTTAAAATTGCTTTTATTTATCCATTTAAATTGCTTCTCACAGAATATCCTTTCCTAGAAAAAGTAATTATTTCGGTTGTGACTCTTTCTGTAACTCTGGTTGAACGAACTTTAGAACTTTTGGTTCGAATTATAAATTGTGTAATTAATTTCAAAGAATTAGGACTAGCACAAGGCACACCTACCTGTAATATTATGTTTTAACAGAAAATTATTTTAATTGTTAATTTCAAAATTGGTACTTTTTTGTCGAGTGATAATAATGATGAACAAAATAGGAGATAATTGAATATTTTACAGGAGGTCTACACCTTCGCCTGAGAGAAAAGTTCTTGTTTATGAATAATTTAAGATACCTGTATTACATTTTTCTGTAAATAGCATTAATTACACTTTTTCTTATTTTTTAAAACTCTGTAACATATTTGCAAGAAATTTTTTTTTATTTTATTGTTCCATTTAGATGAGACACGAAGCGTAAAAATGGTTCCACTTTTTTACTTCTAAGCTTTTTTACTAGCTAATATCTAGATTTGTCGTTTTACAAAATATTTCATTAAAAAATTGGAACTTGGTGCCTGGATTTTTAAAGTACTGAATGATTATAGAGAAAAAATATAAATTTAATAAAAAAATGGTTTGATCAAAATTTATTATCTCTAAATACAGAAAAAACTTTTGTAATACCATTTACTTTGAATAAAAATACTACCCCTGAGAATCTAAACATTGTTTACATAAACATACACTCATATAATTGTAATCCTAAGTCAAATCTATGTAAACCTAACTGCTCTATACTCACTGTTAAAAGTAATGTAAAATACCTCGGTGTAATTATAGATAGTAACATAAAATGGAAATTACAAATCAATACAACAGTAGAACGTTTAAGAAAACTAATTTACGTTTTTATTAGAGTACGAAACTTATTAAATATTGGATTATTAAGAACCATATATTATTCCATAATTCAATCAGTATTACAATATGGAATTGTTGGCTGGGGTGGTGCTTTCAAAACGTCTCTTTTGCCTTTAGAAATTATCCAAAGAATATAAATAAAAATAATTCTAAAAAAGCCATACGATTACCCTACCATCAAATTATTTCAAGAATTTAAAGCCCTTTCACTTCATACTATTTATAAAAAAATTACGCTCTTACAAATACACAAAGATTGTTTCAATAATGTGAGCTTAACTCTTTTTCGAACAGCAATAGAACAAATATCCTTGGTTCTTTAACGATAACACGCTGTAACATCACCACAGCCCAACAATTCTACAAATATATTGGAGTTAAATGGTTTAACGAATTACCCTTGAAATTAAGAGTGGAAACAAATTATAAAAAATACAAAAATTCAATAAAAACTCTTTTTATATAACTTATCAACACAACAACTCAATTATAATATTAGATATCCTTTTTCTCTCATTATTTTTTTTCCTTTCTCTTTATCTCCTCCTCTTCAGTCAATTGTATTTCTTATCTATTATTTAGTTTAAAAAATATAAATTTATATATTTTTTTCTTATTTACTGTTAATTATCTATTTTTTGTTTAATATATATAAAAAAATATATGTATATTTTTCCTTTGCTAAACTGTGGTTAACCTGCGTTTATCCGCCTTTTTAACTCGAGCTCTACTCTTAAAAAGGGTGTAATATGTATTATTATTTAATGTATTTTAATAGAAAACTTTATTTCTTGTATATAAACATGTAATTGATACCATTATATTATATTAATAAAAAAAAATAAAATAAAAAAAAACCCAAATAATGACCTACGTCGAGAGCGATTTGATGTACACAGTTAACTAACTAACTAAATAACCATTATGCCGTTTCTTTACAGAGGTAGGCAGAGGGGATAAACCGCTAAACAACTCGGTCTTGGCGCACACTACTTGTCTCATTCACATTCATGCAACGTCTCATACATACTCTACATACAGATATTGCCCGACTCGAGTATACGATTCATTTGGTCGTGCCATGTCTTCCTCGGGCGTTCCGACTTCTTCTCCCATCCACATTTGCATCATTACAAACCCTTCTTTCGTTCATTCGCTGTTTTGCCCAATCCATCTGAGCGTGCCTTTCATAATTTTACTCATTACGCTTACATCATCAGCCTTGCATTCTTTGCGGATCTCCACATTTCTCACAAGCTCATGGTTTGACGACACATACACCTCAGAGATCTCATTTCGAGAGCATTCAAAATTAAGACGACACTATACCCTAAAGTATATTCAGAATCTTAACGGCGTACGTAAAGAAGCCGTGTATACAAATTGCGACTCCCGACCCGTGTATTGGACGATCTACATACTGTCGAATTTGCCCTATCAAAGAAAAGAAGAAGAAGAAAAATAATGTGGGAATCTTAACGACGTAAGCGAAGAAAGCGTGCAAACAAATATACGCCCGCGGCACGGCGTATGTCGGACGTACGGTCGAATTCACCCTAGCAGGCCTGGAGATCCGACCTTTCCGCCGGCCTTCATTTTAATTAATTCTGAAGAACTTGTTACTAATATACAAGATGTTTCTAAATGAATACCTCCCGAAGTTATTAATTTATCGTCTAGAAAAATAAAATCTGGTGCTCACCGCTAACTTAAGTTGTACAACTTATTACAATTTTTAAAGGCGTTGTGCGTTAAAAAAACGAGTGTGCTTTAGACCACATGACTGAAGTAAAACTTCACTAACTTATATCTCCCTCTCAACTTCCATTCGCCTCGCCCGACCGTTCGCCTCGCCAGCTTCACCAGCTTACTCCCCAAGTAAAGCGTGCGTAAAGGCCCGACCGTTCACCTCGCCCGATCACACTTTTCTTAACGCTCTCGTCACGCATTCACCAGATTACTCCCCAAGTCAAGCGTGCGTAAAGAAGTTTTACTTAAAAAAATTATGGCAACGTACTGTTTTTATTAATCTAAAATATAAATAACTCGCATCCCCCAGAGACATGGAAATAAAAATGATAATTCAATAAGGAATTCACCGAAATAAATTAAAATGTGAGCCTCTGTTAAACCCCCGATAAACGTGGTTATGTCTTGCCTTAATTGAGTAACCTGCATTTACCTAATTTTTCAAAATCTCCATCAGCCTTCCCATCTCTTGCAAACATTCTTCGCAATTACACAATTGTATAGAGTACACAGATGGATAAAATATAATTGATTGAATGAGTACTGAATACATTATTTAACGAATATTTTACACACGTTAAACAAATAATTTAAAAGAAAAATGAACTTTTAAGGTTTCTCAAGCAAATTAGCCTCGGAATGCAGAGCTCTGGAAGTGAATTAATTGGCGGGCAAACGTGCATAATGGTGATTCGGCAATCAAAACCAGAGCAATATCAACCTTCCTGACCATCGTGAACTAAATACCTCCTGCAGCTTTATGTTTCCCTGGTACCGCAATCACCGTTACAGGGTGAACGAAAATGTTATTTTAACTTGTTTTATTTACAGATTGTTGCTATTTATATACTCCAAAAACATACGTAATATCGAATAGATAGGATAAATAAAATTAAACGGCAATTTTATGTAAAAATGTGGTTTTTTCTCCGTAATCTTTTACAGAGATATTTTTTCTTTATTATTAATACTGGGCCTTATCTCAGTATCACGTTATTTGAAAGACTTTGGTTGAGGACACACGTCCTTACAACTTGCTAGCTAGGTTTTGTCTGGTAAGCTCTCGCAGAGTTGAATGATTTGCCCTTCTTTGATCGGCCATGTTCGGCACATGCCGTAACCGACACCATGTTACCCGAACCTAGCATAAACATCAGAAAGATGATAGAATTGATCATAACGAATATTTTGTTATTTACAGAAAACATAACAATATTAAAATGAATCTTGAGAATTAGGGTACGGCCGCCCCGGAAACCTTTATAATAATAATAATAATAATAAATTTGGACAACTTATATAGCGCTGCTTTTGCGATAAATCGCCTCAAGAGCGCTGTACAAAATAGCATGGATTTTACATTAGAATTTACTTAACTTAGGAGGCTCGATAACAACTCGTCTTGCAGCTATCAAGCGCATGGATTATTGGAATTCTAGCCCCCCGATAAATTAAATAAAATATCTTTTCATATGTACGTATTTCAATTTACTTAACTATGTAGGGGGCTAGATAACCACTCGTCTTGCAGCTATCAAGCGCATAGATTGTTGGAATTCTAGCCCCCCCGATAAATTAAATAAAATATCTTTTTATATGCACGTATTTCAATTTACTTAATTATGTTGATTGAAAACTACTCATCTCACCACATAATTTCTCAAAGTTCTGAGATTGTGGTTGAAAATTTACACAGTTTTTACATGCGTAATACTGCGCGTTTTAATCCCGCGACCAAGTATCTCCCACAAAACATCCTCCGACAAAAAATCCCACGGACAAAACATCCCTCAACAAAATATCTACTAAAACCTAACATAACCAAAGCTAACCTAACCTAGCCTAACATAACCTAACCTAACCTAACTTAACCTAACCTAACCTAACAAAAAATGAGACAAAAATAATATATTGTCTTTACGGGATACATATATATATATATCCCGTAAAGACAATACATTATTGTGATGTGAATTATTATTATTATTAAAAAAAAATTATTACGTGAAGATAATAATAAATCGAAAATGTGGAGAGAGAAAAATCAGTAAAAAATATTGGCAACTCCGGTGCCAGAGGTGACAACATCTTTTTCTGATTTTTCTGTCTCGAGATTTTCGATAAAGTTTCGCTAATATTGTCTTCATTTAATTAAGTATTATAATTTGAGATTTTACTCATAAAAATTAATAATAAGTCCATTATTTTTGTCCGTTTTTACTATTTTTGAACAATAATTTATTGTCGTAATTATAATTTACAGGTGTCTGTATAATTTTTGTCCCATTTTTTGTTACATTAGGTTAGGTTAGGTTGAGGTGAGTTAGGGAAGGTTAAGTTTTGGTAGATATTTTGTGAGGGATATTTAGTAGCGTAGTACTAGACGTCATGTAAAAACTGTGCAAATTTTCAACTACAATCGGATAACTTTGAGAAATTGAAAGTGAGGCGGTTAGCACATAGACAACTTTACGATAATAAACTCTCAAGTTGGCGGCAGTGAAATGAATTCGAATCAGTCAAATCACCCTGTTGCATCGAAAAACCATTGCCATGGCAAACGTTTAAACATTAGGGCGGGTGTCTCCCCCTACCCCCAGCACCCCCTCACATTCCTCTCGCACACATTGCCACCCCCAGCTCGGCCACCCGACCCACCCTAAACTGCGATACAAACCAAAAACATTCACAGCGGATTCTAAAAGACCGTTACAAATCGAGCTTCGGCGCAAATCACCAATCAACAGTTTTTCAATAAGCTTTTATTAATTATAAAATAAATACTTTAAAAAAATCATGTTTGTAGTTCACACGTAGTAGAAGTGAAACCTTCAGTAAACTAAACTTTGAGAGAATGAGACGAATTAAGAGCATCACGAGTTGGATAATTATAGGGTTTATGTATTAACAATTATTATAAGCAATAATTATCACCCTAAAACACTCATCCATATTGAAAAATCTTCCGAGAAAAGATACATGACGCCAACGGGACTTGAACCCGTGCCCTTCTGATTGCCGGTCAGCTGCTCTCCCAATTGAGCATGGCGGCTTATCTTATACCCGCCAAATGATTCAATATATACTAGTGTTTCATTCAACAATTACTGCTTATTATATTTTTTCCACCTGAAAACAACCAACTTTATTTTTGCGAGAGAGACACTGTTAGTGTTAAATCCGTCGCTAGGTGGCGTCGAGACAAATTATATCTTCATTTATTGAGTCCCGTTGGCGTCATGTATCTTTTCTCGGAAGATTTTTCAATATGGATGAGTGTTTCAGGCTGATAATTATTGCTTATAATAATCGTTACCCTTTGTGCTATGCATAAAAATCTTGTCTTAAACGTTAGTTTAACAATTAAAAATAATAATTATTATAATAGTGTTACCAAGTTTAAAAAATATTTAACATTTTATTCTATGAAGCACCGCACAAAGAGGACATCGATTAGTCTATCTCATTCCCTCGCAGGCTAAACCCTATAGATGTATGTATTTGTTGGTTTTTAGTGTCGCTCGTATGCGTTTCATCGTGTTTCAAATTGAAGTGCTAAAGAAGTTTTCACTTCAAAAATACAAGTGTGCAGTTCATACGCGGTAGAAATGAAACCTTCAGAAAACTAAAGTAGACATGAGCGAGGAGGCTGCGAAGCACTGCACAAAGAGGAGACCGTTATTTACGAAGCACCGCATAAAGAAGAGACCGATTATTCTATCTCATTCTCTTGCAGACTAAATTCTATAGATGAATGCGTTTGTTCCTTTTTAGTTTCGCTTTTTCGTTTCATCGAGTTTCAAATCACAAAGGTGCTAAAGAATTCATTTAAAAATTCTTGCAACTACAATGTCATATGATACCTAATCCATGCGTGCGTAAGTAAATTTTATTTGATTAATTTGTGTTTTTTTTTTTCATAATTTACTCATTAGAAATAATATATAGCACCTATATTAGTGGCACGTTTCAGAGTGGAAGATACTCCAAGAATTGCCCTGGTGTAAAACCACCATTCAGAATTGAAACGTTGCGTGAAATAGCTATTGTTGACCAGATCCAAAGATGGACCTTGAGATTTTTTTTCCATCAGAGCCTCCTAGCTAATGTAAAAAAATATACATATATAAATACTTACTTCGAAGAGAGCTGTTAGAAACAGAAACAGCTGCAATAATATAAATCCAATCAATATATTTCAACAAGCTTTTCCAATTATTATTATTTACTAGCTGACCCGACAAACATTGTCCTGCCATAAAAATAATTTCTTGTGAATATTTTGGTTGTTAAATAAAAAATAAAGAATGTATTGTAAGTGTGTGGGGATGGGATCTATGAGAGAAAGAGGAATGGAGCGCCGTAGACGAAAACCGCCGATAAAAAAAAAAAACACAAACTTAACTAGGAAAATGAAATAAAGAAAATCAATATGAATTTAGAAGAGCAATTGAGTGTACGATATTTTTTTTCAGGCCGTCTTCACGCGAGGACACGATGCCGAATGAAATACAAAAATGAGCAGACGCTTCTCGTGAATGTCTTGCGCATGTATGGATGAAAGTTCGATGAGACAGACGTAGCGCCATCTGTCATTCAACAACAAAAATAATTTCGTTCTGTTTGAAATACGAAAGATGGTTACATTTTTTGTTCATACAAAAATACTAAAATCGTGATTAAAAAATGGGAAGGTGACGTAGGCAGAAAAATTTGGGTATTTTTTGGTGCCAATTAAAAAAAAAATTGTCACAAAAATAGATTTTTTTTCTGGATAGGGACACCCTAATCACCTAGCGGTTTGAAATATACTTTAAAACTTATTCTCATACCTACCAAATATACATTAAAAATTTCATAAAAATCGGTCAAGCCATTTCGGAGGAGTGCGACCACAAACACCGTGACACGAGATTTTTATATATAAGATTAAACTCGCATTGAACAACCGCGACTAATGGGGACCACATATCAAAAATCTGATGGACTGTTTTTATCCGGGGGTTGAAATTTTATTATAAGGCTTCGCATCTGCGCGTCCGGGGGTACTTACAGGCTTCTAGGTTAGATGCCAGGCTATATGGCTAGATACTAGGTGCAAAGACCCACCGGGCAAATTTACCTAGCGTAAGTAGGCGAGTGGAGCAAATATAAAGCATTGGAGATGCACATATTGGGCATGGCAATGATTTGTAAATTACTAGGAGAGCTCTACTATCGCGGGATGTAACTTTTATACGGGATGTAATGTTTATCTTTTTTGTTGCAATAAAATCTAAATAATTAAATATTTCTGAACCATCCAAACACTAAAAACTGTTTCTGAAAGATAATGAAATTAGCTTTCTTATTTTTTAAATGTAACAATTTTGAATGCAAACATAAAACTTTTTTTATGTTTGCATTTAGTAACTGAGAGGCGGATATAGGTACCGCCACCCGGGAACCATTTATTAGATAACCAACACCTCTGCCATAGGTCACCCCAAGTGGATCACTACGTTTGGTGACTTAGCAGGGGTGCCCGGGTTCACGGTGTGAGTGTGTCCTTGGCGGCGGATGCGTCTGCCCAACAGCGGCAGGCCGGATCGGGAGAGAATGGTTGAGGGAGTCCCTTTGACTTCTCCAACTGTACCCTCGTCATCGCTTTGCACCGCAGTGGGAGGGATGGAATAATGCTTCCTTCACTCCTGGACATACTGACCAGAGATTCCTACTCACCCCTAATATTCCTAATACCCTTTTCCTTACCAGAACTTCCTCTCCTTCCTTTTCTGAAAAGACTCTCCACACAGCTTCCCCAAAGATGATATGTCATCCCAAAGATCATATGTTATTGGAATTATTTTCCTCAGTGCCTCCTGTGTGGAGCTAATGTAAAAAAAATAGTAACTAAATTGGTAACTAAATGGCTTTACTAACTAAAATTACTAAAAACCATAAAAATAAAAATACACACATCTTTTATTAGGCAAATGTCTTAGAAAAGCTATCCCAGTTTAATGAAGCTACTTTTAAAAGGCGAGCTTTGTTGCTCTTAGAATACATAGGTGATATCTACTTTTTGTATCTGTGTAATTCTTTTCTATACTAATATTTTTAAAACGCTTTAAAATATGATGTTGTAAAAATGTTCATGAAATAAAAAAATTAAAGTGATTTGAAAAATTAATTGAGTTAAAATGAAAATTCAATTAAAAGGCGAGCGTTCGGCTCGCTGGCGCTGTACTCTCCCGTAATGCTCGACTAATGCGGTAATTACAGGCAAATACTAAAGGGGTTGTCCATTAATCACGTGAGGCTCGAAAGGGGGGGGGTCACGAAATATAACAAGGAGGGGGGGGGGGTATAATGAGATATCACGTGAATTTATTATACCTGTATTTAAAGATAATATTCTGAAAATTTCAATATAATTTGTACTAAAAAAAGACAATGGACGACCTCAAAGTAAGTTGCCGGCTTTGGATTTATGGGAAACAAAATTATATAAACTCTAAATTGACAGAAAATGTTTGAAGAACTCATATAAAATATGATGTTTTTTTAATAACACTGAGATTTTTAATTACAAATAATAATACATTATTTTTAATTATTTTTAAATGCATAACAATAGTTATAAGGCCCACTCTTTTGCTTTCTGTATCAATGATACACATGAATGTGCATAGCAACACGCCAAAGGAATTATCGCGCACCCTTTCAGTAAAATGAGGTGAATAACATTTTTGAATCAAAGGTGAAAGGGGATTCAAAGGGGATGGTTTGCATTGATATCGGAACATTATTTTTTTACATCGAATCTTAACTTGATGTTAAAATATTTCAATGAAAAGATTAATAAACATGTTGTGTAGATCAATTTCATAAAGTAAATCACTTGATAACATTAAAAAAATATTACTTTTGTAGTAGTTTGTAAAATGTATTTTGTAAGAAGTTAGTTTATGTTTTTAGTTTGTAGAATGACAATCAAATAAATTTTATCTTACAAAACCTTTTACTGGTCGAAGAGAATTGGTTTTAATATCTGGCGGTCCTCTTCATACAAATTTAAAATTGGATATAAGGCCAAAATACTTGAACAAATTGAATAATATTTTTTTTTCTAAATTTAAAACGTACATTATTCCGGATATATTCTATTTTTTTTAAATAATATAATAAATGTCATAAAATAAAATAAAATTTCATGATTTTAGGGAAATCTTTGACAATTTTTTGCGAGTGAATGGTAAATAATAACAAAATAATTTTTTGAAAATAAATTAAATTTATGTTCCAACGTAAATTAGTAGTTTGTAATTTAAATTTATGACTATCAAAACGGCTTTTAATATTTTTATTTTATATTTCATTATATTTAAATAATAGCGCATAGTAAATGCAAATCGATGTTTTTTCCGCCAGCAAAACCAATTAAAATTCAGACTGCTGTCCAGAAACACGAAGATATTAGTATACAAAACACTTAGCAGACCAGTACTTACGTATGCAGCTGAGACTTGGGTACTAACTAAGAGGAATGAGCGAGCACTGGACGTTTTTGAAAGGAAAATTTTGAGGCACATCTTCGGACTTCGGACCGGTTCTAGAAAATGGACGTTATAACAAGGAGCTCTATACTTTGTTTAAGAACATCAAGCACTTAAGTCTCTGCTGAACTCAAGACCAATAGGGCGAAGGAGCCTGGGAAGACCAAGACTAAGATGGAGCGACAACGTCCTCAAAGACATATCCATCTTGGAGCTTCTAAACTGGAGAGAGCTGGCACAAAACCGAGATGAGTGGAGGAAGACTCTTGAGGAGGCCAAGACCCACCAGGGGTTGTAGAGCCAATAGTGACGATGATGATATTTAAATAAATAGTAGGTAGGAAACAATTATTTTCACAATAATAATTATTAACACAAATAATTCCCAAAATTGCCTCTAAAATCGAGAGAAATCGGTTTTTTAATGGCATATTTTTTATGATTGGAAACAATAATAAATAATGTCCGTACTAGATATTTGCTACACACTTTGATTAAAATAATAATTACTTCTTGAAACTTTGCAAAAATCCTTTGTGGCATCATTATTGATATAATGAAAAACAAATAACTTAGTTAATGTTACTTACATGTCCATATTGTTAATTAAGTTTATAGCAGTGTAAACTAAGTTATTTGTTTTTCATTATATATAAAATAATAATTATTCAGTTTCGTCAAATATTTTGACCTCAAATCGAAATTTAAGTTTTGTGTGAAAAAGCCGAGCAGCCGTTTCTCTTAAGACTTTTCTGTATGGAAATTTGAAAGGAATGATGAAAATAAAGTGGTTAATATATTTTTAATTCCCTGGTTTTTCAGAAAATATTTTCAAGTTTTGCCCAATTCAATTTTTAAAATCAAGTTAAATCTACTTTAAAAATTCAATACATATTTGATTTGATAGAAAAACGACAAATAATAGTAATATCCTTGCTGAAATATTTTACTCCGGTCACTTTATGATAATCTAACCAAGAATTTCTGAAGGCTTTTTTGGGTTTTCAAAAACAGGGCGTTCTATTACTTTTTATTACCATTTTCAAATAATCTCGCTATTTTGAAGAACGTGTTGTTTGATGGCAGATTTTAACAATTCATCAAATTTCAAAGTTAAGTTGCAAATTCTGTGAATGTTCCTTTCAAGTTATTATTTCAGTTATTTGTAAAAATAATGTAATAATATAATTTGATTAAAAACCTTTACAGAACATGAAAATTAATTTTAGAAATCGATGAGTTGTTCAAATTCCAAGAAACAACCCGTCCAAAAGAACGAACATTTTCAAGCTACGAATAACAATATTTGAAAATCTTCTAACGTCACAGTACATGGAAAAAGTTGCTAGTGTTGTAAGAAAGTAGGTACCTACTGCATTTACTACCCACATTCCAATTGGGAATGCCAAAGTCTCACTGGCTCTAGACTCTAGGGAGCTAACTCTTGTGCGGCATTCTCATAAAAAAATTACATTTGATTAAATTCGTCATAACAAAACAAGGCTTTAAATCCCAAAAATCATTCACAAGAATTATGTTGGTCGTGAGATTCTTAAATCACATCCCTTAATTGAGTAATTCACATTATATTTGAGACATATTATAAAAAAATAAATTTAATTTAAGAAAAACATTTAATCTTCGATAATCTTTTGAATATTGATTGAATATTTGAAATTTAATATTATGTTTCAGTTTATCATTTTTCAAAATTCACCCTAAATGTTTATATGAAATTCTCCAATTTTAATTGATGTTTTAACATCAATAACCAATTCTAGGCTAAATCTTTTCTGGGAAAATGTTAACAATGCAGGATTCAACATTCTTGGGAGGAAATAAGAGGAGATCGGGGGGTGAGACAGGAGACGATACAGCCTCATCCGAGACCACGCCCCCACCCCCAGCACGCCCCCCGCTGCCACTCGCAGCATCCGCCATGGCCACGCCTACGCCACCCTTACCACTCCACCACGCGCATGCGCACTGTAAAAAAAGTTTTTCCCAAACAAAAGTTTTCGCTACCAAAGATTGGTTTCGAAATTTCATTTCGCTCGTAAACAATTCAGTCAGTTTCTATGGAAAATTTGTTATTTTCATAATTTTTAGTAACCTCACTCGTGAAAAATCTCTGACAGTCTGAATTCTCGACAATTTAGAAAATGTCTATTAAAATAATTTCTTATTAAAAACATTATATTATAAACTATATAATATGTAGTAAGATACTTTATAATTACCTTAAATTCAAAGCAAGTTTGAATTCAAGGGTTTAAAAATTACACAGCCGAAATTAGTATTTTTAATTAGGATTTGTAAATTGATCGTGTATTTGTTAACTTTACCCTTGATCTGCTTTTCGTTTGTATGCGAATTTGTTTGTACGTTCCGGTTCCTTTTTAAGATGGTGGCCATTAGGATGATTCAGTAAAGATTATTTTTTCAAATGCGAAATCATCGTGTTCATTTGAACTTTCTTATGCGCATTTTTTGCAATATTAAAGTTACACACTGCGAGATAGTGACGTTACTTTGGACAAATTGTATAATTCTTATTTGAAATAAAAAAAGGCGACATACAAAATGTTTTTGGTTTATAATTAAGTGTATGAATAGGAAATTAAGTCCCCACAATCAAAAGATTTATGAATCTTTTGATTTCAGAGAAAATTTTGCCTTTAATTTACTAAATAAGATACTGTTCACGGAACTATAGAATAGTTCTACAACCAAATTAATAAAGGGCCCAGAAGAAAATTCACTAAACATTGTAGTAAGAAAAAGATTAAAGAAAGTAATTTTAAAATTTTGTTATTTAATGTTAAACTGAAAGTAGGTGATAATTATTTATTTATATATACATTTTAATACAATACATTACAAAATGATGCTTTGTCTGTCCAACCGTTTCAGGACAGCAAATTGCATATTTAGTTCATAATATTTTTAACAATGGAATGGTTTCGTTCATAATATCACAGGAATGAGATTCTGTCAAGACAACTTTTAAAAACATTAATAATTGCATTCGGAACGAAGGGATGGTTTCCTTATGTCCATGAAAGAATCACAAAGATGTAATTTTTTTCAAGGTCATTTTGGAGAACATTAATAATTGCATTCAGAACAAATGAATGGAACAGAACCCAGCTGAATGTGTTAATATTTCTGATTTTTACCAAAATTATCGTTTACCAGGTTTGTAAATATTTTCAATTTAATCTTTAATTTTAAATGTTCTAGTTATCTGCGATGAGTATTTTTCTTAAACATTAATTTCTTGTCTTTAACTTTGAAGAAAGAAGTTAGTGTCATTCGTAAGAAAATAACAAAAATCTATTCGATCCAACCGTTTTATTATTAAAAACCAACAGAGTGTGCAATTCACAAGCGGTAGAAGTGAAACCCTCAGAAAACAAAAGCCGACAAGAGTTGGGAGGCTATAAAGCACTGCAAAAAGAGGAGACCGAAAGGCTACGAAGCACCGCATAAAGAGGAGACCGATTATACTATATCATTCTCTCGCAGGCTAAATACTATAGATGTATCTGTTTGAGTCTTCTTAGAGTCGCTATTTTTCATTTCATCGAGTTTTAAATCACAACGGTGCTAAAGAAGTTTTCACTTCAAAATACAATTTTAATTCGTTTTCAAAAATATGGTATGAAAACATTTAAGTGTATAAAGCAGATTTTAAGCGAAGTGCAACAAAGTTTGCCAATTACCCTCTGCTTCATTCATGTTCAATATATATGTAAACACCCAAATTGATTCCATTTAACAACAAGATATCTCTCATCACCGGTACGACCATTGGCAAGTTAGTCCTGCAGACTGGAAGACAAAATAACCTATGCTGTAGGTGACGGATATAACCATGAAACTATGAAGAGATAACCATCGTGAACACAGAAATTAGAAGAGTTAAATTAAATCGTAGATAACAATGTAACTGTGAAGCTGAGAGACAAAGCAGCCTATGCTATCGGTGATGGAGATAACCATGGAACTATGAAGAGATAACCATCGGGAACACTGAAATTAGAAGAGTTAAATTAAATCGCAGAGAACCTTGTAACTGTGAAGCTGAGAGACAAAACAGCCTATGCTATCGGTGATGGAGATAACCATGGAACTATGAAGAGATAACCATCGGGAACATAGAAATTAGAAGAGTTAAATTAAATCGCAGAGAACCTTGTAACTGTGAAGCTGAGAGACAAAGCAGCCTATGCTATCGGTGATGGAGATAACCATGGAACTATGAAGAGATAACCATCGGGAACATAGAAATTAGAAGAGTTAAATTAAATCGCAGAGAACCTTGTAACTGTGAAGCTGAGAGACAAAGCAGCCTATGCTATCGGTGATGGAGATAACCATGGAACTATGAAGAGATAACCATCGGGAACATAGAAATTAGAAGAGTTAAATTAAATCGCAGAGAACCTTGTTACTGTGAAGCTGAGAGACAAAGCAGCCTATGCTATCGGTGATGGAGATAACCATGGAACTATGAAGAGATAACCATCGGGAACATAGAAATTAGAAGAGTTAAATTAAATCGCAGAGAACCATGTAACCACGAAGCTGAGAGGTAACGGAGATAAACATGGAACTATCAAGAGATAACCATGGGAAATAAATGGGCATCTTCAAATGAAAACTCATGCTTCAAAACGAGAACAGATTTCAAAATATGGTGGTGATTTTAAAATTATTAATTCACAATGTTTTAAATACCAGCATGGCGTGACAATGCATCTCATTACAAACTGCTCACAAATAACTGAACTCAACAGCGTTTTCACGTCCCTTATTTATTATATGTATACCCTTACGGAAACAAGCCAGTGAGGAACAAGTGCGTTTCCTCTCACGTACGCTTTGTAAATGTCACAACAGAAACCCTTGGCCCTTGGTCTCAGACCACTTGTGAATTACCATCCATAACGGTGCTCTTAAACACCGTTTTTTATAGCACGCAACACTATGAAGAAGGGTGAATCAATGTATAAATAAACCTGAATTATTATTTTTAAAATGTTTAAAGGAAGACCAACATTCCCGGCATACGAATTGGGAGGCGAGTACGCGTACCGCCGTCCCGTGAACCATTTATCGGATAACCAACCCTCCTGTCCGTAGATAACTCAAGTGGTTAGCGACGTTTGGTAATTTAGCAGGGGAGTTCGGAGCTCTTGTGGTGAAGTTTGTCTATGTCCTGATAGCGAATGCAATTGCTTTAGAGAGACCGGTTGAGGGAGACCTAACCTGGACCTCTCCAACGGATTCTCTCGATCAATCGCTGAGTTGGAGGAATGGATTTATACGTCCGTCACTCTTGGACATATTTCGAGTAAAAGTTGTCAGGTTGACAAATACTCAGGTATCATATTAAAACTTAATTCGAATCAATTTGAAGTAATGTAATATACACTATGTCGATATTGAATCGAGTACGGTATTATAGCCTGGGGAGGAGCAATCGCTGCCGCTATTGATCTGATTTTCAAAGCTCAGCAACTAATTATAAAAAATATTCTACAAAATATTCTATATTCTACTACCGATCACAAGCAGTGTGGATCAAATCTTTAGGAGAATCTGTGTTTTGGACATTAGGCAACTTTACGCCAAAAACATAACGGCAAACCTCTTCAAACACAGAACTGCTTTTCAAAATGTCCAAACGCTAAAAAGTACTTTATCACCTTTCAAAAACAGATATTAGTTTTCGGATGACTTCAAAAATATTCCTTTTATTTGAATTTTATTGAATAGTGGAAATATTTTGACCTTCCGACAAAATAGACCCGACGCGACGCATGGGAGGGTCCAGGCTATTGAAATAATTCTACTTCAAATGTAGTGGCTGAGATGGCATTGCGTTTGGGTCCCACCAGGCATCTCGTGTTTGATTCCTGGGCTGTGTAAGTCCTCCATCACGAATCAAGCAACATTTTCGACTTACTGTGGTGGTAGTAGGAGATTTTTAAATGTTATTCGTAACCGAGGTATCTTTCTTTGAAAAAAATCGAGTGCAGTTTACACGCGGTAGAAGCGAAACTTTACCAAACCAATCTCAACCAATTCTTGAAAAGTGAGGTCATAATCAAAGCGACCAATTAGCGCGGAGCTAGCGTAGTTTCCGTTTCAAAACTCAACCAATAGGAGCCTTTAACAGTGACATCATAATCGAAGCGGCCAATGAGTTCAGTTGATGCGTCGCAGGTAATCGTCATTTCCGTTTCATCTGAAATCCAAATCACAGCGTGGCTATAGAAGTGTCATTTACAAAGAAAAAAAATTATTAAATATATATTAAAAAAAAAACACTGCCATATTGAACCACCCGGCCAGCCCTTATACCTACCCAACACATTGTGTATCACATGGGCGAGCGTAGGGGGCGGATCGTAGCGGTCTCCGCGACAAGCCTCCTCTATCCGCGGCAACCCTCAGTCGGCTGCTCAGCGCCGCACAGAGAGGTGCTCTAACCGGTCACAACCTACCCGACCCCTCACCACTTAAACGACGCCACCACGACTGATAAAGTTTCAAACAAAGTTGCTTACAGTTGCCCGGACAAATTAAAAACCGCATTTAAAAGCTGATGTAATTTTTTATAAATTATTTATTCTAGTCATTTTAATATTTACGCATTAAAAATCTAGTCATTTTTATCTATTCTAGTCAGAATCTTGTCACCGTAATTTTAACTGTAGTGAAATTTAAAGCCTAGTCAACATTTACGCATTCTAGTCGTAACCTAGTCATACTTAATTAAAAAAAAAATTTTTTGTGCGATTTAAAAAAAAAAAAATTCATTCAGATTTATTAAATTAATAATAACACTTTAATATAGCATAAATATATTTAATTCACTGAAAAATTAACACTAATATATTTAAATCACTGTAAAAATCACACTAATATATTTAAATCACTGTAAAAAAGAACACTAATATATTAAAATCACAGTAAGAATAACACTAATTTATTCAAATCACTGTAAAAATAGCAACCTTTTTACCTTCGGTACAAAGTAGTAAAATAAATACCATATATTTAAAAAAAAAAAAGTTTATGTGTAATACGTTAGTTTACGTCTTTTGAAAACTGTCCAACATCACCCCCGGCGACGCTCGATGACTCAGATGCAATACAGGTATGAATCACATCCTTTGTAATTATTATAACTGGCAAGGCTTGCTGCGTGACCCTTCACCCCACTTTATGATATACTTACACCTTTAATTCGTAGGTACTACTGTGTAAGGAAGGTACAGCTAGCTGCAAAAATATATCGACTAGAAAGATTCAAAATCTTGGAGAATGTTGTTTTCTTTCTTGTATATACTTTTACAAATAAACTTAAGTTGTGGTAATATACGTCATCATATTTACTTCAATATTATACTCAACTGAGATTTTTATTTATTTGTATAAATACTACATTTATTTCTAATTTTGAAAACTTTAGTTGATGATGGAATTCCAGTTTAATAAGATTTTTTTAATGTACTAAAACAACTGTATTCACTTTCCACTTTTTTTAAGTGAAAGATAGTTGTAAAATGATTCAATCCATAAAAATGATATTAAATAGGTACTACGGTGGTTATTAGATTCTAAAATCATTTTAAATTTATCATTTATTATGCTCGAACAATAATTGAACAGCTTAAAACCTATTTGACGTCTTATTTTTTGACAGATTTTTAAAAGTTCAATGAATTGCTTTATTCTACTACCTAACCAAAAAACTGCCGCTCAAATTTAAAGATGCCAGACGTGTCCACAATATAAAGGTACAGATTTTCAGATTTAATTTGCACGTTTTCACCAATGTACTAATTTCATATATACTTAAACAAAACTTTACAAAACGAAACCCAAAAACTGCATGGTGACCAAGTGGTCCAAGCGTCAGTTTGGCTCATTATTGCGATATCGAAATTTTACTCTTTTAGATTTATT
This sequence comes from Limnephilus rhombicus, assembly GCA_929108145.2. Taxonomy (NCBI): domain Eukaryota; kingdom Metazoa; phylum Arthropoda; class Insecta; order Trichoptera; family Limnephilidae; genus Limnephilus; species Limnephilus rhombicus. The sequence goes on from OV815287.1 coordinate 33,032,981, forward strand.
TAAATGTATCCTTTCAAATTAGGGCAGACAGAGTACTAAAACCACCGCTCTGCTTAGCTGAAACAAACATAATTATGCATTATGTATTAAATCATTGAAGACAATATTAACAACTAACATTCGAAAATTTAAATCGGGAAAATCAAATAAAAGTTACGACCGCATTTGGGAATTGAACCCAGGATCTTAGCCTTACCTAATTCGACCTATCCCATTCGGTCATATTTAGTTATATCTTACTTCAACTTAGAACTTCTAACATTATCTTCGTTCAATTCATATTTTGGTAAATTTTGGGGATCGCTGGCAACGGTTAATAGGCACTTTTTTTTGAAAAAATCTTTTGATTCACCATAATTACATTAAAATACAACTATTTGCATTGGGGGAAGTGGAAAATATTTTTGTGTAACATGGTTTGTGATACAAAAGAAAGTGCCCCTTTATAACGCCTACTCGCGTCAAGGCAAGAAAAACATCCCAGTTTTCAAGTAGTTTAGCGGCTACGCTAGGTTTGTGTAACATGGTTTGTGATTCTGGCGTACAATCTCACAAGACGAAAGCTAATTTTAATTTTACGTAATGAAATATTTTCCACTTCCCCCAATGCAAATAGTTGCCTTTTAATGTAATTAAGGTGAATCAAAAGGTTTTTTCAAAAAAAAGTGCATATTAACCGTTGCCAGCGATCCCCAAAAATTAATCATATTTTTATAGGCTTCTATTTATGTATGTAATATTCATCCCGAACTAAATGCAATCTACATAGATAGTTTCTTGTATAAATATATCCATTTTTATATTATAATGTAGGACATCTATTGAATTTTCTACAAGCCTAGGATGAATATTTAAAAAAATAATAATTTGACGTTTTACTGATTAAGTTACTCCAAGATGTGAAATAACTTAATCAGTAAAACTTATTTGTATAATGATGGTAACAGTTTGTTCAATTAAATGAGTTTTTTTCTTCGAAACACATTTTGGTATGTCTTTTAATCATAAAAAATCCGAATTGTAACGTCACGAATATGTTTCCATTTCTGAAGTAAAATCCGATGATTTCTGAAGTTATATTTCTCAAATACTTACCAACTAACCATAACGCTGTTTCCTTTAGTACAAATAATAATATACCGCACAACTTGTCTCGGCTCACACTCCTTCATTCAAATTTGTAACATTGTTACTCTTCTGTTATTTTGACACTTCTTGACAAAGTTCGATTGATTCACCGGTTTTATAAACGAAGTACCAAATTTCTGTTAAGTAACGAACCATTTTTCGTTAACGGACCGCTATCCGATCGTTATTTTATTTTACGTACTATAAACAAATTTGCATTACTAACGGTCATCGGTTACGTTTAGTCCTAAAGTTTTTTTACTGGCAATCTTTTTGGCAAATTATTGTCTCTGAAATTTTTTTTATCTATGGGTATTACTTTAGCTGTCAAAGTTGATTTTTATTTATGCAGAAGTCCTGAACTGTGTCACTATTCATGGTTATGTAATTGTTTCTCAAGGCGGCTATTATTTTAGTAACTCTCCATACAACGATGCACGCTGTAGACTTGGAGACTCCCGTGAAGTCGCCAGCAGCTTGCAGCATTGATCCCAAAGCGACAAGCAACAAAACGGATCGTTATCCGTTTAACTGGTCAAAATCAGTCAGTTAAGCATTAACCGAAACTTAACCTACCGATAACCTAACGAACGTTTATAAAACGGCAAAATCGGGCGGTAGACCAAATATTTGTGGCGGTAAACCAAAAATGGTATCAAGCGTAACGAACGGACGTTTATAAAACCGGCCCTTGATCTATTATGTCTTCCTCGTGCATCCCCGACATTTATCATTCACTTCCGCATCATTTATTCAGATTACACTTCTTTCTTCGGTTACTCTCCCTTGTAAAAATCATCTAAGTGTGCTTCCTTTTAAGTATGCTAATATCAGTCTAGCATCTTTTACGGATCTCCACCTTTTAACTAATTAAATACTTGGTTTTACAATACACCAAGAAAAACGTGTCAAAAACACTAATCGTCACACTGCCAAACTTTGGTAGTTATCGTATGACTAAGGCATTTGTATGTCCTTTTACTACGACATCCGTTGGTTGTACTTCGTCGCGATTCGAGCACGTGCGTCTAGACGGCCGAAGCGTCGCGACGCCGCGCGGCGTCCAGACGTTGCGTGTGGCCTGCGTGAGCGGGGAATCGCTTAATAAGTTATGTCGTGATAAATGCTTGATGGAATGCCACTTATTTTCGTGACATTCAAGTAAGGTTTTAGTCAAACACCGAAAAAGTGGCAAATTTAATATGTTTACAGGTATTATAGAAGATATTGGTTTGTTTTGGAAAGATGATTGGCAGATAAAAGTTTTATTGAATTATGACTTGTTTTCGTGGTATTCTAATATTTCTGGAAGAGTTTTATGTAAAAATTGAAGTAGGGTGTTTTTTCAATATAAATACCGCACATGAGTCCCAACTACTCCTAACAGCCTGGAGCCAGTGAGACTGTAGCATCCCCAATTGGGGTATATTGTGATATTGCTGGTCCGCCCTCACCTTGAATATGCTAGTGTCATTTGGTCTCCTTTTTATGCTGTCCACATTTGTTACATCGAATCCGTACAACATCGCTTCCTACGAGGAATTGCTTGGAGGTTAGGACTTGAAAGAGGAGAATACTCGTATGATGAAATTGAACAAACTTTAAACATTTCCTCTTTAGAAAAACGTAGAAAGGACTCTGATCTAATATGCATTTTCAAAATTATCAACAGTATTACTGACACACCTGCTTTGTTACAACTCATCCAGTTCAACATTCCTTCCCGTAGACTCCGAAATAATGAATTGCTGTTCCTCAATCAACATTCTACTAATTATGGATATCATTCTCCTTTATCCAGAATGTCGAGACTTGTCAACACAAATCAAAGCATTGAATTTTTTGGTGTAAGCCTAAGTGACTTTCGGCAGTCGTTACGCAATGTGGTTTTTTAAAGTCTTTTTAAATCCATCTTCAAGCTACTTGTAGTTATCTTCTTTATGTACTTTTATATTATATGTATTTTGTCAATGCTCTTCATCTATATGTAATCTCCTTTCATTGTGATCTCTCTTTTTTCTTTTCTGTTCGTGTTATTGTTATATTGTTAATTGGACTATTTGTCCGTAAATAAATAAATAAATAAATAAATACTGAAGTAGTGGAGGAGAGGGAGATGGGGAAGTAACTGGCAATTCATATCTTGTCATCACACACGGCTAAAGCCATTTAAGGCGTTACAATTCTGAATAGTGGTCTTACATCAGGGCTATACTGAGAGTACCTTTTACTCTAAAAAAATGATTTGATTGATTTGTGTAATAACACCAAACAAATCAAAAATGTTTTACTTGCGCACGCCGTAATTTGAATCCACGACCTCTAGATTGTTAGTCGAGAGCCTTACCTCTCAACCACGGAAGCCGTCAAAGTATTTATTGTTTATCCATTATTGAAAATATGTGGTTGTTTGGGAAGGATGATTGACATATTAAAGTTTTATAAAATGACGACTTATTTTCACGACTTTCGGGTATTTCGTGTTAGGTTTAGTTGAAATGTTAAAACGATGATGTTATATTTAAAACGTTTATTGTTAAAGTATCATCATCATCACTATTGGCTCTACAACCCCTGGTGGGTCTTGGCCTCCTCAAGAGTCTTCCTCCACTCATCTCGGTTTTGTGCCAGCTCTCTCCAGTTTAGAAGCTCCAAGATGGATATGTCTTTGAGGATGTTGTCGCTCCATCTTAGTCTTGGTCTTCCCAGGCTCCTTCGCCCTATTGGTCTTGAGTTCAGCAGGGACTTTGGTGCTTGATGCTCGGTCATTCTCTCCACATGACCCAGCCACCGAAGTCTTCCCAGTTTTATAAAGTATACAAGTAATCAAATAGATAAGGACACTTTTGAAGCGAAGACAAATTGAAGAAGTGGATGGAAGAAGAAGACTTGATTCCATGATCGAAAAATGCCATGATAGAGACGATAAAAGTTAGGAAGTTTGTGTTCAGTCCCCACTATCTCAGGGAAATTATGTGATAGTTTTTGATTTGTTCAACTCACTTAGTGAAGTAGTAAGCACGCATGTTTTTCACGTCATTGTTAACGCTTGTTTAACTGGTAGGTATTAGACAAATTGTCTCACGACTGTTTTGTAGGTAATTGTAATAACTGTATTGGAAGGTATATTTTTATTTATAATTATTTTTATTTTATATGTTGTACAATAAATTATGACATAAATTTACACATAATTCATGGCTATTTATCTATTTATTTTAACACACAAGGAAAGTAACAAAATAAATGTATAGTTAAATCTAAAAAGAAAAGATAAAAAGGGAGTTAAGGTAAAAAGGAATAGCGATGATTCCAATTATAGTTGAACACACCATTCATCTCAACATTCTTAGTGTGACTTTAAGTTATAATACATAGTAATAAATTAATTTTAAAGTAGGCACTTAAAACAAGGAGAATTAAAAACCAAATATTATTAAATACAAACATACACAAACATGCACATTCTACACTTGTACATGCATACATGTACATAAACACACGCACATACGTACATTTTACATGCATAGATATATTTTACATGCATACATATACATAAACACACGCACATACGTATATTTTAATGCATATATTTTACATGCATACATGTACATAAACACACGCACGTACGTATACATGTATACACGTACGTATACATATTATAGAGCCAATGCATAAGAAGGTGAATGATTCAATAATTACAATTTAAGGGGAAATTTCCAAACTGATGGCTCAAAAATTCCCGAGCACTCAAGGTTGAAATCGATTATATGAACGCTCAAGTGGTTAAAACCAAAGGTATCTTCTGATGATGTTTATGTAGTGGGGTAAATACACTTTTATTCTCTACGCACCATTCTAACCAAACACTAAAAACATCCATTACAAGTGTTGAAATACAGTAATTTAATTAAACAATAATTATTTAACTTAATCGACTACGTTTTCCACGGTAATTTACTTGTTAGGTTTCGTCAAAACTGTGGTACAATATCAACATAGCTTCGCATGTAGTTGGGCAATTAAAGCCATTCCTTGAGTAGAATTAGGGGAATTGTGTACAAACAGGAAATTTAAAGAATGACTGAGAGGTTTGCGGACGTTGGGTCCTTCAAGGGCTTGAACAACATGTTGTATATTGAAATTAATACAGTGCTTGCATATTCCTGCTAACTTTCAGAAAATCTCATACATTGATGGTCTTTTCGCGAGGATTCTGAATTTGTCAAGGGAAAGGAACGCTGCTGTAAAAGCTAAATAAAACATTTGACATTAAGGTAAAACTTAAAATTTAGAAGAAAAATCGTTACTTTCAAAGGATTGTAATATAATATCTGTAGAAACGCTGGACTAATTAATTAATCAATAAATTTATTAATTATTTATAACACCTATGCACATATTATGTCCTATGCACATATTTAAGAGTATATAGGTAAATTTAAAAATCTTTATTCAAACCACGATTATGTGGGATGTTGCCCCCCGGCAACCCTTAATAATTGCAATCAATCCAATCAATTTTAATAAACAACAATATAAACCATTTTTATAAGCTCATGATGAAAGAGAAGGGGACGTTTTTGGCCCAGAGCTCTGTATGATAGTACATCAAGAGTAAAAAAGATTAGGTAATGTGAAACTGCAAATTCATCCCGAAAGAAACCAACGCACAATATTAATGTTTAGTTTATGCAATCCAAAACCTACTTAATATTTATTACTCGACAATTTGGTACTCGTATATCGTCTGTATAGAAATTTGTTTGTTACTTTACCGTTCCGGTTCAAGATGCTGTACGTTTTAATAGTCCAGTAAAGATTATTTTTTCAAATGTAAAGTGATTATTAATTAAGTAGGTGTGTATTTAAGTACCTACTTCCAAATCTTAAGATTTCTTAGGAATTTTTGGTTTTGATTGGAAATTGGACGCAACGTCTACTATTTATAGAACTAAAAAAAAATATTTGTAACTGATATATTACCATCTGTTATTTCGGTTACCGGCATTATACCCACCTCTCTCATTCAAAATTTAGGCTTATTAGATTTGTCAATGAATTTACATATAAAAATGCAAGAATCAATCATTTTAAATACATGTAGGATTACGAAAGATTTTTTTAAATATTTATTTTGCGGGATCAGTAGGATTTATCGGTCAAGCTAGGAGTTCTACCGAGCCGAACCCTCTGATATGTAAATATCTGGAGTCGGTGAATTATTTGCCCATTTCGTCTCTGGTATGTTGACATGTTGTTCTCGTATTGTTTTGTATTTATTATACTAGTACAAGTGTACTAGCATCCATGCATAGCGTGGATTGACTATATGATCATTTGTGGAAAAGTGTGTGGAAGGGTTTAGTTTTCCTGTGGGGAAGATTTAACCCGGACATAAAATTTCATAAAAAGAAATAAATTATATTTTTATATTTTTCCATAAATCGCAAGCAAAATTTTCTATAGGTGAGCAATAATTGGATTAAGAAAAAAAATCAGAAAAATTATTAGCATAAATTTAAGCACGTGCAATGCTACTAATAACGTAACATTGATCAAACATAACATGTCTAAAAAAAAAAAAAACGTTAATAAAAATAAGAATTGGCAATTTCTTGTGACCGACCTAAGAATGTGATAAACTAGCAAAAAAGATTGAGAAAATTATTGTATTTACAAAAAAAATCTAATGAAATCCCCTTACTTGAGCGAAGAGAGAATTCTTGTTCGGATAGACAGTGGAGGTAATCCACCTCTTACCCGCCTTGGTATAAGTAACTGATGGTTACTCCTTCAAGGCTCTCGCAAGATTCTAATTTTTTTTGTTAAACGAAGCTACATTTATTTATTTTGAACGAATCTAGACCTCCAGTGTCCATGGATACGTTATTAGTAAGCAGTATGCAAGTGCTTAACAGGAAAAACAAAATGCAAAAAATAGGTTAGTAAGACAAAGATAAATTAAACAGGGCAAAAGAAAAACTCATTCATGAGGCTCCATGAGGCGGCATTGCATCTGTAAAAACCCGCAAGCACCTGCATACAATAGAGAACATAAGTAATACAATAAATCTCAAATCAATTGGCAAGTACCAACAAAAAATGTGAATGGCTTTCGGTCTGATCATAAACTACACTTAGCTTCCGTGTCCCTTAGCCAACCAAATAGAAACCAAATGTTCGGATAGACAGCGATAATTTTCTCTTTTGTAATTAAGTGAATTGATAAAGTTACGCGTGTCAAATAAGAGCTGAAAACATAGGAGGGCGCCACTGTTGTTCAAACGGCAATACTAAAAATATAACTCATGGTGGAAACGTAAAGCTGTGTAACCTATATTTTTATAAAAAAATAAAAAGGAATAACATTTAAAAAAATATGTATATTGCAATATAGATACCCACTGTTCTCAAAATTAGAATTGCATATACATAGGTATATTATTATTATATCTTTGGAATTTTGTGTTAATATATTGAAGAATAACGATATTGTGATAACATGTAAAGCAAAGTTTAGAAATTGCTCACATTTATTTAATACTATCTTAAGTACCTAGAGTTGCCCGGGCTTTAGATCATGACTAATTTTAGAACTGAATATATTTAGTTATTCAAAGTTGTAACTAAACTCACCATTAGTGATTTTTCATTAAATTCAATTTTTTGTTAAGTTAAATGAAAGCAAATCACCACCAATAAAAAACCATGTAAAACACCATTTAATCAAATTTATGTCATTAAGTAGATATCTTAACAACAGTGCTTCTTCGATTTAATTTTTTTTTCTACATTATTTTATTTTGTAGTTCCACTTTTAAAATTTTCTACTCTTAATTTACAGACTATAATTGCGCTGACAAATGGGTTTGATTTATTGAGGTATTGTCTTGAATGACACCAGGCTGCTGTATATGGAATATTGTATAAGTTAGCATCAAACTTTTGACGTTTGGCGTCTAGGTATGTACCTTCGATGAGACTCGATGAGAATAATAAAGTCGACCAATGAACGCACTTTCGACGGCGATTGCGAGCGGCCTCGACTGGAGAATCTGGAGAGTCCCATGACATGTCAGTAACAGAATAGTGGGTATGAATCAAATAAGTTATTAAACCTGTCCAACTAGTTGTGCAGCTTTCCCACACGCCTGTAGGCCCATAAGTTAGAAGCACAAAGCAAATCATTTAAATAACTCTATATATCTAAAAGTCAAAATAAATATTAAGTTAGAGTTAAACACTTCACGTCAGGGGTGATTCACGCCCCAGCCATAACCTTCGAATGTAATTTTTCTCGAGCGATTTTCTGCTCACATTCAGACATTTATTTCCCTCACATATCATTCAAGAGGTGAAAATAAAATCCCTTCACTTAGGTTAAAGCTAAAGTAAATTTCTACCTCGCTGACACGGGGGAGTTTGTGAGGGAAGATTTTGGTACCCAGTTCGTCACATTTTTACAAGGGCGTCTAAATACAGGATGTTTGAATCAACGGTTATATTTTTTCTGTGGTGGTTACTGGTTAGTACGATATTTTCAAATATTGACGGGTTATTCGTAACCCGAGAATATGTATCTTTCTAAAAAAAAAAAACGTTTAAATTTTTAAATGAAACAATGTTACTTTGTTTGAACCACTTGTATATTTGAGTAAAGCCGACCGGTTTCGGAACGACCTTCCTTTTTCAGGGCAAACGTAAACAGTATATATATGAGTATACGTACGCCCTGAAGAAGGAACAGTCATAATAACCACAAAGTTATAGCTACATTCAAAAGTATGGATATATTTTTATAAATGGTTGTCCAAAACTGTAATTTCCTGAGAAGGCTATCCACAAACGACCAAATTCTTTTAAAATTATTAGTGATTTCATCTAAAATTTAAGCAGTAAATATATAAAATACTGTAAAGCTATGAATTGATTTCGGTACAGGCTTAATCATTAAACAAAAGTTTAATGTGAATATCTCATAAAAGTCCCAGCTGCCCCCGTCTGGAGCCAGTGAGACTATGGCGTCCCCAATTGGGGTATATTATGAGGCTGAAGATAGAGGGAGGGGAAGCAAACGGGAAATGGGCGAGGAAGGTGAGGACGTACCTGGCTATTCAGATCGGGTCACCAAACACGGCCAAAGCCATTTCAAGCAACGTTTCAATTCTCAATGCTGGTCTTACGCTAGGGCGATACTGAGAGTATCTTCCACTCTGGAACGTGCCGTAAATATACTATATATTATTTTTAATGAATTCATAGTGAAATCAAACAAATTAATTAAATACAATTTATTTGCGCATGCCGGGGTTCGATCCCGCGACCTTCGCATTGCTAGTCAAGAGCCTTACCCCTCAACCACGGAAGCCGTCGATGATACTTTTGTCGATGAAAAAAACACACCTGTCAAAAAAAGGTTCATCAATTTTTTATTATTTTGAAAATAGAAGACATATAAAGAGTCTTGAATTTCGGGCGTAGCCGGGCACCGGAGTAAATACATTTCGTAAAGATGAAAAACATCATTAAATTGAAACCTTTATCCCGAAAATAAGTCTGGCATCGTATTATGATTATCACCCCTAGGACAAGTTACCGCCTACTTGTGGAAGCCAGATTCTAGTTCCAGGCATTTACTGGCTTCGGCAATTCAATCAGGGGATTTGGCGCTAGGATTCTTTTTGTCGCTACCAATTTGGCATCCCCTAGCGGTCCTTTGTGATCCGTGTCCTGAAAGGGCTGCCCCAACCTCCCCCAGTCCTCCAGTCCCAGTCCCCAATGCCCCAGTTGGTCGCGTCCGTTCTGCTTGTTATTTTAAGCAACATGTGTGGATTTCATGACAAATTAAACACTTTTATCATCTACCTTGAAATGTATTTTTTTTAATAGAACCTTCTTGGAAAAGGATTAGATTCCTCGAGGAATTGTATACGTTAGTTATTAATGCAACTTTTGAACTTTCCTCTTTCCCATTCACTTTCCTTCCCGCTCCTTTTAGCTTTAATAACTTTAATGCTTAGTACGTACCTAACTCCTATTTATTATGTAAAAAAATCAGAGTGTGTAACTCACATGCGGTCGAAGTGAAACCTTCAGAAAAATCTTCAGGGTAAATCTTAGAGACGTATGTATTTGTCATTTTTAGTGTCGCTATTTTTCGTTTCATCGAGTTTCGAATTACGACCGTGCTAAAGACGTCTTCACTTCAGTTAATATGAAATATTGCCATGATCATTACAAGCAATGTGGATAAGACATTTTAATACTAGAATGACCGGAACCGTCATTTTGACCGAAGTAATGTGACGAAATAATGCTTAATTTCAATTTGATTGCAATTTTTTTAACATTTCATGATTTATGATTTAACAACTATGCTAAAAAAAGGGTTCGTGTCTTATTTACTTTTTGAGATACATTGAGTTATACCTTCAAAGACCGCCACCGTCAATGTGACGGTTTGGGCCATAATGCTGAGTATGTTTACAACCTTCTTCTATCCAAGTTTACAACATACCCATTCCTCTTCGTTTATGAATGTAATAATATGTCTGTTTCTTTCTTTCGTATCGCGTATCATTCGAACTTGATCTATACGTTGATTGGTCACTGTCACATAATTTGTAAAAAGACCAAAAAAATAGTATGCATGACCAATGATGAGCATAAACATAATATTTTGTAAAATGTCACTCATGTTCTTTATAATACAATAAAAAAATAATAAAATGTAGTCGATTATTATTTTATACAACATATAGTGCGTGATTTTGTGTAAACAGTATCTACTCAATAACACAAGCTTTGGGTCTTGAACAAATAGAACAACTAGAAAAAGCTTCCTTGTAAGAGCTTGCGGGATGTGTTTGTTTTGTTTGAAGAGAATAAGAGCAAAGCTCAAGTGCTTTGAATCAGCTCTGCAATCTGCTCAGCCAATACTGTTTCCCTGATTCAAGCGCTCTTCAGGTTTGTTACATTTACAGTGCAATACCTACCTGAACTTGTACATACCTGATATCTAGTAGTGGTATAGAATTCATATATTCCAATGCGTTGATGCCTTTAACATCGAAAGGGCTTTATTAAGGGTGAAAAAATAAGTTTAAATATTTTTGAGGGGGAAAGTGTTACATTTTTTGTATATTATTTCCCGTTTATTAAAGAAAGATTTGAACTGTGTTTATTGGCGAAACGCTTGAACAGACTTTATTCAAGTGAAGTTTTACTAAAGATGTGTTGTTTCACCGAATTTTTGAAATTCATTTAATATTCAAGTTCTGTAAAAGTGCTATTTAAGTTCTGTTATTATCCATTCCTGTGAAACAGCGCCAGCGGGGCAAAGATGAAACAGTAACATAACTTGAATAGAACTTTCTTAGAACTTGAACTTGAACTTTTTAGAATTTGATGAATTAAAAAATAAAATGTTCAAACTTAAAAATACCGAAGACACAAAATAATTAATCGGATAAAAAAAGTCGATATCAGACGTGTATTTATAGGCATTCTTACTACCTTCTATATTGAGCAGTCGAACTAACTAACCATTCGGTACGCTTTTTCTCCGCGAATTTAGGCAGAAAGGTAGGAACGCACTCCTTGCTTCATTTAGATTCATACATCGCCTCATACACACCATTCCGTTATTCTGGAAAATTTTGCGTTGAGTGGTCAGTTTCCAAATACCTATTCAACGTATTTTTCTCTCTCTCTCTCTCATAAACATTTTCTTCTTTCACAGAAAACCTGCTGACAGATCGAGAATCACCAAAGTTATAAGATGTTAACTTAAAATAAAGCAATCAAATTGAAGCAAAATGGAGGGATTAGTCTCGTCGCACAGTCTTCGCCACTTCATCCCAACCAGCCAGTACTACCTGAACAGTCACCAACCAGTCATGGCTTTGGCTTCGAGCCTCTCGTCCCAGGCCTTTCACCGGTTCCCTCTCAGACCACACCCTCTCCCTACTTACTTAGGTTACGGAGAACCGCTTTCACCTCTCGACCTGTCTGTTAAAAACACGATCCCAATAACTCCGCCATGCACTCCTTCACCACCCAGAAAAATCTCCAGAAAAAATGAAAACAATAACGATATTCTATGCTCTCCTAAACCGCGCGAAGAATCCAAAAGCGAACGATATCCAGACTCCGATCATCGAAACGACAAAGAAACAATCTTGCTAGAAGATCTATCAGTTAGATCAAAAATATCATCCGTGTTTAAAAGACGATACGACAGCTCCTGCAAAGACGAATTGGAAGAAATGAGCAATGAAATATTTACCCCTGACAAAAAATCGCTCAAATACCACGGAGAAGTTGAAGACCAGAAAACGCCAATTGAAAAAGATTGCGATCTTTCTGGAAGAGATTCCCCTGATATTGACGTCTTGGACATTGAAGACAAGCCGAAGAAAGTTTTCCCAAAGAGCGGTTCGGCCCTGAAGAAAAGTAAAGCCGTCAGAAGACTCACGTTTGATGAAGACAAGAGTTCTCCAGTTTCAGGAACTATAATCAGGGAACTGGCGGATGATGAGACTTTGGTCGTGAGAAAGGTAATTATATTTTTGAACTTGCCAACAAGCTTACCACATCTTCTAAACAAAACACATTTAATGATGGTGCATTACATTATTTCTATCAGTTGGACCACTTTAACTCCTCACTTTTTGAAGTCTAAATGTAATTCTCTATTATTAGTTTGAAGCATGTCAATTTATTCAATTAGAACCATTCCTCCCCTTCCGCTCCCCATCATAACCTAAAATGCTATTTTGTGTTAATTTATTGTTTATTGGTTATTTTACAATATAATTGTAGAATGGAACACAGTAATATTATTTGTGTATACAGTTTTAATTTACAACAGTATCAGTAATCAGGACATATAGTACAAGCTAATGCATTGAAAATTGTAGTTTTAAGAAAGTTATTAATCTTTTCTTTCGCAGGGCGATATAGACCCCGCGTTTAACGTGGTGGAGATAACGGAAGAGGCCAAAGCAACCCTGGCCAGCATAGAGAACAGGCTGGGCTCCTACATCTGCAGACTCTGCAGGCAACTTTATGAAGATGCCTTCACCCTCGCACAGCATCGCTGTTCCAGGATCGTCCACATCGAGTACAGATGCCCGGAGTGCGATAAGGTAAATATTCTTCTTATTTTCCATCATTAGGCTAAGTACCGTACACACAAAACTTTAGAAAGGATGAGGGTCCAGATCCGAATACCTGACTAATCCATTCCGAGGGGCGATACCGGTTCTACTTAAGAATAAGGATTTGTCCTTAACCTCAAAATTAACGACTTTTTCGTTAACAGCGATTCTAGTTCTTTGGGATGACAGCGAAAAAGTCGTTGATTTTAAGGCGAATGACAAAATTCTGCTGTCAATCGAGAAAACTGGAATCGCATTTACGAAAAAGTCGTTAATTTTAAAGTTAATGACAATATTCTTTTGTCATTCGAAAAGATTGGAATCGTAGTAAAGGAAAAAAGTCTATACATTTGAGGTGAATGACAATTTTTTCCATCTTCCATCCGAGAGAACTGGAATCGCGGTAACAGAAAAAGTCCTTAAATTTAAGGTTTATTACAAATCCTTTTCCAGTTTTGGACAATATCCAAAGAGTCAAGTACCTCTTTTTTTGTCTATTTTTTGCAACACTTAGCCGTGCAAAACAGGCAGGTCACTTTAGTTATTCCGTTCATCTTTTCTGTGGAAGACCTTTTGTTTTCTCTCTTTTTAAACCTAGATTCTGTAGACCTCAGTAAATTGAAATACCAATTAAATGGTGTTAGCCTTGCTGTGTTTGTTTCTATTACTTGAGATAGGCATTTCAATGGAATCAGTAATAATTAAGAAAAATAAATCCCTACTTAATTCAGTATTTTTGTAGGAATTTTGACTTCAAATTCAAATTTGAATTTTATATGAAAAAGGTTGTGAAGCCGTTTCACTTAAGTTTTACTCGAAATAAAAAAAAAACAGAGTGTGCAATTCACACGCGGTATAAGTGAAACCTTCAGAAAACTAAGGTAGGCAAGAGTGGGAGGCTACGACGCACCGCACAAAGAGGAGAACGATTATACTCTCTCATTCTCTCGCAGGCTAAATCCATAGATGTACGTGTTTGTCTCTTTTTAGTGTCGAAAATTTTCGCTTCATCACAAGGGTGCTAAAGAAGTTTTCACTTCAACAAGTCCCTACCCTAATTCAGTATTGTTGTAGGTATTTTGGCCTCAAATCCAAATTTAAGTTTTGTTTGAAAAAAGTCGCGAAGCCGTTCCACTTAAATTGTCCTCGAAATAAAAATGTGGCTTATGATAATTGAATACGAAAATATGGATACAGACATGTGTTAAGGATACAATTTCGACACTATTGAACTGAAATGTGGGGCCGACACTGAACCGAGTGGTCATGAGTAATGAGTAATGAAGTAATGAGTAATAAGCACTGTAGTGGGTCTTTTACATAACATTACGAGTATCATTAACGCATTAGATGCGGGCAAGGGACAGGTGCATGCCAGTCACACTGTCGAAAGAATTCTGGTAGAGTTAGTACCTCTTTGGTCTGTAGGTATTCGGAAAATTCAAGGTGGAAACCAAATAGGCCACTTGCATCACATTTTTTTTTTCAAATTTTCCGTTTTAGACAAATATTCTAAGACATTCTGTATTTTTTTTTTAAATCGTATTTTTGAAACCCTGGGGATTTTTTGAAAATTTCAATCCGAAAAATCAGACCATTTTTTATAAACCGGAAAGACGGGACATAATTTTATAGGTGCGAAAATGATAATTACATAGCCGAAAATCATTTAAAAAAAAGAACGTTTTCCGCAGGAATGGCACAGGAGAATAACGAGGCATACCAAAAATATTACATCTCATAAGTTTTTTTTTCCTTGATCCATCTTATTGATCATAAATCATTATAATGTACAATGTATATATTACTAAATCCAATGTAATATGCTTGTACTTGTAAATTATAATAACAATAAGAATATTATAAAATTTGATTTTGTTAAAATCAGCACCATAACCATTATACCTTTAAAACACGTACCGACTTCTTAAATATACTGGGTTCTCTTCAGAACATCTGTCAAAAAATCAAACCAAATGATACGTTCGCAGAGAACAAAAAATAAATCAAGTGAACGAATTAAAAAATTCGCCATATTAAAAAAATAAATGAGTGTGGAATTTTACAAAATCAATAGGAACATTTTCGGAGACGGGACATTTTCATGTAGTGACGTCAAATAATGGTTGTATTTTTTTAAAAATAAAATAAAAAACTGTACATTTCTAAAAAATGTTACTAACATTTTCGCAATCTTAATAAAAAGATCTATCCACGCGATTTTTTTCAAGTCGTTATGAATTCAATGCAAGTGGCCTATTGCCTAATATTGAAATGATAAATTTTATTTATAATCTTTACGAAATCAACTGTTAAATTTTATCACTTTTTACGTTTTACAAATTATACCACGATTTTTTTATGTGAATACCTCACAAGAATCACAGCTGGAGCCAGTGTGACTATAGCATCCCCAATGGAGGTATATTTATTTATTTGTAAGAAACAAACAGCTTTTACATAATAATATACAGTGATAAATATACAAGTGAACTGAAATCAAGCCACAGAAGTTTCTTATGCTTAAGTTCATTGGAAATGAAGTTTTAATATCTTAAAATTAATTTTGAGTTATAGGAAGGGGGGAGGAAGAGGAATATAGGAAAAGGATGGGATATGCTCCCGATACATTCCATACTCTCATATTTATTTATTTATTTATTAATCATTAACGCCCTTATGGGATTTTACACACATTTAATTTTTTATGTTTTAGTGCATACAGGTGTGTTTAGAATACAAAGAAATCATGAATAGTTTTTACACATGGTACATATAAATAAAGCTGGTAAGTAAAAAGTATAGCATTATACAATAAAGAGAAAAAAATCAGTTTTATATGTATATACGTATATAACAAATAATAATAATGGTGAGTTTTTAATATATGTGCAATTTATGTGTTGAATACATAGCGAAGTTGATGTTAAACAAAAATACATACTACCGACTTCCACCGCACTAAAATTAATATACAAAACAATTCCATTTTGACCAATTACTTTATCGTCAGAATTTCTATACTTTATACCATAAATATACCAATCCCCTTTATACTAAAACCATGGAACATTTCAGGTTTGAACAAATAATGTCAGATACTTCAGTAAACTATCACGGAGAGGACAAATGAGTTCGATAATATAATATAACAGAGAATCTAATTACAATCAAATTAAAATGTTAATCAAAGTATAAGTCGTTAAAGTAATTTTGTTATTATTACCTATTACAACGATAAACAAGAACAGTTTTTATAAGGTTTGTTTATAAATTATAAATTACTAACCTTTATTACGCCCTATATTGTAGGTGTTTTTGACGGAACTTAACTATGAGGGTTTACAATAAACTGTGCACACAAAATTTCAAGATGGGGATTTATAGTTCTATTGTAAAAGTTCCAATATACTGAATTTAAATTTGGACACTGACAGATGACGATAAACATCTTAGGCGTTACTTCATATCGGTATTTCTTTAGGTTATTACTATTACTAAGAATGTTAATGCTGTGAACTTTTGTATTATATTGTGCACATACACGAGGAATTGGGAATTTTTTCTAATATTTGTTCTACATGAGGGCAAATAAAATAAATCGGTTTGTCGGGTTGATCTTGACGGAATATGAAAATTTATTAAATTGGTAAGACCAGGCCATTATTTAGAATGTTGTAAGGGTTTGTGTTTGGTAGTGCAGAGGGTATGTCGTGTTTGGTAGTGGAGATGGGTAACTGGGAAAGAGATGTGTTACAACATATTTATAAAAACTAAAATAAAAGTTTTTCGGGTAAACAAATCAAGGTAACACACTTCCATCTACCTATAAAATAATAACCCACCCCGTTGGCACCTTCCACATATCTGCGCGAGCGATTCCCCCTTTCGAATATAATCATTTAATAAAAGGTACAATATTAACAAAGGGCCCCCCATGCGTGGCCCGGGCAGGTGCGCCCATGGGCAGATGTCGAACCCCACATATCCATGTGCCTAGTAGTACTAAAGGCATACTGCCGATAGATCCGTTGGAACTTCTCCCTCTTTCTAATATACCACGCGTTTGACAGAAAGAGACGTTACAAGTTCTCAGTGGCAGGACAATTTTGTGGCACCCACCCAATACGACACCCAATCTTTTACAAATAATATCGTCATGACGACAATGATTTACCCACCGCATTAAAATACGATGATTCCGTTTTATGGGGGTACCTACAGATAAGTGACTGATAGCGTACTCATTTGAAGAATGTATTTGGATCTCAACAAGCATTTTTATGTGAAAACAATGATCAACTTGCGTGACGGACCAGTAGTTACTTGGACGCAGATATCAGGTTAACCTTTTAGTATTAAGTTTTATAAAATAAATGTTCATTATTTCCAGGTCTTCAACTGTCCAGCCAACCTTGCATCACACAGACGATGGCACAAACCCAGACTTCCCGGAGCAGGAAAAATTCGTAAACAACCAACAGCAGTAATACTTCCAGATTCCGACAGAGTCTCTAACGATGCAACGGAGCCCATCGAAGGGACCAAGTTTATGTGCACCGTGTGTGGGAAAGGCTTCCGAAGACAAGCTTATCTAAAAAAACATATTACCAGCCATCAGAATTTTGATTCAGAATCAATACCTGGAAATGAAAAAACGTTCTCTGAAAAGGGCGAAGACATCCTAAAATATCCTCGAAGATTAGACGACTTTGGAGATGACGTCAAAATTTTGGAAGACGGGACCCAAGAGCGCTTTATGAGCCGACCCCACAGTGGTCAAGAGTTCTCCGCATTCAGACTCGTCCATGCAGAGCTATCCAGAAAACCTAGCAACTTCGAAATCGGCGAAGAACTTAGAGACACCAACTTCAACCACTTCTGGAACAAAATACCGCCAGCGAGACCAGTGAGCATCAACTACTTTGCCGACTGTGAAAACACCGCGGATAAAATCTTGCGGAATCGTGAATCTGATGACGCAAGAATAATGAGGAGTTATCAAAGATCCGGTAGCAGCAAGCAAACTTCTCCAGTTTCTTCAGATTCGGAGGAGTCCCAAACTCTTGATATAACTGGGTCTGAGGATGAGACATCTGAAGAGATCAGAAAGGCTGCTAGACCAGTTGGTAGGACTATTCAATCGAGACTGGAAGTCTGCGAAGACACCAACTGACATTTGATGATCTTGAGGCCAGTTCCGAGGTTTCCACAAACGGTGGAAACGATCCCGGACTGGCGCTTCAATACAAATAGACACTCCGTCAACAGCTTTAACAACTTTCAGGCCAATGGTAGCTACAATCCACTTTACGCTTACACTTCCAGGAATCTCTCCGAAAGCAATGGAAGTCGGCCTACATATTATCCGCAATAATTTTATCAACATTTTTGAAAATTGCATTAAAACTTATGTTGTAAATGAATCCAAATTTATATCTTAGCATATTGTGTTGTACATAATTAGATAAAGTAAATGATAATGATCTCGATTAGTTCTAACATTGTTAGTCACTAAATATGTATTTAGATTTATTTGTAACTGTCTGGTCAAACTTGCACACGTCTAGTCTCTATTCTTGTCATTTTTATTTATTGTATAATGTATAGTCGTCAGGTACCTACCTATCCGCGTAGTAACATGTTATTCACATAATGTACCGTATGTGAATAAGATCATATCGTACCCATATTAGTATTTCTGTCTTATAGAGATTTCTATTACATTTTTGAAAGTTTTTGGTAAATTGGCAGATTAAAAAAAACTTAATTTTTTTAAATATATTTAAACCAAAAGGTATCTGAATTATATTTATTTGTGCGTATAACTATAGCATTTTTTAAAATTGGCATACATATTGTCGGAGTCACCAAATCAAGTGTGGTGACTTCGGACAGCTACGTAATCATCTCTTTAAACTGTACCATCAGGTGCCATGAATTCTGACAAGTGGCATTCCATATTCTAGTTTTTATCGATGTATTGAAATATTTAGGGAGGATGGTTTAAAGTTCATATTGGAAACACGTTTATGATTGTGTGAAAATTATTTATATCTGAAAAAGTATGCACGCCTAATAATTATTGATCTAATAAAAAAAATGCAAAAAATATATAATATACTCGTAAGTGTAGAGATGCGTGCAAAATAATGGATTAATTAAAAAAAATGATTCAGATGCTCTAAGCATTATTAAAAATTATAGAACTTTGTTATTTGAAAAAAAAGTGAACAAACGGGAACAAATTCCACAAATTATTGATAAATCAATGTCGAAATAGTATCGCTCCAGTTTTTCGGTGATAGTGTGATTTTGATTTTCTTTTGATTTGTGATTTTTTATAATTCCTGTATTTAACAATCAATCCTATATATATTATGCTTTTAGGTATAGAATATTTTTCACTCGCAGCTTTAATGAATAAATTCTTATTTTGTACTAAAAATTAACAACGCACGTACTGATAACCGCTAACCCTTTCTTCTCAAGTTAACCGATTTGTTTATTGTTATGTATTTGTTTCTTCTTAGTTTAGTCAAATTTCGGAAACTGTTCAGATTTGTATTTGTAAAAGTGATGATTTTTTTTAAGTCTCATAATCTATAGATTTTACAGATATTTAACTTATAAGTCACCCTTTTTATCACATTCGAAAGACTTTAAATATTAATTTTATATTAGACTAGTTAAATATTAATTTTATATTTGTGCAATAGAAACCATTACATCTGTCTAGTCATGTTTCTTGCCATTTTGCATTATCAGAAAATGAGAAAGTAGTTTATAAAAAAAAAACAAAAATTAACATTTACTTTGATCTCTCAACAATTTCAAACACAACCATCCACCCGAAAATACACCAGCTATTCACTTACGTTTGGATAATAAAAACCTCGCATTTTTTATTGCAAGTTTTTAATCTGTTTTAATATTTTCCGCTTTTAGGAAAGCTTGTTTAGTTCTAAAATCATTAAAATTAATTTTTTACTATTCCGTTACCAAATAATAATAAACAAATTATTTAAAAAAAAGTTAAAATGAAACAAATATCTACATATTAAATTAATGCTGCATTTTTTTGGTATTAACCCAATAATCTCTAAAATGGTTTAATAACTAATAAATATAATAATACCTATGTATAATTGTGTAATATAAAAAAATATATATTATCTTTAGGTCTATTTAAATAGAAGTTGTGATAGCAAATGTTAATGTGTTAGCAGATGTATTATTAATGAATAAAAATGAATGTATTGTATTTTTAAAGATAATTATAAAAAATGGAATCGATCACGAATTCAACAGATGAGCGAAACTCTAGTCATGAAATACTTTTTAAGAAATTTAAGGTGTACCTCAGGGTTTGTAAATACGAACACCTTAATAGTTATATGGTTATGGTTAAAATAAGTAATAATTATATTATGTATTATAAATAATATTAGTTGTAAAACGCAGCTACTACTGTAAAAACATCTGTGTAAAAAATATTAGCATGAAAGTGAAATCATATACCTATCGATACTGAAATGTAAATATTTTATAAGATAGAAGCATAATAATGGCTGTACCACCTTTTTCATACTAAATTTAATTTTGTATGTCAAAGTATCTACTTGACAAAACTTTTTCATTTTGGGAGGAGGGTATGGGTATCGCCGCCCCGGGAAACATTTGTTGGATAACCAACGCCTCAGCCATAGATCACTGCAAAGAGTTCGCTGACTCCCTTCGCTGACACCCAAGTGGTTTGGCGACTTAGCAGAGGTGCCCGGGTTCACGAGGTGAGGTTTGTCCGGGTCTTGGCGGCGAATGCATCTGCCCACCTACTATGGCGGGCCGGACCGAAGAGACAGATTGAGGCAGACCATTGCTTTGCATCGCAGTTGGATGATTTATACGTCCTCACTCCTAGATATACACTGCCCCCCAGATTACCCATCTATTACCTATACCAGGGCGGGTAAGTGTTGGGTCCTCCAATGCCCCCCCAGATTCTAAACCACCCCTCGTACCTTTTTCCTTCGCAGAACTTCCTCTCCGTCCTTTCCATAAAAATATCCTCCTACCTAAGATGACATAGACTCTGAGGAATATTATTTTCCTAAGGACTTCCTGTGCGAAGCTAATGTAAAAGATAATAATATTTATTACGGATTTGTGCTACTTTTTATACATCAAATGTTAAAAAAAAAATCACGATTTTAGAGGCAACTTTGGCAATTATTTGTAAGTTAAAATTAATTATTTAAAAAATGTATTTTAACCATCCTACATGTAAACCTAATGATATCTTCTTATATATAAAAATGAATCGCTGAATGTGTTGCTAACCGCAAATCTCGAGAGCAGCTGAACCGATTTCGCTAATTATTTTTTTAGAATTTATTCCTTGAAGTACGAGGACGGTTCTTACGGAGAGAAAAAATAAGAAAATTGCGCAGACAATTGGAAAATTTCAGAAAACCTAACGACTATCGCACGTTTGACAGTTCGCGTATTTGAGAATGACATTTTGCAAAACAATGATTGTTAAATCAAGATTCTATTTTTTAAAAATCTTTAGTTGATAAATTTATTTAAAGTAGGTACTCCCCTAATAGTTTGAATCGAATCAAGAATTTTAGGATATTTTAAATAGGTACCTATGTTAGGTACCAAATTTGATATACATGAAAAATGGAAATTTGAATAAAAAAGTAAAAGCTGGCACGCGGGCTGTTTAAAAACTGAATGTACTGGGATTGCATATATGGAAAGCCGGAGGGAGGGAGTGATGGGGGTGGGGGAAAGAGGGGGCCGGGGGAAGGGTGAGGGGGGGTAGCGAGGGGGTGGGAGAAGGGGAGGGGGGAGGGGGGGGGGGGGGAGGGCGGTGAGAGGGGGGGGGGGGGGGAGGTGGTGGGGGCGGAGTGGAAATCCCCCTTACACCATGCGAGCGAAGCCGCGGGAAAAAGCTAAAAAGCTAGTACTAAATAAAAAAATTAAATATGATAAAAGCATTTTGGTGGGCGTAAATTTAAATTACAAACGACCCCAAGTTATCGAATATCCACATAAAAATTTGTACTAAAAATGTCCATTCTTAAGATGTTTTATTTTTTAAATTTATTTAATATTTCATTACATTTGCATAGTAAGTTGGTTAAGATTATTAATATAATAATTATCATTAACTCACAAAAAATATCAATATTGCCTCTAAAATTACGAAAATTTTAAATTTTTAAATAAGCCAATTTTTAAAATGAAAAATAAAATAAATAAAGTAGCTGATTTCCATCCTAGACATTTGCCACATCTATAGATTTAAATTATTAAAATCTATTATTAAAATTATATTTAAAAAATCCTTAGACTACCCAACAGAACGCCTATTTGAAGAATTTCATATACCCACATTTAAAGATTTATATATTAAAAATTCATTAATTCAAATTATAAAAGATAAAGATAAATAAGATAATTTTTTGAGAAATACTAAAGATAAAGACCATAAATTGACTAATTCCGGAATACATAAACTCAAATGCAATGATTGTCCCTCATTTTATAATGGAAAAACAACTCGTAATTTTGAAATCAGAATCAAAGAACATTTAAGGTGTCTTAATAATGAGTTCGCTAACCATATCATTGAAAATAACCATAGTTTTGAAAAACACACAGGGATAAATATTCTTCATATTAATCATAAAGGAAAACGTTCTGATAACTTAGAAGCTTTGGAAATTAAAAAATCCCTTAAAAATAATGAATCTATTATCAACAAACAAAAAATATTGTCATATAGCCCAATCATGGATTTGTTCCCCTACCCACCCACTCTACACTAATACCTACCCACCCAATCTACATTATTAACTAACAACGGCTCCACCCCTACCATAATAAAACATTGTTCTAAACTGTCAAATTAGTATAAGCTTTCCCTGACGAAGGAACGTTTGTTCCGAAACCGGTCCGGTCGGATTTGCACATTATATAAGTGGTTTATACAAAGTTGTATTGTTTCATTTTTCTATAAAGATAAATATCCATTTTTAAATGAAAACAGAACTCGACTCAAACATGTTTTTCTGTGCCCAAAACTAAATACGTCTTTTGCACAGCATCATTACACTTACCAGAGAAGAACTTTTTTCAATCGACTACCAGAAGAAATCAGAAGCATTAATGATAAAACCCGAATACTGGTCTCTGTCAAGGGACATTTTAAAAATATTCTTTAGAAAAAACCACTGT
This sequence comes from Limnephilus rhombicus, assembly GCA_929108145.2. Taxonomy (NCBI): domain Eukaryota; kingdom Metazoa; phylum Arthropoda; class Insecta; order Trichoptera; family Limnephilidae; genus Limnephilus; species Limnephilus rhombicus. The sequence continues at coordinate 33,056,521 of OV815287.1, forward strand.
CACTTAATTAATCTTACAAAAATCCTTATTTTTCGATAACATTCTTTCTTTTTTTAAATACACACTGTAATCAAAATAAATATTGCAGCTCAAATATATTTATGTGCAATAAATTATTTAAGGTAGTACTAACTAATAAAATTAATGTACACTCCCCTTCCATACACAAGCACATGCTTTAAATGGAAGGGTAGTAAAAAAAAACTTGAGATGTATAATTACCACACAAATACCATGTAAAACATAATATTAAAAATAAAACATTATTATTAAATGTAACAAAAAAAAATGTAAAAAAAAAACAAATTATTATTTAGTTTGGCCAAGTAAAATACAGTAAAGCCCAAATCCAAATTTAAGTTTTGTATGAAAAAGTCCGTGCCGCCGTTCCTCTTAAATGTACCTTCTATGAAATCAGCTTGTTTAAATTTATTAAAGAAAAAACGCTTGTAAGTACATAGTTTTAATAATTTTATACCTTCAGATTTAGCTTGAAGCCTAATAAAAATTCTATATATTTTTGTGATTGTATAATATTTTTTTTATGTTAATTTGATGTGATTACTTTTTATATTTGTATTTTTTTAAACTTTAATATTACTGACACGTAGTTTTATTTTTTAAATTGATTTCTATACCTAGATATATTGGGGGTTTATTTATAAGTTTTGCCAATAAGGATAGGATGGTTAACAAAAACAATACCCCTTCTCATAAACCACATCGTGGAGTTCTAGTAGAAAAAATCTGATCCATAAAAAATAATGTATTTTTCACTATGTTTTACATAATTAATTGTTAAAAAATCATTATCTTGTCATTATATTTGTTGTAATATAAATAGATAAGCAGAAGGATTTTTGTCACAAAACGCGTGCTCGGTTTTTCTAAAATGATTTTGTTTCAAATAAAATGAACATTCTGAATAGTAGGTTTCTTAGATAATTTACTGATAATATCGTATGATTGTATGATTCGAAATATGTTTTGTATTAGTTCTTAATTACCCAAACGACCATTTTAGTTTTTAAACGACTTCAAAAAGGAGGAGGTTCTCAATTCGACTGTATTTTTAAATTATTATTTTTTAATGTTTGTTACCTCAGAACTTTCGACTGGGTTAACCGATATTGATGATTCTTTTTTATTTGAAAGCTGGTGCTTCCCGTGTGGTCCCATTTCAATTTGGTCTAGTTCTGACAATGGAATCCATGAGAAAACCATATAAGTCTTAAATTTGCATTAAGTAAGTGCGCGACAAATGGACGAATAACTCAATATCACGCCAAACCATTTCGATGATTCTTTTTTTATTGGAAAGGATGTACTTCAAGGGTAGTTTGATGAGAGTTTGGTTAGGTTCTGATTATCGGATCCATGAAAAAGTAACGGAACTCTTCAATTCTTAGGAGCAAATTTACGATACTTTCTGAACCTTTTATAGGCTATCCGGATCTTTCAGTCACCTACCCGTATGGTACCTACCGAACGGTTAAGTAATGTCTGTCTCATATGAGCAGCACGTTTAGTAGGTCTACCCATATTCAGACAAATTAGTTAGTGTATTTCAGATTCACTAAAAGTAAAAAAATAAACAAAAATTTTAACAAAACAAAACGACTTAAGAAAATGCACTAAAAAGAAAAAAAAATAATTTTGTGTTCTTCTACAACTTAATAATCAACTTACTTTTTCTACTCATCAATATGTAGATAGGATTGTTATTTTTGGAGTCGGTGTCAGCCAAGGTTCCCGGCCAGCCGTGTTTACTTGACGGCTCCCCTCCCGCCTCGGCCCCGCTCTCGCCCCTCACAAGCACATCTCACCTATAACTATGTATGTAGTTACAAACCTACCTTGACTGACACTGACTCCAAAAATAACAATCCTACCTACATATTGTTGAGTAGAAAAAGTAAGTTGATTATTAGGTTGAAGAAGAATGCGAAATTATTTTTTTACTTTTTAGTGCATTTTTTTAAGTCGCTTTTTGTTTTGTTAAAATTTAGGTTTTTGTTCAATCACCACTTTAAAATTAAAAATGAAGTTTAAAACATGAAAGTTTAAACATGATAGTTAATAAACTTAACGAAGAATTATTTAAACAAAAGAGTCCTTTACTTTACGGAAATCGGTTTATATTGAACATCTATCTTAATGTTTCATTGAAATAATGAAAGAAAAACTTCTCCCGTAAAATTTTCTAATGGTCGTTTGGACAATTAAGAACTAAGGCTACGCGCGACGCAATGGTAAACCTATTGTAATAAAAATTAGACTTTTTTTCATATTTTAAAAAGTAACATTGCCGGATAAAATTTTAAACTTTCGAAATCAATTTGTTTTTTTTTTTTTATAGAAAAGAGACAATATGTCTAGAATTCGATTTAAAAATGACAAATTTCCGATCGAGTCTAGTTATTGCATCTTAAATTGAAAAACAAAATGTTTTGTATTTTTATTTATTATTATTAAATAAAATATTTATAAATTCAAAACTGTAAGTATTACCATTTACGTAAGACTTAGAAGAGATTTCCAAACTGTGTTTTGTGGAATAAATAATAATTTTTTTAAATACTCACCATAATATCACAAAGGTTGAAAAAATCATTCTCCTTTATCTTCATTACATTTATTTTATTTGTACAGCTGGGTACGTGGGTCGCGAAACTGCGTGGTTCTGTGACATTGTAAAACAGTTTGGGAACCTCTGATTTAAAAAAATATTTTTAAGTGTATTGAAGACAGCTAATAATGCCAAATGTACAGCCAAATAAAATTATGATAATATTTGGAATATTATATTTATTAAAATAGAAGTATTATGAAATGTTGAAGGAAAATCGTGTAAAAATTATTAAAACTTATTTATTTAATAGTTTCAATCTAGAAATAAACAGCTGTCAAAAAACACTTTTTCTTTTAAAATTATAATTCTTAATCAAAAGGCAATATTATTGTAAAATTTTGAAGACTTTGTAGTTCACGTTATATGAAAAATTGTTCAAAATCATGTAGTTTGGGATGTAATATTGTAAAAACAATGTTTATGAATCTTATTGTAATAAAAACGTTGAATATTATAAAAGATTGTGTTTTTTCGAGTTCACGAATAACATTAAAATTATTCGTCTAATCGATAATTGACTGCCATCTGGACTTCTGAACTACTTTATTACTAGACTACTGGACTACTAGGCTACCGTAGTACTGGACTATTGGACTATTGGGCTACAGGACTGCTGAACTACTGGACTATCGAGCTACGGGACCACTGGTCTACTAGGCTACTGTATTACCAATGTCTCTTGTCAAACCTTATATTATTTATTATATTTTAACAAATTAACAAAAGCAAACTTGACGATTGATTGAATCCATTTGTCGCTATGTTTGGTGAAATAGCAGTGGTGCCCGAGTTCATAGGAGCGATGTATGTGAGGAGCAATGTCCACCTACTGCGTGTCGGATCGGATCGGAGTGACTGGTTAAGGGGAGTTGACCTCTTCACTCGACCTATCACCTTGCATCGCAATGGGAGAGAGGGGTTCGTACATTCACACTCCTAAACACATTGACCCTCTGATTCCTACCCACCCCTCATATCTTTTTTTATTTTCCAGAACTTCCACTCCTTTTCTTGTAAATACGCTCTATTATTATCTATCTCTCTCGAAAATCATATTCGTCAGTGCCTTCCGTGAGAAGCTAACCCAAAAAAAAAATTTACAATGTACACAAAGGTGCAATTGACGTACCTTCAAACGACCCATCATTGTTGACGTCTGCGAATACAGTAACCAATAATATTTTGATTTAACTTTCTTTTACTCTTACAATTTTTTATTTTTTACATTAACTCCACACAGGAGGCCCTGAGGAAAATGATTTCCCTCAGGGCCTATGTCATCTGGGATGCTGTGTGGAGGGTCTTTTTAAGGAGAGGAAGGAATGAATATTGGTCTTGAAGAGACCCATGTTGTAGGAAGGAGGAAACACAGAGGCCGGCAAATCATTCCACCGCCGAACACAAGAACGAGTCGAAAAAACGACCCGTTCTCATGAGACAAATGTCAACCGTGTACAAATGTTGGGCGCGCGTTTGGCGTGTTTCCCGACTATGCACCGGTGATGAAGGGATCAATGATGCTAGTTCCTCGGAGCCTCTTCCATTGTAATACAATGATAGCATTCCCACCCGATGCCTGTGCTCTAAAGATTGCAATCCGTCTGTTAAGAAGGGAGAATCTATTAAAAGGACCGCCCGTTTCTGCACAGAGTCGAGGGTATTTTTCAGGTATTTTGGAGCTCCAGACCAGAGGTGGCTGCCAAATTCAACCGTGGGGCGCACTTGTGATTTGTACAGTTAAAGTATCTGCGGGCCCTGTACAGTACGTACAATCGCGATATAATACAATTAAAAGTTTTTAAAAATCTCGTTCCGCAAAGTTTTACCAGGTGATGTACAATGTTTTTGGGCATAGATTTTCTGTATACTTGCAACATCAAACTGTTTAAAAATTTCTGTTGTTGACGTCCTTATAAGGACATATATAATTCTGAGTTACCTTCAGTTGTTTTATGTGTTTTAATGCTGCTGAGCCCCATCCTATTACTGCATCTTCCAATTGAAAATGGCATAAAGCATAATATGCGATCTTTAAATCCCCAGTTGACAAGATGTTTCGTAATTTTTGAAGAAGTAGATGTGTGAATTGTTTCGATCCCAAGATATTTAATACTTTTGGTTTGGGTTGTATGAGGGCAAGAACATTAGGGAAAATGGTTTTGACATTCGGGTAATTTCAGTGTATGCTCATTCATTGGTTGTCCTCTTTTGTTTTTGGAGAATGTTAGATATTTAGGTTTATTCACATTTAATGTAAGGGAGTTTGCTTTTAGTCAGTTTTGAAGTACAGCCGTGTCCCGCCTCCTTATAGGTGCTTGTCGGTGGAAAATAATAGAAAAAATGTCATCTTCAAATCTGCTGGGAAGATTCATAAGGTCATTTATATAAATCAGAAATAGTATAGGTCCCAATACGCTTCCCTGGGGGACACCATATTTAATTGGTAGAGTTTTGCTCCTTCTTTTACCAATTTGTACAAATTGTTCTCTTCCAGTTAAGCAACATTAAATTAGATTTAGAGTTGTTTCGGTTATTTCATTTTGAATTAACTAAATTAATAGGGATGGTTGATGGAGCAATTAAACAATCGATTGTCAATCAATTTTGGATGAAATGAAAGGTTCACTCCATAAAGAGTGCCCTGAAAGAGAAAAAAAATAAGAAATACGGCGAAAAAAACAAAATGGATCACAAGGCTTTTAGCAATCTATGTCCGTACAAAAAAAATGCTTAAAGTAGCTAGGGACAGAATTGATTATGAATAAAAATGGCAGACTATTTACATACGGTACGGGAAACTTTCCTAGTTGGACAGGCAAAGCTTCCTAATATGTGTTTTGTACTTTCTTTTGTATGTATCTATAGTATAGTATAGTAAAACGAACTAGACAAAAAAAATAATGTTGATGAAAAAACATACAACACCTTCCAAGAATACTGTATCCATCAAAACAACCGCAACCGCAGCCCTCTAATTCTACATATGAACATAAGAAGTATTGAACGAAACATAGATGAATTTCTTGCTACAATTAATAATGTTCCCAAAAAGCCGGCATGTATAGTGTTAACGGAAACCCATTCGAGTTGTGACGTGACTTATTATATACCTGGATATACTTTCGTATCAACGGCTAGCCGGATAAACAAAAACAGTGGGATCGCTAGGTTTGTACAAAATAATTGTGACATGTTATGTGTGGAAGAAATTAAAATTAACGGAACAAACTGCCTACATGTACAAATTAAGTATGACAACATAAAATTGATATTATCTCTCTATATAGAACACACTCGTCCACTGTATGTTTGTTTGTAGATGAATTAAGACAAGTATTATTAAAATTTAGGAACACAAATGCGATAGTTGTATTTAGGTGACATAAATTTAAATATATCGCACGATTGTACATCAAGCAATAAAGATAATTACCTAAATATGATGGCCGAATTAAATTATGTACCGTGCATAAAGTCTCACACTAGAAACGTCAATGGGCAACGTCCATCGTGCATTGATCACATTTTCACTAACATTAAGGATAATAATAATATAAACTCTGGTATTATAAAAACTTCAATTACCGACCATTACATGACTTTGCTACATTACAATTCACCTCAGACGACAAATGAACATAACAGACAAACTGCTAATAATAATTAAGAAATAACTGTCATTAATATCGAATCTCTAAAAATTAAATTGTCCTCTGAATTATGGTTAGATATACTCCGAAATGATGACGTCAACGAGTGCTGTAAACTGTTTTAAAATATATTAACTAATTATATAAAAGATTAAAAAAAAATTATTCATAGAGGAAACTCAGCAAAATTTCGTCAAATCAAACCGTGGACTTGTTGTGTCTATTAGACATAAAGAATGGCCCTACAAAGAAACTAAAAAAAACCATTAGACATAAATTTGGGGTAATCATTTTAAAGAATACAAAAATAAATTAGCTTCTCTTATAAAAAACACTAAAGAAAAATATTATAAAAATAAACTTGATGACTCTGGACACGACAATAAACGAGTTTGGTCAATAATAAATGAAATCTTAGAAAATAAACAGAAAACAAAAAACAATACCATAAAGAGTATAATGCAAAACAATAATATAATAAATTGTCTTGAGGAATCTGAAAAAGGAGCAAATGCATTCAATGATTTCTTCGCAAACGTAGGAAAGAATCTAGCTGAAAAAATTTCCGCAAAAGAAAATAAAATAAAATTTGAAAAAACTCCGAACACAGAAAACAAACTAGAACTTTTCGAACCAACCAATCCCTCTGAAATTACACAAACTATATCAAAAATGCGGAGCGGTTCTGCTCCGGGATTTGACGGCCTTTCCGTAAAAATACTAAAAAATATTAAAAAAATTATTAATAATAGCTTCAAGACAGGAGTTTTCTCGAACACGTATAAAAAAGCAATAATCAGGCCAGTATTTAAATCCGGTAGTCCGGAGGATGTTTCTAATTATAGACCCATTTCACTCTTTCTAATATGTCGAAAATTTTTGAAAAAGTTGCTAAAAAAAGACTAACTGCATTCATAAAAAAAAATTCAACAATCAATAAAAATCAATTTGGATTCACAGAGGGAAGAGGGGAGAGGCACACAAGACGCTATTGCTAAAATTTCATCTAGTGTTCAGAGTAACCTGGACAAATCAAATAAATGTTTAGGAATTTTCATCGACTTAAAGAAAGCATTTGACAGCTTTTCCCATGAAAAACTTGCTATTAAATTAAAAGAAAACGGCATTGACCGCATAGCCCTCAAATGGATAGTAAGCTACCTAACAGAGAGACCTCAAATAGTAAAATTAAACCAATCATTTAGTACATCTCTCACAAGTAAATTTGGCATCCCTCAAGGTACCGTCCTCGGACCATTATTTTTTCTAATATATGTGAACGACATTTTCCAACAGGAAATTAAAGGTGAATTAATATCTTATGCTGATGACACTGTATTTTTAATAAAAGGTCAAACATGGGAAATAGTCAATAAATTGGCAAATGAAGATATTAATATCTTAAAATCGTGGTTTGATAATAACTTACTCACACTTAATGCTAAAAAACAACATGTGTCTTATTTTCCTTACAGAAAATACCTGATCATAAAGTTAATATTGTAATCCATGACGAAAAATGTGATCATGTACTCTGTAAACAACATAATTCTATTTGTACCGTCATTAACTCTTCTTCCGAAATTAAATATCTCGGTGTAATCATTGATCAAAACCTGAAGTGGAATAGTCACATTTAAGAGTTAGTGAGAGAATAAGGAAATGTATATATATATATATATTTGTTAGGTTAAGAAATATTTTAAAACGTGTACTATGCCCTTGTTCATTCTTTACTTATCTACGGAATTATAGGGTGGGGAGGATCTTATGAAAACAATCTAAACTCAGTAAAAGTTTCACAAAGAATCATCATTAAAGTAATATTTAAAAAAATCTACCTTCTCAACAGAATCACTTTTCAAATTGTTTCCAGTACCAAACGTCGATGACATATTCAAACAAGCTTCTATTATAAAAATTAGTAAAGAAAAAAATAACAAATGGAAACCAATTTATTACACCTAATTTTAAAACAACTCAAATGCAACATCATTACATTTTCCAAGCCATAAAAAACTATAATAACCTCCCTTATGAATTACGCTGCATCATCACCGAATCGGAACAAATAAATAAAATTAAACAATTTTTCAAAAAAAAATAAGGCATAAGTCAATACCGTATATAAGCCGCCAATCAAAACATACAACCTTTCCTGTCAGTTGGAATTCTCAGTTTTACTGTCAATTATCTCACTAAACGTTCTGATACCAATTATCAATGGCATCGATTATGTAAATTTATGTAACTATTGACAATAATTGATAATAATAATCGTTTGTGGGGCGATTATTGTTGTTGATTTTTTTCGTTTTAACATTTGCTCCACGCAAGAGACCCCGAGGAAAATAATCTCCCTCATAACCCAGGGATGCTGTGTGGAGGATCTTTTTAGGAAAGGACGGAGAGGGGTGGATAGAAATCTGAGAGACTGTGTGTCCTGGAGGGACGTACGTATGTAATAGTCTCTAGGTATCATTCGGGGTAAAAGCATTTCGTTCTAAAATAAAAGTCGACAATGTTATTCAGTGTTTTAATAATAATAATAATTGTGAATTTCACCACCAATCAAAAATCAAATTTATATTATTAGAAGCATCGTCATGTTCCACCATTTATTTTTAAAAATCTTGAGAAAAATTGTATGTTTTAGCTTATTTTAAAAGCCTTTCTTGGCCGGATCAGACTTGACATAGAACCTCACACACCTGTGGGCGACGCCTTTAATGGTAACTGTTGCATCCACCCTGAAGTAACCATAAAGCATGGAAGGAAAAAGTCCTGTCAGGTCGAATGTGGCTTTGTCTATGCAGTACTTTGCCTGAAAAAAATTTTACGTTTAAGATACGAGTATTTGTGTGAAGAGGAGCTCTCTGTGGAAACCTGGGGAACTGAGGTAGGTTAAGCAAGGGGCAGCACATCACCTAAACCAATCGAAAATTTGAAACATCAGAGAAAGATATGGTCACATATGGGACTCGAACCCAGGACCCAAGACTTACCATCCTAACCTATGATTTATAACTACCTACTGTATGACTACCAACTGAGCTTAATTTGTCCCTATCAGATTCGGTCATATTTAACTGTATTTTCTAAGAGTCTTCATTTTCTTCATTTTCAAGGGTGGTTGCAGATTCAACCAGGGTACCTAGCATGGTCGATCGATAAAGGATTTATCGATAGTGTCGGTAACTTGTCATCGTTTCCGAGCACGACTGCAGATCGCCAACGAACAAAAACACTATACGTCAAATAAATTAGGAACGCTTAGTCATTGTGAACTGTTGCTCGTGCGTTAGCGGCCTGCAGTCGGGCTCGGGACAAGTTAACGACATTTTCGATAAAACCTTTATCCATCGACCATGCTATTCAGGGTGTTAAGGGACGTACTTGACTGACTTTAACCAGTGATTCCTGACATTATTTGGAGTAAAAAATTTAAATGAAAATTTGGTCTCCGGTGATATTTTTTAATTTTATTTTTTCTACAAAAACATAAAAAAGGTAGTTGTTAAACAGTTGGAGGCGGGGTAAGGGGTTCGTCGGACACCCGGATGAGTGACCATTAACGACATGTGGAAGAATTTTTTTTTTGTTTGATTTTGAAGAAAAAAAATTTGAAAAAAAAAGTCGTCAAAAAAAGTCACCGGAGACCAATATTTCGTTTACATTTTTACTCCAAATAATGTTAGGAATCACTGGTTAAAGTAAGTCAAGTGCGTCCTTTAACACCCTGTATACCCTGAACTAAATGCTATCTAGATAGTGTCTTGGATAAATTTGTCCATTTTTATTATGCGACATCTATTGACTTTTCTGCAGAGTATGTGTAATGAAAAAATAAAAATAATACGTTCACAATGTTAATTTATTTATTTTTTAAATTCCCTGTTTACGAAATAAAAATTACTGAAGTCTAAATGTGTTATGTGCTTTGCATTGGCCCATAGTGATCTCTCAGTGCAATCAACATCCACTACTAAAGAAGTCTACTGTCTGTACGTGCTTGCAATAATCTAAACTGATCTCTTTGTGCATTCAACATCAATTGCTAATGAAGTCTATTATTAATTGCTGTTCTGTGACCTTGCTCTCTCAGTTCTTGATTATATCATCCAAGAACTCTCTTTTTTTCTCAAGTGTTTGTGTAGTAATAACTGCAAGAGGTGTCTTCAGGCCATGGATCGACCAAGAAAAAGTATTTTATCATCACAACCGAATGACGTTTGGTGGCCAATTTCATATTGTTATCCATTATGTTTTGCATCAGCATCAAAGTCCACAAAATAAATTTAAATACAGTCCACTATTTGAATCCCAGTAAATCTAGATAACAACTAGGAAGATAAAATTCGTGTTGAATATTGCTATTGGGTGTGAAAGAATTGCTTAAGAGATTTTATAACGAATTGCTAAAACGATTGGATGTTGTTGTATTTTGTGTAAATGTATTATTGCAACAATGTATTTTTGGTACCTCTGGCAAAGGACAGGTGACCTCGTCGTATCCCGCAGCATGGATAAAGGCCTCCCAGGGTTCCTTGATGTATTTCACGACGGTGTCACAGGCAGCTCCTACATGATTAAGGGCATTCGGTTTCCACCCTCCATCGCCCCACTTGGCTACGTCGACATTCAACTGTGATATTCAATTAAATTTTGTTCAATAATCAAAAATATCTGTTATTCCAATGAAATAATTATGACTTAAAAATATATTCACAGAAAGTACCTAACCTATACATTTACACAATCCGGTATAGGTTAGATAACATATTTTTATTCCAATGCACTGATTCTCTGACACTGTGTATAAATTCGTTTGATATTCATACCAACTTATTATTAACCTTCCTACACTCGCGTAATGGTCTCTCAGACCGCTAAATCAATAATTCGTTGTTTTATCAAAAATTAACAACAATGGAACTTTGAGGTTTTTAGTAGCTTCGTAATTTGTTGTTAAGCATTTTTTAGTGCGGCGAACGCATTGGTGCTCAGAGGCGTGTGATACTTATTTACTGTTATCGGTCTTTTAGATGAGTAACAATTAATACCCAAAAATCATAAAAAACGGTTAATTCTTATTTTTAATATGCTTCACTATTCTTGATAGTTTCATTAATTAGATTACTGAATTTATTTTTGTTAATAGAATAGTTCAAAAAATTATGTTAGTCTTTAAGAGGCTGAATTAAAAGTCTGTTTCTACCAAATAAAGTAAAAGTTTTAACACTTTTTTTATTCAATAATACCCCGTTCTATAAAATAAATACCAATAATGCTTAAAAAGTATATAATTAAAATAATGCAGACGAGATAAAATCTTGGTCTGAGAGACCGTGCGTGAGTAAACGTGTTATGCCGTTGGGTGCGAGAAGAGTATTTTGGAAGTCGTTTTTATGTTTGAAATTGGTAAATAATCCACAAAAAATTATTATTTTATAGTAAATATTTAATTTTCGTATAATTGACAATTGTCGATGGATCAACTGCCGGTCATCGTCTGAAATTAACCGAAGTGTTTAGATTCACTTAGCTTATTTAATAATTTTTCCTACACGATGGTACACATGACGTCAGAACTCGTACAAAGTTATTTTTTTCATATAAATATATTAACAATAATATCGATTCAGAATAAATTAGTTTACTTAAATATGAACCTTAATGACCATCTATATGACGTCATATGTACCGTCTTCCACATCGCCGGAGACGGAGTTTTATAATTGATTAGTGAAGTCGTATTTATACAGCGCTCATTAGGTGATTTTTCACAAAACGGCGCTATACAAATGACTCAAATATATTTTTTTTGTTACAAGCATTGTATATATATTTTAAAAAAAAAAAGCTTTTGAATAAACAGTGAGAAAAAATAAGTAATTGTAATTAACTACAAAAAATTAGCGTATTTTATTTTATTTTTTATATATGAATACCTCAAAAGAAACCCAACTACTCACGTCTGAAGCCAGTGATGGCATCCCCAATGGGGGTATATTGTGAGGCTGAAGGTAAGTGGGGAGGGGTAGGAGATGGGAAAGAGAAAGATGGGGAAGTAACTGGCTATTCAGATCTAGTCACTAAACTTTGGTGTTAGACCGCTATTCAGAATTGAAATGTTGCTTGAAATGGCAATAACCGTGTTTTGTGATCAAATCTTAATAGCCAGTTCCAGTACTCCCAAATTTTCTCTTCCTCTCCTCCCCCCAGTCCCCACTACTTTCAGCCTCACGACATACCCCAATTAGGGATGATAATCTCTAGATTGGGTTGGGAACAGTTGGGACTTCTTCCACCAAACACAATATTTAGCTCCACTGCTTTGATAGTTATTGTAGTTTGGTCGGAGCTAGGCGACGCGCGAATGTCAGTACGTTTCATTACCCTCTCATATCTCCCCTTGTTCCTATTATCTATGATTCTACCATTCGGAGGTGTTCGATAAACACATGGGTTTTATTAAATAAGGGCAAAGGCTGCGTGGGTCTTTTTAAAAAAAAAAAAAAATTTGGATTTGAGTCCAAAATACACCACCAAACTAAAAAAATATTGTTTTAATCAAAAGGGATCGCAAAAATCCGCTTCGATAGTCGCCATTTATTGATCAGCATTTTAAATTATTAAATATGGTGACCGGTCAATTCAGAATGAACTCAACTCAACACCTCCTTTGAAAAGTCGTTAAAAGTAAACAAAATTTTCGCGTATAAATTTTAAATTTTCACCCGAAAAAGCCTTTTTAGGAAGATTTATTTTTATAATTTTATATTTAACTAGCTTTTTCCCGCGGCTTCGCTCGCATGGTGTAAGGGGGGTTCCCACTCCACCTCCTCCACCTCCCCCCCCCTTCCCCCCCTCCCCTTTCCCCCACCCCCCTGCCCCATCTCACCCTCCCTCTCGCTTTCTTTACATTCAGTTTTCAAACCTCGCGTGCCACCAATAGCAATTTTTTTATACAAATTTCATAATGCCAGAGCTCACCGGAGGTTTTATAAAAACATTTTCCTGACAATATCGAACACACAAAAAATGAATTATCTAATTTGGTGCAGTCGTTCGAAAGTTATGCGCTTAGCAACACATTCAGCTATTCATTTTTATATTATATTTAAAAGGTAGATTAGGCAAGCTTATTTTTTAACAATAACCATCAATTCACAAAAAAATGTCAAAATAGCCACCAAAATCGTGAAAAAATTAATTATTTAACGGCCTATAATTTATAATTTAAAATATAAATAATCAAAGCAGCACATATCCGTACTAGTTTGTTTATTTTGGTTTTGTATTTAGGTCTCAAATCCAAAATAAGGTTTTGTATGAAAAACTCCGCGCAGCCCTCTTAAACATACGATGACGTTTTCATCCATAGGACTTCCCAGTTCCATACAGCCTGTTATGCCTGCGTGTGTCCTGTTTATTTTGGACATGATCACTCCCATGGGGGCCTGGAATTTTTGAGGATCCTCGCACTCTTCCCACCTTTCGACGTTGATGTCGGCGGGACCCTTAGGGAAAAAAACATATCAATTATAAATCATAAATTTGTCAGGTTTCATGCAAATATTCAGTGTTTCTTCAATGTTAACAAACATTTTACTAAAACAGTTTATTCCTACCTATTAGAAATGTATTAGCGGGCTTAAGGTAAGATCATTTTTCTAGACTGAAGATTCCAAAAATTTGATATTATGTCTAAATTAGATAATAAGAAAACAATTATTTCACTAGCTTTTTCCCGCGGCTTCGCTCGCATGGTATTATGGGATTCTCACTCAGCCCCCTCCCCCCACCCTCCTCCCCTTCCCCTATCCCCCTCCGCCAACATCCTCCCAACACCCCCTCCCCACTCCCCCCTCTCACCTCTCACATTCCGCACATTCATTCCCGATACATTCAGTTTTCAAACTGCTCGCGTGCCACCTATTATAATTTTTTATACAATTTTCATAATTCCAGAACTCAACAGTAGTTTTATTTATTTATTTATTTTCCATGTTCTCCGTAAAACGGTTATTTACCAATACATTATGGAGAAAATACCGAAAAAAAAGAATTATCCAATTTGGTGCAGTCGTTTGGGATTATGCGCATACATACATTTCGGTGATTCATTTTTAGAGATAGTTATTAAGTACGACGCCAAAAAAGCACTCTATTTAGGGTGAATTGCTTAATTAAAAAATAAAAAATAAATCTTCGTTTCCAAGGCGACAATTGGTTGATGTTTGCGATAAATCGATTTTGTTATTGACAGAAAACGTATGAAAAATAATTTCATAACGCCAGAGATTATTCATAACGCCAGAGCTTAGCAATATATATAGCCTATAGATCTTGCAAATAATGTAGCTTTCTATTAGTGAAAGAATGTTTAAAATCCACTCAGTAGTTTTTGCGTCACAGAAACATTCATGTTGCGAAACATTCATCTTTCGCCTTTATAATATTATAGTGGGATAGGATAGGATATTTCAGATAATTTCAGTTTGAATCAACAAAATGAAGCTATTTCGTTATATTGCAAACTTAATATAATTGTAACTTTATGATTTTCTTCTGTATTTTGTGTCAGGGATGTCTCGTTGCAATGTCCAATAGTAATCCGCCAGCATACGTGAACTCCTCTTTCACCTTTATAATAATATAATATAATTCCCCTTCCCCCTCCCCCCTCCTCGCCCCCTCCCCACTCCTCCACCCCCCTCCCCAATCCCCCCCCCCTCCCCCATCTCTTCCTCTCTCCTGCTTTCCATAGCAATAGCCGCTTCCTCGCGTGTCACCAATAGCAATTTTTTTATACAAATTTCATAATGCTAGAGCTCACCGGAAGTTTTATAAAAAACCTTGTCCTGACAATAACGAACACACAAAAAAAAGAATTATCCAATTTGGTGCGGTATTCGAAAGTTATGCCCTTAGCAACACATTCAGCGATTCATTTTTATATTATAGATAATACATGTCTCCTTATATACAAAAAAATAATAAACTCATACATTCAAAAACAGAATTCATTAAAACGACCCAAGTGCACATATACTTCACACGACAACACGATAATATGCACTTAAACACCGAACGAACTCACTATGGTACTCAATCATTACATACTCCATTGGTTACGAGGGGGGCAATTTATATAGTTGCCTTAAAGACGACATTATAAATGAAAAAAATATAGGTAGATTTAAATAAATTATAATTTTTTATGCCTAATCCATAAAATAAATAAAGTGAGTAATATTGAAAAGTGAATAATATATACTTTAGGTTTTTCTCGTTAAAGATGTTAAAATGTATTTTTATTTTTTCTAGAATAACACTTAAAAAAAACTACCTGAAAATACAGAGAGATTTGTGAAAACAACGTAACTTATTGATATTAAAATCAATCTAACAAATCAATGTAGATTTATAATTTAATAGAGCATTGTTAAATTAATATGGATATCGTATTGAGGATGCAAGAAAATATCAACATTTTACATTGAACGAGAAGCAAAGGGTTATATGCAAGGTGTCAGGGAAATATCTCCGTGAGTTAATTCTATATATTATGATAATACAAGTAAAAAGGATAAAAAATCATTTTTGAAATTCCAATGTTATAAGGCACTATTCAGGTAAAATTTTTTTAAATGTTTGCTTGAAGAAAAAATATCTCCGTATATTGCACAAACAAGACTGCACAGAGTAGATAGTGAAACCTCTATCAATCGTTCCTCGAATAATCGTTTTCCCGTAAGCGTCGTTTTTTTCTTGTAGTCCCGAATTAATTTCATATAAAATACGCAAAATTAGATCGCATTCATCGTTTCTCTTTACCGCGTTGATCGTTTAAATTATGTGGAAAATTTCGTATGTAAATGGTCAATAACATTGGAGAGCGAAAGAGAGATAGAAAGAACGGTTTGTCGCCTTTGTTTGCGGCCGTTTCTGACATGTTAGTGCTAAATTAGGTAGGTACCTGCCAACCTACCGTTAGGTCCGTTTATCATTTATGGGTCCAAATTTATGATGGGTCCGTTAGTTCTCGTTAAACATCCAGGCAGAGCGGTACGCGTCTTAAGGTTTTTTATTTTTACGATCTAGTTTTTGAGCCCTCTATAAAAATTAACCGTCCGGTGAAAAAAGTGCGTACTCTCCAAGAAAGACTAAAAATTGTTGAGAAAGTGGAAAAAAATCCCCTTGAAAAGCGCGTTAATTTAGCCAAGCGGTTAGGAATCGCGGCTTCCACCTTAAATTCGATTTACAGAAATAAACTTTAATAATTTTGTTACTTTCGCCGACAATATTCCAACCTGTGGGATTGAAACAATTGAAAATTTGTGTGACGCAACCTTGAAAGAGACTGTAGAAGAGGTCGATGAAGAGGATCCGCCATCTGTCCCTTCATTTTCGGAAGCGTACACAATGTTCGAAAGATTGAAAACCTTCTTTTATGCACATTCGATAACTGATTCCGAAAAAAATGTAATATGTAACACCGAAAAAATATTGATTTCCTACGGCAATAAAAAAAGCCAAAAACAAATGACGATGAAAGATTATTTAAAGCACAAAGTGTAATTTTTTTGTCTCCATGCAGCTTCCTTTTTTTAATTTTTTTACGATATTTTTTATTTAAACAAATTGATTTACAACTGAAACGTATTTCCTTTTTAGAATATGTATGTATGGAGGTACAGATTAAACCTTTTAATATTAATGTGTTTTTTCTATATTCCCGCAATCATTGTTTTCCCGCATCCATTGTTTATTTCAATTGGTCCCTTCAAAAACGATAGATGGAGGTTTCACTGTAGATAATTTAATAGTTGTATGAAGAGTGGACCTCGCGTCAAAAATCCAA
The DNA here is from genome assembly GCA_929108145.2 of Limnephilus rhombicus. NCBI lineage: Eukaryota > Metazoa > Arthropoda > Insecta > Trichoptera > Limnephilidae > Limnephilus > Limnephilus rhombicus. The sequence goes on from OV815287.1 coordinate 33,073,673, forward strand.
TTTTATCTTATTTAATAAATAAAAACCAAAATTGGTCGCGAATTCATAAGTTTGCAAGTAGGTACCTACCTTCTTAAATACCTACCTACTAAAATAAACCTTGTATAATTTTTTTAAACTTAAAATAAGGATAGTACAATTTGTGCAAAGATATGTGACTCCTTGAAAATTCTCTGTTCAAACTTTCTTCAGGCAGGTAGGTACTATAATATTGAAAAAATGCGAATGAGGTAGTACAAATAAACCTAACGATATGAAATTCGAAAAAAATAATCTTATCGACAGACGAAATACAAAACAGCCGTGTTAAATCAAGACTTAGAATACTATTTCATATTACCTTGAAAAGTTGATGCGTTTAAAAAAATTATATTTAAAAAATAATGATCGCGAGAAAGATCAACAAGAACGGAGAAAATACAACATTAAAAAGTCCAAAATGTAAAAGTAAAGTATGAAAGGGTTAATAATATGGAGGAGGAGCTACATTGGAGTCCCTTAAAAAATAGACTGCTATTTAATGTATTAATTTTTGTGCGTAAAGGTACGAAAAACCGAATAAAATAATAGAGATATACATAATTGCGAAACTAGAAATAAATAATAATAGAAATTATTAATAGAGTTAGATTGCCGTATGAGGAAATCAGAGCACAATCAAAACACAGGTTGGAGGACAAACGGTATTTGATGATATGGCTAAAAGTCTGAAGAACGAATGTAATTAAAAAGGGATGTTACTGAAAAAACAAAATTTATCGCATTCTCTACCAATAAATTTAAACCAAAACCAGATAAAAAAATTCTAATACACCAAAGTACTTAAATGTACTTAAATGTAAGAAAAGTTATATTATACACACACAAATATCGTCACCTCTTCCCCTCCGTAGAACATTATCACAACACCCGACATGCAGGGAGGAATCCAATAGTTCCACTTGCTACTATGACATCCCTTGCTCAAAGACAATATTCTTACCTAGGTCCAAAAATGTTCAACCTTATACCCGGTTCTTGGAAATTGAAAAGTGCAAGCGTCCTGCGTAAATTAGTCAATGATTGGATTCTGAACTTAGGGAGAGTCGAAAGTGAACGTATGCTGTATAACTGGTAAACAAAATCACTCAATTTTCCTGATCACTAGACCAAAATTCCTACCACACTTCATTGAGTTCAATGTTTCGACATCCTTTCTGATGTTTTTTATACATGGGATTGATGGTTATGCGCCCCTGAAGCCTGTCTGCTCCGTGCTGGTGTAGGTATATCACCGCTGTAAAGCGTTGACATGCACGTCGCTAACTCTGTGTGAAACTTGGTACCTTACAATGGTAATGATTTATGATAAATAAATAATACCTACATAACACAACATGTATGGCGTACGAAGTAATGCACCAATTTCACCAAAGTAGCACTAAATTTGGTACTATTTTATTATTATTCATAGTTTATATTTCTATCTACATTTATAGTTATTGTTTTTATATTTTAGCAGGAGTAGTTCAAGAGAGTGTATATTCATACTGTCGTACTAATAATATAATACTATTCTTAAAATATGTTTTAAATCAGTGAAAATATTTTGCAGTTACAAAAATCATTGTAAGTAGTTACATCGCTAAAAAAATAAAATCATATAGATTATTACGTTCGTTATTATATCTATTATTGTAAATTTTAATATAGTTTCTCCTATAATTGTACTATGTATTAAAAGTTCAAACTCCTAAACACATAGCTTAACATAATTTCATTTCTTTATGTTGTAAATCTTTTGTAATTCCTCCATCTTGTTCTTGTAATTCCTCCATCTTGTAAATCTGAATGTATTATACATATGTTACCAGGTTAATTCGGTAAATCCGATTATAATATATGCTACCAGATTACCTTTTCTACTTTGTCACAAAAAAATGTATGTGTACTTATAGATGTCCGAAACGTTGGCTAAAGAAGGAGGTAGCGCAACACGGCATAACACCCCAAAAACAAATAACGAAAATGCTTTTGGCCGTGAAAATCTTAAAACTTATCTATATACATTTTCTTTATTACACACCTTAGCTTCAGAAAAAAACGAAATTTTCTGTTTTTTTTTGTTTTTTTTTTGGTTTTGTTTTTTGTTATGTAATTTATGTACATTTCAGGTATAATATGAACTAAACATGTCAATTTGCCTATCCTGGAACGGGAAACTTTCCTAGTTGGACAGGCAAAGCTTCCTAATTGTAATTTGTACTTTTGTATCTATAATAAATAAATAAATAAATAAAATAAAAAATTAACTATCTTGTTGTATACACAGATCAACATTTTAAATGGAAAACACATATTTGTGAATTTGGAAATGTATTTGTATATATAAAAGACTTGGAAATATTCTTGGACTAAAACACTTAAAAAGAGTATACTATGTACTTATTCAATCTATATTACAGTACGGAATTACAGGCTGGGGAGGAACATAAGATATTTTTTAAATCCTCTCAAAATAGTTCAAAGATTGATAATTAAAGTTATCCTGAAAAAACCATGTACATTTTCTACAAAATTTTTTTTTTAAATAATCAATGTACCTAATTTTGTCTATTGTAGGTACATATTTTACTTTTAAATAAATACAGCTAAATAACTTGTTTTTCAATATATCAGCGAGATATATTTAAATTGATAATAAAATCCCAAAATTCAATACCAAGCTACAGGCCGCCTCAGATCAGAAAACCCTAGTGAGGAGGACTGTGAAAAAAATAATATACTTTATAATACCTTAATATAATATAATTTATAAATACATTATGTACAAATTTTGCTATAGATACTAATAAAAAAAGCACATTCAAAATACTTATTTCTATAAAGGAATAACTTTTTCAATAACCTCCCAAAAAATCTAAAAATTATCGAAAATAATCATGAATTCCAGCATAAATTGAAAAATTAACTGAAACTTCTGTGAGAGTTCATATTTATTTTTGTTAATTATTTTAAACCTTGAAATTGTTATTGAAAAATCTTGAGTTTTTCTTATTATTATTATTTGCAATATTTTATTATTTTCTTTACATGATAATTGAGCATGAATTTTCTCTCTAAACACAAGATCCTTGTCTCTTTATGGTGAGAAAGGGTTATATTTATATTCCTTTACAATACTGTATAACATATATCTACAATGTATACTTATTGTAAAAACCTACATATTCTAAATAAATAATAAAAAAAATGGTTTATCGTAATTATTATGAAATGAAATATTACCTTGTGCATTTTAGTTTATAAAATAACAGTATAAACTAAGTATAGTATAAACTAAGTCAATAAATAAAATAATAAATTGATGATAGCTTGCAAGAACTTACTGCCATATCCCCCGCCGCCTCGACTTTTCCGACATTATAAACGAATAACAAACATACGAGTACACTTAAAAATACGTATTTGATTCCTTTTTGCATTTCTACAGTTAATCGAGGAACATTGGTCTTGAGATATTAGATACAGCGCGAAGTGATTTTTTGTTGCAATTCTATATCCAACTGGCGCACTAAATCCCAGAAACATCTATTTATAATATGAAGCATGCTAAAACAAAACATTTCTGACCTTGTTCTTTACGGATGACTGGTTTTATTATAATGTAGGTAAAAGCAAGAGCTCTTTGTAATTTAAATGTGATTTATTTTTAATTTTTATTTAATGTCATGTTTTTTTATCACGATTTCCATTAATTATGAATTACAATACTTGTATTTTTTTAAGTAATTTATGTAACATTGATAAAACTAGCGAAAAGTCACGCTATTTCACCAAAGGGGTAGGCAGAGAGGATTAAAGCCTTATATAAGGGTATTAAAAAAAAGTCCTCAAATCAAATTATACGTCATCTCATTAAGGTAAAATCTAAAATAAGAAAAGACTAAGGTAATTATTTTCATCCTGTGTCGAGCTAATTACAAACAAATGACAATGCACTCGTACATGGAGGTGCAATTGAAGTAACTTCAATCGATTCGTCTATTATTTCGCCCAGTTCCTTGTTGACGTTCGCAAATACAGTATCTAATCACTGGTCAACAAAATTTTGTAACGAGAAAGGTGTTTACTATTTTTTAATTACCGACCTACCCTCATTCGAACACCATATTTATTTTGATTTGATCAGGTGTTATTGTGTTACAGCTATTACCCTATTGACGCCATTGGTAAGTCATATAAACAGTATTTTGTTATAGGTATATCATTAGGTGAGGGTTCTAACATGAAAGAGCATTTTGAAACTTTTAAATTTATCTTAGAAAAAATTCAATAGAATGAATACAACTGGAAAATTTGTGGACATTTGAAAGTTATTGCCTTAATTTTAGGATTACAATTAGGATATACAAATACAGTTGTTTTATTCGTGACTGGGACAGCAGAGATCGGGAAAATCATTATGTTCGGAAAGACTGGTCAAAAGGGGAATCTCTTTCTCCAGGACAAAAAAATTTTCAAAATCCTCCATTAGTGCAGTCTGACAATATATTTTTACCACCTTTACACTTAAAACTTGGACTCATGAAACACTCCGTGAAAGCTATGGATAGGAGTGGTGATGGCTTTTTATATTTAAAAGAGAAATTTCCTAAACTCAGTGATGTAAAAATTAAAGAAAGCATGTTTATTGATCCTCAGATCAGAATGATGAAAGATGAAATATTTAAAGTAAAGCTTAGTGATTTGGAAAAATCAGCCTGGAAATCTTGAAGTGACTTTAAATTTTCTCGGAAATCACCGATCAAGTGACTATAAAAGTATTGTTGCTGTTATTTACTTATATTGGGCTTAGGACTCTAATATGTCATTGAAAATTCATTTTCTCCATTCGCATTTAGATTCATTCCCTGAAAATTTAGGCGCTTTCAGCGATGAATATGGTGAAAGATTCGAAAATGATATCAGGGCAAGTGGAGTTCACGTATGCTGGCGAATTACTGTTGGACATTGCAACGAGACATCCCTGAAACAAAATACAGAAGAAAATCATAAAGTTACATTTATATTACGATTGCAATATAACGAAGTAGCTTCATTTTGTTGATACAAACTGAAATTATCTGAAATATCCTATCCTATCCTACTATAATATTATAAAGGCGAAAGATGGATGTTTGTTACTCTTTCACGCAAAAACGACTGAATGGATTTTAAACATTCTTTCACTAATATAAAGCTACATTATTTGCGAGATCTATAGGCTATATATATTGGTAAGCTCTGGCGTTATGAATAATCTCTGGCGTTATGAAATTATTTATCATACGTTTTCTGTACCTAATACAAAATCGATTTATTGCAAACATCAGAAAAAAGCAAACCAATTGTCGCCTTGGTAATGATGTTTTTTATTTTTAATTAGGCAATTCACCCTAAAAAGAGTGCTTTGTTGGCGTACGACAATCTCTAAAAATAAATCACACAAATGTATGTATGCGCATATACCTGAACGACTGCACCAAATTGGATAATTATTTTTTTTTTGTTCGTTATTTTGTATAAAACTACCGTTGAGTTCTGGCATTATGAAATTAGTATAAAAAATTATAATAGGTGGCACGCAAGCAGTTTGAAAACTGAATGTATCGGGAATGAATGTGTAGAATGCGAGAGGTGAGAGGGGGTGGGGTGGGGAGGGGGGGAAGGGGTGTTGGGTGGGTGTTGGTGGAGGGGGAAATGGGAGGGGGAGGAGGGTGGGGGGTGGGGGGCTAGGGGAGGGAGAGGGGGGAGGGAAGGAAGGGGAAAGGGGAAAGATGAAGGAGGGTGTGGGGAGGGGTAGGGGGTGGGGGGAAGGGGATTAATGGGGGGAGTGGTGTGGGGAGAGGGAATGTGGAGGGGTAGGGGTTGAGGGGTGGGGTGGGTGGAGGGAGAGGGGGTTGATGGGGGGAGTGGAGTGGAGAGAGGGAAGGTGGAGTAGGCGGAGTGGGGTAGGAGAAGGGGTAGGGAAGGAAGGGGAAGGTGGAGGGGTGGAGGAAGGTGGGGGGAGGTGGAGTGGGGAGGAGTATGGGGTGGGGAAGGAGTCGGTGGAGAAGGAGGGGGAGGGAGAGGGGGGGTTGATAAATAAGTGGAGTGGGAGAGGTAAGGTGGACTGGGGGGAGGGGTGGGTAGAGGGGAGGGGAGTGGGGGGAGGGAAGGTGGAGGAGGCGGATTGGGAATCCCCTAATATCATGCGAGCGAAGCCGCGGGAAAAAGCTAATATTTAAATAAAATTATAAAAAAAACTATTCGCATTTGGAACATTCTAATTTTATTTCTATAATCCTTATCATGGTTCTAAACATAGCTAGACAAAAGTTTTCATGTTAAATATAAAAGTGTTTTGTTGGTGGACCAGTGAATCTTTCGATTTAACTTTCCTTATCTCTGTACAATCACGATACAATGCAATTATAAGTTTTTAAAAATTTCGTTCCGTGATGACATTGAATTTCATGGAGCTAGTGGAGCCCGCCCAGGGGAACGGCGTGCCACCGTTAAGTCGAATCGAAGTAGAGATAATAATTAAGGGTTTGGGTCCAAAAAAGGCACCGGGATTTGATAGATTGAATGGAATAATTGCGAAGAATGTCTGGATCCACGCCAAAGAGGAGTTCTACCAGGTGTTGGAGACGTGCTTGCGTAGGGGAAAATTCCCTACGGAATGGAAGAAGGGCGTGCTCCGGATTATACCAAAGGGCAACGGTAAGCCGAAGACGGACATAGGAGCTTATAGACCTATAACATTATTGCCAATTCTAGGTAAAATATTGGAAAACATCATCAAGCACCGTCTACACCTCACCCTAACGCCGCCTAGCGATCTTCAATTCGGCTTTGTCCCCGGCAAATCCACGGAGCACGCCATTAAATATGCGCTTGAATGGGCGAGGGTATGCCAAAAGAGGTACGTCATAGGCATCTTCTTGGATATCTCGGGTGCCTTTGATCACGCGTGGTGGCCGATGATACTTACCAAGCTGAAAAGCAGGAATTGCCCGCGTAAACTGTTTGAGATTATTAGTGACTACCTAAGTGGTAGGACAGTTATCATAGGGCACGGGGACGTTTTAATCACTCGAACAGTCGACATGGGATGTCCGCAGGGGTCGGTCCTCGGACCCGACCTGTGGAAAATCTTGTTTGACGACTCCTCCAGGTTGCCCTTGCCTGAAGGTTGTATATCGGTCGACTACGTAGATGACAAATTGTTTTTGGTCTCTGGGAACAGTAGAAGGGAAGTGGAATCTAAGGCTGAAGAAGGTTTACAAGTGATCCTTGAATGGGGACAGAGAAATAGACTGAACTTCGTTCCCCACAAGACCGTGGGCCTCCTTATGAAGGGCATGCTCAGCCGAGGCAGGAACCCCTTCATCAGAATGGGAGGCACACCCATCCGATTTGCAGAAAACACCAGGTATTTAGGCGTAATTTTGGACAGATCTTCCTCGTTCATAGCCCACGTCAAGAACGCCTCCGACAGGGCCCAGGCCCTGTTTCAGAAACTGAGAAGACTCTCAACTGCCGAGTGGGGATTGCGTTCTCCGGCGATTCGCCTGCTGTACAGAGGGGTATATGTGTCGCAAGTCTCATATGCTGCCTCTGTGTGGGAGCATCGCTTGGATAACGTCTTGATAAACTCGGCTCTTAAACGGGGTCAGCGGACTCCTCTGTTGGCGCTCTTGGGCGCTTATAGGACTGTGGCCTCAGATGCATTACCGGTTCTGGCCGGCGTCCTGCCGATTGACCTTGAAATTAGGGAAATATTGACCAAAAAGGAACTTATTAGAGGCAGGGCTGCTGTCCACCTGGGAGTCGAGCTGACACCGGGAGGAGTAGTGGCCCTCCCTGGCTTGCTCAAAGCGATGCGTGAGAGGACGCTGAGTGTATGGCAAGAGCGATGGGATAGGTCGACGAAGGGCAGATGGACTTTCTCCTTCTTTCCTTCAGTTAAATTCAGAATGGAAGGGGCATACATTAAACTAGATCACTACATGACGCAGATGCTTTCTGGGCATGGGGAGTTCAGGGGTCGGCTTCATAGCTTGACCCTCTCTCCTCACCCAAACTGCGCATGTGGTGATACTAACCAAGACGCCAAGCACATTCTGTGGCACTGCGAGTTGATGAAGGAAGCACGAGAGGAAATGTTGTATGGTTTGCGCGGAATAACAAGACCAGCGTGGAATGCTGACCTTGTGTCGAACAAAGAGAATTTCGAATGCTTGAAAAAGTTTGTCAAGTCCTGGGTAGAGAGATGGCCTGTACTTAGAGTCGCCGACCTAGACTAAATTCATCTTTGTTTCAGGTGCTACACGTATTGCTCCCGTCTTCTTCGGTCCTCCTCTATTACTCTTTATTTAGTGAATATGCTTTGAACTATCTATAATATAACTTATGTGACCTATAAATTGCTGATTATGTTTGACTATTTTTTTTTCTTCTCTGGTCTCTGCTAACAATGATTTATGTTTTTACCTCGATAGGTCATCTTGGTGAGCGATGGTAGTGATGACAGTATCGCTTGATACATTATCACTCTGTACTGATTCTGAAATTATGTTTTACATGTATAAATGCTCTTATTATTTTCTATTTTTCTTGATTAGTTTTGGTTTCCATTCTTTGGTGGCGCAACTGAACTGTGCATGTTATGTATCGTCATTCCCCCATAGAAAGGGGGTGGGATAGACCCTGTCCATGCACATTGCCAGGCGAACATACAAAAGAGCGGTCTTCCCGCGATCCGCCCGCGCCTCCCCCATCGACATGCGTTGGCCTGAGGCGTAACCGTGCGGTCTCGATGTCCTTCCGTCCCCCCTCCGGTAACCCGACGCTCATCTTTCCTTAAGGTCTTCAAAAACTTCCCCTTCTCTCCCAAGTACATTTCTTCGAGGCAAAATCGGGGAACCGGCTAAAGGACGCGGACTTCGAGCATCGTCTGCGGTTGGGCCGATAGCTATACGCATTCTCATTGGGACTGCCCGGTGGTCTATGGAATACTTTCTCTGGCTTTTTTTAAATATATTTTATTTTATTTCCGCTACTATAGTAATTACTTACATTATAACATAATCATATAACTGTTTTTTTCCTCATTACTTATTTTATTCACAGAAGGTTTCTTCGACTGGTCATAGCCGTTATTTTTATTTTTCTTTTTCTTTTACTAACACTATTATATCTCTTTGATGTTACCTATTTCAGAAGAATTATTCCACGGGCTGCTACTTCTATTTATCTTTTGTATAATGTTAATGTAAGTACTTGCATACTGCTTACTAACCCCGTATGCATGGACATTGGAGGGTCTAGAGTCGTTCAAATAAATGTAGCTTCGTTCAAAAAAAAGTAGAGTCCTGACGTGTGCGGTGAAGGAGGAAACCATATGTTTCCTTATAACGCCGTTGGGAAAGTGGTGGGTCCCCTCCAATGGTCTGGGGGTATCATTCGGGGTAAAAGCATTTCGTTCTAAAATAAAAGTCGACTAAGTTATTCATTGCTTTTTATCATAATAATACAAATGAATTTCACTACAAATTTACAACCAAAATTATATTATCAGAAGCATCGTCATTTCGCTTTCCGCCATTTTTTTTTTAATAATCTTGAGAAAAGATTGGTTATTTTAAAAACCTTTAGACTTCTTAGGCGGATCAGACTTGGCGTATAACCACAAACACCTGTGGGGGACTCCTTTAATAAACAGTGTTGCATCCACCCTGAAGTAACCGTAAAGCATGCTTGGAAAAAGTCCTGTCAGGTCTTGTCTATGCAGTACTTTGCCTGAAAAAAAAATCAACGTTTTAGATAAGATGTTTAGAAGAGTTATCTGTGGAAACCTGAAGAACCAAATAATCGCCACTCAGGTTAAACAAGGGGCCGCACCTCACAACATTAACTAGGCACCACACTGACCATACGCATGATTACAGAAACCAAGCAGATTGCGAACATGGTTATTTGGAATCAAAGAGCTATTTTTATTACCTCCAAACAATGACGTTACATACTATATTAGACGAGGATAGATATTGTAACATTTTTGTTCCTGCAGCTCTTTCAAAATATGAAAATTCGTTCCATACAATATGTATGAGGAAACGAATTTTTTTCCTGAATTTTTCCAATGTTTTAATAACTATTCTGATTTTCAGGGCCGAGACAAATCCAACAAATCAAACATAAAAATCCGTCCAGCCGTTCTCGAGTTATAAATAGTGTAACTAACCCAACTTTGTTTTAATACTGGATTTTAACCAAATAACTGGAAATGCAACCGTCAAAGAAGACAGCAATAAATTTGGAAAACCCATATAAATTGAATATTAAAATCCTTGTCTACTCCACTCCCTCTCCCCCACATGTTACGAGTATGTATATAAACTGTAGATTAAGAAATAAGTGTATCAGTCTGAAGATGGCCTTAACAGGCTGACAACGGTTCTGGTCACAAGTCACGAGTAAATTAAGTGGAAATAAGTTTTATGTTTGTTTTATTACAACATGTTGACAAAATTATTAAAATTACTTTATTTTAAGCGCTTGATAAATGACATAGACGTCTTTAAACCTGCAACGAATTATGAAATATAAGTTACCAAATTTTAAATAAAAATTAAATTTATTGTACATTTTAGATACGACTAAAACTTTACAAAAACAAAATGTATAGAACTCCTTCTACTACGAATTCCTAAGACATTCAAAAATATTACTGACATGTTACTCCTAAAGATAAGAAGGTAAAATCCGTGCTGAATATTGCTGTCGAGTTGAAGAATTAGACCGAATTGGTAATGATACCAATCTAAAACGATATGGATTGTTGTAGGTGGGCACAATGAATTATTGGTACCTACCTCTGGCAAAGGACAGATGACCTTGTCGTATCCCGCAGCATGGATAAAGGCCTCCCACGGTTCCTTGAGGTACTTGGTGAGGGTTTCACAGGCAGGTCCTATGTGAATAAGGGCATTCGGTTTCCAACCTCCATCGCCCCACTTGGATGAGTGAATTTTCAACTGCGATATTCAATTAAATTATGTTCAATAATCAAAAATATCTCTTAATCCAGTAAAATAATTATTGTTGAACTGGTTGAATTTGCTGAGACACTCATTGAGACAGTAGACATTATTTTATGTGGTTTCCGGAATCTGTTTTCCCCGCACAAAATGTTAGGGTTTTCTTATTTTTTATATAATGTCGTTACTGCTATGACTCTTTCATTGCGTTATATTGTTTAGATTTCAACAAACTTGATAACAATAAATAAAGTTTATTCCTTCCCACTAAAAGTGTATTTGCGGGCCTTCTTTTTTCTAGATGGAAACCTCTAAATATTAGACATTATGTCTGAATAAGAAAGCAATTCGTTAGCATTTGATCAAAATAGCAATCACCTCCCAATAAACTATGGAGCTCCGCAGGGATCCATAGTAGTACCACCACTGTTATATCAATTATTATGTTTCGCAATTTTCTATTTAAGATGAAGCCATACTAATAATGCAAAATCATACAAAAACACATGTTTCGTTTTGAAAATTTGATAGCTTAGAAGTATTATAGATGCTTCAATTAAATACTGTGTGTAGAACATACCTCGGCCCTTCAAAATATCGGTCATTTTTTTTATAAGTCTTTTAAAAAGCCTTTAAAAAAATAAAGTATAAGGTCTATAAAAAACACTTTCAAGTCCAAACTCTCCTATTTATAAACCCCTTTTCGGATTTGGTTTTATTGTATAATGTGGCAAATTTAGTTTATTTAATATTAATCGCATAAAAATGATATTTACGCCCGAACTTCACAAAATAAAATAAAATATGCATTTTCTCGTTGATATTTTTGACTCTACGAATTTGGATTCTTGAAGTAACGCTTATGGCATGGGCAAAAGAAACATGCACTGGGCAACACCTATTTCGTATCAGACACGCCCCAACCGGCGCGGGAGACAGTCGTGTGACTCCACGTCGCTTAGTTTCGTGAAATCAATTTTAAATTTCAGTTTTCTTACAATAAACAATGCGTAAAACAGGAATTAATATTTTTTACATTCTCAAATACCTTTTCCAACCTTTCCAAAAGCTTTTTCTCATGTATTTTTAAACTCCTCCCATAAAGGCCGTGAATTCCGATTTTGATTTTTCCTGAACTAGTGGATCGCCTTAAATTCTTACTAGAAAACGCACACATAAAGAGAAAAATTAACAGTTGACTCCAATAAAATATTTTTACATGAATATTAAAAAAATCAGATAAATGATTTTAAGCTTAGGGAGGATACTGTGTTTTTACTTATATCACAAGTGTCATACTTTTGTGACAGAATAACACTTAATCCAAAACATGCAAACACTTCAGCACAGGTTCTCCAAGTGAGGTGTTTACAAAATGTTACAACTAACCTTTTTACAGGCAGTTACGGAACATTAAAAAAATGTACTTCTGGAACTCATCTGCATATATAAAAATCTCGTATCACGGTGTTTGTGGTCGCACTACTTCGAAACGGCTCGACCGATTTTTATGAAAATTTTTATGTATATTTGGTAGGTGTGAAAATAGGTTTTAAACTATATTTCATACCGCTAGGTGTGGTAAGGGTGTCATAATACTGATTCTTATTTTCTAGTGCTAAACATGAACATAAGAAGCCTTTCAAGAAATCTAGATGAATTATTAATAAACATTAATAATTTAAACACATCACCGGTGTGCATAGGGTTGACTGAAATACCCCAACAGCGATCAATAGATAAGTGCACTACCCAACTACCGAGGAATTGCAACTAAAATACCTATAAACAAAAATAGTGGAATATTTATGGTCGTAAGTGAGGATTCTAAAGTAATAAACACATAAGAAGTAAACATAGAATTTGTCAACTGTTTAAAAATAGATATTAAATTTAAAAATTCTATTTATAGAATCATAACAATATACCGCAAATACAAATAAAACATTACGAATACAAACCAACTTTATCTATACCTAAATAAATTAACAAAGATTTTTACGATTATATGTGCTGATTTTAACATAAGTATTTCTAATAACCATAATTCAATACAAAAAAAACAAATTCAAACATGATGACTAATCACAACTTCCAATCGTGCATTAACAACTCGAGAAGTACCAAATCAAACTCCATCTTGTCTAGACCATTTGGTGTAATATAAACCTGAATTGTATTAAAAATGTCAAATCTGCAATTTGGAAGATAAACATAACTGATCATAACGCAACCCTTTTTAACTATGAAACGAAAAATAAAAACCTACCTAAATTAAGTACCACAAAAACCACATTAAACTACCAACTATTAGAAAAATCACTTATAACAGGGGAACTGAAGTAATAAACAGTAAGTGCGCTAATCAATGTGCATCTTTATTTGAAAAAAAAAATTTATCAGAACACATTTTAAATGCCTCTGAAATTAAAAATTTGCATCATAACTCGAAAACAAAGAAAATTAAAACCTGGATCACTATCGGATTAGTAAAAGCAGTCAGAAAAAAAAGTTTACAAGCTCATCAACCGAATGCCAAAAAATCAATTATTTCATATTACAAAAAATATAAAAACATCTTAACAACTTTAATTCGAAAAACGAAAAATAGTGTAGATACTACTCCCAATTAGTTATAGAGGCCAAAACTAATATAAAAAATTTTGGACTACAATCAACGAAATAATAAATAAAAATAAAGAGAGAAGTTGTATATCCGAAATTTCAGATGTAAATAAAACGTATAACGTCCAATTCGACACATTTAAACAACTATTTTGTAAGTGTTGGAAAAAATCTGGCAAACTATATCAAAGCATGTCCCAACAATAATAAAAATAATCTCCACGCTACCCAACACAAAATATAATAAGTTCAACAAAATAACAGAAACTGATGTTGGAAAAATTATCGATGATTTAAAGGGGGGCTCTGTTCCCGGTTATGACAACACAGATGTAAACATTAAAAAACAATGAAACAATTTGCCCCTTAATTTTATATAATAAATGCAGCCCTGATAAAAGGTGCATTTCCAAATAATTACAAAAGATCAATAATAACACCGATATAAAGCAGACTGCCCAATCGACCCACAATATTACCACCCTATATCCCTTTTATCAAATATATCAAAAATATTCGAAAAAATTGTAAAAAATTAAATCTGGTCCTTCTTAGAACAACATCATATTATAAATTGTAAACAGTTGGTTTAAAAAAAAAACACCAGCACCCACGATGCCATTGCGAAAATAACAAACTATGCACCTATATATATATATATATACCGCTCTAGACTCAAATGAAAAATGCATTGGAATATTTATTGACATTAAAAAAGCATTGGATAGTATATCACATACTAACTTAATAAAAAAATAAAAAATCAATTGGAATAAACGGAATATCACTATCCTGGATTATAAGCTTTTTGGAAAATAAACCACAACAGGTGAAATTATTAAATGAACTAAGTGATTCCGAAAGTAGTAACTTCTCGATACCACAAGGCACAGTTTTAGGACCACTTTTGTTCATATTGTATGTAAATGATATATTTGAAGTTGCTAAATATGGGAAATTTTTTTCATATGCAGATGACACAGTGCTTCTTCTAAAAGCAAGCACATGGTTAGAACTGAATAAAATGGCTAAAACAGACATCAATGAATTAAAAACATGGTTTGACAATAAACTACTAACGTTAAACTCTAAAAAACACATTACGTACCATTTTTCATAAAAATACCAAACACGCTGCATGAAATAAACATTAGGATCCACTCTGCACCAAACAATCAACAACACTACTGTAACTTACAATGTACTAATATATATATTTTTAATTGTTTTTATTTCTTGCTAGAGCAATCCGATGAGTTAACGAACTCATTTTAGGACAGGAGAAACAAAAAATCATGGGTGGGAGGAAATGGTTAAAATTTAGATATTAAAAATATAAGTTTCACATACAATATAGACGAAAAAATAAAAGACTGTTTGAGTAGAACAAACAACAATAGAAAACAATTAAAGAAAAAGGAACAAGGTTATACAGATATTGACGATTACAACTAAATGGAAAAGAGAAGAAGAGAAAAGAAAAGAAACAAGACAAGAGAATTACAAAGGTTCATTCTTAAACATACTTAAAAAATATTCTTTTATAGCATTACTCTGATTTTTTTTTTGCTGGATTCCCTTGTACATATCTGGTAGCGAATTATACATATAGGGTATAGCAGGGGTTCCCAAACTTTTCCAAGTCGCGGCACCCTTAGAAAATTTGAATTTTCTCACGGCACCCTGGTCATATAATGTCTATCTGTTGTAGCCCCCCGCCCACCCAGGACGGACCAATTTTTTTTATCTACTCGGGAATCTACGATCAGGCCCATATATTTTGTGCTCATTTTCTTTTCGAGGCAGTTATCACCAACTTTGAGGCTGATATATATTGAAATCAAAACTTTAACCAAATATCTAGGTCATTATTGACCAATGCCTAAAATGTATACCGCATACAACCATTCTCAAAAACAGGAAATTGACCTAGAATTTTAGCTGTTGGAGACACATTCTAAATAAAGAACGGCTGAGAATGACGTACTTCGTTTTCTGTCAATCCATAATTCAATAGTGTATAATAGGATGGGGGGGGGGGGGGGGGGTGCCAAAAAAACTCACACACAATCTCTTTACATTGCGCAAAAATTAATAATTAAAATAATATTGAAAAAATCATTTTTATATCCATCTGAACTCATATTCAAGAATTCCAGTCAGAAAATTAAATACTCTTTACTTGTATCACTCAACCTTAAAAGTTTACAAAGAGTATATATCCTAAACAAAACCGTACCTTTAAAAAATACAGCAAATCTCAGGCAAAAATACATGTTACCAATTCCGATTTGTAAAAAAACTTTGGGTTAACAAAACTACAAATACTTATGAACAAATTTCTTCAATAAATTATCAGAAAATATAAGATTCCTTAGTGACAGATTCAAAGAATTCAAAACACAATTAAAAAAATAAACTGAAAAACTTAACAAAAAAAAAAAAAAAAATAACACAAAAAAAAAATTAAAAATATATATTTTTCTCTTACTCTTAATGTAAAATTAATTTTAAAAAAGTACTAAATAAAAACAGCAATAAAAACAAACAAAAAAAATAACCAAAGGGGGCATACATTAATTATGTGAGCAATTTTTCTTCCATTCTAGACCCCCCCCCCCTTTGTGAGATTAATTTGGGCCACTTCGTATATTATTTTCAAGTAACGTGAGATTTTGCTAGAACCCCCACCCCTTTTGAGCTCACGTAAAATGTATGCCCCAAACATTTTTTTTTCATTTACTAGATACTTATGTTTCTTGAAGAGATGAATCTTTTAAATTTACATTTTTTTTTTTCATTTACTAGATTCTTATATTTCTTGAAGAGATGAATCATTTAAATTTACTGAATTTAAAGTTAATGTTCTTTATAAATAGAACGGCGTCATTTGCGCCTTGCAATTTTTACCTCATGTGGGTATTTAAAATGTTACCTGGCTATTATAGTCTTAAAGGTCTCGTGTTTCATCGGTAGGGAAAAATTGTTATCTAAAAACCCTACTAAAATTGCATGTTTCGTCCAGACTCAACATCAATCTTCATCATCAGAGCAGCGGCGGTCGACTGCCATATATACATACGTGTCTGTTTGTGTTATGTTGGGAGTGGGAAGGAGGCGGTCATGTCCTTTTAAATTTGGAGCTCTTCCGCATTTGCCTTTGGAATGAGGAAACCATGAAAAACCTCATCCGGGAAGAGTCGGCCGACAGTCAACATGAAACTGGTCGGCCTTCAGTGATTTCAGTATATGAAATCCTGCATTTTGTGGTGTGGGGTGTATGTGTCTGTTTTTATGTGAAATATATACTTTATGGGAATTTTTAGAATAAACATACATAAACATACATATTATACAATATTATCTAGATATATAAATAGATATGTAAACATAAGTTACAGGGGGGGCGTCTGGTAGTTAGGAATACCTACTGTTCGCTTACTCGTCCGCGTCTGAATCTGGTTCATACCAGATGTGGTTCAGGTCCTGAATAATACCTCCTAGAATTACTTCGAAACGATACCGTGTCGCCAGCTCCACTCCACTACGAGCTGGTATTACAGTATACTTCACAATGGTTTTTTGCGTTTGGCTTTGGTGTAGCCGTCAACCTCAGTCCTCTTTGGTGGAGTGTATAAACAGCTGAGTTTATACACTCCATCTGTTTCCAGGGGAAACTTGGTCTTTACAGACCTCAGTAGGTCGTGGTTCCGAAGACAGTCTTGATGCTTTCTTTCCTCAACAGTCTGGCTATTCTGTCTGTCACATTGTGAACACAAGGTAGGAAAGCACACCCTTTTGACTCTTGTTCAATTTTGCCTTCGTTTGGTGCAGATTTGGCTCTTATTATTTGCCTTGTCTGTCTTGCCGGGTAACCTTATCGAGATAAATAATTATTTTCGAAATTTCAATGTTTTAATGCAATATTCAGGCAAAAAAGTTGAAATGTTTGCGTGAAGAAG
Organism: Limnephilus rhombicus; assembly: GCA_929108145.2. NCBI lineage: Eukaryota > Metazoa > Arthropoda > Insecta > Trichoptera > Limnephilidae > Limnephilus > Limnephilus rhombicus. The sequence goes on from OV815287.1 coordinate 33,091,308, forward strand.
AAAAATTCTACGCATTTTGTACAACACTGCACATAGTAGAGATATAGACGTATTAGTGTGTGAACAAAAAAATTATTCCTATTTTCTCTTACTTAATAAATAAAAAAACAATATTCCCCTTGAATTCATAAGATTTGTAAGTAGGTGCCTATTTTAATACCTACTTACTGAAATAAACTGCGTATTTTTTCATTTTTTATTAAATTTCAAACGAGTATAATTCAATTTGTAAAAAGATGAGTGACTCCAAAACAATTCTCTTTACAAATTTTCATCAAGCAGGTAGGTACATAATGTGAAAAAAAATGCAAATGGAAAAGTGCGAATAAACCTGAAGATGTCACATTTGAAAAAATATTTTTTACTGACAGACAGATGCAAAACAGCCGTGTTGAAACAAGATTTCGCTACGCTTAGTCAATAATACTATTTTATCTAACCTTAAAAAGAAATTGCAACATTTTATATAATAATAATGTTTATAAAAAAAACCTTTAAAAAAATAATGATCGCGAGAAAAATCAAAGAGAATGGAGAAAATAAAAAAATTTAAAAACTCAAAAAATAACACAGTATATAATATTATCCGTCTTGAAGGACCAATGTTTTTTATTTTTTATTGATAAATAAATCACGCGATTCAAAACTAATTTTAACAGCAAATTATGAATATGTCTTAAAGAAGGTATCTAAAAAAGTTTTTTTTTTTTAAAACTAAGAAATAACCTAAATGGATACACTACAGAGTTCATTTTTAAAACTATAGTTGCTCCACATTTAGATTACTGGTCTGCAATGTTATATTTGGCCAATGAAGGATTTGAACTAACTAGAAGTTATGCAGAACAGATTTATGAAACGTACACTGGGGAAAGACAAGTATTAAAGGGTTAAAGAGGAAATAAATTAGAATCCAATAAAAAGTGATTATCTACTATTTAATGCGTTAATTTTTATGCATAAAGTTAAGAAAAACTGAACGAAATTGTTTTCAATAAGGATATTCATAATTACGATACTAGAAATATAAATAGTGTTATATTACCGCATGTGAGAAAGTCACAGAACTGTCTAATGCCTAATGTATAGAGGACTAAAGATGTACGCTGAAATGCCTGAAAGTCTGAAGAATTAATGTATTTTTACTCAAATAAGAGTAACTTGCTGACCAACACAACTGCACTACAAGGACGCAATCCTCAAATCTACTGAACATCCCAAAATTAAAAACATCTTTTGGCCAGAAAAACAATAATTTCCATGATACAAAATTATACGCCCACCCTAGTGGAGTTAAAAACACCATGTAGATACAAACCTTCTAAAAAGACATCAAATTATGGCTAACTAAACATGAAGATGAGGAAATCATTAAAATTATGAAGTAATCCCATAGACATATGAATATTAGTAATCCCAACGCAATCTACAGGCAAAAAACATAATTACTTTTTTGTATTTTTTTTTGTGGAAAACAACCAACCAGAAGATGAGGAAATCATGATCCTATACAACAACCTACTGTCCGCCTCGGTACAGGTATACCTATTGAGGAGGACTGTGAACAAATTACTTTACTTTGTATATTTACTTTTCATTATATTATATATTATATTATATTTGTATCAATAATGAAAAAACTATTTAAATATGTAAAACACTTTGTATATGCTGACGACACTGCTCTTGTCATATCTGATGAACAATTATCCATTGCGATTAAATACATGCAACATGACTTTACGTCACTTATAAAATGGTCACATGACGCAGGTCTAATCATTAATACCAAAAAAACAAAATTGATGCACATAAGATCTCCACATGCTTCATTTCAGAAAACGCCTAAAATAATATCTCATGACTTTACATGTATTCATCAAAACATTTTGCAGCCCTGCATGTGTGATAGTATTGAACTTGTAAATGAATATGTTTATTTGGGAGTGACTGTTGATTGTAATTTTAAATGGGATGTACAAATAAACAAAATTTGTAAACGGCTGAGGGCGATAGTGGGTAGGCTGTACAAACTGAAATGTTTCGTTCCGGTGAATATTTTAAAAATCATTTACTTATCACTCGCAGAATCAACTTTACGGTATGGATTAACAACTTGAGGACACTCTTGCAAGACTAATTTAAGCTACCTACAATCAGTACAAAATTCTATGGTTAAGTTATTAGTTCAAAAACAATTTTTTTTTACAGAGACGAAACATATCATTGCTGTATGGGAATTTAACAATATTACCGATGCAGGCCTTATTATGGTACAAAATATTGATTCAGCATATGTCTGAGTCTAATTATAAGAGGAAAGTAGAACATGATTATAATACAAGGTTCACGAAGAATGAAGGAATGATTGTTCCAAAATATAATAATAACTACGGACGGCGAATCCTGGAATATAACGTGCCAAAAATATTTAACATGTTACCAATTAATATAAAAAATTGCGATTCTACAAATAAATTCAGATATATGCTGAAACAATGGCTGTTAAATAGAGATAGTTTATATTAATTCATATGTGTTAATTGTTATAATCTGTATGGTTATAGTAATAATATTATGTAATGTTTAAATTGTAACTGAACATTAACATCCTGTTGACAAACTGCTTTATTGCGGTTTAACGGGATTGTACCTTGAAAACCGATTAAAAAAAAAAAAAATTGTTTTGTATTCTTACTTTATTTTATACTAGCAGACCCGGCCACACGTTGCTGTGGCTAACGAATCACAACGCCATTACCCAAGCTTTATAAAATCCACACCACCCGCTTGCCAGCTGCCCGCTGCCCGCTGCCTGAATTGAATATTTGAATTTATCGGCTTTTCTCTACTGTAATAAGCATGAATTATACATATAAACTAATTAACTCGCCACTTATTATACAATGCTTGCAACGCAACACTGGATATTTGAAAAGGGAAAATCAAATACCTACTTACTCTAGGACATCTATTTTCCAATTTCTTCCATAGAACGAATTTCAAAAGTGACTATAGTACGGCCCGCCAGCCGTTTTAAATCGCACAAAAATATGTTTTCTTTCAATTCCTCGGCTTTTCTCTAATATAATTTACATGTATTATACACATAAACATTCCTCTTCAATCACTCTATCTATTGGTGAAAACCGTATGAAAATCCGTTGCGTAGTTTTGTACATTTTGAGCGACTTCATTTTATACTATGTAATGATAATGTAGATAGTAATAAAATAGGCAAGTAATTAAAAAGATTTAGTGGCGGACTAACGGGGGGGCTGAAGCAGTGGCCTCTGGTCCTGGCGGACCAGCGTATTTTAAGAAAATTTTCAGCGTTCATAAAAAAATATTTGGGGTCCCTTTATAAAAAAATTCCTAAATTAAATCTGTTGCGTAGTTTAAAAGATTAACGCGCACATACATTTTGAGCGACTTCATTTTATACTATGTAATAATGATAATGATGATTGTCGTTAAAAAAATTACAAAGGGAAGTTATGCTGACTGTAAAAATTATATATTAATTAAATTAATTGTTTCCTTGTGCATATTAGTAGCATAAACTAATCCAATAAATAAAATTTAAACAAACATAATGAATTGACGATAGTTTGCGTGAACTTAACACCATATCCGCCGCCGCATCGACTTGAAGGTTATTTCTGACATTATAAATGGATAACAAATATAAACTTAAAAATACGTATTTCATTTCTCTTTGCATTTCTACTATTAATCGAGGAACATTGGTTTTGGGATATTAACAGCGCGAAGGATTTTTTTGTTAACAATTTTAAATCCAAGTGATGCACTAAATCACAGAGACACCTATTTATAATAACAGCCTATTAAAAAAAACATTACCGACCTTGTTCATAACTTTACGGATGACCGGGTTTATTATTATGAAAAGACAAAAGCTCTTTGTAGTTTAAATGTGATTAATTTTAATTTTTTTATTTAATGCCAGTCACGCGCCCTGCTATTTTTTTAATCGCGATTTCAATTCGTTACAAATTACAATATGTATTTTTTAAATAATGTGTCACATTTAAAATACAGCGCACACAGAAACTACTTTTTGGGATATTTAAAAAAAAAATAACAATATTTATCAAAATACAAAATAAAAAAGCGATAAACACCGCCACCAAGTACTTACTTCATAAATTCAATTTGCCGCCACTGAAACGAATGTCAAAGCCAATTGTTTACACTAGCGCCTCTAGCGGCTTGCGTTATTGATACTGTGAATATTTTACTTGAGTTGGTCTCTTTTAAAATTCTACGGTGTTTTGTATTAATCGGAGTAAAAGTAGTTAATTCTAAAATAAAAACTCGTCAAAGCAATTCAGTATTTTAATAATAATTATACAAATGTATTTTACCACGAATTTCCAATCAAAATTATATTTAGAAGCATCATCATTTCTGTTTCAGCCATTTTTTTAATAATCTTGTTAAAATGTATGTATTTATTTATTTTAAAAGCCTGTTGACTTCTTGGCCGGATCGGATTTGACATATACCCTTAAACACCTGTGGGCGACGCCTTTAATGGTGACTGTTGCATCCACCCTGAAGTAACCATAAAGCATGGCAGGAAAAAGTCCTTGAAGGTTGAAAGGGACTTTGTCTATGCAGTACTTTCCCTGAAAGAATTTCAACGTTTTAGATTTTTGTGTTACGTTACACATCGCTACCCGGTTGGGCGGTGTTGAGAGGTAGGTTATGCAAGGGGTCGCCCATCACAATATTAGCTAGCCACCATATTGACCGCACGTATGATTACAGAAACAAAGCAGATTGCGAAGAGGACCATTATGAATCAAAGGGTCTTTCTGTTAAATTCACGTTCAAAGTAAGGAAAAATACACCAACATTAAAAGAGATTCTATTCGTCGATAAATAATAATATATGCAATTAAATGAAGACAATATTGAGAAACTCAAGCGAAAATCTGGAGACAGAAAAATCAGAAAAAGATATTGGCACATATGGGATTCGAACCCACGACCTTTGGCTTTCCGGGCCGCGTATTTACAAAACCTATACCGATTCAGTCGCGGTAACGACAATTTACATTTTAAATATACCTCTATATTGTTTTAAGATTTTCACGGCCAAAAGCATTTTCGTTATTTGTTTTTGGGGTGTTATGCCGTGTTGCACTACCTCCTTCTTTAGCCAACGTTTCGGACATCGTTGCAGTGTCAATCATCAGGGCAGATCCGGCAGATCCGGCAGATCCGGTAGATGTAAACGTTGGCTAAAGAAGGAGGTAGCGCAACACGGCATAACACCCCCAAAACAAATAACGAAAATACCTCTACATTGGTTATTTTTTATCACATTGGAAAAACAAAAATTGTTCTAAAATCTAGATAAAATAATCTTTCTGATGTGTATATTAAAAATTAATGATTTTATTTCTAAATATTTAAATTTTAATATTTTTCCCATATATTGTAAATACACCTCTATATTGATAATGTTTTATCACTTTGCAAAAACATAAATTGTTCTAAGATTTAGATAAAATAATCTTTCCAATGTGTAGATTAGAAATTAATAATTTTATTTCTAAATATTTAAATTTTGATATTGAAAATGAAACGTGGTAGGGATTGTAAATACGCTTCCGGGTCACAGTTCAACCAACTGAGCTAAGGTGTCTCTATTTGATTCGGTCATTTTTAACTGTATCATACTAAAAACTACGAACATATCTTCATTTTCTAACACAACTTATTTCGTCTCCAGATATTCGATTGAGTTTCGCTAATATTTGTCTTCAATTATTAAATATCAAAATTTGAGATTTTACTCATAAAGTTAAAAATAAGGAATATTAATTACTCAGTTTTCCAATCATTTGTTTAAAACCATTTATTAATAAATATATATATAAAATAAAATTTATGTTGTTAACAAAATAAAAAATTTAAAACATGATTTTAATTTTTTTCAAACGCTTGAGAATGACATAGTCTAAACCGATAAAGATATATATAAAAAAAAATGGTATAAAACTAAATTTATTAGGTATACATTGCAGGCATAAAAACTTTTCTCTAATAAAAAAACAACTAATGCTCAAGAAACACGAAAAAATATATATCGTCCCTCAACGGCTTAATCATTGACATGTTAGTCGTATTGGCAGGAGGATAAAATCCGTGCTGAATATTGGTGTGGAGTTTGAGGCAAGCGTGTGAATGAATTACTTAAGAAATCTTATACAGAATAGGTAATGCGACCATGCTAAAACGATACGGATGTTATTATAGTTATGAATTATAGGTGGGAAGTTTGAATTATTGGTACCTCTGGTAAAGGACAGGCTGTCTCCTCGAACCCAGCAGTATGGATAAAAGACTCCCACGGTTCCTGAACGTACTTCATGAGGGTTTCACATGCAGGTCCTTCGTGGTTAAGGGCGTTCGGTTTCCACCCTCCATCACCCCACTTGGCTACGTCAACGTTCAACTGCGATATTCAAATAAATTATATTCAATATCTCTTATTCCATTGAAAAAATTACAAATTTTAGAAAAATTAAATTATCTAAAATTCTAATAATCTGAAAGTTATTTTGATAAAGGTGAACGTCCACATGTCCGCACCGGCCGCAACGCAAGCACGGCTTGCATTCTCCCAGGCAATAACCAATCGATTCAGGATGTACGATAGTCTGAATCGATTGCTTTTTGGCTGGGAGAATGCGTGCCGTGCGTGCGTTGTGGCCGGTGCGGACCAGTGAACGTTCACCTTAAATGAATAAAAAAATATAATACGCTTGCTGTTCTTAGATGTGTTTCAGCGAATTTCAAATACTTAATTATGCTATAAAATAAACCCATGAGTCAACATAATGTTCAGAATACATAACGAACTTCAGTCTAATTTAAACAATGCAGTCATTGGGGAAACTTTAAAAGGATAAAAACCATTAATAATTTCAGTAATTTTGCTCAGAAATTAGTCAGAACATAGGTAATAAAAATAAAAGCAATATTTTTTTCGTGTATAGCTATCTAGAAATAATATAAATACATCGTCTTTAAGTGGAATAACCACAGTTTGATAATGCCTTCAGAAGGCGAAACAGCTATCAAGCTAATAATAATTACATGGCAGAATTTTTTTATAATAATGTTATTGAATATATAAAAGAAATTAAAATTAAAATAGAGTTACAAATTACACTTGATAACAATAAATAATTATACCTTAAAAAAATATATATTCATGCAGAAAATACCTAACCTATACGATAGGGTATATTTGTCGTCTGAACTTAAGGTGTTGCAACACGTTGTATAAATTTCGGGATTAGACCGCTAACAATAACACTCCTTATGCAGATGGCGATAAGGTTCAAATTCCCGTTTTGATTTTATCAAGAAAAAAAACATCGCCAAAAACCGTTTTTTTATTTTTTTTTGCAAAGCTCGGGCTCAAATATTTAAAAGTTTTATGATTATTTTTCTAAAAAAGTTAATTTTAAAAATTAATAATTATATTATTGACAATATATTATAAAACCATTACCGAAAAGGGGTTCTCAAGAAGATTTCGAATTTTAAAGCAGTTTTAGGCCTAATTTCTAAAAAGATTAATAAAAAAATCTATCATTTCAAAGTCAAAAACGTGTTCGGCACCCAGAATTTAATTAAAGCATCTAAAATATTAATAAAATATTGAATTTTCAAACCAAAATCACATGATTTTACTTTATTTAGTAGTGCATCACCTTAACCAAAGTATTTAGATTAGGCACGATTATTTAGCACGATTTTACTCACAAAATATTGTCAAAATAGCCTCTAAAATCATGTAAAAAATTAATTCTTTAATTGTCTATGATTTATATTTTAAAACAAATAAATAAAGTAGCACAAATCAGTACTACAGTTTGTCAAATAAGAGTAGAAAATATAGGATGGCGCCACTGTAGTTCAAGTGGCAATACTAAAAATATAACCATGGTGGTAAATCTAAAGCTACATTTTTATTAAAAATTAAAAAGGCATAAAAGTGAAAAAAAATTTATTGCAATATAGATACCCACTGATCTCAAAATTAGAATAGGCCACTTACGTCACATTTTTGAAAAATTTTTTCCGGTTTAGGCAAATATATGAGCGTACTGTACAGGGCCCGCAGATACTTTAATAGTACACAACTGCTAACCCTGTACAAATCGCAAGTGCGCCCCACGGTTGAATTTGGCAGCCACCTCTGGTCTGGAGCTCCAAAATACCTGAAAAATACCCTCGACTCTGTGCAGAAACGGGCGGTCCGTTTGATAGATTCTCCCATCTTAACAGACGGATTGCAATCTTTAGAGCACAGGCGTCGGGTGGGAATGCTATCCTTGTTCTACCGGTATTACAATGGAAGATGCTCCGAGGAACTAGCATCATTGATCCCTTCGGCACCGGTGCATAGTCGGGAAACACGCCAAACGCGTGCCCAACATTTGTACACAGTTGACATTTGTCACATGAGAACGGGTCGTTTCTTCGACTCGTTCTTGTGTTCAACAGCTCGGCTGTGGAATGATTTGCCGGCCTCTGTGTTTCCTCCTTCCTACAACATGGGTCTCTTCAAGACCAATGTTCATTCCTTCCTCTCCTCAAAAAGACCCTCCACACAGCATCTCAGATGACATAGGCCCTGAGGGAAATTATTTTCCTCAGGGCCTCCTGTGTGGAGTTAATGTAAAAAAAAAAAAAAAATATTCTAAGACATTCTGTATTTATTTTTTAATCGTATTTTTGAAACCCTGGGAATTTTTTGAAAATTTAAATTTGAAAAATCAGACAATTTTTTATAAACCGGAAAGACGGGACATAATTTTATAGGTGCAAAAAAACGTTAATTACTTAGCCGAAAATCATTTAAAAAAAAGAACGTTTTCCACATAAATGGCACAGGGGAATAACGAGGCATACCAAAAATATTACATCTCATAAATATTTTCTTCCTTGATCCTTCTTATTGATCATAAATCATTGTAATGTACAAAGTCTACGTTAATAAATCCTTTGTAACATACTTGTACTTGTAAATTATAATAATAATAAGAATATTATAAAATTTGATTTTGATCAAATCAGCACCATAACCATTATTCCTCTAAAACACGTACCGATATCTAAAATGTACGGGGTTCTCTTCATAAGATCTGTCAAAAAGTCAAACCAAATGATAAGTTCGCAGAGAACAAACAATAAATCTAGTGAACCAATTAAAAAATTCGCCTGAAATCAAAGTGATGCCATATAAAAAAAATAAATCAGTGTGGAATTTTACAAAATTAAGAGGAACATTTTCGGAGACAGGACATTTTCATGTAGTGACGTCACGAGCCCAAAAAATGGATTTATTTATTTAAAAAAAAAAACTGTACATTTCTAAAAAAATTTACTAACATTTTCGTAATCTTAGTAAAAAGATCTATCCACACGATTTTTTCCAAGTCGTTATGAAATCCATGCAAGTGGCCTATTGCATATAGGTTTATTAATGAATTGCATATTAACGTGTCAATTATTTCAACTTTTGAATTCAGAAACGCCCGGGGTCTCTTACAAAGAAAATGAGAACTGCATTTAAATTTCCTTTTTTTAAATGGTTATTAGCCCGCTAAAATGCATTGAAAATCAGAAAACAAACCTAAAACCATTTTTTTTTTAAATTTTTAATTTTAAAAAAATTCATTAATTTAACCTTTTAACATTTTTCTCGTTATTTGTTTTTGGGGTGTTATGCCGTGTTGCGCTACCTCCTTCTTTAGCCAACGTTTCGGATATCGTTGCAGTGTCCATCATCAGGGCGGATCCGGCAGATCCGGTAGATCCGGCAGATCACATCACATAACGATATCCGAAAAGTTGGCTAAAGAAGGAGGTAGCGCAACACGGCATAACATCCCAAAAACAAATAACGAAAATGCTTTTGGCCGTGAAAATCTTAAAATCTTATTATTAAAAATGCGTATAACTGACATAAATGAAAAAAAAGTTCAAGTTTATAAATACAAGTAAGTCAACAAGAATTCTGATTTTACCCAGAAAAAGGGTTATTTTCCCCTTTTATATTTTTAACCAACACATCACATATGTTTAAAAAATATTTTTTTTTGGGTTTTTTGTACTGCAGTTATGGAATGAAAAATAAGTTTGGTACAAAATATAAAATATGAACCCTTTGTTTTATTTTTTTTTCCAAATCACGATATCTATTTTTTTCAAAACTTCCGGCCATTTTAGCCGGCTAATAGTGACCAATAATTTCATTTATTTTTACGTTTTCGAATAGCTACAGATCATACAAAACTTTTGAGACCCCGGGAGTTTAAATATAAGGCCATTTTTTTCTCTCTCTATGGAGAGCGACACAAGCTATTGCATATTGTTATATGTTTGCAATTTTCTGTTAACATAATAAAGAATAACGATATTGTAATAAAATATAAAGCACACTTTAGAAATTGATCACATTTATTTATAATAATAATAAATTTGGACAACTTATATAGTGCTGTTTTGCGAAAAATCGTCTCAAGAGCGCTGTACAAATTAGCATGGATTTTACATTAGAATTTACTTAACTTAGGAGACTCGATAACAACTCGTCTTGCAGCTATCAAGCGCATGGATTATTGGAATTCTTGCCCCGCAATAACACATTTACCTTATGTATTTAGTAATCTACTTAACATCCTAGTCTAGCCTAATCTAACTTAATCTACTTAATCTAACCTAACCTAACTTAATCTTACTCACTAATCTCACTCAATTATATCCAGACTCTTCAAAATTCCAATAAATGACCATATCTATCCAAAATCTGAATAGCCGAACACTTCCAAATCACTAACTATCCATCTTTTTTTATCCCTCCATTTATTTTCCGCGTCTCAATTATTACATAGAAATAATTGCTATTTTACTTCCAAATACACGTTAATCAATTAGATCACAAAAACCCATCAAAAATACTCCCACGCTCACCCGACACCGTGGTTAAGTTGAATAAAATAGAAAGCGCAAATGAACCACCACAGATAAAAGAAAGAAAGGAAATGTACCTAGAAAGTAAAAAAACTGTGCGCACAAAAGTGTAGCCAACATTGTTCACCCATAGCAAAATCTGCAAATACTACAAATCGCATCTATCCACAGCGCTTTTTTTCTATATTAGCTTAAGTACCTAGCGTTGCCCGGGCTTTAGAACATATCTCTAATTTTAGATCTGAATATATTTAACTCATTCAGATCTAAAAGTGGTGTAACTAAACTCACCGTTAATGATTCATCCTTTCTATCTACTGTTAAATTCAAATTTATGTTAAATTAAATGAAAGCCAATCACTTTGTATAACACAATTTAATCAAATTTATGTGATTAAGTAGGTACCTTAACAACAGTGCTTCACTGATAAAAATTTTTTTTAAAAACAAAAAAATATTTGTAAAAATATGTATATGTTTTTAAACAAGGTGATTTAATTTTCATTATATTATAATGATGTCACAAAGTATGTTTGCTAAGTTTGAAGAAAAAAAAAATTTGTGTACAGTGGTCTGCATTTTCAGTGTCCTTGCACTTTAAAAGAATATTTGACAGGTAAATTGATGTTGCCAGCCTACAAAATTTGTAGTTCCATTTTTATAATTTCTACTCTTATTTGACAGACTATAGTTTGCTATATCTTCGATTAAGAAAATAATTATTCTGTTTGGTTAAGTAATTAGGCCTTAAATCCCAAATAAGTTTTACATGAAAAAGGTCGCGTTTCTCTTACATACAATGACAGTTTCGTCCATAGGGCTTCCCAGTTCCATACAGCCCGTCATGCCTGCGTGTGTCCTGTTTAATTTGGCCATGATCACTCCCATAGGGGCCTGGAATTTTTGAGGATTCTCGCACTCTTCCCACCTTTCGATAGTAATGTCGGAGGGCCCCTTAGGAAAACAAAACATCAATAATAATCAACCACAATTTTGCTAAGTTTCGTGCAAATATTCAATATTCCTCCAATGAGCGATACGTTAAAATAATTCTTACTCTAACATTTTATTCCTTCCCACAAGAAGTGTTTCTGTGTGCCTAAAGCGTCGATGACACAGGGCTAGTTTTCAAGCTACTATCTGGAAAATTCACTATCTGTTAGTAAACTCGCCCAGTGTCATCGTGTCACTTGTTACCTAGCAGCAACTAGCAGATTGTTGACAATCTACGAAAAAAAGTTGAAAGGTCGTCAACTTTACTCGCCTACACGCTTGCTCCGCTTGCTCGTGATTGGTTTATTTATGTTTCCAACATGGCTTCCGATAAACAGCTGATTTCGACTGTCAAGCATTGAAGAATTAGTTCAGGCAGTCGTAGTTATTCTTGTTACTGGCGCTAGCAGAGTGGAAGATACTATCAGTATCGCCCTGGTGTAAGACCACCATTCAGAATTGAAACGTTGCTTGAAAATGGCTTTAGCCGTGTTTAGTGACCAGATCTGAATAGCCAGGTACTTCCCAACCTTCCTCTTCCCCACCTCTTTCCCCTCCCCAGTACCTTCAGCCTCACAACATACCCCCAATTGGGGATGCCATAGTCTCACTGGCTCCAGACGGGAGCAGTTGAGATTCTTGTGCGGTATTCACTGTAAAAAAAAAAAAAAAAGTTCAGTTTCCTACGCTTCTGAGCGAGTGGACAGTTTTGTGTGTCATCATGACAATCTCATTCGCCGATTTACCCGCTTTTAGATAGTAGCTTGTAACTCGCCGTGTGTCATCGAGGCATAAGGAAAGATCATTTTTATAGATGTAAGCCTCAAAAAATTATAAATTCTCTGGACCCATCCTCGAAACGTCCTGGTGTTTGTTTTTCAACGACTGACCAAAATTTCCAAATCGTGTTAGATATGAAAATAGAAAATTTCTGCATTGGATCAAATCACAAGGAACGACAAATTCAACATCAACTACCTATAAATCCAGAAACATTTCAACAGTATTTAGTGACATTAAAATCAAACGAACTAAGTGATATAGATTTACACAAAATGCGACAGAACAAACAGTGCAGTTTTGAAGGGCTATTTTAAAAAAACGGCGTAACTTACAGAATTAGGGTTTATTTTATTTTATTTGGTACATCACGCCGTTTTGTGCATCAAGTTCTGAAGATGACATCAGAAAGATGGCCTCCAGCAGCGATACATTGATGAAGACGATTTCTGAAGAATTCGGCTGCATTTTGACATCTCGACGGGCAAAGCGAATAAACAAAATGTTTGGTACTGTGCTGGAAATAACCCAAGGCAACTTCACGAGTGACATCTTCGCTCCTCAAAAGTGACCGTGTGGTGGGCAATTTTCAAATTTGGGGTGATTGGGCCGTATTTTTTTTAGGAGAATGGACTAATGGAATTTTTTTCGAACCTCAATTGGAAGAACCAACGGAGGAAACAGATCTGGGAGATTTCTGGTTTCAACAGGACGGTGCTACGGCCCATACTACTCGAGTTTCAATGACAAAACTGCGACAGACTTTCCCTGCACGCCTCATCTCTCTGCGGGGTGACGTGGGATTTATGCAATTGCGACTTCTTCCTGTAGGGCTATCTCCAGGAAAAAAGTTTTTATACATCGACCTCACACCTTCTAAGAACTCAAGGGTTGAATTCGGGATGAAATCACTGTTACGCCCATCGGGATGTGTAAAATGCTTCCGAAAACTTCAGAAATCGCCTTCATCAATGTATCGCTGCTGGGAGCTATTATCTTTCTGATTTCATCTTCAGGACTCGAGGCGTAAAACGGTATGATGTTCCGAATAAAATAAAATATACCCGATTTCTTTAAGTTGCGTCGTTTTTTTAACAGCCCTTCAAAACTGCACGGTGTGTTTTGCCGCACCCTATTTAAAAAAAATAGGTTTTATTGCTAAATTATTATTGATATCGTATTAATAAAAATAGGAATAAAAATATTAAAAGTTTAGATTCAACGAGAATCGAAGAATTATAATATTATGCAAGTTGTAGGTACGGGCACTATCTTCGGGAAGTGATTCTACATGATAGTACACGAAGACAAGCTAATTTTTTAAATATATTTTCGAAATTCACATGTTCCCGTGTATAAAGGTAAAACAAGTTAGAAACGCGTATTGTACGAATACAACACTGCACAGAGTAATACTATAATACTATTAGTTGTATGAACAGTGGATCTCGCGCCAAAAAAGGATGTTTTCAATTTTATCTTATTTAATAAGTCAAAACCAATATTTGCTCAGAATTCATCAGATTTGTAATTAGGTGCCTACTTAATTATTTACCTATAAAACCATGTTTAACGTTAAAAATAAACCTTATTTTCCATCTGTCCCGACTGAAACCAGTTTCATGTGATAACTAAGTATAAAAGTAGGGTACTTTCCAAAAGCTGTGCCTATTAAAAGTTTGGCGGCCTATGGAATAATTAATGAATAATATTATCCGTTTCGACGAAATAAAGTTTTTCTTTAGAAGTCCCATTAACCAACGGCTGAGAATTCAAATTTCGTCCAAAGATCGTTCCCTGTACAGGGCGGTTCCGATGAGAATGATTAATTATTCTCCAAAACAATTTTTTTTAATTAATAACTCAATATCGATTTTATCAATCAAAATTTGCATTAATATATGCTTACATACGAATTAACAATAAAAATGCGCAAACGAGTGATACGTACTTTTTGATCATATATATTTATAATTTTTCAATAATGTCCAAGCAAAATAAGTGTTTTAAACAAATCTGAAAAATATTAGTAATCATCGACAAACTGAATTATTTTCGTCACAAAAAACGTGCACAGATTTTTTTAATGATTTTATTTTGCTTAGACATTATTGAAAAATTATAAACACTTATGATAACAATATTTTTTCAAATTTTAAAACATATCTTTTCTAGATAAAATAATAATCTTTCGAAATAATTTTTTTTTTTTTTGAAAAAATGCATTACGTCTAGAATTTTATTTTAAAATTGACAAATTACTGGTTGTGTTTGGTTGTAATGTCTTTAAATGATAAATTGATGATAGTTTGCATGAACTTACAGCCATATCCGCCGCAGCGACTTGGATGTTATTTCTGACATTATAAATGGATAACAAACATACATTTAAAAATACGTATTTCATTCCTCTTTTCATTTCTTTATTAATCGAGGAACAATAATTTTTGGTTGCAAATCTATTTCCAACTGGTGCACTAAATATCAGAAAAATCTATTTATAATATCAAGCGTACTAAAAAAACATTTCTGACCTTGTCTTTTATGGATGACACGTTTTATTATAATAATGCGCGGACAAAAGGTCTTTGTAATTTAAATGTGTTTAATTTTTATTTAACGTCAGTCACGCAGCTGTTATGTAGTTTTTTTCAATTGGGATCTCCTTTAATTGCGAATTACAACAATGCTTGTATTTTTTTTAATAATGCGTGACACATGGTAAAATTAGATTTTCTTCTAATAATGAACTTATTCTACTAATTAACAACAATCACGCCATTTCTCTAAAGCGTTAGGCAGAGAGGGTTGAACGCCACCTAACAGTCTTTTATTCAAATTTAATTATGAAACATTCATTTATTTATTAACGGACTTGTGTCCAATTTATCATAAAATAACATGAATTTAAAAAAAGGCTACTTTAAACGATTAAAGAATGATAAATGAAAGCATAGACAAATTCAGAAATAAACATAAACTAGAAGTAAGTAGCTAATAGTAATCAGAAATAAGCAGCTAGAAGTCAAAATACATATTTTTAATATATCGTCAATTGTTTTTGGGTGTAATTTAGCACTTTAGTTTATATTACCCACGCACAGGCAGCGCCTTAGTGGGTTCTCATTATCTACTTTTGTCTTATACACATTTTTTACTTTTTTACATTATTTGTCTTGAGTTATGTTATATATATTTAGAAAATATGTAAAAAATTACTTTTGAAATGTATCAAGATATAATGAGAAAAAATAAAGGAAAAAAAAATTGGGGGTACCGCCGCACCGGGAAACATTTATTGGATAACTAGCACCCCTGTCACAGGTCACCCCAAGTGGTTTGCTGCGTTGACTTATCAGGGATAAGGTATGTCTAAGTTTCGGCGGCGGATGGGTCTGCCCACCTGCTGAATAGGATGAACTTTCCAGACTCTTTGAGCTGTCCAGCCAGATTTTCTCGACCCATAGCTTTACCTAGTTGAGGGAGACCTTTCGAACTCTCCTCCCGCTCGACGGGAGGGATGGATTCAGTTCAGTCAGTCGATCCTAGACACATTGACCCTCAGATTTTTACCCATCCCTCATACCATTTTCCTCCGCAGAACTCCCTCTCCTTCTTTCCCCTAAAAAGACACACGGCAACGCCGAAGATAACATAGGCCCTGAGTGTAATTGTTTTTCATAGGGCCTCATATGTGGAGCTAATGTAAAAAAAACTAGAAAAACCTAAACAAAATACATTTTACACTAATATCAGTCCACACAGCAACTGCAAAGATGGTATAAACATTGAGGATTTTTTTTCATCAGGGCCAATGTAAGTACTTATTTTGTACTATTCATATGTAAGTACTTACTTTGAAGAAGGCTGTTGATAACATTCACATCTCAGATTTTTAATTAAGTACTTATTTGTAGAGACAGGGGGAGTTAATAAAAGAAGAAGTATTGAATATTAAATTAAAAGAAAAGACAAGAATCGCGTGACAGTAAAATATGCTACTAATACTGCAGAAGCGACACCATTCTTCTAATATTAAATGCCCGGGCAGAGCCGGTGCAGAACATTATTTCTAAATTAAAAAAATATTTGACTTTTTCAGAGTCCGCTTTCTAAACTAAATTTGTCGTTTTTTTAAGTTATCTTCATACAGGAGGCCCTGAGGAAAATAATTCCCCTCAGGGCCTATATCATCTTTGGGGATGCTGTGTTTAGGGTCTTTTTGGGAATGGAAGGAGAGAAAGTTCTGCAAAGGAAAAGGGTATTAGGGATGGGTAGGAATCTCGGGGTCAGTGTGTCCAGGAGTGACGGACGTATGAATCTGATGATCTGAGAGAGTACGGCTGTAGAAGTCAAAGGGACTCGCTCAACCATTCTCTCCCGATCCGGCCTGCCATGAAGCTGGTGGGCAGACGCCTCCGCCGCCAAGACCCTGACAAACCTCACCCCACGAACCCGGGCACCTCCCCTAAGTCACCAAACGTAGCGAACCATTTGGGGTGACCTATGGCAGAGGTGTTGGTTATCCAATAAATGGTTCGTTGAAGGGCGGTACCCATCCCGCCTCCCAATTTATCAATTCATATTAACAAATTATCCAAGTTATATTAATATTATTATACAAAATGTGTCTGCCCTACTTTATACAAACACTACAAAAATAAATAAAAATAAATACAATAACTTATTAATTAAAAATAATCGTGTGTAGTGTTAATAAATGTATAACTACTTTTGTACACTATAGCGTTACCATCGTCTAGCATGGTCGATCTATAAAACCCTATACAAATACGATATTGACCAAATCTGTCATCTATGAACAGATATCATCAATACATGCGATCACGGTCAACAATAGGCCACTTGCATTACATTTTTTTTAATTCCGCATCAGGCAAATATTCTAAGACATTCCGTTTTTTTATCCTATTTTTGAAACTCTGGCGATTTAAAAAAAAATTCAATCCTTGAAATCGGCCATTTTTTATAAACCGGAAAGACGGGACATAATTTTATGGGTGCGAAAAAACGATAATTACATAGTCGAAAATCATTTAAAACAACGACGTATTCCACAATCATGGCACAGGAGAATAACAAGGCATACCAAAAATATAACATCTCATAAATATTTTTTTCCTCAATCCATTTTATTGATCATTAATCATTATAATGTTCAACGTCTATGTACGGGGTTCACTTCGTAACATCTGTCAAAACGTTAAACAAAACGATAAGTTCGCAGAGAACAAACAATAAAGCTAGTGAATTTTAAGTTTCAAATTCTTTTTTTCTTGATCCATCTTATTGATCATTAATCATTTTAATTTTCATCGTCTATATATAAGATAAATCCAATGTAATAATACTTGTAAATTATAATAATATATTATAAAATTTGATTTTGTCAAAAATTACTTTAAAATTACGCTTTTAAGACAGGTACAGAAGTGTATGTACCTACGGGGTTCACTTCGTAACATCTTTGGGTTCACTTCACAACGTCAAAACATCAAACCAAACGACAAGTTCGCAGAGAACAAACAATAAAGCTAGTGAATTTTAAGTGTCAAATTAAGAAATCCGCCGGATATCAAAGTATTGCCATATATAAAAAATAAATCAATGTGGAATTTTACAAAATTAATTGAATGCGTAATTAGTTTTATAGGTACCAGAGTATATAGTATGGTCGGTTGTTAAAGGATTTATCGATAATGTCGATAACTTGTCATCATCAATGGGCACGACTGCACATCGTCAACAGTTCACATCGAATCAACACTCTGTCGTTGTGAACTGTTGTTTGTTCCTAGGCGATCTGCAGCAATGAAGGATGACAAGTTACCGACATTATCGATAAAACCTTTATCGATCGACTGTGCTCGATAACGATGTACAACGAAAAAAAACAATGGTAGGTCCTTCCATTGTCTTTTTCATTTCTACTGTTTCTCAGTTCGTGTTATATGCTTTGTACCTACTGTTTTATTAGTTAGTATTGGATAACAAACGTAACAAACAAATAAATAAAATGAATTTTTAATTATATTCCAAGCTAAATTTCTTACCAAAACGCAACAAACTTATGCAATAACTGAATACAAAGAATCGCACCATCTATGCAATCTAAAATTCCTCGTTTCGTTAGTACATTAGGACCGGAATAAAAAGCAAGAAATGTGGCTAAATTGGGCATCAATAATTCCAAGTCATTGCTTTGCCGCCCGCCGTATAGATGTCGCTGGTGAAGGAAGCCGAGTATTTATTATGGAAGATGTTTGCTTTTTATAGAAGGAAAATAAAAAGATTATGATATAATAAAATCGAGGTCAAACTTTCATGGTAAAATGCACAAAGGGAATATTTATAATTTTACCTTGAGATGGCTTTTAGAATATACTCGATTTAGTTGAATATTTATTTATGTTCAAATTATAATGATACCTACCTAGTTGATTTAATTAACCTCCCTCACTAAATTTCCTAAAGCGGGCTACAGACCTTCACTTGTAACTGTGAAATTTAACTGTACGGTCGAACTGTACAGATAAATCGTAGGTCCATACTGCCTACACACATCAAGTAAAACTGCGAGATCTTTCAGTTTTTATCAACATGGCCTCCATAGACGACGCTTTAGCCATTGCAGGGCTAAAGATGTATTAAAAGAAACTGAGTGTATTAAAAGAAAAATAAAAGAGAAATTAAAATTAAATGAATTATTTGTATTAAAAGAGAAATTTGTATTAGGTAATTTAATGAGTGTATTAAAAGAAACTGCGACAAAACTGACGAAACTGTACAGTTTTCGACTATAAACTCTCAGTTTTAATGATTTATCTATTCGTATTTTGATTAGATCTCAGTTAAACTGTACAGTTCAACTTTTGTCCTACACACCTAACGATTTATCTGTACAGTTCGACTGTACAGCTAAACTGTACATTTAAAACTGAAGGTCTGTAGCCCGCTTAATGCTGATAAATGAATAAGTACATAAATGAATAAACACTTAATAAAACATTGGCTATAAATAAAAGAGTTGTGGCAACAATTAAATTATATTATTAAATAATAAAACCAGAACATGAGACTGTAACAAAATAATAATATTCTACCTACTTTAAAAACTCAGGGTCGTGTTTAGCCTTTAGAACAAAGAAACTAAATAGTTAGAAAACCAATAAATGGATCGATAGCTTGTCGCGTTTTTAATACAAAATCAAATGTTTTAAAATGGTGATCAAGAAGTTAAAATTACTGCAAGGGAAGGGCGCCAGTTTGAAATAGAACACAATATTAAATGGTAAATCAATGAACTCAAAACTAACCGAAGTATTAGCTCACAGGTAATGGCGATCTCACCGAACTATATGTCTTCTCTCGTCGAAACAAACTTCCGGATTCCCTTGCTGCCTACTTGGAACTGCCCAAGAAAAATTCTCTCGTTCGTAGTATGTTTTGAGCAACAGAAGAAATGCTGGCTTCCATTTGTTCAAAGAATATTTCCAATTTGGAATTCAAATTTCAATTTTAATTGATACGTAGCAACCAACTTAATAATTGGGTACTTACTTCGCAAGTGATTACTTGTGCATTATTTCAAACTGTTACAAAGTGGGAAGGCTACGAAGCACTCCACAAAGAGGATACCGTTAGGCTACGAAGTACCGTAAAAAGAGGAGACCGATTATACTATCTCATTCTCTCGCAGGCTAAATTCTACAGATGTATATGTTTGTCTTTTTTTAGTGTTTTTATTTTATTTATTTACTTACATTTAAACCTAGTGTTTCTATTATTCGTTTTAATCGAGATTCAAATCACAACGGTGCTAAGGAAGTTTTCACTTCAAAATGAACAAAACAATGACAAAGAGTTCTTTACCACATAAAAGAATCCAAATGTATAGAGCTTCGACCTAGTGAAGTTAAAAATGTATCCAAATCAGTCGAATTAAAAAAAAAACAGATTGTGCAATTCACACGCGGTAGAAGTGAAACCTTCAGAAAACTAAAGTCGATAAAGTGGGAAGGCTACGAAGCACCGCACAAAGAGGAGGTCGATTATACTATCTCATTCTCTCAGGCTAAATGCTGTAAGTGTATGTGTTTGTGTCTTTTTATAGTCCCTATTTTTCGTTTCACCGAGTTTCAAATCACAACGGTGCTAAAAATTTTATAAAAAAAGTGGAAAAAAAATGTCTAAAACAAGTATTAGAAGTGTAAAATTAGAAAGTAAAAATTATACCTCTGTTTGAAATAGACCTTAATGAGCGCATTAATAAATTTCAAGTACATTAAATAATAAATCATTAAAATAAGGAACTTTGAAAAACTTCACCCAACCTACCTGATTGGTTCAAGAGCAATGCACGCTACTGGTAGGTACCTACCTACCTACAAAAATATTTACTATTTTGAACTCATTTTAGTATTTACCGATGTAAACAAATACGTTGAATGGTTAAGGATTGTGTGCAAAAATATAAAAAAGAATCAAGAGGTGAATATTAATCCATCGACAGTTGGTTTAGTTCCATTTTCATTATGTGGAATTTTATAGAAGGCTTTAAATAAAATATGCAAAAACTTTTACAGCTGACTACAATAATGGCGAACACCAAATGAACGTGTTTTTTTCTTCTTATGCTAATGTGGAAAATATACAGATTAATGGTGATTTTGAAATAAATAAATAAAAATTTTAACAAAACAAAAAAACGACCTCAAAAAATGCACAAAAAAGTAAAAAGAATAATTGCGTATTCTTCTACAACTTAATAATCAACTTACTTTTTCTACTCATCAATATGTAGGTACGATTGTTATTTTTGGAGTCGGTGTCAGCCAAGTTTGTAACTACATACATAGTTATAGGTGAGATGTGCTTGTGTCGCACGCGCAACTTGACGAGGCGAGAGGCGAGAGCGGGACCGCGGCGGGAGGGGACCTGTCAAGTGAACACGCCGGGCCGGGTACATAGGCTTAAACTTAAACGATCCTCGTTTGCGCAGTTCACTGTGAGACTTTTCTGTGTAGGTGCCATTGTATCGGTGATTCAATCCACTACTGTAATTGTATGCCCATCTTTAAGGAATTTCGTTTTTATATATACTCGCACCGACAAAACTATTTATTAATATTCTAAATATTATACCATCCATTGTTTTGTTTATTATAATTTTATTTTTTGTATTTTTAAGTACATATCTTCTTAGGTACCTACATAATCGTATTGTGGTTAACGTGGTTAAACGATAATTACGATTTGCTTTGTGCTGTCTATATTCTTACTGTAATATCACACTTCTGCCAATTTAAATGTTTCTATAAACTTTAAACCTTAAACCAGCCTTGTGTTCCGAAAGTTCCGAAACCATTCCCATACTTCAGAATACTTGTTCAATAAATCAAGTGTTCCATGAGCTGAGTTGGTAACACTGATGATGATCGAGTCAAAGTTAGTTCGGCGGCTCCATCTCATAAGGCTGGTTGAATAGAGGTGAAATTGCAATTCTGTCTGAAGAACCGCAGACGCCTATGCAAAGACCCGCATGCGGCTCGCGAGCCTCAAATTCTGACCTCTGCACTGGACCAACGGAGACTTCCATGGGACCGTGGATTTATCGTATTAATCTATCTATCTATCTTCTTCTATCTTCTAAATAAATAAAAATTAATCTTATTGTCAGGATAAGGCTTGTATAAAACTACTGGTGAGCTCTGGCATTATGAAATTTGTATAAAAAAATTGCAATAGGTGGCACGCGAGCTGTTTGAAAACTGAATGTACCGAAACTGAATGTATGGAATGCGGGAGGGGGGAGGGGAAAGGGGAACGCGGGTAGGGTTTTCGCGGGATGGGGGGGAGGGGAACTCGAGAGGGGCGTTCGCGGGAGGCGGGGAGGGGAACCAGGGAGGGGGGAGAGGAACCTGGGAGGGGAACTCGGTAGGGGGTTCGCGGGACGAGGGAAGGGGGGGGGAGTGGAGTGGAGAGAGGGAAGGTGGAGGAGAAACAATTTCTTTATTAAATGGCATAGCAACGCATGCCGGGTACCAGCTAGTAAATAAATAAATATTTTATTGCTATTTCATTTTGTCGCAGGCTAAATCTTACAGATGTATGTGCTTGTTTCTTTTTAGTGTCGTTCGCTTCCGTTACATCGAGTTTCAAATCACAATGGTGCCAAAGAAGTTTTCACTTCAAAATATTTTTCTATTAATTTTCCTGACTGGCATGGCGGCGCAGTTAATGTTTCCCCACTTATGAAGCGGACTGTTCCCATTAACAATGCAGCAAAGAAAGACTCCAGGCGATACGCGATACCTGAATAGTGTTGCAAGCCCCTACTTAATTATTTAGCGATCTTCCACTTAGCATTTCAACATTTTGCACTGTGCATTTTAAAGTATTTCGCAATCGTGATATTATCCAAGGTACGGGGATATATACAAGAAATAATAATTGTTCACGATTGAAGCCAATGCATATTGTATGTTTTCACCGTGTAAACGTACTTGTACCACTCACCTTATTCCATATTACTCCTTATTTACAGCTAATAAGAATTATGTTTAATGCATTTCACCGGTACGTACTTTATCAATATATATTATAAAAGAAAGTCCAAAAAGCCTTGTTACGATCAAGGGAGTTATATAGTGTGGTAGATCTCTATTTCTATCTTAATAAGGGTATCCGTTTTTACCTAAAGGGCGTGCCTTAAGATTTAAGGGCAAAAAGTTTTAAGAACACTCTAAAAATTTCCGGAAACTTCTAGAAGATTTGATAAAACTCTGGAAAGGGAAGGAGTGGAGAAATATGTCGGTGAGTCTAGAAGGTTCTGAAAAGTTCTAGAAGGTTCGATAAAGCTGTATAAATTTCTGGAAGGAGTAGCGGAATATATCGGTGAGTCTAGAAGGTTCCGGAAAATTTCTTAAGATTCGATAAAGCCATAGAAAGTTCGGCGAGATTAGAGGAAAGGCGGAGTATGTCGGTGAGATTAGAGGGTTCCAGAAAGTTCTATAGATTCGGTAAAGCTCGATAAGGTTCTGGAAGGAGTGGCAGAGTATGTCGGCGAGTCTAGAAGGTTCAGAAAAGTTCTATAAGTTTCGATAAAGCTGTAGAAAGTTCTGAAAAGAGTGGCGGAGTTTGTCGGTGAGTCTAGAAGGTTCCGAAAAGTTCCAGAAGGTTCCGAAAAGTTCTAGAAGGTTGGATAAAGATGTTTAAAGTTCTGGAAGGAGTGGCGGAGTTCGCCGGTGAATCTAGAAGGTTTCAAAAAGTTCTATAAGGTTTGATAAAGCTGTAGAATGTTCGGGAAGGAGTGACGGAGTATGTCAGCGAGTCTAGAAGGTTCCAAAAAGTTCTATAAGATTCGATAAAGCTGTAGAAAGTTCTGGAAAAAGTGGCGGAATATGTCAGTGGGTCTAGAATGTTCCGGAAAGTTCTAGAAGGTTCGATGAAGCTGTAGAAAATTATGGAAGGAGTGGCAGAGTATGTCGCTGAATCTAGAAGGTTCCGGAAAGTTCTATAAGGTTCGATAAAACTGTAGAAAGTTTTGGAAAGACTGGCGGAATATGTCAGTGAGTCTAGAAGGTTCCGGAAAGTTCTAAAAGGTTCGTTGAAGCTGTAGAAAGTTCTGGAAAGAGTGGCGGAGTATGTAGGTGAGTCTAGAAGGTTCCGGAAGGTTTCATAAGATTTGATGAAGCTATAAAAAGTTCTGGAAAGAGTGGCGGAATATGTCGGTGGTTCCAGAAGGATTCGCAAAGTTCTGGAAGGTTCGATAAAGCTGTAGAAAGTTCTGGCAGACGTGGCGGAGTACGTCTAGAAGGTTCGGTAAAGTTCTAGAAGGTTTGATAAAGCTGTAGAAAGTTCTGGAAGGAGTGGCGAAGTATGTCGGTGAGCCTAGAAGGTTCTGGAAAGTTCTAGAAGTTTGGATATCTTAATCTTCAATATACATTATTAAAAAAAGTGTACAATGTGCATGCCGCCAAAACTCGAAGACGAGTTCCTGTCCGGTAATGGGAGTTATATTGTGTGGTAGTCCTTTATCTCCCATCAAAGAAAGTTTCCGTTTTTACCTGAAGGGCGTGCTTTTAAAGAGATAAAAGCTGGAAGTTTCGCCCCCTTGAAATTTCTAGAACAGTTCAAAACATTCCAGAGTATTCTTGAGCATTCCACCATTCCCGAAACATTCTGGAATGTTGTGGAATGTTCGGGAATAGAATGCACACGTTCAAGAACATTCCGAAACATCCCATATCATTGTGGAACATTCCAGAATACTCCTGAATGTTGTGGAATGATCTGGAACATTATTCTGGAACATTTGAAGTCTTTTTGTATGGGCTGCCCATATAGAGGTATATTATAAAGCAAGATCCGTTGTGGATTCGAACGTCAATTCAATCTCTCGTCAAGTCCCTGAGCGAAGCCGGACACCCCGTTTAGAATATTTGAGAGCATTCCACAACTTTTCAGAACATCCTGGAATTTTCTGGAAAAATGTGGAATGTTCGGAAACATCAAAGTCAAAACATCCCAGAACACTCTCGAATATTGTCCTGAGCGAAGTCGGGTAACCCAGCTAGTTATTAAATAATTTGTACAGCGCCGTTGTTGTGAAAATCACCTTATTATGAATTCCTAGCCTCTATCTAATTATATTATTTACAAATATATACAGAAAACATATTTAGCTGGCAGGTCACTTACGATCAACACACTTCAATTAGAAAAGTTTATTTAAGTATTTTAGTGGTCTGCGAAGACGTCACGGCGCGGTGTGTGATAGAGATGCAAGAAAATGATAATTTTTTTCCTTTGGAGGAAACAGACCTAGGTACATTGTGTATCATTTTTTGAAAGAACCTCAACATTATTGTGATAAGGAACTTATGTTTATTGCCTTTTTTGTGCCGTTACGGTACCATAACCTTGGAACGTCACGGTAATTTTAAAAGCGCTCATTAACATTGTATTACATAAAAGTATTTGTAACAAGGTGTGTGCACCCTCTTATTCACACTTTAATTATTACGGTTTCGGTGTGTGGCACCTTTAGTGCTTGCCCATTGACATTTGGGCATTGATAATATTTGGAGCCCTGCAATATTTTGAAATGCAACAGTTGTTGATCCCGCACAGATTCATACGAGCAGATTTGAAAATAAAGCACGCCATTCTTTGTGGAGCAGCCGAGATCTCAGGATGGTCCTCTCGACCACAACACGACGGATCCTTTTTGAAGATCGCTACGATCGTGATAGTGAATTTTGGACGTCATATTCGCCATCTTGGGAGCTGACTGGAAGTCGTCCTAGAGCAGGGTTTCCCAACCAGTGGTTCGCAAGAGGGTAGAAGACGGCCCGCGATGGTCCTCCGGTCAATAAACGAGTCAGCGCGCGGGCGTCCCTGGTCGAGAAGTCTGAATAAAAAAAATCTGAACAATATTCAGTTTATCATTATTGTACCATGTGGTCAGTGGCCATTATAGTATTCCGTTTTGCCCCACCTCATCCTACCCCGTTCTACCCCCTCCGTTATGGTAAATATTCTGCTAGAGCCCGTCCCACCCTATCCATTCCGCCCCCTTCCGTTGTGGTAAAAAATATTCTGCTAGAACCCGTCCTACCCTATCCCATTACGCCCCTCCCGTTGTGCTATCTGACCTACTGACCACAAGCAGTAGCTAGCATGGGTGGCACCTGAGACGGATAGGGCAGAGAGAACGTGGTGTCACTCACCCCCCCCCCATTAATGTTGACGAAACACAAATAAATTTCTTCATAAATTGGTTCTCGTCCTGGGGGGGGGAGGGGGTGGCTAGATAATTGTGGTCTTGGGGGTGAATGAAACCCGGGGCGCCGTCCCCCCTCGCTACGCCACTGCTTGTGGTCCCTGTCGAAATAATAAACGTACAAGTGGTCCCGGGTGAGAAAAAGGTTGGGAACCACTGTCCTAGAGGGATGATTGGCAATCCGCCTTTCCTGTTTCTGGAGGGTCCTTTTGGCTGGAAGCCATTTCTCTTGAGTCCTGCCCTTCTCACGATGTGAGAATCGTTTCACAAAAGAAGATTTCATCATGCGTCATTTCGACATAGGGAACGTACCCATACTACGTGACCTGTTTAGGGGGGGGGTCTTCAAAATACCACGCTTGGTACAAATGAGCGACGGGTTGCTTAGGTTTTTGGTCACCGGGGGGGGTTAAAAATTGCAAAAAGTTAGTCAAGTAGTATGGGTACGTTCCCTTACCACGGTATAAAAATAAACTATTTAAACCTAAGCAAGCCCAAGCCAGACAGCCTAAATTTCAGGATGTCATTTTTTAGTTTAATATAATATATTCTTGTATTTCTAACACCTTCTTTTCTTTGAAAATCATTAACTTATTCCTTACATCTGCCATGCGAGTCATTTTTGCTCATAATAATCTACCTTGTACATTGTTGCCACCTCATCCGATTTGTTTGATGTTGGCAGATTATCTATTTTTGTGTTACATACACGCTACTGACCATAGGGCCACACGCACCACGCCCTACCAACCTGCCGCCGTACAATGGGGTGGATGACCCCGAAAATTGGCGTTAAATCAGTGGTTGCAATTACTTCAAACCTTTTTCGATTTTTAGTTACGTACAGACATGTTAATAAAAATGAGTGAAAAAAAAATCGAAAGGTCGTACATTTAGTAAAAAAAAATTAAAATTAAAAATTTATGATAAATTAAATCAGTCATGATGCTCACTTCATTTCATAAGCTATTTAGTAACAGTTATTCACAGAATAGATCGTCTTCATAGTCTTGTGACAATATACTATCGTCATAACTACTTTGTTCAACTACTGAATCATTTCCTGTAGTCGTATTAGGGTCTGGTATCTTTAGCTTTTGCAGTACTTCTTTTGGAATTTTTTCACTATCCTTTTGTTTATTTTTCGTTGTTTTAGATCGCAATATCATAGTTTTTTTGACGTTTCGTCCGCGCAGACGACATATTAAACGACAGCGAGGGTCGACCTCTTTTTGTTTTTTATGAAAATCTGGTAAAAATTTGACATTCATAGACATAATATGACTTTCAAGCCATTCTTTATTATTTAATATTAGTGTCATTATTTCTGCGACACTTCAACCATCTGATTTTCAATTTTCAACAGAAAAAAAGCTATTTCATTAAAAAAGTTCTTTTTGATTCAGGTGACAATGTGTATTTTACTTTATCATCAAATTTCTTAACGCCAGAGTTCTTCATAATCATATATAACTCGAATCTCGTACGAACCACTTCAGAAATTGCATCTAAAACAAAACACACTTAATATAAGACTAGAACCATTTTTCATGAAAACTCTATAGTCCTCACTTTCAGGTATTATATTTCAGGTAGATACTAAAGTATAAAAAAAAACAAATTATAATATGACGGAATCTCGTGGAACTTTTAACTATTTGCTTTCGATATTTAATATATTTACAAAAAAAAATTTCATACGAGATATTTTTTCAGGAATTTTACTTTATCATCAAATTTCTTAACGCCAATATGTTCGCAAAAAAATATTTGATTTAAATAGGTGTTTGTTTTAATTATTTTTTTTTACAAGTCGTGTAAGGTTCTCAACAACTACTACAATATAATAAAAGTACATAAAACCAGACATCGTATCCATGTTGAATTAGATCTGAATAGTTGTTAGATTTCGCTTTTTTTAAACTAGAAACGTATTGAAATTTTCGTGAGAAAGAAAAAATTTACGTAAGAAATTTACTGCAAAAATTGACACGGTCACCCGCACAAAGGTCAAGTTCAAACTGATCGCTTTCCGTCAATATTGCGATAAGGGCGACACGCTTCAGGGGAATTATGAAACATTTAATGAACTTCAAAACTAGCATACTTGTTTCATTGTTAAGAATACTTGACTTTCTGAATTTCTGCCAACGCGGTACATTGAGCTACCTCATTGTGCGCCGCCACTAGTGTCGTCCAGTTAGCGCTAGGAATATGGCGCCGCCACTGGTCGGCATGGGTTTTGGAGGTAGGTGCTACGTAGCGTCGCGCTGGGGCGGATTTTAATGATTTGGCGTGACATCGCTCTCGGAGTTCAGCCATTTGGAGGTTCGTTGATGTTTTTAAGATAAATATATACGTGAAATCCTATTTAGATACTATTTTGATTAATCTTTACGACGAATCGGCTCACAGTATGAACATAAAAAATATGCTACGGATAAATCGAAGCTTTTACTAGCTTTTCTATGTATTGGGATTACAATAA
Source organism: Limnephilus rhombicus (assembly GCA_929108145.2). Lineage (NCBI taxonomy): Eukaryota > Metazoa > Arthropoda > Insecta > Trichoptera > Limnephilidae > Limnephilus > Limnephilus rhombicus. The sequence goes on from OV815287.1 coordinate 33,120,401, forward strand.
AATTATTATTTAGGTAACAAAAAATATAAGCGTAAACCACAAAAAATTTTTTTTTCATGACTTAACTATGAAGTAATACAAGAAACATTTTTTTAAATACCTCTTTATGGCTAAGACTATTTTTGAGGTTTTCCATGTTCGAACTTTTTTTCGTTCTTATAAAATTATGCAAAAAATAAATAAAAACCACTTTTTCGCTTACTAGCCTCGTGCAAAAAGGCGCGCGATTTTAAAATTTTGCAGGCATGAGATTCGAAATATTTCTAGCGTTTATATTCATCTTAAATGTTTTGATAAAAAATTGTGAAAATGTTTAATAAAACACGATTCGTTTAAAATAAAGCAAAAATCTTCCAGGGGCTGTATAAAAAAGCATTTAAAGAAACATTGTGAATTTTTTCATACATATAACTTGTAAAATAACTGAAACAGACATGAAAATAATAATTTTCGGAGCATATTTTGCGATTTTTTTCTAAAGAGGGAATTTGCGTTTCAGCGTGGGGAATGTATAGATATTATCTTCAAAAATAACATTTTTTTTTTAGAAACTTAAAAACTTAAGAGGGGCAATATAAATTTGTTATAAATCGGTCAAAATTCAGAATGGCGCCAGAAAAATTGTCAAAAATACAAACATTCCTTAAAAATGTAATTACTTAGTAGTTTTTTATTCCCACCCAAAAACCACTTTTATATACACGGTGTCCGGAAACTCGTAGTACAAACGGAAAACTGGTCAATCTACATCACATTCGGAGTCGATTCGTGATATAATTTTTTTGATTTGAGCTTTCGTTTTCGAGTAAATCGAGTCCGAAGTTGGAATTTTTTGGTCAAATTTGAAAAAATCGGTCTCTAGGGGGTTAATATCAGATGTGTAATGTCTTTTAAAAAACATCGAATGGTGAACCAGGCTCGAAAGTTTTTTTTAACCCTTTAGTTGCCGAAAAAATTGAAAAATAGGTAAAAAATAATATAAAAATCGAAATGCTCAGATCGATAAACATAAGTTTTTTGGGTTCTCTACGTGATGTAGATTCACTGGTTTCCCGCTTGTACTACGAGTTTCAGGACACGTTGTATAATTAAAATAAAGCACATACCTTTAGGAAGATTTAAAATGATTTTTTAAAAACTTTTATTCAATGATAAATACAGAAACAACCTGATTCAGCTCACCTTCAAACTCACCTAGATACAGCCAGCTAAATGCGCGCACGTATATCTCTGTTCTGTGACTATTTAGAGTTTAAGTTACTCTGTAATTCGGATGTTATTTTCAATAATTATTTTGTCAGTGTTTAAGTGAGAATAATTAGTAAAAAAAATATATATTTGGAAATCAGGGGGCAACGTCGCGCCAGCGCTCAAATTTACGCTGCTGTGCATCGCTTGCTCGGATACATGCTACAATTTTTGGTTCATCAGGAGCTCTTATATAAATCCCAATCCTACTAATCAACTTTGACGACCTCCGTAGTCCAGTGGGTAAGACTCTTGACTCACAATCCGGAGGTCGCGGGTTCGAACCCGGCATGCGCAAATAAATTTTATTTGATTAATTTGTGTTATTTCACAATTAATTCATTTAAAATAATATATAGTATATTTGCGGCATGTTCCAGAGTGGAAGATACTATCAGTATCGCCCTGGTGTAAGACCACCATTCAGAATTAAAACGTTGCTTGAAAATGGCTTTAGCCGTGTTTGGTGACCAGATCTGAATAGCCAGGTACTTCCCAACCTTCCTCTTACCCACCTCCTTCCCCTCCCCACTACCTTCAGCCTCACAACATACCCCAATTGGGGATGCCATAGTCTCACTGGCTCCAGACGGGAGCAGTTGAGATTCTTGTGCGGTATTCACTGTAAAAAAAAAAAAAAAAACTGCTAAGCCGACACTAAGGCTCAACACTGCTCAAATATACAACTACGCTCTTTCCAACACACAAGCACCCATAAATATGCCATAAATAACATTCCCAGTACCAAATCGTGACACGAGACTTCCAGAGCTGTTCTTTGTTTATTCGTCTAAAACCATAGACATCCAAATGACTAGACAAGCAGTTACGGGTGAGGGGTCAAACCAAACCATGGAGGGGGAAGAGGGGAAAGATGACTGTGATTCGTTATACAATCAATCTGACAGTAAATAGGCATCTCGCATTACAATATCACCATTTAGTTCTTAAAAGCAAAATCTGCTTTGAATGAATAGACCTTTTTACATGGGAGCGCGAATTGCTTGCCACGATAATAACATATTTGCTAAGGTCAAATGCTTGCCTCAAAAAGACTCGCCCCAATACACATAGCAATATTTTGTTGCCGTGTTTAGTTAAAACACTATTACAAATGTTTCATAATTTACTTACCCCTGTAACCACCGATGAGCACACTGGAGAACCGCCCACATTCGCTATGAGCACATTGGTATGTAGATATATTGTATAGAATACGCTACTGTTTTGGCGTTGTATTTCGTTAAATGTATGGATGTTACCTTCTAGCTGTTCACGGCAAGAATGATGACGTCACACATTTTAGATTCAAGCGAGGCTCTATCCCCTCCCCATGGAGCGAGCCGGTTCCAAGGAGGTGCTTCAGCCGGCGCCATGTGGAGGGGGAAATAATACGTTTTTATCACTTAGGGCAGGTCCATGTATATTCATATGTCCGTGTCTAAAACTAACTATTTCATTAACTCCCCAATCCAAAGACTACATAGACTTGGAAATATATTCAGTTCCGTTGATATTTTCATTTATTCCTTACCTACATTTATATCAGAAATTCCAAAAATTCTGATCTAAATTTTATTATTATTCTTCTAATTCTGTTTTTTTTTTGTTATTTCTTTTTATTTCTGCTTCCTTTCTATTAGTGTAAAGGAAGAGAAATAATAATAAGTATTTTATTGTTTCTATTTAAAATTATTACTATGTTACCCGATTGATGTAAATGCTAAAAGGGCGTAAATGAATAAGCATCGCTCATTCTAAGGAAACCGGACTAGTGGATTAAGCTCGTCTCAGCGAAGCAAAGTTATAAAAAGTGTCAACAGACTAACGCAAAGGCAGGCCAGGTACCTACGTACCGGAGGGGAGGGAGGAAGGGGCGAGGGGGATGTGGCGATGGGTATGAGAAGGGGAAGGGGGAGTGGATTGGGGAGAGGGAAGATGGAGGAGGTGGAGTGGAAACGCGTGAGGAGATGCGGACGCGGGAGAGGAAGCGAAGGCGGAAGGAGAACGGGACGAATGGGAATGGACACGCAGGGAGAAACAATTTATTTATTAAATGGTATAGCAACGCATGCCGGGAACCTGCTAGCAATATATAATTTAAATTAAATAAACACGCACTGGGCTCAACCTATTTGATCGTACCAGAACATCCACAGTTGAATTAAGCGTTATAGAAATGATGAAAACATTATTATTTAATTGAAAACTAATTATACCTAAGTATCATTTATTGAAACGGTGCGATTAGGATTTGATCTAAATTAACTGATAGTGTTTACGTTCTGTTATAATATGTCATGTAACACTGTAAAAATAAACGTGCGTTGTGAATCAAACCTAATGACATTTTAATTATTTAAATAAAATGAGTGGCCATCCATAAATAATGGCACTTGCGTTTGTAAGTTAACATATGTAATATTACTATAATATGTACACGTCCCTGTCAATATATCACCTTTCAGAAATATAATAGTTAGTTGTATTCACTGACAAGGATAATTAAATATATAGTTTTTGAGAACTTCAAGAAAATTAAATATCAAGTTTGAAGACAGTTTAAGAATTTTATTTTTAACGGTTGAATTCTCTGACTACCCCGCGGACCGTCCGTCGGACGGATCGTCAAACAACTCGGTCTTGGCACACACTCCTTGCTTCGTTACTGATTCACTTGGTCGTGCCATGTCTTTCTCGGGCGTCCCCGACTTCTTCTACCATTCACATTTGCGTCATATATTCTCCTTACACTCCTTTCCTAGTTCATTCGCTCTATATGCCCAAACCATCGGAGCGTTCCTCTCTTAATCTTCCTAATAATTACGCTTACTCAGCCTTGCAAACTTTGCGGATCTCCTTCTCACACGATCGTTCATGGTTTTACCACACATATGCCTCAGGGATATTATTTCTACAGCATTCAGTCTACTTTCATCCTTCCTCTGCCAGTTCCATGCCTCACTGCCATCCATCAGGGTAGGTACCAGTACTCCATTATGAACGGCTAGCTTCGCTTCTTTGGACAGTTTTTGTTGGTGCCAACAGCGTTCAGTCCTCCGTTAATAGAGTTACCTGCATTCATCCTTCTTTCAATATCTCTGTCAGCATTCCCATTTCTCGTAAACATACTTCCCAAACACACAAACTCATCCATCTGCTCCTAGTATTCATCATTCACAAGTATGTTGCACATTGTTTTCGTACTCTCTCTCTTTCAAATACCATGACTTTAGACTTGGTTACATTCATCATTCACTCATTCTTCATACATACTTCGTTCATCGAGAGACTGTAAATCTTCCATACTGTTAAATATTAGCACTGCATCATCAGCATATAATAGGCAATATACTTTCAGATTACTCAATTACGCGCCCAAACCCATCTCTTTCAATTCTTCCGTACAATCATCCATGTATACTCGTAGATCGAATAACCATGGTGACATTACGCATCCTTGCTTAACACCTTTTCTGATGCAAAACCACCCGTAAAATCGCCGTTCACCCTAATATAATACATGCAACGCTTCCCTCATATAGCAAAAATTGCCTGTAAAAGATTCGTATTCACTCCGTACTTGGACAACATCTTCCAAAGCTTTTTCCTGTCAACTCGGTCGTATGCTTTTTGTAGATCTACAAAGGCACAGAAGACTTTCTGGTTTTTTGCAAAAAAACTTCTCAATGAGCATATACGCAATGAGAAAATCTGGTCTACGCACCCCCTTCCACTCATAAAAGCACCTTGCACATCCAATATTTTATCCTTTGTTTCCATTCTTACCCTTTCAATCAATATTCTACCATACAGCTTGCCGACTGAACTAAGAAGGCGAATAGCCCTATGATCCCCACATTCCATACGTGACCCTTTACCTTTGTATAATGGCATGATTACAGCCTTTCTCCAATCCAATGGCGTGTAACCCTCCTCTAAACACTGGTTAAACAGTCTGCACAACCATGTGAGAATAATCTCCTTTAAAGTATTCGGCAGCAATATTGTCGAAACCCACATTTCTTTCGTTCTTCATACATTTAATTGATCTTTTTATTTCATCCATGCTGATTTTGGTAACATTAACTCCAGCATCGTTCATAACAGATTCACCGCTGGGATCACAGTCACCCGGATACTTTCGAAGACTTCTTCAAAATATTTCATCCATCTCTTTTTAATTTCTTTCTCATTCGTCAATACCTGTCATGCTTAGGTCATATTTGCAAATTCATTTGTACCCAAAATAAAAATTAATTTGTTTTTTCAACGTTGAAATTGTGCATTTATTTCATTATCTCGTTATAGATATTATGTATTTGTACTTAGAATGTAATTTAATCAAGACGCGTGATCTTTGTTGTAATTCGGTTACATTACTTCCAAAAAAATAATTTACAGCATCGCCTGTGAGACAAGAGAACAATAAAATGATTACAAAATAAATATAATTAATGCAGTTAGTAAGGCTATTAATGACATGAAATTAGCTGCGGAATTCAGCTGGGCATGAAGAGCACCGCACTGTACCTACCGCTTCGTCCGATACACTGAATACATGATTGTATAGAAGTGTGCTGTTAGCGTAGAATAAAGAAGTCTGACCATTATTTGCTTACCCGCTCAGGTTTCGTTAATATTTTGTCAGAATGTCATAATATTTCCGCTTTGCAATAAAATCCATTGAATATTTCTGATACGTTTTTTCTGCTAGAGTTTCAGCTGCTCCCGTCTGGAGCCAGTGAGACTATGGCATCACCAATTGGGGTATGTTGTGAGGCTGAAATATACTATATATTATTTTTAATGAATGAATTATTCAAAATACATTAAATTTATATGTCCACGCCGGGATTCTATCCCGCGATCGCGCCGGTCGTCAACTAAAATTACTTATTAAAAAAAATCTTATATTATATTACACCAATGTATTATAAGCGGTTTTATCAGCTTACTTTTTGTTGTTTCATAAAAAATAAATAAAAATAAAAATTCACGATATTTTATCTTATTTTTATGTTTTTAATGTCTATGATTTTAGTATAAAAATTTCTTTAGATTTAAGATTTTAGTATTTAGATTTCTCTTTCTAACACCGTTTATATCATTTTTCTCACTATGTAAAGTGGTGTTGGTATCTTCATCCTTGTACCTACCTTTTTCCGAAATTATAATTCCTACCTGCAAATACTCGTACGTTTTTTCCACCTTCCTACCTTATGCCGATTAAGTAAATTATGTACGTATCAAGGAAGATACAACGATTTCTATGAGACCTATATGAGTTGTTCTCAAAGGGGGACAAATTAGCCTGAAGGGGTTACAATTAAAATTGTGTTTCATCATCAAAATTTAATTTTCATTTAGATCAAATTGATTTTTTTATTATGTGAATACCGCACAAGAGTCCCAACTGCTCCCTACCGCCTGGTGCCAGTGAGACTATGGCATCCCCAATTGGGGTATGTTGTGAGGCTAGTACTTCTATCATATTCTTTCATATCTCCTTCCCCTCAAGGCGGATGAGGGGAAGGAGATATGAAGAGGAAGTTTGAGAAATGCCTAGGTATTCAGACCTAGTTATCAAACAACATGGCTAAAGCCATTTCAAGCAAAGTTTCAATTCTGAACGATGGGCGATATTGAGGGTATCTTCCAAATGCCGCAAATATACCTTATATTATTCTAAATTATTAAATTGTGGAAATAACACAATTTAATGAACCCGCGACCTTCGGATTGCTAGTCGAGAACCTTACCCCTCGTCCACGGGATGGCGATATATGATGTCAGACAAGTGCGAGCATGGAAAAGTGCGTGCTAAATGGGCTAGAACCAAAAGGCACTGGTAAAGTCAGTGGCGACATTGGTTGGCATTCAAATCTACATATAAGGCACTTCTAGTTTGTTTTATGTATTTAGTGGCTTTAGGCCCATTCCGTGAGACAGAAATAGCTCAATTTCTCCTTACTTCTGTTGAAATTTATTAACATTTTTAAAATATCAAAATACCTTCATCAAACTGTCAATCATTAAACCATTGTCCTTCATTAAACTGTCAACTGTCGACTGAAACAGTCAACAATGCGCTGAAGCAGTGCGACAAAAAAACGCGGCTTACCGAGCCTACAATACATCTAGAACATCCGAAGACAGAACAGCTTACAACAAAATGGCAAAGGAAACCAAGAGAATCATAAATATATCAAAATTTGAGCACGACCAGCAGATCAACAGAAAGCAGGCAATTCTGGTCGTTTGCGGGCTCAATAGGTCGCGATTTCTGCAAATCCAGTCTGCCGCCTCTTACCAGACCTGACGGCTCACTAGCAAACACCGCCACCAAAAAGGCTAACTTATTAGGTAAAATGTTTGCGGATAACTCAACCCTCGATGACCAAGGTGCTGTCCCGCAGTCGGTTCCTCACTGCGGTTTTCGTATGAAAAAGCTGAGGATCCAGCATCGGGAAGTACTCCATGTTTTACGAGGGCTTGATGTTAATAAAGTTAGTGGGCCTGACGGAATACCTGCCCTGGTACTGCAGAGGTGCGCTGCAGAAATAGCTCCAATTTTGACGAAGCTTTTTAAAATGTCCCTGAAGACTGGCTCTGTGCCCTCTGGTTGGAAAAAAGCGGTTATCCATCCTATTCCAAAGAAGGGTGACCGCTCCAACCCGGCCAACTACCGCCCCATAGCGATCACATCAGTTCTGTCTAAGGTGATGGAACGTGTGATCAACGACAAACTGCTCACATACCTCGAGAAGAACAAAATTATTAACGACCGTCAATACGGATTCCGGCGGAACCGCTCGTGCGGTGATCTTCTCGCGTATGTGACGCATGTTTGGGGGCGATGCCTGGAACGTTTCGGTGAGACCCAAACGGTTGCACTGGTCAACAAACTGCATTCTTACGGACTTCCCGCATCCTTGTGTACTTGGATTGCCGACTTCTTGAGGGAGAGGTCGATTCAGACGTAGTCGATGGTTTCACCTCTTCCTCACACCCGATAAATGCTGGCGTCCCGCAGGGATCGGTTCTGTCTCCGACTTTGTTTTTGTTGCACATCAACGACCTTTTGTCATGTGCACCAATTCACTGTTATGCGGATGACAGTACAGTTCATAATAGCTTTTTGTTTGACAAGCCCCCAAAGGGCTCACAAAATCCAACAGCTCGTAGGGCTTTGAAGCAAAGAATGGACGGTTACCTCGAGAGTGTTTTCTCTTGGGGTAAAAATAATCTCTTTGAATTTAATGTTTCAAAGACCCAATCTTGTCTGATTACGTCTAAAAGGGATCGAAATGAAAATCTAGTCTCTTTCAACGGAAGTAATCTTCCGAACAGGCCCTCCATTGATATGCTTGGTATAACCCTAAGTGACCAGCTCAGGTATGGGGGCTCCATCGAAGCCAGAGTAAAGTTAGCCTCCCAGAAACCTTAATAGTGCAGATACTTTAATAGTGCACAACTGCTAACCCTGTACAAATTGCAAGTGCGCCCCACGGTTGAATTTGGCTGCCACCTCTGGTCTGGAGCTCCATAATACCTGAAAAATACCCTCGACTCTGTGCTGAAACGGGCGGTCCGTTTGATATATTCTCCCATCTTAACAGACGGATTGCAATCTTTAGAGCACTATCCTGTATCTTTAGAATGCTATCCTTGTTCTACCGGTATTACAATGGAAGATGCTCCGAGGAACTAGCTTCATTGATCCCTTCAGCACCGGTGCATAGTCTGGAAATACGCCAAACGCGTGCCCAACATTTGTAGACGGTTGACATTTGTCACATGAGAACGGGTCGTTTCTTCGACTCGTTCTTATATTCAACAGCTAGGCTGTGGAATGATTTGCCGGCCTCTGTGTTTTCTCCTTCCTACAACATAGGTCTCTTCACGACCAATGTTCATTCCTTCCTCTCCTCAAAAAGACCCTCCACACAGCATCCCAGATGACATAGGCCCCGAGGGAAATTATTTTCCTCAAGGCCGCCTGTGTGGAGTTAATGTAAAAAAAAAACAATATTTCGATATATATACTTATTGATATATTTTTTCATTTATCTAGTCAATGTATGAGAACCCTTTTCCCTTCACCGCTCTCTTCAGCCTCACAATATAGGTCCCCCAAATGCGGATGCCATATTCCCGCTGGCTTCGAACAGTGGCAGCAATATGCCACTATTGCCACTTGCATGGATTTCATAACGACTTGGAAAAAATCGTGTGGATAGATTTTTTTACTAAAATTACGAAAATGTTAGTAAAATTTTTAAGAAATGTATATATATTTTTTTTAATAAATAAATCCATTATTTGGGCTCGTGACGTCTACATAAAAATGTCCCGTCTCCGAAAATGTTCTATTCATTTTGTTAAAATCCACACTGGTTTTTTTTATATGGCAACACTTTGATTTCAGGCGAATTTTTGAATTTGACATTTAACGTTTGTATGTTCTCTGCGACTTATCATTTAGTTTGACGTTTTGACAGATGTCATGAAGAGAACCCCGTACAATTTATGCCTTCTGTACCTGTTTTAGAGGTGTAATGGTAATGGTGCTGATTTTAATTTTATAATATTCTTATTATTTAATTTACAAGTATAAGTATATTACATTGGATTTAGTCATATATAGATGTTGAACATTATATTGATTTATGATCAAAAAGATGGATCAAGGAAAAAAATATTTATGAGATGTAATATTTTTGGTATGCCTCGTTATTCTCCTGTGCCATTCGTGTGGAAAACGTATTTTTTAAATGATGTAATAATCGTTTTTTCGCACTCATAAAATTATGTCCTGTCTTTCCGGTTTATAAAAAATGGTCTGATTTTGCGGATTGAAATTTTCATAAAATCGCCGGGGTTTCAAAAATACGATTAAAAAAATACACAGAATGTTTTAAAATACTTGCCTAAATCGATTTTTTTTTGTCGTGCTAGTGGCCTATCGTACTTCTAGGGATTATAATGTACAGTGGACCGATAGAAAGCGCAAGTGGAGGAAGTTACTTGGACATTAAATTTATGTCCGTTTCTTGGTATACTTATTAATAATTACTCACACAAATACATAATATGTTATAATTATGTATATTGAAATATGTACCAATTATACGCACGGACCAGTTTTGCTATTATATTTATGAATGCTGAATAATAATGTGACGCATGTCCCAGCCCCGTCTTATGCAAGAGTATTTATTTTTTTGTATTTTTTTATTAATTTATTTTTTAATTTTTTAATGTAATATAAAAAAAAATATGGGTTACATTTATACACATATATTTTACAAAATATTAAATTAAAGGTCGTTTTGGTCATGTATACCTTATCAGAAAAGAGGAGCTCTTGTGCTTGATAAGGGAGCCACTATTCTTACTTAGGTTGTAAGTTATAATATGTTTTGTATAAAATATTTACCTTTTACACAAAGTTTTTTTTTTGAAAAATTGTTTAATTTTATTTATGTGTTCTGATTGGTTGATGACACAGCGTAATTCATAAGGAAGGTTAATATAGTTTTTTATGGCTTGGAAAATATAATGGTTTTGCATTTGAGTTGTTTTAAAATTAGGTGTAATAAATTGATTTCCATTTCTCATTAGTTGGTAAAATTCTTGATATTTTTTTTATATTTTTCGTTAAACATTTTTATGTAATATTTTTTTGTTACGCGGAGTAACAGCTCGGAGCCAATGGAATTATGGCAATTCCGTTTGCAGAGGGTTATGAAACTGAAAGGAAGGGGAGATATTTTTAGGGTTGACCAAAACAACGCACAATTAGAATTATTGTTATTGAATATTTGTGCAATTTTTGCATAAACGCATGGAGACCGAGAGAAGAGTGATAAAGAATATAGCAGATAAATAGTTTTGAAATCATTGAAATAAGGAAAAATGTTAGTACCAAAACACATATAATTAATAAGCAACACATATTTATGAACCCTCTTTTGAATATTTTCCCGCTTAACGGGTCTTTCCCTTCTAATGATATTGTAATTGTAGATTATGTATAAAATAAAGTGATGTAAACAAAATTATTTGTCTTTTAATAAAAAAAAACATTCATTTGTGAAAATTGATTTTTTTTTTTTTTTTTTTTACTTGAGCTCCACACAGGAGGCCCTGAGGAAAATAATTTCCCTCAGGGCCCATGTCATATTTGGGGATGCTGTGTAGAGGGTTTTTTAAGGAAAGGAGAGTTCTGGGAAGGAAAAGGGTTTAAGGGGTGGGTAGGAATCTGGGGTTCAGTGTGTCCTGGTCATCCGCCTCCGAGACCTAGACAAACCTCACCCCATGAACCCGGGCACCCCTGCTAAATCACCAAACGTAGCGAACCACTTGGGGTGACCTGTGGCAGAGGTGTTGGTTATCCAATAAAGGTTCCCGGGGCGGCGGTACCCATTCCCGTCTCCCAAATTATTGGACTTAAATAAATATTTTTTATTTATTTATATTTAGGTATGTTATGTTATTAACCATGTTCCTAATAAAATAAAATAAAACCTTTAAGAAAACATACTCGCATCGCACATCTCGTAGAAAAGTGTCGTAAGTTAAAATGTTTATTCAAGTTAGATCACTCCATCTTTGCAAGATGTCGCTAGTATCACTTTCCGAAGGCACTGCTAGTTTTTCATTCATTCATTTGTTTTCGCTCTCCTGTAAAATTAACTTTTTTGACTTACGACACTTTTCTACTATAAGTGCGATATATTATCAGGTTTAATTACTGGGTATCTTCCACGTCGATGTTTCTAGAGATCGCCTATTTCAGCTACCGTTAATTCATTATACATTAAATTCTTACGCACAATACCAGGAAAGCTTAAGGAATGAAATAAAATATTAGGATTCGTTTGTAATCGGTTTGTTTAATGAGTACTTACATATTATATACAACTATTTGGTCCAAAAATATTAATTTGTTTATTGCTTAGTGATGAATGGTAATTTGGTGTGAAGATGAGCCGCTTCCAGAGTGTCCAGAATGACCATGGGATGAGAACCCTGAGCCGGATAGTCCATGAGATGAATATCCTGATCCGGAAAGCCCATGGGATGAAAATCCTGATCCGGAAAGTTGATGAGAAGAAAATCCTGACCCAGAAAGACTGTGAGAAGATAGTCCTGATCCGGAAAATTCATTAGAGTACCCACCAGAGAAACCCCCAGAGTTTCCGCCCTGGTTGATGTAAATTGGAACCTGTCTCTCTACTATGTAGGGCTGGGGTACTTGCACTGGGACGGGCCTGTCTACAGGAACGGGGTAGGGCCTGTCAACTGGGACCTCCACCCTTTGGATGACCTCGACTTTGTAGGGAACCTTCACGGGGTATGGTACAGGCCTGTCTACGTTGTAGGGCACGGGCTTATCTACGTGAACTGGGTAAGGTTTGTTCACGTGGACGGGGTAGGGCCTGTCGACTGGGATCCTGACGGGTACTGGAACCTGTCTCTCCACGTGGACGGGGTAGGGCTGGGGCACAGGGATGGTGTTGGTGATAACGTGGGGTTGGGAGTTGAATCCAGAGCCGCTGGAGCTGTCACCTCCAAAACTGTGTCCTCCAAAACCATGCTCTAATCCACGTTTTTCTTGTTTCTTCACTTCTGCGGCACTCGCGATGGCTAGTGCCACAATTATGGGTATTACTATCTGAAAATAAATACAAAATTATTGTTGAGTGAGTCAGTGAACGTACTTACACATTTGAGAAATGTTGTGGGGTTAATGGAAGAGAGCAAGTAAAAATGTTTGATGAAAGATCTAGTCACTAAATAAGTGTTACTAAATCCATCTCAATTTGAGGTGGCTGTAGCACTTCATTAATAATGCTGGGCTTTGTTTTATTCACTGCAAGAAATTTTTGAGATACCCGGGTTCTCATAATTCTATTCAATTCCTTAGTAAGAAAAGTGGGTCGAAAATTTGAAGCTCACACCAGGTAGAGTATTCATGTTGAAGAGAGTGCAAAAGGCGTGATTTAATGGGTTCAATCCATCTTCCTGTTCGACTTATACTCGTGGCTTTATCCTACCGACTTTGTTTTGGGTATGTTCATCGGAATGAACCATCTACGGGTCAGAAGGGATGGTTCGTGGATGGTTTGAAAATCGGCTATTGTGCAGATCATTGATGAAACATTTTTGTAGTATTTTTTAATTGAATTTCACGCCGATTCTAAACGGTAGTGTCTCACAATAGTCCTGGCCCCACCGTTCTAAGTATATTCAGCTTTGGAACGAGATGTATCTCGTAAATTTAAATTCGCCCTTTGCCTCCATAGACAAGGAGCATATTATCCCATTTAACAGAAACAACTGCGCGGCCTTTTTTATAGAACATTTAAATTTGGATTTTATGCCAAATTATACAACTAAACTAAATAATTATGTTTATCAAAAGGTGTAGCAAAATCTAGTATGGATATGAACAATTTCATTTTTATTTTTGTTTAAAATTATGATATGTAGGTAATTAAATAATTCAATTTTGCTTGATTTGGGTTTTTTTGTGGGTTAATTATAATTATTTAAAAAAATCTACTGTGCTAATATAATGAAAAATGAAATACAAAAAAAAACTTAAAAGGGGCTTTTAGCTAGTAATTTTAATTTATATAGGAAGTTTGTGTTCCGACGAAAACCAGTTATTTCTAATTTGATTTTACGCCCTTCAAAGTTCATTTTAATCATTTTTAATTTTTATTTTATATTTCTATTGGAAAAAGAGTAAAATTATTATTTTTATATGTTTAGCATTTATGTACTACCAAATAATTGCACAATTTGCCTCTAAAATCATGAAAAATTGAATTTTTTAATGGCTTATATTTTACAACTTAAAACAAAAATAATTAATGTAGGATATATCGATCGTCTAGTTAATTATTCAGACATATTTTGTCATCAAAACCAAATTTAAGGTTTGTATGGAAGGCCCGTTCAGTCCTTTTCACGCTGAGTCGCGGTTTCTGTTTTTACTTGTTGCAAACAGAAAGTTAAAACCTTTTATATTTATTTAATGATTTATAACTTACCTTGAATGCCATGGCGTTATCTTATTATGCGTTAGAGTTTAAAATGTTACTGATACCCATCATAAACAAGTGAAGGTATTTATACGAAAATATACTATTTTCACTGTGTGTCATTCAACGCATTACATACCAAAAACAGATCATGCTCCGTGAACACATTTGAATTCAATTTAATTACCTAAGCCCGTTGCAAAAACACTCATTGCGTATCTTAAAAATCTTATAATAGCAAGATTGCTGCATGTTTTTTTCCAAACACTTACTATTCGCATTGAACGCAGTGAACGCGTTCGCATAAGTGTGTATTTGTATTACACATATCTTTAATATATAAAGAACTGATTTGATAAAGAGATCATCAGTGCTAACACACGCATATTCTCATCAATATGGCTAAAATGGTGAGTTAAAATTAGTTTTTAATAATTAAATAAAATAATAAATTTATTATGAAGATTAAATGGACTTTGTAGTGTGTAAGACATTTTAACTTGTGCGTTATTTTGGTATCAATCATTTTGTGCTTATTATAAGTCTCACATTCGCCCTACTGATGGGTGGATGTCCGACTCACTCATTGTTGGGGGTACATAATTTATAACAAACATTAAAATCAAGGTTAGGAAAAATGAAGTCCTTTCAGGCGATACAAAAGTGGAATTAAACCCTCTTATTAATAAAGGTGTTTTAATTTTTACGAAACTCATAAACAACCGTTTATGAAACAGTAAGAAAATACAACAAAAAAATATTAAAAGGCACATCATCGTGATAGGTGCAATAAACCTTGCAGAATTCTCAGGGCTAGTTTTACTTCCGGTTCTTTTTAATGATTAGGAATTATCCTTAGCCTTAAAATGGACGACTTTTTAATTAAGTAGATGCTGTTCAGACTATTTGTGCTATTTAAGGATAAGGAATTTTACTTAATCTTAAACTAAGCAACGTTTTCGTTAATTGCGATTCGGGTTCTCTCGAATTATGGCGAAAAAGTTGAACCGGAATAGCACCTGTGGATACATCTCTGAAACGCCACAACTCCTTCGCATAAAATGAATAATATTATTTAATAAACCTTTATATTGCAGATGCTGGTTGGATTACTTGCTGTCCTGGCCTGTGCCAATGGGGCTGCCGATAAGAAACAGGAAAAACGAGGACTCCACAACCTTGGCTATGGCGGTTCTAGCGGTGGTTTCTCCAGCCATGGCGGAGACTTCGGAGGTTCCAGCAGTGGCTTCTCCAGTCATGGTGGATTCGGTGGCAATGATGGAGGAGCTGGTCAAGTAATCACCAACACCATTGAAGTACCAGTTCCCCAGCCCTACCCCGTCACTGTGGACAGGCCTGTTCCAGTACCAGTTTCCGTTCCAGTCGACAGGCCTTACACAGTAGAAGTACCAAGGCCATATACCGTCACAGTGGAGAGGCCAGTCCCCGTCACCGTCAACAGGCCAGTCCCCTACACCGTGAGAGTTCCTATTCGAGTCCCCGTCATACAGAGAGTAGAGGTCCCAGTGCCCAGGCCATACCCCGTTCCAGTGGACAGGCCCTACCCGGTACCAGTTCCACAAGCAGTTGTTGTCGAGAGTCAAGTACCAGTCTACATCAACCAGGGAAATAACGGAGCTAGTGGATTTGGAGGGTCAGGTTCCGACTTTGGAAGCTCAGGATCCGGTTTTGGAGGATATGGTTCTGGATTCGGTGGACATGGCTCAGGATACTCCAGCCACGGATCTTCTGGACACTACAGCAGCGGGCAATCGGGTGCCTCGTCATATTCTCACACGGTCCATCACTAATTATTGCTGACTTTTATACTATCATTATGTAAATGAAATGCTACTTCTCATATTATGTACAATAAAAATAAGTTAAAAAAGTATATTTTTATATTTTTTAATGTAGCTATTACTTTGGGGTTATCAATTATAGAAAAATTAAACAATACAACTTTGTATAATCCACTTATATAATGTGCAAATCCGACCGGTTTCTAATACCTACCCACCCAATCTACATTATTAACTAACAACGGCTCCACCCCTACCATAATAAAACATTGTTCTAAACTGTCAAATTAGTATAAGCTTTCCCTGACGAAGGAACGTTTGTTCCGAAACCGGTCGGATTTGCACAT
Organism: Limnephilus rhombicus; assembly: GCA_929108145.2. Taxonomy (NCBI): domain Eukaryota; kingdom Metazoa; phylum Arthropoda; class Insecta; order Trichoptera; family Limnephilidae; genus Limnephilus; species Limnephilus rhombicus. Next base: position 33,136,856 of record OV815287.1, read on the forward strand.
TATATAAGTGGTTTATACATAGTTGTATTGTTTCATTTATCTAAGTATATTTTTAATTGATCGGATTGTATCCAGGTGTTGTGGGTTCAATCCCGCAAAAGCAATAATTTCTACTTTTTATGATGGAAGTTGGCTTTCTGTACATCTTTAAAAAAGTTGTAATACATAACCACATAACACAGCAGTTGACTAGAACGTGATAAAGTAGTTATTACTTATTACACAAATGTTGACTGGTAACTGATCAAAGTTTTTTCTTACCGATCCCCTAATGGAAACTGGTGAACCAGATGGTCCAACAAATTAATAATAATTATAAAATTATAATTTTTGTACTTTATTTACCAATTTCAAACCAAAAATCGACTTGAAAAATACCTTCAACAGTGAGTTGGAATGGTACCAACGAATTTATTTTACAATGTCGATTTATTGTACTTATTCAGTTTATACAGACAAGTAGTTTTATCCTTGATGCATTTGAATGAAAACATGTTGTGTAATATTGTTTTGTTCTGTAAACCCCTTCGGGGACACTTAGTTATATTTTATGAAAGTAGATGTACCGTGTATGTTCCCTAAACCGATTGCATATTCGTCGTGGGATCAACTGCCATGGAATTAAATAAATACATGTTCGAATTAAGTAATAATTTATTGTTTAAGTACAAATATATAGAATACTTGATTACATTGCATCAATTTTGTAAATGCTGTGCAGAAGTTTTCTCTTGTTAAATTTACTGCGCCTCTGGGTAAGGGAACGAGTTTCGGCCAACAATAACCTGTGAAACAAAATTTTAATTAATATAATTATTTGAATTACACGGAAAATTATCTTTTATAGAGCTTCGGCTTAAGATCCTGGGTTCAATTCCCAGAAGCGACCAAATCTTTTTCTGAATTTTTTGTTTTAAATTTTCGTTTCAGAGTCGCTAATATTGTCTTGAATGATTAAATATTAAAATTTGAGGTTTTTCTCATTAAGTTATTCTAAAAATAAATAAATAAATCTTTTTTTTATTTCTGAATCAGTTAATGCCAAGGTTTCCCATGGCGACAACTTCAAGTCCTGGAAAAACGACCATAACAAATACATGGTGTCAGCAAACTAATGGTACAAGCGCGATAATGGTAAACCGACATCACATTTGGAGTCAATTTTGTGATAAAACCATTTTTGGAACTAAGCTTTTTAAATCCAAGTCAGAAGTTAGACTTTTTTTAGGTGAAAAATATCAGTCGCCAAGGGGTTTTAAAATGCGATGAAGCGTCGGCACCGCTCATTTAGTTTTAAAAATAACATCATGTAACTAATACCTACCGAAACCGAAAACTGGTTGGCAACTCAGTTCGCGGCACAACTCAATATATCAACCTCCCGAACAAAATCGATATTTTTCTGATCTGACATATCGCAAAATACTCGAAAATTTGACAGGTCGTGAGCCGCTACCATGGCAACCTGTTAACATGGCAACTGAAACCCAACGCCTGCGGTGACCAGCACTCCTAGTCACCGCGTCGCGCTTGATAACAGGTCTTTAACAAGTTGCCTGTGTACGATCCGCCAATGAAATTCACAAGTTCCTATACTGTGAATTTATCGAGTCGCCAACAAATTTTTTTTTCAGTTTCTCTATGATCTATAAATAAACCTGTCTATATGACTGACCTAAAATGGGCAACCAAATATTACTAATGTATTTTGTATTAATTAAATAAATAAAAACAAAATATTATTTTTTTATTGGAATAACTTTTGTTATAATAACTTTTGAAGGCTGTACCCATCAATGTACTCGTAATATGTACACCATTGATGAAAAAGATAACAACTGGTCGCAACGGTCGCAACTGCAACTGGGACTCGAATCCAGCATCTCTCGTCTTACTGAGACAAACGCTTAACCAACTCGGCCATTGGAATTTCTTATTTTTATGTCATTTTGTCGATCGCATATTCCAAATTCAGAATGAACGATATTAACTTTGACTAATTTTTCCCACATTTTTGGCTACTACCCTTTTCAATTGATCTGTTTTAAAGAATTGGTTTGTGATCTAGATAGTGTATCGGGTATACATACCCGATTTTATTTGTATGGGACGCCTATTAGATTTATTAGTATTATCATCTTTTTCAATGAGAAAAAATAAAACAGTTAAAAATAAATAAAATTTATATACTCACGAAATTTTTTGGCAGAGGGTTGAGAACGAATTCATCTGGAGATAAATTAGCTGCCTGAAAATAGAGTTGTTGCCTTCCATTAAAACAAATTTGCATTGATTGCATGAATGCATTTCTTTAAACTTTCGAATATGTAGGAACTATGATTTTTCGAAACTGGCAATATGTAATGAATGGCAATACCGGCGCAAATAAGTTGCGCATGGGATCACAGCCAATGACAGCGCGTTTCTAAAATTCAAAATCATTATGTTTTGACCGCTGGTTGCAGATAGTTCATAGTTCTTACATATCTTGTGTTTGAACCCTTTAGACTAATATTACTTAATACATTACATTGATTAATAAAATAATAATAATGTTAATTCTTAATTATAGATCGGGAGTTTCCAACACAAAACCCTATGTCATCGGATACAAAGTTATGAAGTTACAAATGCTAAAGAAGGAGGTAGCGCAACACAGCATAATAACCCAAAAACAACTAAAAGAAACAAAATGGTGATAGCTGTGTTAAATATGTTTTTAATGGACTCATTTTCCAATTTCAACAAAGTTTCGTGTGTGGGCGTGCGTTGAAATACTTTGGTGCGTAGATTTTCAAAGAGTATAAAAAATCTTAATTCATTATAGTACTTTTGAATGTAGCTATAACTTTGTGGTTATCCATTATAGATAAATGAAACAATTTAACTTAGTTTGAACTACTTTTATATTTGAGTAAATCAGAACGACGTTAGACAGGAACGATCGTTCCTTCTTCAGGGTAAATGTATACGAACGGAAGAAGGAACGGTCGTTCTGAAACCGGTCGGATTTACTCAAATATAAAAGTGGTTCAAACAAAGTTAAATTGTTTCATTTATTCATAATAGTCTTCACTTACGCCCGGTGCACACGAAACTAGTAGTTCAAGCCAGGATAGCAAGCTTGTAAACCGTGTGAAGGTTTCTGTATACACTGGTGAGCTCTGGCGTTATGAAATTTATATTTACAAAATCCAATAGTTGATGGGGACGCGGAAGGGAAACGGATGCGGAAACGGAGAAGCGGGATGAGGGAGGGGTAGAGGAAAGGATTGCAAAAGAAACATAGTAGCATTAGGGGATAGTAAGGATAAATTTGGATAATCCATGCTTTTCACACGGACAGCTGTATATGGCCTGCTGACGTGTCGGAAAAAGCTACTGATTTATTAGTGTACGCACCAGATTGAAAAACAGAACATACTTTGTATCCAAAAGAACATCCTCTGTGTATCCAAGAATCAGAATTAAAACATAAACCCTTTTTTCTTTCAGTGGTATTGCAACGTATTCGGATACTCGCTAGTAATATTATAAAGTTCTTACCTTTGGAATCAAATTATCATTAAAAACTTCCAGTTTTGGCGGTGGGGGAGGTACAGGCAAAATTCCAGATTCCACCTCTTTGCCCCTTATATCAATTGATGGGATTGACTCGGGTTCCTAGAAAAGAAAAAGGTTAAATATTCAAATGTAAACAATAACAAGTACCATGTAAAGAAACAATAAAAGAAAATAAATAAAATGTTTATATTAACCTGATCTTCCGGCAATTTGGGGGGTGGTGGAGGGGGTGAAATTGGTTCTGTTGGAATATGGGCATCAATAACAATGAATTCTTTCTCTGCTTTTGGTAAAATTAAGTCCTTATGTTCAGGCAGTTTTGGTGGTGGGGGAGGAGGTCCCAAGGGTTTTGTTGAAATCTGGACTTCGACATGTTTATCCTTATGAAAATTTGGAGTTTCCTGGAAATATTTAATTATTTATTATAGCAAGAATGGCGGGAAATATTCACAAATTTAATAAAAATGTGAACACATTTTTTTTATCTGAATTAACATGCTGTAGAAATGAATACCATTTATTAAAAAATAAAATAATGACTTTTGAAAGTGGGATAATATGAATTACACATGAAATTCCCTAACAATCACTAAAACATTTTGGTGAGACTTAAAATATTACCATCCGTTGTTACATGATATTTGTACAAAGTCACAAGAGCAGTTTTTATTATTATTTCTACGAATAATAACAAAAAAGTAAATCAGAAAGTATCAATAAAAAACCATAAAGAAGTGAGCGTTATTCATGAAACATGTTGGTTTTGTAAACAATAAAAGTGGTAAAAACTAAGTATTTTATTAATTTGAAAAAAGTAAATTTCCAGCAGTTGATGATTAAAAAGGTATCTGCAATTTTAAAGTCGATTAATAATAATAATAACAATAAAAAATTAAAAAAAAAATTTAAAAAGCGCCGTTTTCGTGAAAAATCACCTGAATGGCGCTGGATTATCTCAGAATTAACATTTTGTCACAGAATTAAATGACTTGTGGCAGTAAACCGACTTTATTCAGGATTCATGACAATTTCAAATGTTAAATGCCTTTTGAAAAAAAAATAATAATGAACTGGATTGTAACCGGATACGTTTTAAGATTTTCACGGCCAAAAGTATTTTCGTTATTTGTTTTCAAAAGTATTATCCGGTAGACGTGTAGACGTGATGATGGACACTGCAACGCTCTCCGAAACGTTGGCTAAAGAAGGAGGTAGCGCAACACGGCATAACACCCCAAAAACAAATAACGAAAATGGATTGTAACCATTTTAACTCATCAGCTAACTACTCGTATATTGTCAAAAAGAGTTATTGAAAATACAAAGTTTGTGAAAGTATTATAAAAATCTACAAAAAATCTTCAAACTATATACCTTATATTCTGGTAGTTTTGGTGGTGTAGGGGGAGGCGCAATTGGTTTATATTGTGCATTGTGGACATCCACAGGTTTGTTTTCGAGTAATATTAAGTTTTTCTGAAAATTTCACGAGTAATTTTTATATTATTTCAAATAAACTTCATTTTGCAATATTGATTTGCACATCACGACCACCATAGTTGGCTCATGCCCGTATATGATTCGGCTTTCGAAAGTGAGATTACGTGAAATGCACATGAACTTTCCCTAAAATTCACTAAAACATTCTGGTGAGACTTAAAATATTACCATCCATTGTTACATCATATTTGTACAAAGTCACAATAACAGTTTTTATTATTATTTCTACGAATAAAACAAGAAAGTAAATTTCAAGCAGTTATAATAGATGATTAAAAGTAGCTGAAATTTTAAAGTCGATTATCTGAGAATCAACATTTTGTCTCTAACTTAATGACTTCAGTAAACCAACTTTTGCATGATACACGACAATTTCAAATGTTACATGACCTTAAAAAAATAATAATCAAATGGATTGTAACCGTTTTAACTCATCAACAAACGATATTGTCAAAATGAGTTATTGAAAATGCAAAGTTTGTGAACATTATTTTAAAAATCTACAAAAAATCTGCAAACTACATACCTTATATTCTGGTAGTTTGGGTGGTGGAGGGGGAGGCGCAATTGGTTTATATTGTGAATTGTGGACATGCACAGGTTTGTCTTCGAGTAATACCAAGTTTTTCTGAAAATATCACGAGTAATTTTTATATTATTTCAAATAAACTTCATATTGCAATATTGATTTGCACATCACGACCACCATAGTTGGCTCATGCCCGTATATGATACGGCTTTCGAAAGTGAGATAACGTGAAATGCACATGAACTTTGCCTAAAATTCACTAAAACATTCTGGTGAGACTTAAAATATTACCATCCATTGTTACATGATATTTGTACAAAGTCACAAGAGCAGTTTTTATTATTATTTCTACGAATAATAACAAAAAAGTAAATCAGAAAGTATCAATAAAAAACCCCAAAGAAGTGAGCGTTATTCACGAAACATGTTGGTTTTGTAAACAATAAAAGTGGTAAAAACTAAGTATTTTATTAATTTGAAAAAAGTAAATTTCCAGCAGTTGATGATTAAAAAGGTATCTGGAATTTTAAGGTCGATTAATAATAACTAATTAATAATAACTAATAAATAATATTTGGCTGATTTAAAAAGCGCCGTTTTCGTGAAAAATCACCTGAATGGCGCTGGATTATCTCAGAATTAACATTTTGTCACAAAATTAAATGACTTGTGGCAGTAAACCGACTTTCTTCAGAATTCATGACAATTTCAAATGTTAAATGCCTTTTGAAAAAAAAATAATAATGAACTGGATTGTAACCGGATACGTTTTAAGATTTTCACGGCCAAAAGTATTTTCGTTATTTGTTTTCAAAAGTATTATCCGGTAGACGTGTAGACGTGATGATGGACACTGCAACGCTGTCCGAAACGTTGGCTAAAGAAGGAGGTTGCGCAACACGGCATAATACCACAAAACTAATAATAAAAATATTTTTGGCCGTGAAAATCTAAAATCGTATCATACATGGCTCTGTACGTTCAATATAATTAGTTTATTACAAAGTAAAAGTTACCTTATAATCTGTCAGCTTCGGTGGTGTAGGAGGTGGTCCCAGAGGATTCGTCAAAATCTGATCATCCACAGGTTTGTTTTCGAATAATTTTGAAGTTGGCTAAAAATATGTTGAGTTTGGTTTTAAATATATTACATTTTTTAATACTTTTCATGTTAGCGCTTTACATTACGGTACAGTAACGGCTCAAAAAAAGCATACAACATACGTTTTATATCCTAATAATGCTGCAGCTCTTTCTTGCACATTAAATAATGGTGAGATAAAAGATGAGTTACACAAATACGTCTGTCTGTTTCCTCCAAAGCACTATTTTTTTCCTTTGAGGGAAAAAGATATGTTACGGCTCAGCTACGATGGGAATTGCGTTTCATTTTCTTTATTCGTGGGAGGGAGATGATGCTTTTTCAATTTCAACTGCTGTTATGTAATGTATAAGAAGGGTTGCAGCATGTTTAAGAAAAAAAGCAAAACATCAACGCATTGACGTTTTTGAATTTTCAGATTTAACTAATTCTTCAATATTATCCTTGTAACTACATTCCATTTTTTTCAAAATTAACACCACGGCTAGTAGTATTGTAGGAGTCTACGGAGACGTCATGGTGCGGTGTGTGAGAGAGATGTAAGAAAATTATTACTTTTTTACATTTGGAGGAAACAGACCTACGTACATTGTGTATCTCATCTTTTGAAAGAGCTGTGGCATTCTTGTGGTAAGGAACGTATGTTTATTAGCTTTTTTGGACCGTCATGTCACGGTACCGTGATCGTGGGACTTCACGGTGATAATAAAAGCGCTCATTAAATCAATTGTCTGACAAGAATAATCGAGAAACAAATTAATTTGATTTCTGGTCTAAGATATTTTTGGAAAAAAGTCGAAAAAAATTAGACAACTTGGAATTTGAATATTAAACTTTTGGTTTTTTATGGTTACCTTATATTCAGATAGTTTCGGGGGAGGAGGGGGTGGTCCCAATAGTATTGGTGAATTATGATTATCCACAAATGTGTCTTCGTGTAATTTTGATGTCAGCTAAAAAAAATGTTTTGTTAGGTTTCGTGCACCAACTAAAATCATTAAAAACCTCGCATTCCTAATTTTTACGGACGTACGACTTAGTTCCCTTAAAATTTTAAACTCTTAAAAAATAAATGTTATTTTGAATAAAAATCTCTATTCAGACGCCGAGTTGAAAATTAAGTGTATAAAATTATCTCTACAGAAAAAATCGCAATTCGCTACAAAATTTAAAACAAATACCTACTCATCTTATTCTGTTATTTAACGTGTTATAGCTATGAAAAAATTAACAATGTTTAATTAAATGCATTTAAAAACTTCACAATATTTAAGAGCCATTTAATTCCTCAAACCAAAAAAAACAATTTTTCAAACAGAGCAAATCCATTTCGTGGCACCATTTTAATTCAAAATTAATAGAATACTTAGTTTTATCCACGTTTAGGTATTTGTTTAATAAACGAACATGTGTCGTAAGCAATTTATTTTTTGATTTTAATAATTAAATAAGAGCATCATGTCAATTACATGAATTGTTCAATGCGCATACAAACATACACACATACTCACACACACACACCTTCCCACTAAATACATCACCCGATAATTACCTAATACGCGTACCATAAATAAGACACTACAATGACCCACCATGAAATCTACTAATTATTTGTAATTTTTTTAAATCAAAGTATCTAATGTACTGTTTGTTTCTATTAATAAATAAAACGTTAGAGTTGAGTTACTACATTGTAATTAATGGTATTCATTTAGACAAACTAGAAAAATTGGAAATTAGAAATAGCGGAAGCATGAATTTATATATTATAAAAATCAAAAGCAAATTTAATTGACCCGTTGTTAAACGTATTCCCTTTGTAAATTAGGCTTTATTACCCCCCCCCCCCCCCTCCCCTATCCCACATGAAAATATCCATTGACACCTTTAAGTCTAATATGTATTATTGTAATTACTAATTAGTTTTAAGTAAACCCTGACGAAAAGAATTGCTTAAGAAACATGTTGGTTTTTTAACCTTATGCGTGGTTAAAACTAAATATTTTATTACCTTTGAAAAAAAATGGTAATTTGCTACCACCCGGTCCAAGAGATGGTCCAACTAGGTCGAAAATTAAAAATACTTGTAGATGTATTATAGTTGAAAAAATGTTTTTCACAGGTTGATTTCTTTTCCAAATGAATACAAAATACACTTTGATGATAGTAAAAAGGTCGTTTGTATTTAAGAATGCTTTAAGTACTGCACCGATACGGTGACAAAATAAAATACATACATTTTATTGAAAAATGTTTGTATTTTTTTTACTCCACATTTTCTCCACACACGAGGCCCTGAGGAAAATAAGTTTTAACTCACATGTAATTCTGGAGGTCCATATACAGAAAACTTTTCAGATGAAGGGTAGCATGACGCTTGGAAGACACCCAAACAGAGTATCGTCTGAAAAAATAAACGAATCATTACTGTAGTAAAAGTGGGACTTAAAAATACATCATTACTGTAGTAGTAAAAGTGATATTTAAAAATAAACTTTTCATTACTGCGATAAAAATAAACGAATCATTTCGTATTAAAAGTGGGATTTAAAAATAAACGAATCATTACTGTCATAAAAGTAAGATTTAAAAATAAACGAATCATTACTGTCATAAAAGTAAGATTTAAAAACAAACACATGTATGAACTTATTATAAGGTTATTAATTTAAATAATTGTTTAAATTGCTTTCTTGCGTAACTTACTTAGAATTAATTTATTAATCGGTCGGAAAAAGTTCTTAACATATTTTTAATAACATTTTGTTTTTGAGTAGTTCGTTTAAACAGGGTAATTGCCAACCGATGTACTCGAATCGAAAAGTTCGATTCATTTGATTTATTTTTATTCATTTATTGCTACTCAGAGAATATTAAGCACAATTTTTATATAATAATCCACCTCGCATTACAATTTATACATTTGAGTGAGGCATCGTAAAGGTAAAATCAACGTAAATCAGAGCGACGATTTTAGTTCAACCGGAACAGGTATTGGTCCATCAAGTTTACTATTATTTCATTTTCGATGGTTTATTTTAAAATATAAAATAATTAAAGAGGCTAATTTGATGCCAAAAATTTGAAGGGGATAATAGTTCCATATTCTTAAGTAAAACCGGAATTGCCCATCTAGAGAATGAAAAAAAAGAGTTAAATGAGGAGCCAGTTGGGTACTTAGAGAATTTAAATTGCTTAAAAATTTGAAGAAACAATTTTTTTTTATTCGGTTTATTATATTTTGATTCATTTAGAATTCACGATTTTTCTTCACAAAAATAATACATTAAGCGTCATTAAGCGGTTGTTTAAAAAAATTGGACGAATTCATCAAATATTTTAAGTTAATTTTCACATTCTGTATAGGTTCTATTCAAGTTCTGTTATTGTTGCCTCTTAAAACTGAAACAATCACAGAACTTCTATAGAACTTACACAGAAGGTGAAAATTTATTTCAAATATTTGATGAATTCGTCAATCTTTTTGAAACAACCCATCCTAAATTTTAAATAATACAAACGAACTTACAATAATAACCGGGAACCTCATCCTGATAAGATGTATGAATCTACGAGGTCAAAAGTAACACTGAATTGTATTTCTTCAATTGACCCTATATATATGTTAGTAATTTATACGTGTTTATGGGACGGTTCTAATAATTATTATTTGTCAATACTGTCTCTGAATAACGAGTTATTAATTATGTTCACTATTTACTTCCGCGTTACATTTGCAGATACAGAGTGCTTCAAAATTATATGAAGTCTTTCTAAAGTAATTAACATCATTAAAGATTGTCCATCTATATGTATAAAAATAAAAATATGTTTGCTTGGGTGTATATATATATGAGTTATATCTGAAAAGTTTTTTAATCATTACAAAAACTGTTGTGAAACAGTCAAAAATGTCAAAATTTGAAAATGACATTTTGCAAAACAATGATTGTTTAATAAAAATTCAATTTTCGAAACTCTTTAAATTAATGAATTAATTTGAAGTGCCTACCCGCCTAATACTTTGAATCGAATCGAGAATAATAGGTACCAAATTTACTAATCAACTGGATAATCGGGGTATGTGATTGACAATTTAACAAATTAATTTAACTGCTTCCTGCCAACTAGAGCCGATAGTAGGGTATCCCCAATTGGGGTATTTTGTAAGGCTGAAGGATATGATGAACAGAAAGAGAGATGTAAAGAGGAAGATGAAGAAGTACTTGCCTATTCAGATATGTGGTCACCAAAACGGTAAGAGCCAATTCAAGCAACACTTTGATTCTTAATGCTAAACTTTCACCAGGGCGATACTGAGACTATCTACACGCTATCTACTGCTGGATGAAAGTCGTCATAAGCTGCTTCTTCTTTTTTTAGTTTCAAGTATTTTTATTTTTTTAAAGAAAAACAAACATTCCCTGGTTACGAATAACTTGACAATATTTGAAAAGCTCTTACTTCCATCGTGATAAGAAGAAAATTTTGCTTGTGCATTGATGGAGAGATTGGCCAGCACGGGTATTGTACCGCCACGCCTGGATGGGAACCCGCCGCATTTGTCAACTCAGCTACTAACCGGATCAATACCAATAATAATAACCACTTGGCTTGTTTATCTTGCTAGATAAGCCTGTTTTAGCAAACATAGTCCATCCTGTAAAAATGTCTAAACACTTTCAAATGTAATTTCTAACATAATGCGTCTTGAAAGAATAGGCATCACAATATCAGTTTCAGTTTTTTTTATGTCGATTATAAATTAAAACCATTTATATCGCAAAGCGGTCGTCTGGCGGTCTCTATGTGCTTCCAGGGATACTAAAATGTATTGAGCCCGTTTGAACTGCGAATAAATCACCATGGACCACAGATGGCGTTGAAGTGTCCTTTTCAATACAAAATGTGAATTATGCAATATTTTATTGTAACATGAATAAACACAAACTGCCAATGATTGTAATTTTGAATCATTTTTAATTTTACACTCTCCGGATCAACTTAACCTAATCGATGTTCGACATAAAATATTTTCAAATTGTGCATCATTTCTAACTTTTGGAAAATAACCAAAAGTCCGCCTATGTAGCAGACGGTCGCTATATAAGGTTAGGCCGCTGTATAAGGTAAGGTTATAAGTATAAGGTAAAATAAATCTGTACTAAAATAACTACAATAATAAAACTAAAATAACACTAAGGTATAAAGTTAAATAAAATAAGGTATAAGGTAAAATAAAACAGCTGCTGTATTAGGTAAAATCTTATCAAATTGTGCACCATTTCTAACGTTTGGAAAATAACCAAAAGTCCGCCTATATAGAAAATGGTCGCTGCGTAAGGTAAGGGAACGTACCCATACTACCTGACCCACTTTTTGCAATTTTTAACCCCCCCCCCTCCCTTCCCCCTCGGTGACCTTGGTTAGTATATACTCCAAGTTCCCCTCCCCCCTCCCCCTACAGTTTTCACGTAGTAATTCATACATATGGTTTTGAATCATTTCGTGCTAACAAAAAGTTTAAAAAAAAAATTGTCTTTATTAATACGGCGCGCTTGCTGCGTGACGGCAAGAGTGCATGCATAGCTATAATTACAAGTGGAAAAAATATTATCAAGATAAAACTTATGTCAAAATTTAGATTTCTAGATTGACTACGTGATAAAAACCTAAGCCCCCCGCCCTTCATTGTGACCAAGCGTGGCATTTTGAAGATCCCCCCCTCCCCTGAACGAATCACGTAGTATGGGTATTTTTGTCCGCGAGATTCATTAATAAAATATTTTTTGGGTATTATGCCAAGCGAGTTTGCGGTTATTTACATACCCCAGTCTCACGTATTACGATTCAACATCCATGTTTATTTAAACGGGCGAAAAATTTGGATCTTAATAATATCTTAAAAAATATATGTTTTCTAATTTTTGAGGTGAAAAGAATATTATAAATAAGCAGTAAACATCAGGTTGTTTTTCTTCTAATTGTACACAATTTAGCTCTTTCATTAATTTCCTGGTATTTGCCTAATGATACTGTAATTAATTGCATTCCGAATTCTATCAAAACTGAGTAATTGGAAGTTTACTTATTTTCTAGATAGCATGACTTGACAGGTAACAAACTCAAACCAGCTTAACGCTTTAAAATTCAGGCGTATTTTGTCAGTAGATAAAAATATTTCCGCTTTACAATAAAATCCAAATAAATGGAATATTTGTGAACGTATCCGAAAACTAAAAACTGTTTTCGAAAGGTGATGAAATACGCTTTCAAATTTTATTGAAGTAAATCTTCTTTAAGCACGCTTGACTTGGGGTGTAAGCTGGTGAATGCGTGACGAGAGCGTTACGAAAAGTGTGATCGGGCGAGGCGAACGGTCGGGCCTTTACGCACGCTTGACTTGGGGAGTAAGCTGGCGAATGCGTGACGAGAGCGTTACGAAAAATGTGATCGGGCGAGGCGAACGGTCGTGCCTTTACGCACGCTTGACTTGGGGAGTAAGCTGGTAAATGCGTGGCAAGAGCGTTATGAAAAGCTTGATCGGGCGAGGCGAACGGAAGTTGAGAGTGAGATATAAGTTAGTGAAGTTTTACTTCAGTCGTGTGGTCTAAAGCACACTAGTTTTTTTATTATAAATAATCATGTAATTTCATTTTGAAAACAATCTTTAAAAAATTAAAAAATGGCTCACCTTACGTTTTTTAACTAACTAACATTACTGATAATGAAAAAAATAAAAACTCACTAATATTTTATGAGAAAAATGAATTACAAACGTTATAGTCACCTCACTTTTTGTCGTTTCACGTAAAAAAAAAAAAAAAAAATTATTCCCAAAGTTTCATTTTTTTTTTCAAATTGCGGTCGGAAACTTTGGTTTCACAGAGGTGTACATTTTATTTATTTTGTGGTTAACTTTTACATTTGAATATAAAGCGTGCTGCTTTCTCTTTCCAATGCCATTAGATCATATTTCTCACTATGATAGTAAGGGAGACACAACGATTTCATTGAGAACTATATAAGCTCCTGTGATTAAACATAATACTTAATTAATATATTTCTACTAATTTATATCGTACTGAAATTCTCGATTCAGTGAATCTCCTGGAAATTGAAAGTCAAGCGGGAATATCTTGATGCACTGATATTATTTTTTCTAAGTCCGAGGGGTTTTTATTCATAAACCCCTCAGGTTATTTATAGAAAACTTAACAAATTAACAACTTATGTAGGTCTCATAGATTTCGTTGTATCTCCCTTACTTTCATGGCTAGAAAAATTGTCTAAACGGTGTTAGAAAGAGAAAACACAACGCTTTATATTGAAATCTAGTAGTTGACCGCAAAATAATTCAAAAGTACTCCTTTACGAATCCAAAGTTTCCGACCGTAATTTGAAAAAAAAATTATGAAACTTTTGGATTTTTTTATTAATTACTAGCTGACCCGTAAAACGTTGTTCTGCCATGTAAATTATTTCTAGTTAATATTTTGGTTGTTAAATAAAAAATAACGAATGTTTCACACACTTGGAAATGGTATCTATGATAAATAGAGGAATGAAGCGCTGTAGACGATGACCGCCGATAAAAACAAAAACACCAACCATTCATTTTCTTAATTTAATGTATTTCATTAAAGTAAGTCTTCGTCCTCATGTGATTCTTCTTCTTCCGTATCTTCATCTTCATCTAAACGTATTATCACTTCATCGATATCATCATATATAGTACTGCCTCGTGCATAATATTCTGCCTCAATTTTCATTTCGTGTTTGCAACAATTTTTCCAATCATCAGCACTTATGCTGTTACATATTATTATTATTATACCCATTTTCCGTTTTCCCGGTGTTTCAAATTTTCCATCTTCCTTTTCCCCTTCCTTGACGATTCGTCTTACCGTTGATTCAGATTTACCTGTGTGTGAAAAACATCATTAAAATTATTATTAGAGAAGGTTGTTTAAAAAACGCACTAGATAATATTCACTTAGAAATAAAGTGAGAGAAAATTAAGAAAAAGGTTGTTTTTCTACGAGTTTAAAGAAATTGCATATTTTTATTTTTTTAAATTGAGTTTTTCCCTTTTTCCCGTGACCGCATATGAACTGTCAAATGGAAGAATCAAATTCGGATTTTTAAGCATAACCTCAAATCAGATTGTAATGGTTATAATCGCTCGAAAATTGGCATAAATCTTGTTATACTAGTCAAATTCAATAAAAAACTATACCACGTACCAGCTTTTCTATAGTTCGTTTGTAAACATCTTCCAAATTACATACGAGCTTCTGTTAAATGTTAAGTGAATAAAAGTAACATATTTTTTATCCTAAATTAGGAAAATGAAATAAAGAAAATTAATATTAATTTCGAAGTGTAAAATATTTTTTGTCAGTCCGTCTTTAGCCAACACAAATAAACTCAATGGTTTGCTCACGTGAGAACATGCCACGTATAATTGTCCGTGTGAAAAAAACGGTGTGCCCAAATCTAAGCTGCAAACAGACATAATTTGGCCTTCAAGAAAATAAATGATTTCGTTCTGAGTGAAAACAAAAAATGGGAGTGTGGGGGTAGGAGGGTGAAAAATTGAGGTTATAGGTAAATTAAATATATTTAAAAAAAAAAATTGTCAAAAAAATACAAAAAAAAAATCAGGATTGGGACACCCTAATCACCTGGCGGTATGAATATACTTAAACGACCTATTCTCGTACCTACCAAATATACATTAAAAAATCACAAAAATCGTTCAAGCCATTTCAGAGGATTCAAGACAGAAAAAAAGCTTTGGAAAATACTATAAAGTCACATAATTACAACAAGATAATTTACGATAAAACCAGGAGACATATTAACTTCAAAGTTGGTGACACTGTTTTTGTGGAGAACGGAAACAAACTTAACAGGAAAAAAGCTCGACGAATTGAGAATCGGACCCTACAAAATCATAGAAAAATTATCAAACTCAATTTACAAGATAAATACTGGTCGAAAAAAATTAGAATCAAATTTTTTCCACATCTCGAAATTAATTCCAGCAAATGCATTGATGAACCATGAAGAGGATATCGAAGATGAATGAAAATTTTGCAATAATTTTCTTTCTCGGGGGGGGGGGGGGGGGGGGAGATGTAAAGGAAATATATTCCCTTTAAATTTGAATCCTATAATGTCAATTAGAATGCAATCATCGATTGTCATTTGTTTTGTTATTCTATTATTTGATTGTTAGAAAAAAACATTCAAAGTGATATAAATAAACATAAATGTCATTTCTTAGTTAAAAAAAACTTTGCAACACAAGTGTTTTATTTAGAAATTAATAAAAAGGAATTAAACCTATCAACTTATTATATATACATATAAAATAAAATGAAAGTTCACCCATGTTTTTAAAAATGAAATTTTTTCTTTGAAGTTATGCATTCTCTCTAATTCAGCTCTCACTCAGGAGGTTGTTTCAATATCCTCATTTGATCTTCCGTCTATACATTTTTTTCTCTTAGAGTCATCTTACTCTTAATGTCGCCCTGTTATTGCTTAAAGTGCACTCATTTCAATTGCACTTTCTTCGAAATAATCATAGTTTTCTTGCTCTGGTATAATAAACTCGAGAAGAGATCCATAAAAATCAGATACCGTCAGTACATCAACAGATGAGCTCTGAATCTGAGCACTTTCTTTATTTAGTCTTTCCAAAATAGCATTCCAAAATACAATTAGTAACCAAATAAAGGTAGCCCACTGTCCAAGCATTTTTTTTGTGGAATATTCGCACCGTAATCGCACGACCAATCCGCGGTCCCGTACGGCATCACAGGGCGTCTGAAGGTTCCTTTGGGGGGAAATAGGTGTAGAGGCATTTTTTTTTATAAATCGGTAGAACTATTCAAAAATATATTCTGAAAATTTCAAACCAATATACCACGTCATTTAAAAGTTATATGCGTTTGAGTGAGTGTCCCTCGTTCGAACTACCACTATTTTCAAACGCATTTTTCTCGAAATGACTTTTTTAGAATTTGTGTAATCTCTAGCTCACAAGCGATGTCACTTTTTAAGGCTCCTATTGGTTAAGATATGAATCGGAAACTACGATAGGTCTACGCTCATTGGTCGCTTTGATTATGACCTCACTTTTCAAGTATTGGTTGAGATTTTTTTGGTAAAGTTTCGCTTCTACCGCTTGCACTCGAATTTTTTTTTAAATATGGATTAACATCCCCGAGTTACGAATAACTCGACAATTTTTGAAAATCTCCTACTACCACCACAGTAAGCCGAAAATGTTGCTTGAGTCGTGATGGAGGACTTAGCCAGCCGAGGAATCGAACACGGAACGCCTGGGTGGGACCCAAACGCGATGTCCACTCAACTACTGACCGGTCGGTTGATTTGTTGATTTGTCTGTATAAGTCTAGCGTAAAAATTTTGAATACACGTGCTGAAACTTGTAAAAGTTATAATGGGAAGTAGAAAATAAAAAATAACTTGCATAAGTTACGACTACCACAATACGGGCATGTGCCTAGCGTGGTATAAAAATTTGTAAAATTTATATGATGAATGAGGAAAAGGTGATACAGTTAAATGGTTGCAATGTCGAAAAGGTGGAAAGATTTAGATACCTCGGCAGTATTCTCACGGAGACTCTTGACCCAGATGTGGAGGTTAGATGCAGAATTGAATCAGCAAGAACAGCGTTCATTAAAATGAAATCCCTCTTCTGCAATGACAATATCAGCTTAAAACTAAGGCAGAGAATGCTAAAATGTCATGTGTGGTCGGTCTTGCTCTATGGATGTGAAACATGGACCTTGAAAGTAAATACCATGAACAGGTTAGATGCTTTTGAAATGTGGCTTCACCGGAGAATGCTCAAGGTCCCATGGACCGACATGATCACCAACACAGAAATTCTCAGGCGGGCTAGAGCAGATAGAGAACTGCTTACATTAATAAAAATCAGGAAAATTTCATATCTGGGTCATATACTTCGAGGGGAGAAGTATCGCCATACGTCACCCCAAGTGGTTCGCTATGTTTGATGACTTAGCAGGGATGCCCGGGTTATATAATATATAAATATAAAAGATAGAATAATCGGTCTCTTCTTTGTGCGGTAATTCGTAGCCTCCCCACCCTTGTATACTTAAGTTTTCTGAAGGTTTCGGAAACGAACGACACTAAAAAGAGACAAACACAAGCTTCTATAATCTATAGGATATAGCCTACGAGAGAATGAGGTAGACTAATCGGTGCGGTGTGCGGTCTCTTTGTGCGGTGTTTCGTAGAATAAAATGTAAAATCGGTAACAGTATTATTATAATAAATAAACTCTACGAATATCCTAATCCTGATACTCTGCATTCGTCTCATTCTCTCGAAATTTAGTTTTCTGAAGGTTCTGAAGGAATTCCACACACGCTTATATATGCTGGAAGTTTTATAGTTCAGAGATTTTATCGCAAATTTATTAGTGTATGTTTAAGGAACGCGGATTTTATTTATTTATTTGCAAATACCGTATAAAAACCAATGCATTGCAAAAGCGGTAAAGAAAATTGCATAATACATTTACATCAAGTAAAGGTTTAAGGGGTGTTCATATAACCGCTAGCAGGTATCTGTTGAACCGCGAGCGCTTATGTTTCGTGCCATTCACACGGCGCAGATAAAATATTTCTTCCTTTGGTAGGAGAGGGGGTCAGTTGAATTAGCCAGCGGCCACGGAGTGCGCAGCTCCGTAATTAAAATGACCCCGTCTCCTGTTTTCGTCGGAGTGGGGGCGCTTAACTGTTGGCATATCACCTCAGGAGCGGTTACGGCGTAAGATGTGCATTGTCTATGGTTGATGCGCGCATAAAGCGCTCAGGTGTGAACGGTCTGAAGGGATTATATGGTGAGCGATATGTGGCGTGCTATGATCTTTTATATTTATATGCTCAATGTGAACGAGCTCTTATTGTTATTTCGAGTAGGTATTGTGATTGTGGATGTCGTGATTGTAAAGTGGCTTGTTTTTATTTTTATATTAACTCCAGACAATGTCATCTGAGTCTTTTTGAGTAGAGGAAGAAATGAATATTGGTCTTGAAGAGATCCGTTTTGTAGAAAGGAGGAAACAGAGAGGCCGATGTTGATTGTTGAGTAAATTGTAGGATGGTGCTTGTGATTTCATGTTTTTTTTTTTTTTGTTGTATCTAAATTGCATACAATCGGGATTAATTACCCGCTAAGCTACTGCAAGTAGCTTGTCAGCAGGAGATTAGTTACAACCACAAATTAAATAATCATAAACGTATTAGCGTATCAATAACGTACACACATACACACACACGTATAACATACCTACCACCATTGTGATGTGGAATAGGAAAATGTATATATATATTTTTTAAATATCATGAAAAAGTTGAGCAACATAAAAACAACAATAAAGTAGTTAATCACATATTTGCAATTTAATGCATGGAAGAGCAAAATATAATCTTAATACATAAGGTTAGGTACTCCCTAAGAGCCATGAAAGTTAATAATGAGTTTATGAAAGATTGTATTTGGAAGGATTGGTTTGATAACATTAATTGTCTTATTTTTGTAATGCTTAAAACAAAGACTTAAAAAAAATTACAATGACCATCAGATGCTCGCTTTCAGTATTTTCAATGTCAAACTCTTTCTAGTTCATCCGACGGAAGTCGCGCAGTTACGCAATGTCAGTAAGCATGCGTAAAAAGTGTGTTAATTATTAAATTAACTACGCAAATATTGTAATAATTAATTGACGTGTGTTAAAAATGTTAAAACACTCATTACAAAGGTATAAAACGGACAACGTACTAACAAAAGGTATCAGTTGCATTCATTGTAAGGTACAAGAAACAAACACCGCTTTTGTGGATCAGTGAATTTGTTTTGGATTTTGAAAATGAAGTCTATGGTAAGTTTAAAAAATATACATATTAAATTTTTGTGTTATTTTTTTTTTATTATTTGTACAAAAGTACATATCATTTAGTGATTACAATAATATCTAGTCGTACAAAGCCAGCCGGTCACACGATGGCTTTTCTCTAGGTTCTACGATCATCTATCATTTTTTCTTAGGACCCTATTTATTTATTATGAATTAACGCCGATTAACGGCTTTTATATGGGAATTACAATAATTTGAAATGGATATACATAGTCAAGAAAAAAAACTATTCATGTGACAAAAAATTACAAAGTATCTACATATTGAAGTGACAGCAGGACAAATAGTAAGCTATTATAAATACAAATATGAAGAAAAAAAAACCTCATTCAACATGTATATTAGATATTTTGAACTAAAAATATATTTACGTAAAGGACGTAATAAAAATAAATTTTAATATTTCAGTAGTAAACATTGATGAAGAGTACAAACATTCAAAGTATATTTGATTATAATCCGACTGAGAAGCGCTGACAAACAGCTTTTATTAAATAATGTTTGTATGTTGATAATCTTTCAATATTTATCACATCATCAACAACATATTTATTACCAAGTATATGCAGGCGATTTATTATGGAATATAATTCTGCATTAGATCCTGTATTGTTACAATGGTAAGGTAATTTGTGACGAACTGATCTGCTCACAGATATTCAAATATAACAATGTCATCAAATGGCCATTCAGCACCATTTTGTTTTTTGACAGAATTTTTAATTTTTTTTAATGTGAATTCTTCACAAGAGTTCCAGCTGCTCCCGTCTAGAGCCAGTGAGACTATGGCATCCACAATTGGGGGATGTTGTGAGGCTGAAGGTAGTGGGGGGGAGGAGATGGGAAAGAGGAATGTGGGAAGTACCTGACTATTCAGATCTGGTCACCAGACACGGCTTAAGCCATTTCGAGCAACATTTCAATTCTGAATCGTGGTCTAACACCAGGGCGATACTGAGAGTATCTTTTACTCGTGTAATAACACAAATTAATCAAATAATATTTATTTGCGCACGCCGCGATTAGATTCCACGACCTTAGGATTGCGAGTCAAGCCTTACCCCTCGGCCATGGAGTTAAAGTTAATTTTCATGTTCCGTAAATGTTTTATTCATGTTCTGTTAATATATTAAGGACATTAAATGTTGGCCGACGGAACTATCGGAAAATGAACTTACTAGTATACTTAAAACATCGGCGTAGAAGTTTCTGGAAAACCTTATCCAAACCTTGAAGTTAAACCATAGAAGTAGCTGATAACTTATCCAAAGCAAAGTCCCCCTCAGCACAGGATCTCCTAGTGAGGAGGACTACGAATATAATTTCTATTATATATTTATATACCTAACATGTTTCACATAAAAATGTAAAAAAATAATAAATATGTAGTTACTAAATAAAAAATATAACAAAAAATATATCGTTATTGGTAAGTTGCTATACATAACCGAAATGCTAAAAGGAATTTAATAGAACTTTCACAGAACTGGAAAATTAACCTTTAAATTTGATGTATTGTAAAACTACTGGGTTTAGTCCGTTTCAGCTTTTAAACAAATTATGATCAGCAGAAGAGAACAACTATCGTACTGTTAAGCTTGCCAGCTTCGACGACCTCCGTAGTCCAGTGGGTAAGACTCTTGACTCACAATCCGGAGGTCGCGGCATGCGCAAATAAATTTTATTTGATTAATTTGTGTTATTTCACAATTAATTCATTTAAAATAATATATAGTATATTTGCGGCATGTTCCAGAGTGGAAGATACTATCAGTATCGCCCTGGTGTAAGACCACCATTCAGAATTGAAACGTTGCTTGAAAATGGCTTTAGCCGTGTTTAGTGACCAGATCTGAATAGCCAGGTACTTCCCACATTCCTCTTTCCCATCTCCTCCCCCCCACTACCTTCAGCCTGACAACATCCCCCAATTGTGGATGCCATAGTCTCACTGGCTCCAGACGGGAGCAGCTGGAACTCTTGTGAAGAATTCACATTAAAAAAAAAATAAAAATTCTGTCAAAAAACAAAATGGTGCTGAATGGCCATTAGATTTGTTTTTGTAACTTTATTTAGATGTAAGCAAATTTTTTCATACATCTAGTATTAAAAAAAAACATATAATATAAATATAGTCATAAAATTATAACGGAAAGAATACAGTTTTAAAAAGAAATACAGTTACTCCAGTTAGAAATACAAACAATAGGGTTTAAGACATACAGTTAATACAAATAAATACAATTCATAAATTTTTCTTAATGTATGTAGCACATGTTTTACGAAAAGTGCTAAGACTTGAGGCTTCCTTTATGGAATTTGGTAGGTTATTATAAAGTTTTTGACCTTTATAAAACACGCTGTTTTGTGTACACGTCAGTTTAGTTTTGGGAAGCCTGAAGTCTCGGCAACTCCTCGTAGGATAATTGTGAATATTTTCATGGTATATAATATTAGTTTGCAGATATTTAGGGAGCATGTTATTTTTAAGCTTGTACATCATTGTTAACGTATTATATATTATATGTTGTTTAGTTGTCATCATATTTAAGTTTTGTAACATAGTTTTAACTCTAGTAAAGATATTACATTTCAGAATCATCCTCATTCCCCTATTTTGTATAACCTGTAGTTTATTATTTTGGGTCTCGTTACATAAGAATAGAACACTAGAACAATAATTTAAATGAGGAGTTACAATAGAATTATATACAAGGTGCGTTGTCTTGAGATCCAAGTTATTCCTAATCCTTTTTAAGAAGCCAACTTTTTTAGCAATTTTCTTAGATATGTAATCGAAGTGTTTGTCGAATTTTAATTTATCGTCTAATATTACACCCAGATATTTAATATTGTTAACCCTTTCTATATTTATGTTATCAATGGTTAGTATTGCATGTTCAGTTCCACCTTGACTATCAATAATCAAAAATTTAGTTTTCATAACATTCAGTTTTAGTTTGTTTATGTTTAACCAAAGCGTTACATTATTTAAGTCATTTTGTATCTCTTCAATGGCATCCTGTAAATTTTTTCTAGCTATATATAACAATGTATCATCAGCAAATAATTTAATGGCACAATGCTTTAAAACTTTAACAATATCATTTATATATGACATTGTTATATTTGAATATCTGTGAGCAGATCAGTTCGTCATAAATTACCTTACCATTGTAACAATACAGGATCTAATGCAGAATTATATTCCATAATAAATCGCCTGCATATAAAAATCCCTTGGTAATAAATATGTTGTTGATATTGGTAATAATGATGTTATTGATCTTCCTCTTCCCCACCTCCTTCCCCTCCCCACTACCTTCAGCCTCACAACATACCCCAATTGGGGATGTCATAGTCTCACTGGCTCCAGACGGGAGCAGTTGAGATTCTTGTGCGGTATTCACTGTAAAAAATAAAAAAATAAAAAAAAGCTTAAACAATTTGATGGAAAGCTGAAAAGCACCTGGAATCGGCGATTAATGAGGACCTTTCAAATGTATAAAAAATCAAAACTGGGCTGAATGGCAATTTGATGACAATGTTATATTTTGATTTTCTGCGAAACAACAAGGTTTCCGGAAAATCTTTGGCTAAAAATATAAAGTTGAATGAAAATAAATAGCTTTGTATAAGCCATTATTTTATCAAAATATTCGACATGTTTCAGAACCAATGGTTTCTTCGTCAACTTCGTCTTCGTCTCTTACTAAAAATGTTTGAGGCAAAAGTTTTGAATTGATTTAATAAAATATATATTTTCATTGAATTAAAACGACGCGACGCGACGCCACAAAGTAAATTTGCGATTATTGAAGAAAATATATAAAAAATTCTAGAAACCTGTCGTTATACCACGTAATTTTGAATTTTTTATTTTTTTTTATTTATATATATATTTTTTTATAGTTTTTTTACAGAAAATGTGTCCTAACTGGGGTACCCCGTTCTAAGGACACATTGTACAAGTTTTATTATTTGAATTATAAGTAAATACCTAATCTATGTTAGAATATTGCCAAGGAAAATTATTAAGTTAGATCTAAAAGAAAGTACAAAACAAAGCATTATTCTTTGTTGGGTTGCAAAATTGAATCTATTTTCTTCCTTCCCATGTCCATAATCCATATTTTTATGCTTCTTTTGAAGGCGGTTATTTTTTTTGTGGTTTTCATTGCAAGAGGGAGTAAATTAAATAATTTTACAGAGAAGTATTCCATATTTCTTTGTCCAAAAGTCGTTTTAGTTGTAGGTTGGTAGAATGTATGTTGTAATGTAGATTATGTGAATCGGCCTGAGTTTGTCTGTGTAAAGTTATCCTGATTAATTATTCAGCAAACTTTTTTAAATCGATTATTTTAATAATGTCAATAAATGTAGCGTATTGCAGGGTCCTAATAGGAAATCTGAATCATGATAATTCTACTTCTTTTGTTTATTTATTACCCCCGAAACTTGTGTTTCCATCTTTTGTTTTAATCACAGTTTTAATTTTTTTTGTGTAAATAGTTAATATTATGCTCCCGATGAGAACACTTAAAGCGTATGTGAATGTGTACGTAGTTTCAATTTCTCTCAACAGATATCGTTAGTATAGATAGTTATATGCAATTTTAAGGAGTACCCGAAACATTACGGAGACAGCCGATTATATCCGATCTACAGGTAGGCACCTTCAGTGAACATTTCCCTGCTCCATATTAACAAAGAGCGTCGTTTAGATCGAACACAACTCGTAATCCAGACGAACCAAAATATTATTGAAACTTCCAATCATCAGAGTTGGATTATTCATAATAGAAAATAACAGTACAAAGCATTTGGCAGTAGATATTTAAATTTGTTGGATTGATACTGACTTCTCAATTTTGGTAGAACAGACCAATAATAACTACGCGCATAGTTTGGTAGTTGCTTCAGCTCGGTAAAACTTACTTGGCATCTAAAAATGACAGGGACTTCTGTGATAAATTTTTTTTGATTCCATGAACTTGCTTTAAAAATATTTCTTGTTTTTTCAGAGCATATTCGCAGTGTTTGCCTGCCTGGCAATGGCCTCCGCGGCGGAGAAAAAACAAGAAAAGCGAGGCCTCCTGGATCTCGGATATGGAAGCTACAACGGTCACGGCAGCTATGGACAGCTCAGCTCAGACTACGGCCACTCCTTCCACTCCCAAGAGCCCCACATCATCACCAAGACCGTCGAGGTCCCGATCCCCCAACCCTACCCAGTCACAGTAGACAGGCACGTCCCGATCCACGTCAAAGTCCCAGTAGACAGACCCTACAAGGTCGAAGTCCCGAAACCTTACACTGTCGTAGTCGAGAGACCTGTGCCTGTTCACGTTGATAGACCAGTACCCTACGAGGTCAGAGTACCTATTAAGGTCCCAGTCATCCAACGCGTTGAGATCCCAGTGCCCAGACCTTACCCAGTTCACGTGGACAAACCGTACACAGTACACGTGCCAAAACCCATCTACGTGGAGAAGCAGGTTCCTGTTTACATCAACAACCATGCGGCTCCAGCTCATGGACTTTCTTACTCCCAATACCACAAGTCTGGAGGTCTGACTTCCTCAGTCACTTACCATGGAAACAACCATCATGGTCACTATTGATTCAATCCGTTTGAAAAATCACGCGTTTAAAATTATTTATTGCTTTGGACCAATTTAAATGAAATACCAAATAAAATAATTTGCATTATATTGAATCTCATAATTATTAATGTACGTTGTTATCTAAATATTTTTTGATTTTTTTCCATTTTTTTTTTCATTTTCTTATCATTAAAAAACTCTTTTCATTGATCCTCGTCGTTTTTTTTTTGTTTTATACATGACATTTTCATATCTTACTACATTCTTAATTTTATTCATCAATCTGTAGTGTGTTATCACATTTTATGTTATTTTTTTTTTATTATGTGTACATTTTTTGTTATATCATATTTTAACACATTAATAAAACGTTTCATTAAAATCGTTTTTCATTTTTTACGACATCCGTTACAAAGATTTTGCCAACAAAATTTTAAAATTGTTTATTAATATATGAGCTTTCATCGTAAAATTAATAAATGGAAAAAAAATCTAATCGTAATAAAATAATCTAACTCGACTCCAACCAGCAATAATCACATTTTGATGCAACAAACAAAGCTAGAAGTTCCAATTTAAATATACCTGCTAGTTGATATCCTGATAAACGCCCAAAACTAAAAGAAATCGGTCCAATAGTCATGAAACAAAATAGAACACTTTTTTAAAGTGATAATATATATAGTCAGCGTCAAAAAAGGCCTTAAAACCTAACCTAGTTTTCGTAGTGTTTTTTATGACTTCGTAACTTTTCAAAAGTGTTTTTTTTTTGTTAAAAATGTTTTGACTTATTTGGTCTTTTATGTTTTGTCTGGTTACCAAAAAATCGAGAGCCCCTTTACTAACATTATTGTTTAAACATGGTTTCAGATTTTACACCAAAAATCTTGATATTGTTTTCAACCTAAAACTGTGTTGCAAATTTAGTACGTTTACTCGTGTGTACCTATTTTAGATTTCTTAAAAATTATGTTACGTAGGATATCTTAGGGCAGGTCGAAATAAATTAACATAAAATATTCCAAGTTATAAAACCACATTTGGACAAAGAAACTATACATACTTTGCAACAAAACTCCATAACATCCTTCCCCAAGACATAAAACTAATAAAAAATTCAATTGAATACAAATCAAGAATAAAAATATGGCTTAAAGAGGTCAATGAGAAAACCCTAGCGAAGACGCTAAAAACGACATAGAAGACAAATGAACTATATTTAAATAACTTTAGTCCGCCTCGGCACAGGACTAAAAAATACAATATTTTATACTTAATTTCACATTACATTTTGTATGTAAAAAAAATTTATGTAGTCAAAAAAAACATGAAATCGCTTGTAGTTTTGCTGAATCGTTCTGGTCGGTAAATATTTGTATACTTGAATACCTGTCTAGCCAAATATTTATAATATTGAAATCTCTAAATTATGGTGGAATTCCATAGATATGAGACGGCAAAACAAGAAGAAGAAGTCCGAAACGTTGGCTAAAGAAGGAGGCAGCGCAACACGGCATAACACCCCAAAAACATATAACGAAAAAAGGGTTGGATTTATTTATTTACACTGTGTTTACAGATGTTCTCACTTACGTGAGAACATATCTGCGATAAAAAAAACTTAATTAATATGCACATATGTGCATGAAATTATAAAAATCAAAGGAGAAATAATATCTACATAAAAATACATAATTATGAATTATGTAAACGGTCACTCAAATGAAAAAGAAAACAAAGAGAATAAAAGATGCTTAAGATACAAGAGGAACACAAGAGATACAATAGACATAAGAGACACAAGAGATAGAAGAAACACAGGAGACACAAGAGACACTAGAGACATAAGAGGCACTAGGGATACGAGATACACAAGAGACACAAGAGACACAAGAGACACAAGAGACACAAGAGACACAAGAGAAACAAGAGACACAAGAGACACAAGAGACACAAGAGAAACAAGAGACACAAGAGACACAAGAGCGCAAGAGATACTAGACACACAAGAGACTCTAGAGACGTAAGAGATACAAGAGACACAAGAGGTGCAAGAGACACAAAGAGAGACAAAAGTGATACATAATTTAAGTATCTCAACATATTTTTCAGCAACAGCAGAATATTTTTTTCTGAATCCATATAAATTATCGGTGAAAATGTCTACTTCGGCACACTCTTATTATATAGTCGATGCAGAGGGCTAAAATAGGCGATATTATTTTTAAATTTATTCTGGGTTAATCAATTGATTATGCCATGTTTGCCAAAATGCAAAAGTTTACGACGTGATTGGCTCAGAGTAAAATGTAAAGGGGTTGTAAACATTTTTTACCAATAACTGTGACGATCTGGGATAATATTTAGGTCTACATTTTATTGAAAATAATTCTATCATTCCACGTAAAATTGAAGTAAAGGCGGAAGACGTAATTTATTTAAGTTTTTAATCCAGCAGGTCTAGGAGAATAGTGCAACCCTTGTCTGCCATATTAAATGGGATATATTCAACTTTACATTTAAAGACAAAACTAAAATGTATAAATTTATGCAGCCACTACATTGACGTTGGTTGACTTCTGTATCCTGGACCATAAGCTGTTTAGTCGGTGCCGATGTAAAGCGAGGAATTATTGCACCCTCCCTTCTGTGGAGCATGGCGGAGGCGCTGCAGAACCTTCGTAGGTAGTTGCATAGTTTGCCTGAACGCATTGTTGTAGCACACTCTTAGCTTGTCCCACTGCGCTGCTGGGTATTGTGTCCACAGTTCAGACGTGTAAGGACAGTGCAGTATTTCTGACATCGTTGCTACAGTGGTAGAACCGCCTTGGAAGCATTCCGGCCCGTATTTAATTGATCTTCTTTGTCGTTCTACATCTTCTATACCCTTCATATTACCTTTTGTAAAAATATGTTCCAGGTATTCAGCCCGTAAGTCCACAAGCAGTTCCTTTTCTTCTGGACAGATTTGTAGAATATTTAGTTTTTACTGGTGTCCGACCAAAACAAGGCTTTCCACCGAAACCGAATCTTCGGTGTCTGTCTCAGTTTCTTGTCGGAAACCGAAACCGAAACCTTTTTAGACATGTTAAAAATCGATTGTTTACTGTTATTTGGCTTATTTTTTACACTTATTCAGACAGTTAACACGTGTTAAATTAAATAAATAAAATGAAAACAATAATTGAAGTACGTGAATAAATAATATATTTTTTAGTATTTTACTTCTATAAAACAAACTAAATTTAATTTTTCGAAGAAAACTTCTTCGGTTTTCACTTTGTGATGGCATTATTTATTTTAATGAAAAGACAAATAACTTTGTTCACATCACTTTTATTTATATACAATCAACATGTTTCATGAGCGATGTTCACATCATCAGGATCAAATCAAATGTATAAATTTGATCCTGATGATGTGAACATCGTTCATGAAACATGTTGTTTGTATATAAATAAAAGTGATGTAAACAAAGTTATTTGTCTTTTCATCGAAATAAACAAAATTGACAAACAAATAATAAAACACGTAATTAATTTTTTATAATTTTTAACATGTCTAAAAAAGTTTCGGTTTCGGTTTCGGCAGATTTTCTTGCCGAAACTTGTCGAAACCGAAACCGAACCTTCGGTCGGTCACTAGTTTTTACTCCTTGTTGTGTTTGAAAACGACGATAACTGACTGTTTAGAACTGCACAAGATATGTGAGTTTGCGAACTCTTTGCACATAAGTCGTCTCATCTCATAAAAAAACTGTCCTAAATGCAATGGACAGAATCGCAATTGCAATTGGCAGAAAACCCGACTTTAATAAAAATAATAATTTGTTTTTTTTCCGAATTTGAAGAGGTTAGTGCAATCCCATACATCAATGTTGTGTACACAGATCAACAAATCGATCACAAATAATATGTCGAATATACAATAGCGAAACACGTGTTTCGGTTAGTTTATAACATTTTATTGATATTTTGATGTTGTTAAAAACAGGTACATTATAATTTCTGGACAGATACCGATCGGTTTAATTGTCACCTAACAAATATAGAATTGGACTATTAAAGTAGAAAAAAGAAAACAGGATTTCAATGGGCAGTTCATAAACAAATCACAAATCTTAGAAATAAAAATGGGTTTTATGAATAAGATTTTATGGAGTTTAATGAAATACAGAAATAGCGTAAGCAAATTTCCAGTTTGGTCTATTTTTTAGATGATCCAAGTTTCTTTAGTAGTAGCCGTGATGTTTCCCATGGTAAGTGACTGAAGAAGTAATTCCTTTGGACGAAAGATAATGGGAGTAAGACAGTCCATGTGCCGGAACCTCGTGACCATTGGTGTAAATAGGATTCTGCTCCTCGTCGTAAATTGGTCTGGGTGGATTGGGCACCGGATAAGGTATATCCACGTGAATTGGGTAAGGCCTGGGTACTGGGATCTTCAACTTGACGATGGGGACCTCTACAGGCTTTTTAACGTAGGTAATCGGAATTTCTGTCAGTTTTTCGACAGGAATATCACTGGGCATATCAACAGGAATTGAAACATGGTGAATAGTCGCTTGTTTTTCTATCTTAACAGTGTACGGTTTTAGTGCCTTAATTTTTTTGCGTTTTTGCACAGGTCCAATAGTGTGACGAATCGGGATGTATTTGGCTATTTTTACATCGTAGGTTTCTGGAACTTGTAATTTATACGCTTTCTTCACAGGTGCTTCAGATGTAAGGACGCGGTTTCCAAAAGTGACTGGGTAGGCTTGTGGTACAAGTGGGATTCCAACAGTTTTGCTGATGACGTGGCCTGGAGAGTTTGGCAGGAATCCGGAATGGCCCTGCCCATAGGCAATTAGACCATAGTTGACGTCGAATAGTCCACGCTTCTCTTTAACTGGAGAAATTGCCGCTACTGCAAGACAAGCCAGCGTAGCGACAATGCCCTGAAATAGATTGGAGTATTATTATTATTGTGTTTCGTCAGGTTAATCACATGGTAAAGTTCGTTTGTTTTATAGATTCATCAAGTTCAGGTTCTATTGAAGTTTTGTTATGAAATAAAGCTAGTATTTAGTTGGGTAAGGGGTGAAATGTTTCTCCGCTCCCGACAGAGATGTCAGGCATAATTGTAGTTCGGGGTTTTTCACATAGATGTCAGGAGTGGCTATAGTCTTCCCTCTCCAATGATGGACCTTGTAGTACCTAAGTTAATAAATAGTATGAATTAATTATTTTCTATCTCTTCTGCATTAGTTTGCCTTTAAAAGGAAACGTTATATTATCGGTCAGTTGGGGGGATTTCAGGATTATTTATATTGGATTGTTGTATATTTTTTGCCAATAAAATTATCTTTGATCTACATTGGATTTCTTGTTGGAGTTAAAAGACCTAAAAATTACATTTGATTTACTCGAAGCTAACTTAAACAATATTTTTATTAGTGTGTAGGTAGATAAAACTTTGGAATTTCGGTTATACAAACTTAATAACCGTATTTTGGATTTCAATCTTGCAGTACCTATCTCAAAAATATGTATTGTGGTTTGGTGACTTTTGCCTGAACAGCAACGAAATTACGAACATAAAATAAATTGGTACGTAACCAACATAATTTATGTAGAAGACAAAGTAAAAACAGAAATAATAAAGTGAAAACAGAATAAAAATTAAAAGTAGGTAGTCTAGATAATTATACACTGGTAACAATGCCAAAAAAAATAACTAGCAAGAAGCAACACAGATCGAAAGTAGAACAACCGATGAACCAAAATTAGACACATGGAGAAACAAAGGAGGCTGAGCAGTTGATGACCATTGAAAGTTTGCCAAAATACGCCTATAATCTCTCTCTCTGGTTTCAATCCTGGGATTGGTTTGCAGCAATTTCATCTATTCGTTTCTTCCACTCTTCCCTGTCTTGTGCGGCTCTTTTGAATTCTGCATATGATAAGCAGCGCACGTCCACCAGCAGGTCCTCCAGGTACTCTCGGCGTGGGCGTCCCCTAGCGTTTGTCCCCTCGGTCATACCCTCCATTATGGCATGCAAGAGGCCTTCTTGTCTTATTGCATGGCCGATCCATCTTGCGCGCCTTTCGGACAAGGTCCTGAGCAGGTGCCTTCCTCCTTCGATTCTTTGGAGAACCTCCTCATTTGTGATGTGGTCTCTCCAGGAAATGCCTATAATAAACGGTGGCAAATACATGTACTTACCTACTGGTACATATTTCATGAATGAGCATGCTATTTAAAACAATTTTGCAGATGTTTTTTGTGGTCTCAAGGTCTTTTAGTAATTAACATAAAACAGATTAATTTAACAGTTAATTTAGCGCTTTCAAAAACAACATACCGCAATATTTACTTACGAAATTGCGGATTATATGTGCACCAATGCAACGCATGCTTGCACTGCGAATGGGGCATTGCAGTAGGTACACCACCTTTATAGTCCGAAATGATTATTTGTAATAGGTGTGGGTAATTAATATAATGACACGATTATATCGTTAGTATTGAACGGATTTAAACTTCAATTAATATTTGTGTCATAGTGGTTTTTAATTAAGTTGGAAGGATGCACTCGAAAGTCTTTGAAGATGACATTGGGTTGTGAAAACTAGGTTAAAAGAATTTGTTTTGGTAATTTGTTATTGTAATGTTTATATTATATTGTGTTCTATGTTATTGTTAAATATTACATTGTTTAAAGTATTTCACGGTTTTCCACAAGATTATACAAGTGGTTTTTTTTTCTTTAAAAACTACTTGTATATTCTTAAAAGTTTTATCACTTTTATAACTTTTGGTATAAATTCTATGTATGTGTAATCCTCGATATCTTAAATATTATTTTCTAATCTATGAAAAAGCCCCTACGGGCGTATAACAACAATAAATAAATTTATAATTAAATTAGAAATGGGTGACCTCCGAGAATTTTATTTTTTTAAATATTTATTGATTCACATTTAAACCTGCTAAGATCCTATGTAGTAGTTTGTCAGCAGGTACATAATGACAACATTTTATGTAATAACATGGTACAATGGTAAACAGTATATATGTTACAGCCAAAGTAATAAATCCGGATATTATATATACTATCCAGCCATTATTTATAATGTTTACCTAATTTTGACAAAGTGATAATTGACACGTAATTAATCACTTTATTCGGATATTATTCATAATATCGGGTCAAAGTTAGCCAAAGTAATAAACACGGTTCTAGTGCACCTAACCTAACAACCTAACCTAACCTAACCTAACCTAATCTAACCTAACCTAATAAATAATAATTATGACTCAGTTGTTTTTGAATATTATTATTGTAGGTAATATGGGAAAATTAATATAATCAACCAGCACTTCTATAGTTTAATAATATACATAGGGTAAAAAAAAGGTATATGATTTTCCACTTCCTTAGAATGTGAGTTCCAATTAGGGAAACGAGGGCTTCAGTAGGGCATCAATATAAGTGGGCATAATGGACATAAGCAATTTAAGGCATAGGCAGTATTCAATTAGGGTGACGGGTATGGGTACCGCCGCCCTGGAAACCATTTATTAGATAACCAACACCTCTGCCGTAGGTCACAACAAGTGGTTCGCCATGTTAGCAGAGGTGCCCGGGTTCATGAGGTAAGGATTGTCTGGGTCTTGGTTGTGGATGCGTCTGCCCACCAGCTGCATGGCAGGCCGGATCGGAAGAGAGTGGTTGTGGGGGTCCCCTTGACTTCTCCAGCCATACTCTCTCGGAACATCGCCTTGCACCGCAGTGGGAGAGATAGATTCATACGCCCGTCACTACTGGATAGACTGACCCCAGATTCCTACCCAGCCCTCATACCCTTTTCCTTCCCAGAACTTCCACACGCATCCCCAAATATAACATAGGCCCTGAGGGGAATTATTTTCCACAGGGCCAGTTGAAAGTTTATCTGAACTTTGTTAAGGTCCGGTTTAGGTATCATTTGCTTAAAGGGGGCTCATGAATCATTATTATTTAAAACTAAAATATTAAAAATACGTATTGTTAAAGCTTAAAAACCTTTGCGATGATCTATAATAAGCTATACATAAAGTAGCTCAAATGCTTTTAATTTGTACCACGAAATATTCCACATTTTGATTCACTAAATATCTCCGACGCTCTCTCGACAGGGGCCGTTGTGAGACCAACTGTCAGTTAATCATTCAAAGCAAAGGTATCATAAACCTTAGATTTACATATTAACAATACATTATCATACATAATCTGTAACAGGACCACACGATCCGGCTCCCATTTCTACTATCTTAGATCTCCCGTAGTTTTTTGTTCGTTAATTGGTAAATTTAACCGCACTTTGGTAATTCCAAAATTGTCGGAATAATGTTACAAAACGTTTTATTTTAAACTTTTTTAATTGATTGCCTGAGGATGTTTTAATAAAATTAATGGATTATCATGGGAGTAAAGTAAGCAAGATTGGCCTGCACTCTAATAAAAAGACATCTCTATTGGTATGGGTACTGCCTATTGGGTGAACCATTTATTGGATTTAGCAGGGGTATCCGGGTTCTTGGGGTGAGATTTTTCTGATACGTCTGCCCGCATGCTGCGTGGTGGCACGTTCGAGAGAGACTGGTTGAAGGAGGTACTTTATCCTCTCCAGCCAGAATCTCTCGACCCATCCCCTTGCACCGTAGTTTTAGGGATGGATCATACGTCCGTCACTCCTAGACACACTAACCCCCAGATACATATCCACCCCTCATTCCTATTTCCTTCCCAGAACTTCCTTTCCTTTCTTTCTCAAAAAAACCCTCCATAAAACATCCCCTAAGATGACACAGACCCTTAAGGAAATTATTTTGTACAGGACCTCCTGTATAGAGCTTGTAGCGAACACCCTGAAGGACGATAATATTTTTTTAATGTAATTATTAGGCTTTGTTTTGTAATGTTTTTCTTTTTTTCCTACGTAATTTTGTATTATGTTTCATGTAATGTGGCAGAGAGGGTTTACATCATCCAGTGCTGTTGTATTAAAAAAAAAAAAAGTTGATATGAAAATCAATACCCCGTTTGGTTACTTGCCTCTAACTATACAGGGTGTCCGGGGGTAAAGTGCATTAACTTCGGGAGGTGATTCTACATGATGGTACAAGTAAAAAAGGTAGTTTTGAGGGAAAAAGATAAAATTAGTCCAATGTGTGCGGCCAGATTTATTGTTTTCCGCTGTTACGGTACGGGCCAATCACAATCGAGTGGAGCGCCCGGCAGGCTCTCAGGAAGTAAGATCGTACCTCACACTAAATATTTTTAGTGGGTACGTCTTTTTGTATGGGAAAAAAATGTTTGAATATCGGAAAAGTGTTAATCTTTTTTACTCCTACCATCATGTAGAATCATCTCCCGAAGGTAATGCACTTTACCCTCGAACACCCTGTGTAAGGCGCAATAAATGGTGACCCCGGCAGTTGACCCCCTGAAATTACAAATATTATAAAATTATAATTTTTTGTACAATTTTTACCAATATCAAACCTAAAATCGAATTTAAAATACCTTCAACAATAAGTTGAATGGAATTCAAACGAATTTATTCTCGTTGTCGATGTTTTGTACTTATATGCTGGTAAATATAGTATGTAGACAAGTAGTTTTTTCTTTGATATATTTTGATGAAAATATGTTTAATAATTTTGTTAACAATTATTACAAGCAATAATTGTCAGCCTGAAACACTCATTTACATTGAAAAATCTTCCGAGAAAAGATACTTGCCGCCAACGGGACTGAATTATTTGGCGGGTATTTGATAAGCCCCCATAGCTCAGTGGTCAGAGCATTCGACCGGCAATCGGAAGGACACGGGTTCAAGTCCCGTTGGCGGCAAGTATCTTTTCTCGGAAGATTTTTTCAATGTAAATGAGTGTTTCAGGCTGACAATTATTGCTTGTAATAATTGTTACCCTTTGTGCTATGCATAAAAATCTTGTCTAAACGTTAGTTTATAAATTAAGAAAAAATAATAATTAATAATTTTGTTATTCAGCGGTACATCCTCTCTGCACACCCCTTCGGAGATACTTAGTTATATTTTGTGTGACTGTACATTGCATATAAGTATGCCGGGGGGCCAATTGTCGGGGGATCAGCTGTCAGGGAACCACAAAAAATACCTGCATTGTGTGCCATTTTCTGCAATATTTCCGATGTGCATAACACGATGTCTAGAGCCAGCATTGGCGTGCACTTCTGTATTTGAATATCTTTGGCGTGCACAGAGTTTTTGATCAGGGTAGGCAGTAGGAAAATCGCCGAATTGGTTCAAATATATAAATAAAAAAAACTTACTACAAATAACTCCTTTAAGACAACTAGTTGATAGAAATAGATAACAACATATGTCACTGTCGTCACTGATTGCCATTTGCTAATTTTGTTCCAGAAAGCACTGCCTAATACTAACAAAAAAAACCTCGTAGAAGCAAATTCAAAACGACAGTTCTACACCATGCTATGTGCATTTCGTAAACATTCATATTATGTCTTGTATGAAGTTAGCTCCAAGCAGAAATAATTCCCGCCTAGGCCGCATTTTAGTGAGGCAGTCGGAGGGCGCGCGTGTAGTTTCTAGTTACTGTTTATGCCACGTTTGTAGTATACCGTTTGATGTGGCCCTCGCGTATTTTCGGTTGCTCAGCTTTTACGCGCCTATTTTTGAAAGTGTGTATTTATTTTTAGCAATAATTTAATAAACTATAATAGTATTTACATGTTTATGTTTTACAAATACGGTAGGGTAGGCAGTGCTTAAATGCCTATATGGAGTGCACGCCCCTCTGGCTCTGAGCCAGTGAGATTATGGGACCTCCCATGTACTTAGGGATTGTTCTCACTGTTTGCAAGTTAATTAAAAAATATGTATTTGTAATTTACCAATATCCGCCATTTTACTGTGTTACTAATTGTGTTTTTTCTTTGTTCATAACCAAGAATTTAACTGCTATACCAAGGCGATCGGTATTGCATAATAAATTAAGAACACTATTTTCCCATTCTTGTGCGGACTTTCTAGCGGAGGGTACACCTAGTTCATCTTTTATCAAAGATGTGAGTAAACCTTTTGCACTTGCCCCACTATAGGCCGTAACGTCACAGTAGGATGATTTCTGGTCTACTATAAAACCAAAAGCTTCTTTATTTTTTTTATCAGTCACTTATTTGCACTAATACAAGAATGAAGTTCATTGTAAGATAAACATAATACTTAATAAAAATATATAT
Organism: Limnephilus rhombicus; assembly: GCA_929108145.2. NCBI lineage: Eukaryota > Metazoa > Arthropoda > Insecta > Trichoptera > Limnephilidae > Limnephilus > Limnephilus rhombicus. The sequence goes on from OV815287.1 coordinate 33,173,426, forward strand.
ACGTAAAAAAACAAATTTATTAAAAAAAAGAACGCAATAACCTTTTCACTTGTTTAGAGAATAGATTGTGTTGAAAACATACTAACCAATTAAAAAATTGGTTCACTTTAGCGAGGGATTTTTGGAAGTTAAATTAAATTGTGTTTCATAATACAAACTGTTAAATTAAAAACCCTTTCATCTATTTCAGATTTGTACTGCCGTTTTGGCACTCGTGGTGGTGGCAAGCGCTGAAGAGAAGAAGCAAGAAAAGCGAGGACTTCTCGACCTCGGTTATGGAGGTCACAGTAGCTACGGAGGCGGCCTAGATGACTACAGTCATGGATCCCACCAACAAGTCATCACAAACACCATTCCCGTCCCTCACCCATACCCAGTACACGTGGAGAGACAGGTGCCAGTTCCCGTCAGGATCCCAGTCGACAGGCCCTACCCTGTCCACGTGAACAAACCGTATCCTGTCCACGTGGAGAAGCCAGTCCCCTACAAGGTAGACAGGCCTGTACCATACCCAGTGAAGGTTCCCTACAAGGTGCCTGTCATCCAGAGAGTGGAAGTGCGCGTTGACAAGCCTTATCCCGTCCCCGTTGAAAGGCCAGTGCCAGTCCATGTCCCTCAGCCATACATTGTGGAGAAGAAAGTTCCAATCTACATCAATCAAGGAGGTCATTCTGGACATACAGGATACTCTTCAGATCTTTCCGGACATTCAGGACTTTCTGGATATTCTTCAGGTCTCTCCGGACATTCAGGACTTTCTGGATATTCTTCGGGACTGTCTTCCTACTCTTCTCACGGACTCTCTGGTCACTCCGGTTACTCTTCCCACGGTGGTTACTCTGGTCACTCTGGAAGTGGCGTTTCTGCTCAAGAGATCACCATCCATCATTAATTTTGATATCATTTTTCCGATGTTACTATAAATTTTGTGATCGCCTCTGTTTTACCTTTTCTGTTTTTTCTAGTAAATATAAAAAAAAATGTCAGTGTCATGAATAAATTATTTCATTGGGGTATCGTAACAATTTAACAAAAGAAAATGGAACAATAATAATTTGTATTCAATTAAGATAATAATAGATTTCATTCTATTAATTAAAAATGAGAAAGTACGTAGATTACATTTAATTTAGACTTAATGCCTTAGAAATGCGATCCATGAGGCGTACGTGTGGTAAAACGATGTGAGATATGGAGATTCGCAAAGAATGCAAAGCTGATGTAAGCGTAATGACTGTAATGAGTAATGAGCAATGAGTAAGATTAAGAAAATGACGCTTAGATGATTTGGGCATTTGGAACGAATGAACGTAGAAAGGATTGTAAGGAGATTATATGACGCGAATGTGAACGGTAGAATAAATCGTTGACACCCGGGAAGACATGACATGATCAAGAGAACAAATAGACGTTGTGTGTCAAGATCGAGGTGTTTAGCGGTCCGTCCTCTCTGCCTGCGTGAAAAAAGGTGTGATGGTTAGTTAGTTTAAATAAAAACGAAAAAAGCAATTGGGTTATAAGTCTAAGTCCCGTGTGGTACGCTGGCAAGCTCAGGTATACAAAAAATATTTAAAAAAATTTTTAAATATTCATTTGAACCATCAAACCCGTGACATTTTGAGCAAAGATATAAAAATTAACTCATGTTTTTTGTGCAAATACAGACAATTATTTAATTAAAAATATGTTCCGGCAATCATCAATCATAAACATGTTTCATTAAATTAGCCAATTTTCTCTCACTCAATATTTTAAATATCTTTGTCGGAAATTACTTTCACTTGGTTCATATTTATACGCTTTATAATAGGTCACAATAAATTTAATAAAGAACTGATGTTGTTCATATAATACAGAGATCTACCAAAGATTAAAGAAATACATTACATTACATTAAAGAAATTGGTCTAGCAATGCCTCAGTCGAAAGCACACAAGAATCGTATTCTTCTCTCCGGTCGTTTTTTTGTGTGGAATGTACCAGAGTTCCAACTGCACGTGAGCTAATGAAACTATGCCAACCCAATTTGAAGAATGTGAGACTGATAGAAGTTGGGGGCGGAAAGGACGAGGGAAAGAAGAAGGTTTGGAAGTACCTTCAAGTTTAGTTAACTATATTGTGGCTTATTGGAGATGAATAAATAAATTTTCAGTCTGCCATGGAAGTCGAGAAGAGAGAGGTTTCAATCAGACAAATCCCCATGCTTATTGACCTGATAAACCAAGATCTTTCACTCCTTGCCACTCCGTGCTGTATAGTGTTGAGTACCTCATACAAGAGGCACCTCAAATGTCCCATACAAAAACGTTAAATGTCCCCTCACCTCACAAAATGTATTTGCACCAACTCTTTTTCTTTGTATTACAACAAATGTCATATCACGTTGTCACGTATGGGACCAATATGAGGTGTGAGGTGGTTGGTGTATTGGACTACATTCATGTCATGTCACGTATGGGACAAATATGAGGTGAGGTGTGAGGTGGTTAGCGTGTTGGACTACAAATGTCAATTCACGTATGGGACAAATATGAGATGAGGTGTGAGGTGGTTGGTGTATTGGACTTCATGTCATCTCACGTTGTCACGTATGGGAAAAATGGGAGGTAAGGTGTGAGATAGTTGGTGTATTGAACTACATGTCACGTCACGTACCGTATGGGAAAAATGTATGAGAGGGTGAGGTGAGGTGATTCTTCAATTGCATGACATTTTTGTATTAGATCCGTGAGGTGTGAGATGGCGAGGTGAAATTTTTTTGTTTTGTTTTTAAATATTTTTTATCGTAAATTATTGTTATGTGAATACCGCACAAGAGTCCCAACGGCTCCTAAAAAAATATTTTAAAAAATATATTTTTTTTAAATATTTTTTGTTATAAATTATTGTTATGTGAATACCGCACAAAGGTCCCAAAATTTTTTTAAATTTTTATTTTTTATTGTAAATTATTGTTATGTGTAATCCCAACTGCTTCAATTTTTTTTGTAAATTATAATTTTTGTCCAGGTCTTGGCGGCCGATGCGTCTGCCCACCAGCTGCATGGCAAACTGAATCCGGAGAGAGTGGTTGAGGGAGTCCTTTTGACTACTCCAGCCAGCGCCCTTGAGGTGATTTTTCACAATAACGGCGCTAAACAAATTATCCAATTATTATTATTACTATGGAGGGATGGATTAATACGTCCACAGCGTCCCTACAGATGACATAGGCTCTTAGGGGAAATATTTTCCTCAGGGCCTCCTGTGTGGAGCCAATGTAAAAATCCAGTCTTCTTAAATTCTCTAGCCACACCCCCACCCCCATTCTCACCCGTAAGCTTAAATATTGTCACACCTAACCTCAATTGAGGTGGGACACCTCAACACCTCATTTCAGTATTTGAGTACCTCATACAAACTCATCCTGATGTCGTGTCCTATCCAACACTAGTGCTCTATGGATAACTGAATCGTATATTAAGCTCTCTTAGATCTATCTTAGACTTATAAACTCTAAGAAACGTATATTTTGTTCTTTTCCAATCCATAACAACATATGGTATCGTGGGATGGGGTGGTTTTGCTGAATCCATTATCAATCCAATTATTAACATATCTTGAGAATTATATATTAATTATATTATGTCATCCTACCCACCCCTCAAAAGAACTCTTTGCTAAAATCAGGGTCTTAGATGTATGAGAGTTATTTAAGAAGTTAAGCGTTTGTTACACATGGAAAAATAATCTACTGGTTGCTTCACAACATCAAGCGCACACCGGCTTTTTATCAAACCTGGGTTACGGGTGTGATGTTTGTCTTTTCTACTCTCTTATATTTGTCTGTATTTTATTTACTCCTGGGCACTTGGCACCAGTCGTAATGTTTCGTCTTTTCATACTTATTTAACTCTCCTTTCATCGGCAAGACAGTTGTAATATTCTCGCCTTTTCTCTTGGCTCTGATCGATATTTAAATTCTTAAGGCTTTGCATATGTGTGGTAGGGATGGAAAATTCCTCCCCTACGTCACACAAGCCTTTATAAAATTGGACCCTTATTTCCTCTGATAACTACAGAAAGCTACTTAAAGCTCCCTTGTACTACATACCTTTAGCGATATATGTACTTAACTAATAAATACGTTATTTACGACTTTGAACGTAATTATTTTCGTATTTAGGTTGTAATTAAACTCCATCAAACGTTGTGTAATTTTTTTGATTTATGATATAGGACTTTAATTACTTTAAATTTTGTGGTAACCCTCTTGATTCTAAACAGAGTGTTGAATTTCAAACTGTATTGGTCTCTCTCTTGCAAATTTAACCTTAAGTAATTTCTCTAAATGAACTAACTTCCCTTTGACGTTCATTATGATTCCCTACATCCTAATGAATTCATGAATAAGCAATACTAATCGAAACTACACATGACTAATTGAACAGATAATTAAATATAACTCAAATGGTTAAATGTTAGTAAATTTGATTATGATTGTATCTCGTATCTGCTGGGCGCCCCTCCGTTTAGATTCAGCTGCTATAAGGTACATATAAAGATGGATTTAGTAGGTTAATGTAATTAGTTAATTGCATATTTGACGAACTCAGAATAACCCTTTTTCTGGCAAAATTTGGCTCCTGCCTCCATCAAGTAAGCAGGGTGATCAGAAGTCAACCCAAAATTCGCACAGTCTTTTGGCACGGTTCAATTGATTGATACCTAAGTTATCGCGTCCCAATGAACCTTCCTTTCGCCATCATGCACCGCCTTCAGGTCTTCCTCCAAGCCCAGATACCTCCAAATTCCTACTCCTCCAAAGTTTACTATTTACTTAGGGCGAACCGGTTTCGTCCTATATGCAATCATATACTCACGGGTTTGTGTGGAGTTACGGGTCGTGAATCCTCCCTCCACGTTCAAGAAATGAGACGAGAGTGACCCGACAGGCCTAAAGCACTAATTGTAAGTGAGTTCGTTTCATTCAATGAACAGTACATAAAAAGATATATATGTAAACATACGTTTTGGGAAGGTTTATAACTCGCAATGCGAAACTACTTGCAACGCATCCCGAGCTCGGATCTCGCCCATCAAATTCTGCGAAATTTTCAGATTGATACCGAATATATACGTAAGAATAGTGTGAAATATAAATAAATATTAGTACATTAAGATCTTATCTGGCGATGTGTTCTGGAGATTCGCCATAACTCCAAGCTTTTGTTTGGTTTTGTTGACGGTTTTGTTTGAGAGATCCGCCATCTCTATGGTTTGATTAATGGTCCTTTTTACAGAAGCGACCGCTGCCTTCTGTTGGTTGAACTGTATATATTTTTTTTTTTTTTTTCTTTCCCTCCCCTCCAATGTTCAACTTTTGATAAATTCTTACTATCCCGTGATTCTCAATTGAATCATGTAAATCCTCATTACCCCTTATTAAGCTATCCCGTGATTTTTCAACTGTTTCATGTAAGTCTTCAATACACCCTATTAAGCTATCCCGTGATTTTTCAACTGCTTCATCTAAGCCTTCATTACCCCTTATTAAGCTATCCCGTGATTTTTCAACTGCTTCATCTAAGCCTTCATTACCCCTTATTAAGCTATCCCGTGATTTATCAAATGTTTCATCTAAGCCTTCAATACACCTTTTTGAACTATCCCGTGATTTATCAAATGTTTCATGTAAATCTTCAACACACCTTTTTGAACTGCTATAATAAATCTGTTAATTTTCAATTGCTTAGGTCTGTAGATACCTCTTTACGTTCAAATTAAAAATAGTGTTTAATTTTTTTTTTTCTTTTGTTCCTAATAATTGCTCAATATAATAATTTTATCCCGTTCCTAGAAGTTAATACCTAAGTACGATATCCACTAATCAAGGTCATTTTTTTTTTTTCTTTTTGTTCCTAATAATTGCGCAATATAATAATTTTATCCCGTTCCTAGAAGTTAATACCTAAGTACGATATCCACTAATCAAGGTCATTTTTTTTTTTCTTTTTGTTCCTAATAATTGCGCAATATAATAATTTTATCCCGTTCCTAGAAGTTAATACCTAAGTACGATATCCACTAATCAAGGTCATTTTTTTTTCTTTTTGTTCCTAATAATTGCGCAATATAATAATTTTATCCCATTCCTAGAAGTTAATACCTAAGTACGATATCCACTAATCAAGGTCATTTTTTTTTTCTTTTTACTGTACTCGAACTAGTGTCCCAGTGACCGAATTATTTTGTAAACAATTTGAGCTTTGTAAACATTCTCTACGGCCTCGTGACCTAGATTCAAGCGTATGAGGTATGTTTACTTTAGACATTCCGGAGACGTGTGAGATGACTCTAAAATTTTCTTTGTTTGATAATGATGTACTTAGCGCAATTGTCTAGTCTGATACCCGATTACGTATACATATTTATTCATTTATATATACTTTGTTTCAATAAATAATTTATAATATTGATATGTATAATTATTTTATGGTTGAAGTAATTTCTAATATCATAACTTATTTCAAATGCTCTGGATTTTCTGAAATTATATTAATACATACATAACATTAAATATAAAATATTGATTTGTAAATTTATCACACATAACTACTTTTAATAGTTATTGATGAATTCAGAGGTAGGAATCGATACCCTTTTCCTCTTTTTATATAAGTGTTTTTCTTTTTTTTTTTTTGATTATAATTTTTCTTGGGAACAAAAATTACATATATATATGTTTATATACTTACATATATAAATATATAAAATATACTTATTATACTTATAATATTTTAATATAGTTACATATCACATATTAAGCGAGTAATATCTTGGTCAAATAATTAATCCAAATACCAATGTTTGCTCCATTCCGCTTTCTCCTTGGAATCTGTAAAATTTTATAACGGAAAAGACTTACCCCTACCAAGGTTTTTTCCGACCGGGAAATACACGGTAACCTTGCTGCGATTTTCCTAAATTAATTTTTTATTTTCCTAAATTTAATTAAATCTTTTTGACTTCAATTTTTTTTTTTTCATTTAATCTAATTAGTTAAAATGATGTATGAACTCTATCGTTCTAAACTGTATTTTATTTCAAAACTCGGTGGTTAGATAACACTTTAAATGATAGTTACTTCACGATTAATTTAGAGATGGTAAATTGTTGTTAAATTAAATTTTTATCCCTCCGAAATTTTATGTATTAATAAAATATTATTTTGTCTTATTATTATTATTTAAGATAATTAATTTAAATATTTATTATTTGTTAGAACACTTTCACTTAGATTGAACACACGTATTTAATTATAACTCCTTCACGCTAAATTATCACATCACTTCAGTTATTTATTGCACTAATATTAAACGCGAAATTTCTAAGTTTAAAAACACGATATTAAGTGATCATAAAATCCGAATTTTCCACTAAAACAAATTGTATTTATCACGAGCACTTTTATTTTTCACAAGTAATTAATGCGTTGTCTTTAATTTTTATTTTCACTGACTCTAACTGCAAAGTATTTTTTTTGTATATCACTGACTAGAATGTGAAATTTTTCTAAGTATCAAAATAATTATCACTTAGAATTTTTCCACTTTAAGTCACCCACCGTTTCGTCACGTTCCGCGAAGTTACAAACTTTTCGACCACGACCGTAGACTGTCCTCAACTGGCATTTGTCTAGACTTTTATACCCCTCTCAGGTCCAAAAGATCGTATCTGAATCTCCTATAATAAACCAATCTAATTACTATCAACTCGTAATTTCTTGAAACCTCTCCATTATTGTCGAATGCGGTCTCTTTGTACGTTTTGCGTTTGATACATTAAATTCTGTCTCGTACTTCCATACTTACAAGATCCGGATTTAGTAAGATCCATGTTTAATGGCCCAACTTCCTTTGTCCTGTTGTTCATACAAAACTAGCTTGAATTTAATAATTTTAAAGTTCTATTTTCATATATTTCGTAACATGTCCGTGCGTACGGCATCTACCATATGTTCCAAATCTGTCCCCAAATTCGCCTATCAGAGATATCTTCATGTCGAAGCCTTTCTCGCAAATTGTTCATTTTTATTTTATTATTTTTCCTCGAGTTTTTCTGTATTCTATATGAACCTTTCCATTTAAAACCGAATTTTCTCTATTTACGTCGTATATTTGAATTTTCCATTTTTTTCTCGAATTTTCTTTTATTCACGACACTCTTTCCATGAATTTCCTTATTTATTCTTACGCTATTGTTCATATCTCTATAGATTTTTATATTTCAAGCCGTATTTATTTTATTCACTGTTAATCTAAGATTTCCTTTGTTTTTCTCTGTCGTATCTCCTTTCCCCTCACTTCCCCGTACTTCCCTGATATAACCATATCGTTTTTTGATGTTTGCTGCCTCTTGGAAAATTTCATTTTCTATTTGTTATTAATAAATATATCATTTTTTAACATCTTTATAGGGGATACCCCCACTTCGGCCCTTAAATTCCTGTCATTTTTATTGCTTCATAGAGAACGCCTTACAAATTTCGTCCCGTTCTTACGAAAAATCCCATAAACCATATGTCTTGACAGTTGTATACATTAGTTCCTGTACCCACCTGGCAATAAATCCTTTTTTATTTCAGTGTCGTTAACTTTTATGAGAATTCTTTAATATAAATATTTCATAAGACCCATGATAATTTTTATTACCTTTTTTAACGGCTAATCGTCCTTATCTAAACAATTTTCATGTTCGAATATTCCTTGTTTATCACAACAAAATACATCTGAAATCGACAACCATTGTAATGCCTCATTTTTTATCTGCAATCGCGTACTATGTTACTCTATAACCTCCATTTTAATTACGTAAAATGACTCCTTTTCCTGAGTTTTTCTATCGCAATGTTTTCAGCATTTTCCACTCCCCTCCGTACTGCACTCTATCTTCTTCTCTAACACTTGTTACTGCTCTAGACATCTGAAATGTACCCTCGCCTATTCTTTAAAACTCTCATTTTTTTTTGACGTTTCCTCCCTAAATCTTTCATCGTAATATCCTAGCTCCGTCTAGAATTGATAACAATAATTTTCCATTGTTTTTTCAACATTTCCATTTCCTTTAGCACGTTTTCCCTCGAATCGATCACCTCCGGTCGTCACAAACAATCGTATTATAGATGGAAATCTCCCTAACATCTTACAATACGTTTTCGTCACTTGCTTTGCAATCTTTCACTTAAACTTTTGCATCGTGTTTACGTGTATCTTTTTTTCCGCACCTTATATGCTTTAATGCGTTCGAGAACTAGGGTTTCTGATCCCTGGAACGTACCGGTTAATGATAACATTTCTTGGGGTCACCGTACTTTTGTCCCTGAACAGATTATTTCTTCCCATGGAGTTTATTCACCTCTCGGTTTGGTGGGAACGTCAAACTCATTAATTACATCCCTAATTGCTAAGTCCAAAGGTCGTTCCTTTGTTCTAAAAATGGGTTCGGCCCTCTTCCCGTTGATAGGCTGAATTGGTTTTTAATCGCTTTTGCTGCAATTCAATTGGCTGTCAATATATCACGGGCTAAGTATATTGGGGGGGTCCCTGTTTCTGATTATTTGTTGATACCATCTGTGATCCTTTCATCAATACTCGTCTCACTTTGTCTAATTATAGATCCCTACCGTAAATATGAATTCACTTTACTCTAATCCGATAGATGTCGTAGACGTGTCCGTTTTATAAGTAATTGATATTTTCTTTTTAAATTAAAGTGGGAAGCTACGATATTTCCTAATTTTCACTGTTGATCAATGCAATTCATCACAGTTCCCTCCTCTGAACTCAATTTGCTGTGGCTAACGTTGTATTTTATTTTAATGTCCTCTTCTTTTTTTTTTTTTTTTTTTTTTTTTTTTTTTTTTTTTTTTTTTTTTTTTTTTTCGTTAGACACCGAAATTGTGTTCAAATTTAGACTAGCTATCTTCCCCTCCTCATTTGGTTATCCCCTATCTCTACTCCGTGTCATATTACTTCCTATCTCCCCCTCCTCATTTTGTTATCCCCTATCTCTTCTCCGCATCCTATTACTTCCTATCTCCCCCTCCTCATTCTGTTATCCCCTATCTCTTTTCCGTATCCTATTACTTCCTATCTCCCCCTCCTCATTCTGTTATCCCCTATCTCTTTTCCGTATCCTATTACTTCCTATCTCCCCCTCCTCATTCTGTTCGGATTGTTAACAATCTTGAATTTGAATCTCATTGTATTCTTTATTTTTTTTTTTTTTCGCGTAGATTTTACTTTATGAAATTTTCTTTAATTTTGATAGATTCAAAATTAATTTCTTTTTGCTGGAACACGCCCCTCGACTCGCGTGTTTTGGTGGTCCCCAACCAAATTGGACTAAGACCTCCCTTACAATGATTTAAGTAAAGATTGTTTACAATCTCGCGGCCTTTCGTACAACTGAAAAGCGGGTGGTCTCTTGGTGTGCAATTAATTGTTTTTTGTTTTGTAAGTATGAATATTTTTTGTGAAATGTGGGTTTTCGCACGACCTCACCCAATCCGACAATCAGTGGTATACATGTTTCATATAAATTTTCCAGCATTTTTTTTTTCTTTATTTATTTAAACTTTATTTTATAATTCTTAATTTCTAATTGTAATTTCTTAATTCATCCAAAGTTGTTCTAGCCTAAGTGTTGTCCACTCTAATATTTAAAATTTTATAAATGTTCTTTATTATCCTCAAATTGGTTCAGCGTTCCTTTTTTCCTTTTTTTTTTTTTTCGAAATCTAAAATATTTATATCTTAATTCAAATGTTACCTTTTTATCTCTATACTTAATGTCTACCCTATATCTATAGATAAACTTTCTTATCTCAATATTTCAAAAAAAAAAAATTCCTAAGCATTGTTTATTTTTCAAAATGTCCCTTTTGTGTGCCATATAATATCTCTAATTCTCTCCTTTTGAGTGTTCTTACTTATATAACTTTTTTTTTTTTTTTTCTCACTAACACATAAAAAAAAGTAAATTTTTTTTTACAACTAGAAAATCAAAATTAACGAATTTATTTGCCTTACTCTATTTCAATAATTGAATATGATTGTCGCTTATTAAGAACTTGTCCACTCACCCTCAAAGACTTAACGACGATCCGCCCCTCGCAAGCAATCTGATAATCTAATATTTTAGTAATTTTCTTTCTTCCCCCTCCCCAATTATAATGTATCCTAACATATTTTTATTTGTATTTCTCAATCGTTTATTTATTTATTAACATTTACAAATATTTGTAAACTTCGCACTCTATCCGTTGATTTCCACTAACTGTAAACCTGATTTTTGTTTCTTATTACTTGTGTAATATCTAGCTAAATGTAAAGCGCTATAATCTCCTTTTATCTCCCGAGTTGGCTGCGACCATTAGCTCCTTCCCGGCTGTAGTTATTGTAGAATTTTCTTTTGGTGAACTGTTAACTTCGGTGCACTTGCTGCAACTAGCGTTTTCGCCCACACTTTCAATTGCGTGTATCCTCCTTTTTATGGCGCGGTAACGGTCACGGTATTTGTCCTTCTTGCTGGATTCCTCCCCACTCCTCTTCTTCATGTTCCGTTCTTCTGGTGTACATACCATTGTATCTAGTTTTCGTAGAAACTCAGCGGCGACAATCTCATCTCCTGATTGCCCCGAAAACCATAGCGATTGAATTTCCTTCGGATAATGTCTCATAATCTCGTCAACTATGCCCAACGGTGTGTCAGTAATCTTTAAAGCCTTCGCTAGCTCCCAATAGTTTGCGAAATGAGTAAGCATGGATATATTTTTCTTGGCATCATATACCCCTTCTGCAAGACGACGGCGAACTTCATTTTTCTTTATGTCTCCCCAATAGGTAGCTAAAAAATCTCGTTCGAAATCTAACATAGTCTCCCATCGTTTATTGTACAATTTTGCCCACGATTTAGCTTCCCCTTTCAAATTTTCCCGTACGACGACTAAAGAATCCGTTCGTTTCACTTTTCTAGTGTATTCTTTTAAATCTTCCAGGAAACTAATGGGATTTTGATTTCCACCGGAGAATGATGGTCGTTCCTGCTGTGGTAACATTTCCACTACTTGGAGAACGCTTTTCGGCGCACTATCCTCTCCTATCACCGCCACTGTTGCTGGGATTTCCAATTGTTTCTCGAGTTCTTGCATCTTATTGACGAGCGGTGCCAAAGCTGCCTGAATTATTGTAGTTATATCTCCTATGTTTATTGTTGAAGTCTCGGTTGTGACATTTTCCCCGATTGCTGTCACTAAAGCCTGGGCTCGCCTACTTGTTCCACGTTTCCCAACCATTTTCTTTATTTTCCGAGTGTCGCCCGGTTAATGTTTATATTTTATCTTATTAAGCGACAACCTTATAATCTCTATTTTAGTTTCCTAAATTACCTTATGTAAATTATGTTGCCTTCCTTATTCTATTTATTTACTTATTTTATTTTTTTTTTCAATTTTCTCGTTTTTCTATATTTTTTTATTTTATTTTTTTATTTTTCCTTTTACTTCGTTAACTTTTCTTGTTCCTTTTCCTCGGGTTTTTCCTGTAACATACCATGTGTGAGTCTCTCTTCACACTCTCGCTTATTTTCGCCCTGTTCCTCCGATTTTGTGTCGGTCTCCCCCTCTGGCTGAACGACTTCTATCATATCCTCGACTCGTAACTTAGACCTCTTTGAACGTCTAAATATCTCCCGTAATTCATCTCCCAACGGTATTTCTTTAGCTTCTAATTCCGTCGCATCCACTTTCCTTTTTTCCGCCATTTTTTGTTTAAAATTTTTAATGAATTTAACTCAATACCAACTATTTATTATAAATATACCTATATATATTTATAATTTATTTTATTTTTATTTTTATTTTTATTTTTATTTTTATTTTATTTTTTTTTTTTTTTTTTTTGGAACCTGTCCCCCTATAAAACACAATATTTTCAATTATTTATATTTGTTTGCATGATGATTGTAACCCAAATTAGATCAACTCTACCATCACTCTTCATTTCAAATAAATGTAGGTAATTGCAAAAAAACGGAATGAATATTGTTACTCCAATGTTAATGAATATCCCGTGATTTTCGTTCAACCAATAATTACTCATTGTTTAGAATGCCAACCATTCCTTCAAGTTCCGCAATACCTACGATATTTTCGCAAAATCTGTTTAGAGTTCGCAATACCTATCTTGATGTTATTTCGTCAAATCCCCTCCTTTTTTTGGTCCGAATGATCAAATGTTCCCTTAAATAGGTATATACCTATAAAACATTCGTCTGTGATATTAAAGCTCTCAACTCGACACTATCCCCAATCAAATACTTTATGTTATTTTTATTTTATGTTCCTTATCTTTTATGTTATGACTTTTTATGTGATAATCCTCACATACAAACCCACAACATTAACTATAAACAAAGGGTCACTTTATGTAGGTAAGTTCCCCCGTTTTTATCTGTAAAGTCTGTTTATTTTTTCCGTAACCGAGTGTTGATATTATTTTCGAGTTTGTTTATTCTACAATCTCTTATAGAGATACGCGTTACCCCCGATGTCGCCTACTTCAAAATTTTTCGATGTTTTGTTATCACTTTCGATGCTTAGGTTATCAATCTTTCGATGCTTACAAACACCGCGGTATCTCGTATCAGATTGTTTACATTACGATCATTAACATTCTGGATTCAGGAATGTCAATACCATTATTCTGTTAATTTATGGCCTGCCTTGAATAAACTGTTTACGCTTGTATCTGACCTACATTCTTTGTTACGATATTTATAATCTCATAAGCAATCAACAAATTCATGGTCACTTGATTTAACTTTATATAGACACTTTTATAAATTATTTTAAAACATGTAGAGTTTATTCGTTAACACTTTTTTTTATATTTAAATGTATTGTTTATATATTTATTTTCGTATATTTATTTATTTATTTATATATTTTTTTCGTGTTTATTTAACGGCGCACTGTTCTGATTTTTATTTTATTTTTATTATCACTTCATTTAACATAACGTCCTACTTATTATTATTATTTTTTTTTTTTTTTTTTTTTCACTTTTTTTTTTTTTGCAATAGATTGACCAATAAAAGTTTTTTTTTTTTTTTTTTCTAAAACAACTTGTAAAACTCTGATCTCCTGTCACGGCTGTGCAGTTGTGATGTTTGTCTTTTCTACTCTCTTATATTTGTCTGTATTTTATTTACTCCTGGGCACTTGGCACCAGTCGTAATGTTTCGTCTTTTCATACTTATTTAACTCTCCTTTCATCGGCAAGACAGTTGTAATATTCTCGCCTTTTCTCTTGGCTCTGATCGATATTTAAATTCTTAAGGCTTTGCATATGTGTGGTAGGGATGGAAAATTCCTCCCCTACGTCACACAAGCCTTTATAAAATTGGACCCTTATTTCCTCTGATAACTACAGAAAGCTACTTAAAGCTCCCTTGTACTACATACCTTTAGCGATATATGTACTTAACTAATAAATACGTTATTTACGACTTTGAACGTAATTATTTTCGTATTTAGGTTGTAATTAAACTCCATCAAACGTTGTGTAATTTTTTTGATTTATGATATAGGACTTTAATTACTTTAAATTTTGTGGTAACCCTCTTGATTCTAAACAGAGTGTTGAATTTCAAACTGTATTGGTCTCTCTCTTGCAAATTTAACCTTAAGTAATTTCTCTAAATGAACTAACTTCCCTTTGACGTTCATTATGATTCCCTACATCCTAATGAATTCATGAATAAGCAATACTAATCGAAACTACACATGACTAATTGAACAGATAATTAAATATAACTCAAATGGTTAAATGTTAGTAAATTTGATTATGATTGTATCTCGTATCTGCTGGGCGCCCCTCCGTTTAGATTCAGCTGCTATAAGGTACATATAAAGATGGATTTAGTAGGTTAATGTAATTAGTTAATTGCATATTTGACGAACTCAGAATAACCCTTTTTCTGGCAAAATTTGGCTCCTGCCTCCATCAAGTAAGCAGGGTGATCAGAAGTCAACCCAAAATTCGCACAGTCTTTTGGCACGGTTCAATTGATTGATACCTAAGTTATCGCGTCCCAATGAACCTTCCTTTCGCCATCATGCACTGCCTTCAGGTCTTCCTCCAAGCCCAGATACCTCCAAATTCCTACTCCTCCAAAGTTTACTATTTACTTAGGGCGAACCGGTTTCGTCCTATATGCAATCATATACTCACGGGTTTGTGTGGAGTTACGGGTCGTGAATCCTCCCTCCACGTTCAAGAAATGAGACGAGAGTGACCCGACAGGCCTAAAGCACTAATTGTAAGTGAGTTCGTTTCATTCAATGAACAGTACATAAAAAGATATATATGTAAACATACGTTTTGGGAAGGTTTATAACTCGCAATGCGAAACTACTTGCAACGCATCCCGAGCTCGGATCTCGCCCATCAAATTCTGCGAAATTTTCAGATTGATACCGAATATATACGTAAGAATAGTGTGAAATATAAATAAATATTAGTACATTAAGATCTTATCTGGCGATGTGTTCTGGAGATTCGCCATAACTCCAAGCTTTTGTTTGGTTTTGTTGACGGTTTTGTTTGAGAGATCCGCCATCTCTATGGTTTGATTAATGGTCCTTTTTACAGAAGCGACCGCTGCCTTCTGTTGGTTGAACTGTATATATTTTTTTTTTTTTTTTCTTTCCCTCCCCTCCAATGTTCAACTTTTGATAAATTCTTACTATCCCGTGATTCTCAATTGAATCATGTAAATCCTCATTACCCCTTATTAAGCTATCCCGTGATTTTTCAACTGTTTCATGTAAGTCTTCAATACACCCTATTAAGCTATCCCGTGATTTTTCAACTGCTTCATCTAAGCCTTCATTACCCCTTATTAAGCTATCCCGTGATTTTTCAACTGCTTCATCTAAGCCTTCATTACCCCTTATTAAGCTATCCCGTGATTTATCAAATGTTTCATCTAAGCCTTCAATACACCTTTTTGAACTATCCCGTGATTTATCAAATGTTTCATGTAAATCTTCAACACACCTTTTTGAACTGCTATAATAAATCTGTTAATTTTCAATTGCTTAGGTCTGTAGATACCTCTTTACGTTCAAATTAAAAATAGTGTTTAATTTTTTTTTTTCTTTTGTTCCTAATAATTGCTCAATATAATAATTTTATCCCGTTCCTAGAAGTTAATACCTAAGTACGATATCCACTAATCAAGGTCATTTTTTTTTTTTCTTTTTGTTCCTAATAATTGCGCAATATAATAATTTTATCCCGTTCCTAGAAGTTAATACCTAAGTACGATATCCACTAATCAAGGTCATTTTTTTTTTTCTTTTTGTTCCTAATAATTGCGCAATATAATAATTTTATCCCGTTCCTAGAAGTTAATACCTAAGTACGATATCCACTAATCAAGGTCATTTTTTTTTCTTTTTGTTCCTAATAATTGCGCAATATAATAATTTTATCCCATTCCTAGAAGTTAATACCTAAGTACGATATCCACTAATCAAGGTCATTTTTTTTTCTTTTTACTGTACTCGAACTAGTGTCCCAGTGACCGAATTATTTTGTAAACAATTTGAGCTTTGTAAACATTCTCTACGGCCTCGTGACCTAGATTCAAGCGTATGAGGTATGTTTACTTTAGACATTCCGGAGACGTGTGAGATGACTCTAAAATTTTCTTTGTTTGATAATGATGTACTTAGCGCAATTGTCTAGTCTGATACCCGATTACGTATACATATTTATTCATTTATATATACTTTGTTTCAATAAATAATTTATAATATTGATATGTATAATTATTTTATGGTTGAAGTAATTTCTAATATCATAACTTATTTCAAATGCTCTGGATTTTCTGAAATTATATTAATACATACATAACATTAAATATAAAATATTGATTTGTAAATTTATCACACATAACTACTTTTAATAGTTATTGATGAATTCAGAGGTAGGAATCGATACCCTTTTCCTCTTTTTATATAAGTGTTTTTCTTTTTTTTTTTTTGATTATAATTTTTCTTGGGAACAAAAATTACATATATATATGTTTATATACTTACATATATAAATATATAAAATATACTTATTATACTTATAATATTTTAATATAGTTACATATCACATATTAAGCGAGTAATATCTTGGTCAAATAATTAATCCAAATACCAATGTTTGCTCCATTCCGCTTTCTCCTTGGAATCTGTAAAATTTTATAACGGAAAAGACTTACCCCTACCAAGGTTTTTTCCGACCGGGAAATACACGGTAACCTTGCTGCGATTTTCCTAAATTAATTTTTTATTTTCCTAAATTTAATTAAATCTTTTTGACTTCAATTTTTTTTTTTTCATTTAATCTAATTAGTTAAAATGATGTATGAACTCTATCGTTCTAAACTGTATTTTATTTCAAAACTCGGTGGTTAGATAACACTTTAAATGATAGTTACTTCACGATTAATTTAGAGATGGTAAATTGTTGTTAAATTAAATTTTTATCCCTCCGAAATTTTATGTATTAATAAAATATTATTTTGTCTTATTATTATTATTTAAGATAATTAATTTAAATATTTATTATTTGTTAGAACACTTTCACTTAGATTGAACACACGTATTTAATTATAACTCCTTCACGCTAAATTATCACATCACTTCAGTTATTTATTGCACTAATATTAAACGCGAAATTTCTAAGTTTAAAAACACGATATTAAGTGATCATAAAATCCGAATTTTCCACTAAAACAAATTGTATTTATCACGAGCACTTTTATTTTTCACAAGTAATTAATGCGTTGTCTTTAATTTTTATTTTCACTGACTCTAACTGCAAAGTATTTTTTTTGTATATCACTGACTAGAATGTGAAATTTTTCTAAGTATCAAAATAATTATCACTTAGAATTTTTCCACTTTAAGTCACCCACCGTTTCGTCACGTTCCGCGAAGTTACAAACTTTTCGACCACGACCGTAGACTGTCCTCAACTGGCATTTGTCTAGACTTTTATACCCCTCTCAGGTCCAAAAGATCGTATCTGAATCTCCTATAATAAACCAATCTAATTACTATCAACTCGTAATTTCTTGAAACCTCTCCATTATTGTCGAATGCGGTCTCTTTGTACGTTTTGCGTTTGATACATTAAATTCTGTCTCGTACTTCCATACTTACAAGATCCGGATTTAGTAAGATCCATGTTTAATGGCCCAACTTCCTTTGTCCTGTTGTTCATACAAAACTAGCTTGAATTTAATAATTTTAAAGTTCTATTTTCATATATTTCGTAACATGTCCGTGCGTACGGCATCTACCATATGTTCCAAATCTGTCCCCAAATTCGCCTATCAGAGATATCTTCATGTCGAAGCCTTTCTCGCAAATTGTTCATTTTTATTTTATTATTTTTCCTCGAGTTTTTCTGTATTCTATATGAACCTTTCCATTTAAAACCGAATTTTCTCTATTTACGTCGTATATTTGAATTTTCCATTTTTTTCTCGAATTTTCTTTTATTCACGACACTCTTTCCATGAATTTCCTTATTTATTCTTACGCTATTGTTCATATCTCTATAGATTTTTATATTTCAAGCCGTATTTATTTTATTCACTGTTAATCTAAGATTTCCTTTGTTTTTCTCTGTCGTATCTCCTTTCCCCTCACTTCCCCGTACTTCCCTGATATAACCATATCGTTTTTTGATGTTTGCTGCCTCTTGGAAAATTTCATTTTCTATTTGTTATTAATAAATATATCATTTTTTAACATCTTTATAGGGGATACCCCCACTTCGGCCCTTAAATTCCTGTCATTTTTATTGCTTCATAGAGAACGCCTTACAAATTTCGTCCCGTTCTTACGAAAAATCCCATAAACCATATGTCTTGACAGTTGTATACATTAGTTCCTGTACCCACCTGGCAATAAATCCTTTTTTATTTCAGTGTCGTTAACTTTTATGAGAATTCTTTAATATAAATATTTCATAAGACCCATGATAATTTTTATTACCTTTTTTAACGGCTAATCGTCCTTATCTAAACAATTTTCATGTTCGAATATTCCTTGTTTATCACAACAAAATACATCTGAAATCGACAACCATTGTAATGCCTCATTTTTTATCTGCAATCGCGTACTATGTTACTCTATAACCTCCATTTTAATTACGTAAAATGACTCCTTTTCCTGAGTTTTTCTATCGCAATGTTTTCAGCATTTTCCACTCCCCTCCGTACTGCACTCTATCTTCTTCTCTAACACTTGTTACTGCTCTAGACATCTGAAATGTACCCTCGCCTATTCTTTAAAACTCTCATTTTTTTTTGACGTTTCCTCCCTAAATCTTTCATCGTAATATCCTAGCTCCGTCTAGAATTGATAACAATAATTTTCCATTGTTTTTTCAACATTTCCATTTCCTTTAGCACGTTTTCCCTCGAATCGATCATCTCCGGTCGTCACAAACAATCGTATTATAGATGGAAATCTCCCTAACATCTTACAATACGTTTTCGTCACTTGCTTTGCAATCTTTCACTTAAACTTTTGCATCGTGTTTACGTGTATCTTTTTTTCCGCACCTTATATGCTTTAATGCGTTCGAGAACTAGGGTTTCTGATCCCTGGAACGTACCGGTTAATGATAACATTTCTTGGGGTCACCGTACTTTTGTCCCTGAACAGATTATTTCTTCCCATGGAGTTTATTCACCTCTCGGTTTGGTGGGAACGTCAAACTCATTAATTACATCCCTAATTGCTAAGTCCAAAGGTCGTTCCTTTGTTCTAAAAATGGGTTCGGCCCTCTTCCCGTTGATAGGCTGAATTGGTTTTTAATCGCTTTTGCTGCAATTCAATTGGCTGTCAATATATCACGGGCTAAGTATATTGGGGGGGTCCCTGTTTCTGATTATTTGTTGATACCATCTGTGATCCTTTCATCAATACTCGTCTCACTTTGTCTAATTATAGATCCCTACCGTAAATATGAATTCACTTTACTCTAATCCGATAGATGTCGTAGACGTGTCCGTTTTATAAGTAATTGATATTTTCTTTTTAAATTAAAGTGGGAAGCTACGATATTTCCTAATTTTCACTGTTGATCAATGCAATTCATCACACGGGGTCCCTAAAACTAGAACCACATTCGCTAAACGACAATTGTGGTTCATCGCTCCTAAAATATACAATGCACTGAATACCGAAATAAAGTGAAGCAATTATATATCTCTTTTTACTACATATGTATTGGATATTTGAAAGGGGGAGAGTTTTTTTTTAAGATTACATAAATTTAAAAAGACGTTTCAAGTATTTTATTATTATTTTTTTAAAGATTAATACATTTTACTCTTCTTTTGTATTGGTTGGTATTTCTTGGGAGCTCTTCACCGCTCTATATAGTTGTAATGAATTCCTTGAGATGACTTCTTTCAAAATGGAGGACTTTTCGTATTTTTAAATCCTGCTTTCTAATATGTCTGTTTTATCACTCAGTTTAATTTTGGTTTTGACTTTTACTGTTGTTTATAAATGTTTTTTTTTTAATATTATTTTATTTTTTATCTACATTTACAATTCTTGTTATATATACGACTGCCATGATAGGCATTAGCCTAGTATATTATGTCATCCTACCCACCCCTCAAAAGAACTCTTTGCTAAAATCAGGGTCTTAGATGTATGAGAGTTATTTAAGAAGTTAAGCGTTTGTTACACATGGAAAAATAATCTACTGGTTGCTTCACAACATCAAGCGCACACCGGCTTTTTATCAAACCTGGGTTACGGGGTCCCTAAAACTAGAACCACATTCGCTAAACGACAATTGTGGTTCATCGCTCCTAAAATATACAATGCACTGAATACCGAAATAAAGTGAAGCAATTATATATCTCTTTTTACTACATATGTATTGGATATTTGAAAGGGGGAGAGTTTTTTTTTAAGATTACATAAATTTAAAAAGACGTTTCAAGTATTTTATTATTATTTTTTTAAAGATTAATACATTTTACTCTTCTTTTGTATTGGTTGGTATTTCTTGGGAGCTCTTCACCGCTCTATATAGTTGTAATAAATTCCGTGAGATGACTTCTTTCAAAATGGAGGACTTTTCGTATTTTTAAATCCTGCTTTCTAATATGTCTGTTTTATCACTCAGTTTAATTTTGGTTTTGACTTTTACTGTTGTTTATAAATGTTTTTTTTTTAATATTATTTTATTTTTTATCTACATTTACAATTCTTGTTATATATACGACTGCCATGATAGGTAGTATGGTAGTCGTGATAATATTGTTATGTGAAATTTATACGAAATAATAAAAAAAAACATGCATAAATCCACTTAACCAGTGTCTATGAGATTTCCAGATTCGAGCGTTAGTGATATCTCGAAAATATTTGTGGATACCATTTAGACACAAAGCTCTTTTAGGATCTACAGATCGGTAGCCCTCACTGTCAGAATATGGAAACAAAACGTATTCTTCTCTAACCGCGAGATCGGATGTCTACGTTTTCCCTTTTATTGAATGTGATTCCAATTGTATTTTAACGACCCAAGGAATATGAAATCTAAAAAAGTTTATTAAAAAATGCCTTGGTATGATAGTTTTGAGCCTACGTTGAATTATGTCTCAGTGAGTACAAGAAGTCACCTATGACCATATCCTGATCAACGTGGCTAACATAAAACTTTGCATAATATGTGAAGCTATACATTTGCTATAAATTTCAAAGAAACCGTTAATAAAAATACAATGTTGGAATGAACAGATATTTATTTTTCGTTTAAAAGACAGTAATTGGTGCAAAAAATGACAAAATAAATAATTCTTGAGATCTCAGCCTAACTGCAACTCAAAGACGTATTGATTCAGTACTATGAGTGATGTCAGCGATCACAAGGTAGCGGGCAGTCCAGTCAGGTTTAGTGGTGTACGGTGTGCTGGTGGGATGATACGCTCGAGCCGGAGTGGCCGGAGTAGCCTGAGGAACCGGAGGATCCATGAGATGAGTATCCTGAACCTGAACCGTATCCTCCGGAGCTGTATCCACCGGAGCTGTGGCCTCCACCGAATCCTCCAGATCCTGAGCCGTATCCTCCTCCGTATCCTCCACCATATCCTCCTCCGTAACCTCCGGCTCCTCCGTAACCTCCAGCTCCTCCAAATCCACCAGCTCCTCCGAATCCTCCAGCTCCTGCGCCTCCGAAATCTCCACCTGCTCCTCCAAATCCACCGCCGCCATTTCCTTGGTTGACGTAGACTGGCACTTGGCTCTCAACGACAACTGGTCGTGGTACGGGAACTGCGTAGGGCCTGTCGACTGGAACGGGGTATGGCCTGGGCACTGGGACTTCTACTCTCTGGATGACGGGGACTCGGACGGGCACTCTCACGGTATAGGGGACTGGCCTGTTGACGGTTACGGGGACTGGCCTCTCTACGGTGACGGGGTATGGCCTGGGCACTTCTACGGTGTAAGGCCTGTTGACTGGCACGGACACTGGGACGGGGACTTGCCTGTCCACAGTGACGGGGTAGGGCTGGGGAACTGGTACTTCGATGGTATTAGTGATCACTTGACCAGCGCCTCCATCATTACCGCCGAATCCACCGCCTTGTCCGAATCCTCCACCGTTGCCACCGAATCCTCCACCGTTGCCACCGAATCCTCCACCGTTGCCACCGAATCCTCCATCACCGCCCCCAAATCCACCACCATGACTGGAGAAGCCACCACTGGAGCCTCCGTATCCACCGCTGGAACCTCCAAAGCCTCCACCATGGCTAGAGAAACCACCGCTGGAGCCGCCATATCCGAGATTGTGGAGTCCTCGCTTCTCCTGTTTCTTCTCTGTTGCTGCCGCGCAAGCAACGAGTGCCAGCAGGCCGATAAATTTCTGAAACAATCAAAAGTTTTATTAATATTCTATTCGGATTAACCAAATTCACAATAACTTAAAAGATGGTAGTTAAGACTAACCCATGAAGCCATGTTATCCTGTGTGATGTTTGATTGCCGCTACCTGTGCGACTGATGCAGAATAAGACGGAACACTCCCATTTTATAGTTCTAACTGCCTCCGATGATTCACCGGATAATGAGAGCAGCGAATTTAATTATTGTATTAGTAAATGAATTATCTACGGCCATCTGAGCATGGCATTGCATTTCCCAAAATATCGTATGAATTTAATACGCAGAAGAAATACTTTAGTTGAGATATATTAGATTCCAACATTTTCTCGTGTTGCGAAGTGAAATGCTAAGTGCATTATCTTTGATCTTAATTTTAGAGTGATGTTATGTCTATTGAATAATTTGCTAATTTTGCTTTCTCGTGTTTGGGTCGAACCGCTCGATCCTATTTTACAGTGAATTTTCAGAATTTATTTGGGCTTAACGTCGCACAAGTCAACAACTATAATGACGTCAATATAATTCGCCCCATTTGAGCGTGTGCTACAGAATCAGCTATGAATCAATCAGTGAAAGAGATACAATCACCAATCACTTTGGTGAAAAGTGACAAATAAAAGTAAAAACAAAGACAATATATTTCTTCGATTAAATAAAACTAGCTCTTTGCATTGACAACTTTTTAAACTT
Organism: Limnephilus rhombicus; assembly: GCA_929108145.2. Taxonomy (NCBI): domain Eukaryota; kingdom Metazoa; phylum Arthropoda; class Insecta; order Trichoptera; family Limnephilidae; genus Limnephilus; species Limnephilus rhombicus. Next base: position 33,197,145 of record OV815287.1, read on the forward strand.
TTTATTGTTGCAAGAAATTCACTTTCCGTAGAGTTTAAATCCGACTAATATTTTTATTAGGTTTGGGTAAGCAGTAAAGATAAAACCTGTAAAGAAGAAAATAAATTTCACAGCAGATTAATAATGCGTCCTTCTAACTTTAATAAAGTTTTAACTGCGTATCGAAAAGTTTCGTGAACGCGATTCCACACGACACCATTTCTTTGCAAGACTTCTTTTTACAGAATGACGCTTTTTCAAGAAAAGGAATTAAATTTACGCCTTTAAAATGTGATATGATAGATGAACAATTGTAAGGATCATTATTTGTGTAAGTACATAAACATGAACAGTAATAATAACAACGAAATAAGGAATGATGAAAAAGAAACTTTTTTCGGAATGTTACGTTCTGTAATTATTGTGTTTTCTTGGTATCTCATAAATATTTATTTACAATTAAGTACTTACAAATATTTTGAAAAGTAAAAAAAAAGCTTCAAGGTACCAGAATACATAACAATAATATTGTTTTTAATCCAATTACGGATCTACTTGTAATGCGGAAAATCAAAGCAATTATTCATTTTAGATCCGACACATTCACCTCTCTGAGTTGATCATGATTGCAGACCCAGCTGGTTCTCATATAAAATAGCCCAACAACAATAGATCTTCATCAGTTGCTCACAGCAGTAGCTCGTCTCCTGATCTACAAATATATCATGATGCATAAAACTGTAAGTATTTCCAGATAACTTAATTTCTTTGTTTTCTTCGAAGTTCCATTTAAAAGTGTTAATTCTGTTTTTTTTTTATATATAGATTTGTTGGGCAGTGGCAACCCTCTTTGTTCTGTCTGCAACAGCAGAAAAGAGCAAAGTTGTGAGCAAAGTAGAGAGCAAAGTGGAGAAACGAGGACTGTCAAATCTTGGAGATGGAGGATTCGGTGGTCAAAGCTACGGAGGTCACAGTTTTGGAGGGTCTGGCAGCGGTGGTTTTGGAGGATCCGGTCACAGCTTTGGGGGATCCGGTAGCGGAGGATACGGAGGATCTGGTAGTGGTGGATTTGGAGGATCAGGCGCTGGAGGATTTGGAGGAGCAGGAGGTCACCAAGTGATCACCAATACCGTCCCCGTTCCGCAACCCTACCCAGTCACTGTAGAGAGACAAGTGCCCGTACCCGTCCGAGTTCCAGTTGACAGGCCCTACCCAGTGCACGTATCTAAACCCTACCCAGTCCGCGTTGAAAAACCCGTGCCTTACAACGTAGACAGGCCAGTGCCATATGCCGTCAAGGTTCCATACAGGGTGCCCGTCGTACAGAGGGTGGAGGTCCCAGTAGACAGGCCATACCCCGTGCCCGTGGACAGGCCCGTTCCAGTGCAAGTACCCCAGCCCTACGTAGTAGAGAGACAAGTGCCAATTTACATCAACCAGGGCGGTAACTCAAACGGAATCGGTCAGGGTGGATTCTCGGGAGGATTCGGTGGTGGTGATTCTGGATTCTCCGGAGCTTCCGGACTTTCCGGTGGGTACGGATCTGGTCTGTCTGGTTATGACTCCGGACTCTCGGGACAGTCGGGTCTGTCTGGATACGGTTCTCATGGATCGTCAGGACTCTCCGGATACGGATCTTCAGGACTTTCCGGATATTCTTCCCATGGACTTTCCGGATCGTCAGGACTTTCTGGATACTCTTCTGGGTCATCAGGCTACTCTTCTCATGGATTTTCTGGAAATTCCGGATCGTCTGGATATTCGTCTCATGGCCACGGAAAGGCAGTTTCCTCCCAGAAGATCACCATCCATCACTAACGAAAACATTCTCTGTGCATGAATAACATCCTGCAAAACCAGCAGAGCGATGTTCTTATACTTTAATCAGACCTTGGCATGAATTACAGATGAACATAAATCTTATTTAAATTATTGTAATTGCAAACTTACACAATAAAAAAATCTGCAAGCATTTATTGTTTTTTCTTACTTGAATATTTTAAGAGATTTGTTTCAAGCAAACGCAACGGTTTCAACAGTGATTCTTACATTGTTTGAAGGAAAATGCTGGATGGTGAACTGGAACTAATTGCGTGGTATTTCTAGTTTCTTTCAGGCCTAGCACAGTCGATCGATAAGCATTGATAGGATAACTTTCTGTTACTTCTAATCGTTCCCTAGGACAACTGCAGATCGCTAACGTACAAACAACAGTTGACGTCGAATATATTAAGAACATTTAGTCATTGTAAACTGTTACTTATTCAATTAATTGAAGACAATATTAGCGAGACTCAATCGAAAATCTGGAAACAGAAAAAGATATTTGCACCTCTGGGACTCGAACCCAGGACCTTTCGCTTTCCTTTCTAGTCCCAGAGTTCAAATATCTTTTTCTGATTTTTCTGTTTCCAGATTTTTAATTGAATTTCGCTAATATTGTCTTCATTTAATTTTTTTTTTTAATTTTTTTTTTAAAGTGAATACCGCACAAGAATCTCAACTGCTCCCGTCTGGAGCCAGTGAGACTATTTCATCCCCAATTGGGATATGTTGGGAGGCTGAAGGTAGTGAGGAGGGGAAGGAGGTGGGAAAGAGGTAGGTTGGGAAGTACCTGGCTATTCAGATCTGGTCACCAAACACGGCTAAAGCCATTTTCAAGCAACGTTTCAATTCTGAATGGTGGTCTTACACCAGGGCGATACTAATAGCATCTTCCACTCTGGAACATGCCGCAAATATACTATATATTATTTTAAATTGTGAAATAATACAAATTAATCAAATAAAATTTATTTGCGCATGCCGGGTTTGAACCCGCGACCTCCGGATTGTGAGTCAAGAGTCTTACCCACTGGACTACGGAGGTCGTCAAAATATTACAATTTAAGGTTTTACTCATGAAGTAAAATTTTTTTTTTACTTATTTTCTGCATTCATTCATATCGATCTGCATTCATGCTAGGGAACCGAAAGTTGCCGAAAGATATCCTATCAATCCTTAGCGATCGACCGTGATTTTATTTTCTTTCACAACGGTCGAAATCATGGTGACTAAAGAAAATAATATCAACAACTCTCATTAAAAAAATGAAAAGATAAAGACGAAAAAACATACAAAAAGTAACGGACGCAACTGGGACTCGTTTCCAGATCAGACTGGGACTCGTTCTCAGAGTCTTTACGCCAGAGACGCCAGTCCCGGTAAGACTAGATGATCTGGGTTCGAGTGCCAGTTGACACCTTCTGCCTTTTGTCTTTGTCTCTTTTATATTTTCATTGAGAATTTTGGATATTATCTTCTTCACTGATTGAATTTATTTATTTATTATATTACAATGAGAACTTTAATATTCTATAAGTTAAACTCAAGAGGGAATACCTAACCAGACACAACCAGAAATTTGTCATCTAATATATAAAATTCTCGTGTCACGGTGTTTGTTATCATACTCCTCCGAAACGGCTGGACCAATTTTGATGAAATTTTGTGTGCTTATCTGGTAGGTCTGAGAATCGACCAACATCTATTTTTCATACCCCTAAAAGTAAAGGGTGTTCCACTCCGAATTTTTATTTTATTTCTTTTGGACAAATTTTTATTTTTTATTTTTTTTATGGTGAGGCATTAAAAAATACACGCAACCCTAAATTTTCACCCTTCTACCATTAACCCCTATTTTTTAAAAGTGATATTAGTAATTCAAACCGGTGTCACTTCTGACTCTAATTTTAAATTTTTTACTAATCAATTACTGTTTGATATTGTTACTACAAACATGATTCACGGCCCAATCACGGACAATCGTTGGGTGGTACCATATCCACCTCTGTTGAATAAAAAAGTGGGAAGGAAAAAGGCATGAGGGGTGGGTAGGAATCTGGAGGTCATTGTATCCGGGAGTGAATCCATCCCTCCAACTGCGGTGCAAGACCATTGCCTTGAGCGGAATTGACCTTTTACCTTGACCTTTCCAGCTGGACTCTTTCGACCCATTGGTCGAGAGAATCCGGCTGGAAAGGTCAAAAGGCCTCCCTCAACCAGTCTCTCTCGATCCGGTCCGCCACGCAGCAGGTGGGCAGACGCATCCGCCACCAAGACCCGCACAAAAGTCACCCTTGCTAAATCACCAAACGTAGCGAACCGCTTGGGGTGACCTATGGCAGAGGTGTTGGTTATCCAATAAATGGTTCCCGGGGCGGCGGCACCCGTACCCGCTTCCTTTCAAAAATTCCCGTAAGTAAGTGGAAAAGTAAGAAAATCACAAAAAATATAAATTCATACCCAACGCCATCTCTGATACTGACAAAAATAAAACACGGACAGTTGGGCATCGATAATTGCTTCATTGTGTAATTTTTAACTTAATAAAAATACTTAATTTAATTCAACAGTTATTGATTCTGAGGCGGTAAGAAGTTCGTCGGGTCAGCTAGTTTGTAAATAAAATTCTTGACGTACTCTTTACCACAAAAAAATTGTTATTTTATCTAGTAAAGTTACGTTTTAAATTTTGAAAAATGTATTTATTTTTATTATAATACGGTAATACTGTTGGTCGTAGGCATTGGATTGGATGGGGCAAGATGGTAAGGGGTGGGATGGGTTTCTCTGGGTCTCCTACCGCCTCCCCCCCCGAAAGTCTGAAATGCCCTCCATTTTTCTTTTGATCTTCTACCGCCCCCCTGAAGGTCTGAAACGCCCCTAAGGGATCGTTATCGCCCACGTTGAGAACCTATGATTTAGACTAAGGAATTTAAAGATCATTCCTAGGTTCAATCGGGTTATTTAGTACTATGACACAAACATGCAAATATTTGTAGGTACTGATTTGAATAAAAATAAAAGCCTTCAAATTTAAATTTTCTACTTAACTTACTATTACGCCTGCCTCAACACAGGTATATACCCTAGTGAGACAGGCATCGAATAATGTAATGTAAACATACCTTATATAGATAAATAAATTAAAAAATAAACATATTAATATTCTAACCGGAAATTACTCAAATATTAATAATCAAAATTTTTACTAAGAAATAAACAGATTATTCAATCTCTCAACTTTTTTAAGACTTCAAAGTCCCAACTCTAAAAAATACAAATATAAAAAAATACGCTGCTTCAAATACACAAAGAGTATTCAAAGAAGTCGCACCACGCCATGGTACGCATTGAGAGCAATAGGCAAAACACAGCGGGTCGCTTATGTACTCCATTAATGCATACCAGTTTTGCACAACACTAACTACTACACGTACAATGGAGTGGTGTGGTTTAATCAACTAGCAATAGAGCTGAGATTAGAACCCGACTACGATAAATTCAAAAATTAATTTAAAAAATAATCCTACTAATATTATAAAGGTGAAAGTTTGTATGGATGTATGTTTGTTACTCTTTCACGCAAAAACTACTGAATAGATTTTAAAAATTCTTTCACTTATAGAAAGCTACATTACTTGCGGGATCTATAGGCTATATATATTGGTAAGCTCTGGCGTTATGAATAATCTCTAGCGTTATTATTATACGTTTTTATTTTTTATACGTTTTCTGTCGTTAAAAAAATCGATTTATTGCAAACGCCAATTGTTGCCTTGGAAACGATGTTTTTTTTTAAATTAGGTTACTATGGACATCGCTTTGATGTTAAAATTCAAATACGTATAAAATACTAATTCCTACTTTACTGAATGGATTTTAATGAAACTTTACAATAATATAAACATATAGGCTATAGCACAGAGCTCTGGAATTACGAAATTTGTATGAAAAAATTGCAATGGGTGGCACGATTAGTAAGATATCTACAGTTTGTCAAATACGAGTAGAAAATATATGAGGGCGCCACTGTTAATCAAATGGCAATACTAAACACATAACTCATGGTGTTAAAGTAAAGCTGTGTAACCTACATTTTTATAAAAAATTAAAAAGGCATAATAGTGGAAAAAATATTTTTTCATTGCAGTATAGATACTCGCCGATCTCAAAATTAGAATTGCATATAGGTACATTATTATTATACCTTTGAAATTTTGTGTTAACATAATGAAGAATAACTATAATTAACACCATTACTGATTCTTCCTTTCTATCTATCGTTAAATTCAAATTTATGTTAAATTAAATTAAAGCAAATCGCTTTATAAATCACCTTTTAATCAAATTTATGTCATGAAGAAAAAATGTTTTTTTTTTTTTTATGTGGTTTTCTGTGTTCTATACATTCAGTGTCATTGCACTTCAAAAAAATATTTGACAGTTAAATTGGTGTTGCCAGTCTACAAATTTAGTAGTTCCAGTTTTTATATTTTCTACTCTTTTTTGACAGACTATATAATTCTTTAATCGATTCCAATTATTAGGGAGGTAGGTACACATTAATTTTAGTAAGCTGATTTAAATATTTTCTAAAATAGAATTTTTATTTAAGAATCTTTGTTTTGTAAAATGCCATCTCAAATTTTGACATCACAGAACAATTATTGTTTTAATTGGATAGACAGTTATCGCATTTTTTAAGTATAAAACGGCCGTACTGGATTTTTGGTAGAATATAAAAAGAAGAATAATAATTCGTACTTAATAAACTATCTCTAAAAATGAATCACCGAAATATACGTATGTATGCGAAATTTATTAACCCGAACGACTGAACCAAATTGGATAATTCTTTTTGGGAGGAATGCAGATCCCGCCAATGTGGGGGATTTTAATAAAAATGCACTTTCTAGATGAGAAAAGTGTGGAAAAGTTGAATAAAAAAGAAATTAAGGTGCGCTTGGCAAAATTGAGGGAGATACAGCCGTTTAAAGAATGAATAAAATGACACTTCGTGAACTTAAACTACGCCATTTTGTTACTATTATGTTGGTATCTCAGACTTGCTAACCTGTAATCGGCCGGACACGCTCATTTGCGCGCAGCTTTTGCGCATGCGCGAAAAAAATATTTCGAAATAAAAAAGTTTGTCTGCGATTTTGACCCTTGATGTACAGAATTTGTATGAAAACAAGGTCAGAATCGCTTGCGCCAACATCATTGATGATATAGCCGACTATAGAACCGGTTGATACGATTGTAGCCGACTTCATGTGATAGATGAGACGCGTAATTATGAAATTTTTCTAGCGGACTTTTTTTAAACGATTTTTTAAACTGTTTATCACCTTCCAAATTAAAGTAACCTAACCTAAGACTACGCTAAACATGGTTTGTGCCCCTTTATAACGCCTACTCGCGTCAACGCAAGAAAAACATCCCAGTTTTCAAATAGTTTAGCGGCTACGCTAGGTTTGTGTAACATGGTTTATGTAACATGGTTTGTGCCCCTTTATAACGCCTACTCGCGTCAACGCAAGAAAAACATCCCAGTTTTCAAGTAGTTTCGCGGCTACGCCAGGTTTGTGTAACATGGTTTGTGACCATTATTAATTCTGTTTTTCATAATTACGCGCCTTATTATATATCACACGAAGTTGGCTACAATCGTATCAACCTTCGAATAGCAAGTCTGAGATACCAACATAATAGTAACAAAATGGCGTAGTATAAGTTCACGAAGTGTCATTTTATTCATTCTTTAAACGGCTGTATCTCCCTCAATTTTGCCAAGCGCACCTTAATTTCTTTTTTATTCAACTTTTCCACACTTTTCTCATCTAGAAAGTGCATTTTTATTAAAATCCCCCACATTGGCGGGATCTGCATTTCACCCTTCTTTTTTTTTGTTCGTTTTTTTGTATAAAACTACCGTTGAGTTCCGGCATTATGAAATTTGTATAAGAAATTATAATAGGTGGCATGCGAGCAGTTGGAAAACTGAATGTATCGGGAATGAATGTGTGGAATGCGAGAGGTGAGTGGGGGGAGTGGGGAGGGGGTGTTGGGAGGGTGTTGGTGGAGGGGGGAAGGGGAGGGGGAGGGGGAGGAGGGTGGGGGAAGGGGGTTAGGGGATGGAGAGGGGGGAGGGAAGGAAGGGGAAAGGGGAAGGATGGAGGAGGGTGTGGGTAGGGGTAGGGGGTGGGGGGAAATAGGTTGATGGGGGGGGAGTGGTGTGGGGAAAGTGATTGTGGAGGGGTAGAGGGTGAGGGGAGTGGTAGGTGGAGGGAGAGGGGGAGGGAGTTGATGGGGAGTGGAGTGGAGAGAAGGAAGGTGGAGGAGGCGGAGTGGGGTGGAAGAGGGGGGAGGGAAGGAAGGGAAGGGGAGGGTTGGAGGAAGGGGTGGGTGGAGAGGGAGGGGGGAGGGGGTTAATGGGGGGAGTGGAGTGGGAGGAGGGGTATGTGGAGGGGGAGGGGGATTGATGGGGGGAGTGGAGTGGGGAGAGGGAAGGTGGAGGAAGCTGAGTGGAAATCCCCTAATACCATGCGAGCGAAGCCGCGGGAAAAAGCTAGTTTTAAATAATTTAGCTATTTAGAATCACATTAACAATTAATTAAGAATACTTAAAAAACTTTTTTTTTTTATAAGTTTGATTTTTATTTTACATATTTTTTTATACATTTGATTTATGTACGTATATAGATAGATATACATATTACATATGTATGTAATTACATTTTTTTAATAATTTTTTTTATTTATAATTTTTTTCCCCACGAGTTTACACACGAGTAGTTACACTCTCGTAAAGGTTCTATATTATATACATACATATGTTTATACAGTTTCTGATCTCTGTAGCAAGTTAGTATTATTTAATGATTTGAGTTTAATCCGATTGTAACCTGAAAATGTAATTACTCATGAATATATTACACGTACGTGTATATAAATTAATAATAAAAAAAAATCTAAATTAACAACATACTTGCAGCATTCAAAACGGATTCGATTAGGTTTAAATTTTAGGTTTTCAGACTTTTAGGGGGCGGTAGAAGACCCAGAGAAAATTTGGTGAGAAAACAGTGAGGGCGTGGGCAGGTAAACAAAAATGAAGTGCAATGTACTCGAGATCAGTGGCGGACTAAGGGGGGGGTCGGGGGGGGGGGCTGTCCCCCCGGGCCCCCGGTCCTGGGGGGCCCCCAAACGCCTCCATGTTCCCTTGATCAAATCCTAAACAAGGCTTTACGGCTCCAGGAGACTGTAAATATTTTTTTGTCATTTTTTATTTCATTTTTCGGAACAAGCACTTGTTAAGGATGCTCTCACCATTTTTTAAAAAATAAATTCGAAAAATTGACGGAAATAAAATATTTTATGTGAAAGCGTTTGAAACAGTTTGCATGTTGAATTATCCTTCAACCAAACTTTGAATGCGTTTTTCTCGAAACTTTTTTAATACGGTTGGCAACATATTAAACAAACTATACATCTGATTTGCATGCACCGATTCTTAAACTGTTCGAAAATCCAGTGCCTCTATGTAGGTGAATTTCGATATTTAAAAAAAAAAAAATGGTGGACCAGCGAATTTTATTTTCGATGTTTTATGGTAAATTTTCATCGTTCATAAAAATAAAAAAATAAAATAGAAGGGGGCCCTTTATAAAACAAAATAATCCCTACATATAATAAACAGGTCCTTATATTTTAGTTACATATAGATTTTTTACATTTAAATTTAATATTTGAATTTATCGGCTTTTCTCTACTATAATAATAAGCATGTATTATACATATAAACTAATTAACTCGCCACTAATTATACAATGCTTGCAATGCAACACTGGATACTTGAAAAGGGAAAATCAAATACCTACTTACTCTAGGACATCTATTTTCCAATTTCTTCTGTAGAACGAATTTCAAAAGTGACTATAGTACGGCCCGCCAGCCATTTTAAATCGCACAAAAATATGTTTTCTTTGAATTTCTCGGCTTTTCTCTAATATAATTTACATTTATTATACATGTAAACATTCCTCTTCAATCACTCTATCTATTGGTGAAAACCGTATGAAAATCCGTTGCGTAGTTTTGTACATTTTGAGCGACTTCATTTTATACTATGTAATGATAATGTAGAAATAGTATAATGATAATGATAAAATAGGCAAGTAATTAAAAAGATTTATTGGCGGACTAACGGGGGGGCTGAAGCAGTGGCCTCTGATCCTGGCGGACCAGCGTATTTTAAGAAAATTTTCAGCGTTCATAAAAAAATATTTGGGGTCCCTTTATAAAAAAATTCCTATGTGGTGCCATAGATAACAAGATTTTCTAACAGTTTAAAACTTGGTGCATGCAAATCGGATGTACAGTTTTTTAATATGTTGTCAACCAGGTTGAAAAACGTAGTTTCGTGAAAAACGTCTTCCAAGTTTGCTGAAGGATAATTTAACATACAAACTGATTAAAACGGTGTCATGTAAAAAATGATATATCTACGTCAATTTTACGAATTTCCTTAAAATGTTAGATGATAGCATTATTAACAAATGCATATTTTAGAAAATTAAATTTAAAAAAACTATAATTTTTTTAAAGTGCTCTGGTGCCTTGTTTAAGATTTGATCAAGGGAACACGGAGACCCTTGAAGGCCCTTTAGGACCAGAGACCCGTGTGAACTGAATAAAAATCTTGTAAAATTACATCAACTTTTTCAACTACGGGGGGGGGCCTCATTCAGCTTTGCCGCCCCGGGCCTCTGACGGGCTTAGTCCGCCACTGCTCGAGATAGAAGCGAAATTTTACCAAAACCTCAACCAATACTTGAAAAGTGAGGTCATAATCAAAGCTACCGATAAGCGCAGACCTCGCGTAATTTCCATTTCATATCTCAACCAATAGAAGCCTTTCAAAGTGACATCATTATAAAGTGGCCGATGAGCGCAGTTGATGCGTCGCAGGTGCACTAATCGTCATTTCCGTTTCATCCGAAATCCAAATCACAGCCGTGCCATAGAAGTTTCTCGTCAAAAAATGTAGTCTAAAAGAGACAAAAAACACCTAATCGCATACTAATATCATGAATACAAGCAGGAAGGAGGTAGCAACCCAGTACTTAAAATTTAAAAGAATTGCCTTTTTAACTTGCTAAAGAAGAAAAAAATAACATAGGTATAATTTATATAAAAAATATAATAATAACGAAGGTATAATCCGTGGTGACAGTTGAGCCCCCCCCCCCTCCAAAAGTCGCTAGAAAAAAAAATCTCAAAGTGGGCGCTGGGCAAAATAAGGTTGAAAATCTATGTCCTACAGCAGGGGTGGGGAAACTGCGGCCCGCGAAGCTTTTTGGTGCAGCCCGCCAGCACTTTTAGAGCGGCCTACTGAAAACACCATAAAAAATTACACTCAGAAAGCGAGAACTGTTTTCTTTCACAGAGTTTCAGTTACATTTTAAAGTTATTATTACTAAACCCAGAGAAAGTTATGTGCTTAGGTGTGCACCTTTGTAATTAGATTAGTGAATACATACGTGATCCAACACACTGTTTTAGTTTTATTTTAATTTATTTTTATTGTGCCATAGGAAATCAATTTTGAAAAAAATTTCAGTATTGATGACAACTTTATTCGGAAAGGGAAAAAAAACAACACATTTCGCTTTCTTTTTATATTACCACACTTCTGTCATAAAAAAATAGTTTGATAAAATTAAAAACATTTCGTATAAATTATTGTAAATATTAAAAAAAAAACATGAAATTATTAAAATTTTATGCCAATCATTAAATTTGCTGTAAAATGCAAAAAAAAACATTTTCGTGTTCATAATATAATATAATTTAAGCTTGTGTACTGGTGGACTCCTACGCAGATCCAATCCTAAATTAAAACCACTGTTCATAATGCAAATTCAAGTTGCGGATTCATCTGCTGACGCATTTCGAAGGTCCATCCATCCATGTGTTTCAAGTGCAAAAATCTGAAAAAAACCGTTTTCCTGTTCTGAGTGTAGTATCAATTAAAGCTGGGGAATCGCATGCAGATTCACTCTTAAGGTACAACTGGTTTGATGTTCCGAATGATCTGTCTGAAATTCCAGTAGCGTATTAATCTGCTGACGTTTCAACGGAAGTTGAAAAATTTTTTCAAACCCTACCAAACCATAAAAAAATTCGTAATTCGTTGGAAAACTATATTATGAGAGTAATACTATTTAAAGCTGGGGACTCGCTGACAGATTTACTCTTAATTTAAAACCAGTTTTGTGTTCAGAATGTAACGATTAAATTCCAGTTGTGGATTCATGTGCTGACACATTTTGAAGGAAACCATTCTCTTATTCGAAATGAAGTTATAATTATTGTATGTAATGTGCTGCCAGAATTAAAGAAAAACCATTTTCATTTACTGAATGTAGTTGTAATTTCCAGCATACAGGTTTAATTTAAACCTGTTTTGTGTTATATAACGATATGTTAAATAACAATTGTAGATTCATCAAATGAAGCCATTTTCCGACTGATAATTATTATTTTAGCTCATTGACTTTATAATTAGTAGAGGCCCATTCTGTGAGAAATATCATTGTAACAATATTGTCTTTCAATACTTATATTATCTTGGGTACTCTCTTAATTCTGACCAAAAAGGTTTCTTTGATATTTATTTCAAATTATTTGATACGTACTCACTTTAATATTGTTTTTTTTTTATCACGGAATAGCTTATAAATCTTTGTTTTTTTGATTATTTTATTTTTTACCTATATTAGGACCTTACATATGAAATTGGCATTTTGCCGTACTGGCAACTTTGATCTCAAATATCTTCTCTTTGGTTAGGAATTCCAAATTCAAATTTATACAGCTATTTACTCATGTATTAGTGTTTCGAAAATTATGATTCAATTGTTTTTTCTTTAATGGTTTTTTTTCTTTGCGTCAGTTACAAAATGGAAAACTTGAAATATCGCGTTATTTACGAGTACGAGTTCCACCGTGGCACCAGTGCTGCAGAAACGGCTCGAAAGATTAATGATGTGTATGGCAACAGTGCCGCAAAAGAAAACACAGTGCGTTTTTGGTTCCAACGCGCAACGTTTTCGTTCTGGAAATTTCGACCTGCAGAACAAGTCCCGTGGACGGCCGGAGACCAAAGTTGATAATGAAGTATTGAAGGCTATTGTGGAAGTGGATCTATCGCAAACCACGTCCGAGTTAACTGCAGGATGCGGTCTTAGTGATAAAACTGTTTTAATCTACTTGAAGCAAATTGGGAAGGTGAAAAGCTTGAAAGGTGGGTACCTCACGAATTGAGTGAAGCAAATCAACAAACGCGCGTTAGAACGCTAGACCACACACTGCACAACAGACGGCTACCAAATTAGAGGAGCTTCAATTGGAATGTCTAAGACATCCACCGTACTCTCCGGACCTTGCCCCAACAGATTACCATTTTTTTCGAAATTTGGATAACTTCTTGCAAGGGAAAAAAATCAACTCCGATGGTGCAGTCCAAATCGCCTTCAAAGATTTTATTGTTTCCCGTCCGAATGTTTTTTTTAGTAAAGGAATCGATGAACTACCTATGAGATGGCAACAGTGCATTGATAGCAATGGTACATACTTTGATTAAATAAATATAATATATTTTTAAAAAATCGACTTTCTGTTCCTCCCATACAAAACGCCAATTTCATATATAGGACCTAATATTTTTAAAAACCATAAGGATATACCTAGTATATAGAGTATTTTTTTATCTTTCTCTATTGTTGAAAATGGTTGTTAATTCGGTTAATTCATACAAATTTCCTTCCTTTTTTCATGGTCATTTCTAATTTTTTTTTAATTTTATTTTACTTAGCGGCTTGGTAATAGTCAATATTTTATGTCTGTTACTTTAAATAAATTGTTAAATTATTTACCCCGATACAGGCGAACCCTAGTAGGGTTAATAATTACATGTTAAAAAATGTATTCAAATTATAAAGAAGCAATCTTAATATATAAAACAAAGTCGGGTTAGTTAAACTATTTATAACTCGAGAACGGCTGGACCGATTTTGATGATCTTTGATTTGTTGGATTTGTCTCCGCCCCGGATAACAGCATTACTATTAAAATATCGCAAAAATTCACGAAAAAGAAAGTTATGAAGAAAATTCATTTTCTCATACATTTTGTATGGAACGAATTTTCATCTTTTGAAAGTGCTATAGCAATGTTGTGTTAGTTGAAATTTGCGTGAATTCCAAAAATTCAAAAACGTCAAATAATGTCAATGCGCTGATTGTTTCGCTTTTGTTCTTTAACATATAATGCTGCGTCTCTTTCTTACACTCAACAGTCGAAAACAAGACAAACGGTTAACGTGTGTCTTAACCCTTCCAAAGGAAAAATACAATAATTATAATAAATTTCTCTCACACGTATAAAAAAAATGTAACGAAAATCATCTCTGATACAAAACACGGACAGTTGCGGATCGATAATTGCTTCATTGTGTAATTTTTAACTTAATAAAAAAACTGAATTTAATTCAGCTAATAAATTAACACAACAGTTATTGATTCTGAGGCGGTACAAAGTTCACCGGGTCAGCTAGTAAATAAATAAATAAATGGACATTCAGCGCCATTTGGTTTTTTTGACATTTCGAAGGTCCCCGTTAAGCGGGACCTTCAGTTTTAACGATGCAATTTAACTGTACGGTCGAACTGTACAGATAAATCGTAGGTCCATACAGCCTACACACATTCAAGTAAAACTGCGAGATCTTTCAGTTTTTATCAACATGGCCTCCATAGACGACGCTTTAGCCATTGCGGGGCTAAAGATGTATTAAAAGAAACTGAGTGTATTAAAAGAAAAATAAAAGAGAAATTAAAATTAAGTGAATTATTTGTATTAAAAGAGAAATTTGTATTAATTTAATGAGTGTATTAAAAGAAACTGCGACAAAACTGATGAAACTGTACAGTTTTCGACTACACACTGTCAGTTTTAACTGTACAGTTCTAACTGTACAGATTTATCTATTCGTATTTTGATTAGATCTCAGTTAAACTGTACAGTTCAACTTTTGTCCTACACACCTAACGATTTATCTGTACAGTTCGACTGTACAGTTAAACTGTACATTTAAAACTGAAGGTCTGTAGCCCGCTTATGCTTCGATTCTAGGTGCGTTTCAGGTTTCAGTCAAATTGTAATAAACTTTTTTACATAACTACAAACAGGAGGAAATTAATTTCCCTCAGGGCTTTTGTCATCGTTGGGGGAAATGTGTGGAGGGTATTTTTGTAGAAAGGAAGGAGTGAACCTGGGTCTTGAAGATATTCATTATGTAGGAGAAAGGAAACAGAGGCCAGCAAATCGTTCCACAGCCGAGCTTTTAAACTCAAGAACGAGTCGTAGAAACAACACGTTCTAATGTGGCAATCGGTTGGCGTGTTTTCCGACTGCGCACCGGTGCCGAAGGAATCAGTTTTAGTTCCTTGGAACATCTTCCATTTAAATACCGGTAGAATAAGGACAGCATTCCCACCCGACGCATGTGCTCCGGAGATAATTTTTTCGGGTATTTCGGGTCTCGAGAGAAGGGGTGGCTGCATCATTCAATTCAACCATTGGTGAATTGTTGTGCGCATGCCCGTGATGGTTTCTAAATATAATGTTGTTTCGCAGAAATTCAAACGGCCACTCAGCGACATTTAGAGTTTTTGGCACTTGAAAGGAAGTGGCGGTCCATGAGTTTTCAGTGAGCTAGAGTGCTAAGATTGAAAAATACGACATTATTGATGTTGTTGTAGCTGAAAATGATTTTGTTTTTTCAAAGTTTTCATCTTTTTGTCTGAAAATCTTTCAGTATATGGATGCGGCGCATCCCTTGACTGAAGATCTTCATACAAAAATTTGAAATATTGAGAAAAGTAAAATTAATATAGTTGTCCTCTTTTGCGGATCACAATTTGGTCAAAAGCTAAACCGGACTTAGAATCGGCAAAATCAAGTCATCTCGACACCTCTTTGAAAAGTCATTAAAAGCTGTGAAATAAATAATTTTAATATAGCCCAACCCCTCCGCAACGTAAGCAGATATAAGCGTTAGAAATAGGATAGCAGTCAAGTACAATAAGCGTGTTTATACGTCAGCGCGTGTGTTTCCATAGAAATCGTTATAACTCCGTTATTGTTTTAGTTACATCCCTAAAACAAAAAGCAAAAGGTCGATAGTAGATCAAGCTGTATATCCTTATCAAGTTGTCTATGGAAATACATAACAGGAATCAGCTGTCAGTCGTGTAGTTGACAAAAATATTTACCCGCGCAAATTTGCTACCAGCAACTCCACCGCGCTCCACATTTTAAATTTTTATTAAATATTTTTATATGAAATGACAAAAAAGTGAGGTGACAAAAGTGTTTATTACACATGTCATATATACAATAGAATAAGTATTGTTGTTTACATCATCTGTGATTTTAGTACCGTTTTCACATAAAAACATCACGTGAGACATTTTTACCTATTTTTAATGTTTGCGTTCTAAATTTTAATATTTACAAATGCTAATATTTATATGTAATATAATAATTTGAAAGCCTATTTTGTAACCTTTCTAAAACAGTTTTTACTATTCGGCTACGTTCAGAAATGTTTCATTTAAAGAGCTTTAATTGTAAAGCGGTAATAACAAAAAGTTTTATTGTAGAAAGCAATCACTTTGTGGTTTGACATATTTAATAAAATAAAATACTTTTTTGTTTAAAACCAAGATATTTATTAATTTTTTAACCAACCGGTTCCGCTTAACTTAAGCATCTTCAGGGTACAAATTAATACAGTATTAATTTGTACCCTGAAGATGCTTAAGTTAAGCGAAACCGGTCGGTTAAAAAATTAATAAATATCGTGGTTTTAAACAAAAAAATATTTTATTTTACAAAAAGTTTTCGTAAAATGTCATTTTGTTAAAGACACCAAAAGCGAATATTCTCGAAAATTCGTAGGGGTTCCCTAACCTTACCTAACCTAACATAACCTATTTAACATTTTTTTAATAGATTTTTCGTCAAAAAATTTCCATTTAGCGCCAAAAACGTCCATTTCTGAAGAGGTTCTGAGTTGTCCGGTCACCAAAAAAAACAAGTGAATTTCTTTAAACTGATTGGACCTTAGAGTAAAGCGTACTTGAGGTGGAATTATTCTAAACGCTGTGCTAATGTAAAATCGTTATTTTTACTATCATATTTGATGGCAAGCAATAAATAATAATTTGTTTTAATGTTTGTTAAAAATAATCAGTTTCATTATTCGCATAATTTATTTAATTGCTCTGCAATACACTAAATTAATCAATAAAACACACAGTTTACATATTAATTATTAGTTCCATACTCATTAATTAGTAACGAATTGAATTATATTAATTTTAATATCGTGTTGTAGACGTAGACAATAGACGCGAAATACGTTATAGATTTTGAACTGTTTTGATGGTGGATATTTCCAGAATTATGAAAATACTAAAAGTCTGTGAACAGTGGACCTAGCGTTCAAAGGGTATTTTTCTAATTTTTTTCTTATTTAATAAATCAAAACCAAAATTTCCTTTCAAATCACAAGTTTAGTAAGTGGTTAAATATCTTAACTGATTTTTAAAAAAATTTAAAAAGGAATTTGGCATATGATTTGTCCGAAGAAACGTCACCATCTTCTTTTTTCAAACTTTGTTCAGGCAGGCAAAAATAGAACATTGAAACTTGCGAACAAGAGCATCAAAATAAACACGGCGATGTAAGGACCCACTGAATTCTACCCATTCCTTTTATCTTTTTTCTTCCTAAAATTTCCTCTCCTTCCTTCCCTTAATAAGTTTCTCCACAGAGCATCCACAGAGATGACGTGGGTCCTAAGAGAAATTATTTTCCTCCGAGCCTTCTGTGTGGAGCTATTATTGTAAAAAATACCGGTCATTGGTTGAGTTGGCATCGCGTTTGGGTCCCACCCAGGCGTTAAGTCCTCCATCACGACACAAGACACAAGGAACATTTTCCGCTTACTGTGATGGTAGTAGGGGATTTTTATTATTGTCAGGTTATTAGTAACTTGGGAATGTTTGTCTTTCTTTAAAAAAAAAAAATTGAAAATTCATTCTACCTTATGTAACTACTTTGTACAACACAAATTTTTATTTTTTATTTACGTTTACTGCCTTCCCCAATTTGATATGTGCACGGTGTACGGTTTTTTAATTAATTCTTAATTTTTAAAATATCTTGTGGATTCATCTCCTGGCGCATCCTCGACTTCTACCGATCACATTTGCATATATTCTCCTTACACTTCTTTCTTTGTTCATTCGCTCTACATGCCCAAACCATCAAAGCTTCCTTTCTTAATCTTACTCATTACGCTTACATCAGCCTTGCATTCTTTGCGTTGCCTTACATTCTTTCTTCATACTCAAATAATCCGGATCTTCAATTTTACTAGCGATTTCACCCTGATACTTAGAATCTAATCTCTCGATGATTGATTTCAGGAGTTACGGGTAACCATTGCGGATTAGATATGTAAAGAACGAATTAATTTATGTGTTTAATTAACATGGAAATATAAAAAGTGGGATATAGCGGTTTCGTAGACCACGACCACTTACTTTTGATTTATTTTTACGGTGTGCTTGAAGAGTTTTAAAATTAAGTTTTATCCATGAAAAAACTGAAATTTCTTCTAACAATTCTACAACTGTTGTTTTCTAGATTTTTTTCTTAATTGCGTAATAGGGTATTTTCAGAGATTTTTTAATTTTCGAGGAAATTACAATAATGAAGGTATTTTTATTTTATTTTTATGTTGGCGAAGCAAAAGGGAGCAGTGAAAATACTTCTATAACAATTTAAAATTAGCCAAAACGACATGTTCGTTTTTATTCTTGAATTCGGCAGCGTTGACGTCACGCCGGGCAACTTTAGTGACAGTCTTTTTATCAGATATTGGCGTTTTCTACGTCATAATGACATTGTAACCGGTTGGAACCGTTTCGGAATGTACTGTTTTTTTCAAATCAATAATTATGAATGAAAATATTAAAATTACATTTTTAGTAGAATGTCAGAATTAGAAAAATAAACTTTAAATCTTCCAGAAAATTTTAATTTATTCATCGTTTGTAAAAATACCCCATTGCTGTTTCACGTCATATCATAATATCGACAGTAATTTTCTTTAACTCCAGTAAAAACCAAAATAATTCCACAAATGAATCATCACACCATTTCACTGCAGGGGTAGGCAGAGAGGATGGATTGCCACGTAACTCTGTCTTGGCCAACACGCCTCCCTTCCTACTTTGGTTCAGTTTTCACACAATCCGTAGGAAAAGGTAGCTACTTATTTGTATGGAAGAAAAAGTCAAGAAAAAAAAACATTTTAACAAGTTTCCCATTATTCCATCCACAGTCTTCTGGTCTTTTTATAAATTTCCCCAAGATTTGGTATTTCGCGATTTCTCCTGGGAAACAAAAATTGTAATGTCCAGGGTTCGTTACGAGAGAAATCTTATATTCTCAGTCCATTATTGAGGTTTTTAACTTGTTCGTGATAACCATAAACGTTGGTCTATCTTCTGCGTGGTTGCACGTTATGCATTCGCAAGCAATTATCGGATTAACGTATTTTAAACTGTGATTTTAATCTTCATAACATCCGTACCAGTAATTTGTAGCTAACGTCAACCTGACGTTTACTGAAGATCGAATTAATTGTAACGCGAACGCGGAATATGGTTATAGAATGATTATAATTTATATGTTCCGGTATGATTTTGTAATTGCCCGAGGAATTCGTTGGTGACGTTTAATATTCCACTCTATCATTAATTCATGAAAAATCTTTTGATTGAATGGATGATATAATGCAACTATCAAAATCAGTCCACCGCGAAAAAAATCTTCCAATTTATGTTTACCTACTATATGCAATCCAAATGAATAATTTGGTGAGAGGGATATCTTAATCATTTCACTATAAATACTCTGAACACTGTTTATTTTGCATCAGTTGCTTCAGGTAGCAACTCACAAGCATTCGTAAGAGAACATGGCGTCAATTGTAAGTATTTTAAAATCATCAAATTTTATTTATAAGTGTTTAAAATGGAGAAGCTCACGTGTAAATCATAACAATAATAAACGTAACTTTACTTTTAGGCTTGGATCGGCATTGTGGCTCTCGTGGCCTGTGCAGGCGCAGCTCCGGAGAAGAAGCAGGAGAAGCGAGGACTCCACGACCTGGGATATGGAGGCTCCAGCGGTGGTCTCTCTGGACATGGCGGAGGCTTTGGAGGTTCCAGCGGTGGATTCGGAGGATCGAGCGGAGGCTTCTCCAGCCACGGCGGCGGATTCGGCGGCGATGGAGGGTTCGGTGGCAACGGGGGATTCGGACAAGGCGGTGGATTCGGTGGTAATGATGGAGGCGCTGGTCAAGTGATCACTAATACCATCGAAGTACCAGTTCCCCAGCCCTACCCTGTCACTGTAGACAGGCAAGTCCCCGTCCCAGTGTCCGTGCCAGTCGATAGGCCTTACACCGTAGAAGTTCCCAGGCCATACCCCGTCACCGTAGAGAGGCCAGTCCCTGTCACCGTCAACAGGCCAGTCCCTTACACCGTGAGAGTGCCCATCCGAGTCCCAGTCATACAGAGAGTAGAGGTTCCAGTGCCCAGGCCATACCCCGTCCCAGTCGACAGGCCCTATGCAGTGCCCGTACCACGACCAGTTGTCGTTGAGAGTCAAGTGCCAGTCTACGTCAACCAAGGTAATGGCGGCGGTGGATTTGGAGGAGCAGGTGGAGATTTCGGAGGCGCAGGAGCTGGAGGATTCGGAGGAGCTGGAGGATTTGGAGGAGCTGGAGGTTACGGAGGCGCAGGAGCTGGAGGATTCGGAGGAGCTGGAGGATTTGGAGGAGCTGGAGGTTACGGAGGAGCCGGAGGATACGGTGGAGGATATGGAGGAGGATACGGTTCAGGATCAGGAGGATTCGGTGGAGGCCACAGCTCCGGAGGATACGGTTCAGGATCAGGAGGATTCGGTGGAGGTCACAGCTCCGGAGGATACGGTTCAGGATCAGGAGGATTCGGTGGAGGCCACAGCTCCGGAGGATACGGTTCAGGTTCAGGATACTCGACTCACGGTTCCTCAGGCTACTCCGGCCACTCCGGATCCAGCGTCTCCTCTCACCAGCACACCGTCCACCATTAATCCATCATCATCCCACCTACCATTTGCGACTTTTCATCTCACTGATGTCCGCATCCGTGTTGTCTGTTACCTGAAGCTAGGATAATGTTATATTTAATATTATTTACCAATGATTGAGTTGCATTTGTTTGAGATCTCAATTATTCCTATTTTCTTCCTAAACCTGTATTGAATAAATAAGTTTTTATAAATAATTAAAACCGTGTTGTTCAATAATACGATTATCGAAGTTATTTAAAAAAAACATTATTGAAAATTTTTTGAAACAATACATCGATATATATTAAAAAAATATGCTTGGTTTGGTGTATACATACGAGTATGTGAGTATATTATAATTCATTTTTAATAAAATAATACATTTAAAGCTATCTCTGTTCAGTCTGATAGTAAAGATATCTGAAGTAACTACCTACCTAGTTGAGAATCTATAGTAAAATATTTATTTATTTTGAATTTCCCACCCGGCTGGGCATTTACACGTCATTTTTTTAAATTATTTATTTCAAAAAACATCTAACTAATCACAACAAAATGAAAGCAAAATCAAAAACAAAATCATAAACAAAATAGAAGACAAAATCAAAAACAACATCTAAAAAAGCAAAAACAAAGTAAAAAACGAGATAACATCGAAACTAAATACTCCTCCATGCAAGATAGTCCAGTCAAGGAAGGAGGTGTAGAGTGCGTGAGCAGGGACCTAAGCGATTCCTTCAGAAACTTGTTTAGGGTGCTTAGGGTGTGAACATACTAAAAGTCCTGACATCTAGGTGGTGAGGTAGGGGGGGAGGTGGGGGGGTGTCCCAATTTTCGGCTTTCCGCTTGTATCTCAAAAACGGTACGTCGCAGTGGAAAATTTTTTGATAACAAGTAAAAGCTTATAAAATTATCTATAACTTTAATTCTTTATGTAATTTCATAAATCCCAGCCGTTTTTGAGTTACACGCTCCACAAATGTAGATATTTTCGAAAAAAATCATTTTACCTCACATTTTTCATCAAACATTCCGTCATATCGTCTAAAACATTCATCACACATAGAAATTTGTTGAAAACAAGTTGTAAATAATTTAATTATCTTTTAGAATATGTATACATATACACATAAATCTCCAACCAGTAAATATTTTCAGCAATTTAAACTTTTTTCGTAAAATGTCATTTTCAGAAAAAGCTGTTTTAATCTTATTACTGACCCACTGCTTTTGTTCGTTCACCTAATAATATGTGTGACCACACTTTAAAGCCAGTTATTAAATAAAGTAGACAAAAATCATATTCCTTACAAAATTTTAAATTGTGTTTTATAATGATAATGATAATTATGTGATGATAATTTTATAATATTTCGTTATATTAAGCACATAAATTATAAACCTCATTTCACTATGTCACTCTATTATCACTGTTCTCAATAACATCATGTTACACTCTCATCCTCTTTGGACGTGAGGGTCCTGGTAAGCGTTGTTCACCCATGGCATATTCATCCTCAGTAGTGGATGGTTCTTATTAAATGGGTTCTACTTCGTCTTCATCGTCGTCCTCGGCAACAGGCACGCTATTGAGGCATCTCCCTTGGCGGCGGAGACACGCTGCAGAACAGGTTAGCATTGCTTTTCGACATCCACATTTGCCAATTGCCCAATCCTTGGTGCAGCGGCAAAATATCATATTCAGAAAGACCTCCGGTGCTGGTGGATCTTCTGTTGTAATAGCCACCAGGGTCTCTCCTTCATGTTTCCAACCCCATGCTTCAGGGGGCAGCTCAATCGGTGCAAAGTGCTGTTTAGCTGTGCTCTCTGTTGGAGGGAGGGAGCTGATGTCAGGCTTCATATTTGCCCACCTATTTCCCACATATTAGATCCACCAACCTTGTGAACGACTGGAAGCGGTACTGGTTAAGGGAGGTCTGTCTTTTTGGCGCCGCATACCATTTAAGGAAACATTTAATTCCAGCCTCTTCAACCTCGTCGCTAGTAGAGGAGGGGTTTTAAAATATCATTGCCGCTTGCTTGAAGATTTCTGACTCCAAGTACAATATTGAGAAGCTCACCTTGCTTCTCCTGAAAGTTGCAGATGTATCGCAGCCGGTAAATGAATGTAATAATAGGATGTGTTCAAATCCACGGTGCTGCATCTCTTGAGTGGACAGTTTGTTGTTTCGGTTTTCCCTCGTCCAAGTTTCTTCAGCAGAATATCTTGGGTGGGAGGAGTGGAAGCAATCAAAGGACGGTGAGGTTAACATCCTCACCGATGTCAGCCACAGAATTGTGAGAGGATTGTTCCACAGAAGTCTTAACGACAAGGACATCGACATCATCTGTGGCTTGAAGAGTCTGTATCCCATTCTCCCGATGCTTTGTCTGTAGGAGATGAAGTTAATTTTGTTGGTAGGATTGGATAAAAAATCTTCCTGATCAACAGGTATTGATGTGTTCCAAGTCAAATTGATGTCAGCTGACCTTCTCAGTCTGTACCATCGTATCTGTTCTTGTGATTTCGTACTGTTGGCTGGGTTTGCGTACCAAGTGGCCAAGTTATACTCAAAGAATTTCATCAAATCTTCATCCGATCGTTTGTTTATCAGTTTGCTTGATCGTCTGCTTATCCACTGAAACAGCAATGTTGGGTCAACTGCAATCTTTTCATCGTGAATTTTTATCGACGAGCTGACAGAAGACATTGGGAATTGACATTATTTCACTGGTTTGTGGGAAGGGAGGATGTGCATCAAACCACTAACAGAGTTTTGAAATGTCTGCTGTATCTCTACTTCAGTGGGCTTGTCCGAGGTCTTTGTCCTGTTCACTTGACGTGAAGAAGACTCAACAAAACTCTTCAAGGGAAGTGCAGATCTCTAGAGTTGTGCTCATACCAACTAACCACTTGCTTACTACATTGTGCAAAACACCTCTGCCTCCTGTTATCCTCCTCGGCTTTTGAATGATCGCATCAATGTGGTTTCAATGGTCATATCTGACCATACGCCGGACTAAAAGCGATAAGAGCGTCGCATAGTCGACGTCGCGCGTCGGTGTATCAGTAATAAGATAAAAACAGCGTTTTTTTGAAAATGACATTTTACGAAAAAAGTTTAAATTGCTGTAAATATTTACTAGTTGGAGATTCATGTGCATATGTATACATATTCTAAAAGCGAATTAAATTTTTTACAACTTGTTTCAAACAAATTTCTATGTGTGATGAATATTTTAGACGATATGACAGAATGTTTGATGAAAAATGTGAGGTAAAATGATTTTTTTCGAAAATATCTTCATTTGTTGAGCGTGTAACTCAAAAACGGCTGGGATTTATAAAATTACATAAAGAATAAAAGTTATAGATAATTTTATAAGCTTTTACTTGTTTTCAAAAAATTTTCCACTGCGACGCACCGTTTTTGAGATACAAGCGGAAAGCCGAAAATTGGGACCTCCCCCCCCTCCCCTCCTAGCTCACCTCCAAGATGTCAGGACTTTTAGTATGTTCACACCCTAAGCACCCTAAACAAGTTTCTGAAGGAATCGCTTAGGTCCCTTCTCACGCACTCTACACCTCCTTTTGGAGCATTTATTGACTGGACTAAGATGGAAAAATGTAATACTAAGAAAATTACAATACATTGGTAACTCGTAAGTCGATGCTGAACTACGTAGTTAGTTAATTAAATTAAATTTGATGTTCTTCTTTTCAATATAAATTGGGTAATGACTTGTTATTGTGTGTTGCTATATTAAGCATAGGAAATGTTTGAAACTTTCAAAATACCCCCCCGAAGGTTTCTGGATTATTACAACCACATGACAATACATCTGAATAGTTTTTTAATCGTTACAAAAACTTGCGAAACTGTCAAAAATTTCAAAATTTTAGAATGAATTTTTTTAAAAGAATGATTGTTTAATCAAGAATAAATTTTCGAAACTCTTTAAATAAATGAACTTATTTGAAGTACTCACCTATGTTACTAACCAATATCAAATTCTTTAAATCTAATCAAAAATTATTTTAGGTACCAAATTTGATTGATTGTTCTTACAATATAAAAATCAATGTTGTAATAGACAATTTGTACTAAAAATTGCAATAGGTAGCACGCGAGCTGTTTGATAATCTGAATGTAACGGGACTGAATATATTGAACGCGGGAGAGGGGAGGAAATCGCATGAGGGAAGGGACATGGGAGGGAAAGGGGAGGCGGAAGGGGAACGGGATGAATGTAAAAAGACACGCAGGGAGAAATAATTTCTTAATTAGTGACATTGCAACGCACGCGAGAAACCCGCTAGTAGGTACATAAAATAACGAAAAGTGTATAAATAAATGAATATAATAAATGTTTGAACCAAAAAAATCCACAGAGGCGCTGCCTGTACGTTGGTATTATATTATCGTAAGTATTTCTATGGTTAAGAGGGTAATAACGAGAGAAAACCACAAATATGTAATTTTTAAATCAGATTTTAGACGTATTGACTCTTTTCCACAAAAAATTATAAATTGATTTCGGAAGATTGTTCTTTTATCTAGGAAACGCAAGTTTTAAATTTTGAGAAAAAAATGTTTATTTTTAGTATAATAAGGTTACACCACAGGTCGTTGGCAGATTTGTTAAATTTTCAATAAAGATTTTGAAATAAACAACACCCATTTAAAATCATATAATCGTGCAGTAAAATAAATCAATACATTATCTGGGAAACACATGTTTCAGAATTTTAATTTTAACCCGTTTAATCACAGGAGACCATATTTGTCCCAACGCACATAGGTCTCATATAAAACGCTGTAACTCCCTTACTATCATAGTTAGAAATATGTTCTAATCGGTGTTAGAAAGGAAATACTCCATTCTAAAAAATAGCCACCAAAAAAGTAAAATGTACACTTTTATGTACACAAAATTTTGAATCGCAAATTGAAAAAAAATTTTAAACTTTGGGAAATTTTAAAAATTATTTTTACATAGAGCGACAAAAAAGTGAGGTTACAATATGTGTTTGTTATATATTTGTCTAATAACATATGAATGTGTTTTTTTTTTTTAATTTTTATTGATAGAAAAAAACGTAAGGTGAGCCATTTTGAAAACTTTTTTTATGTTTGTATGCAAAATTTTTATAATTGAAAAAAAAAAGTTTTTTTCGAATTCTATAATTTGAAAGTGTATTTCATCACCTTTCTAAAACAGTTTTTGGTTTTTGAATGTGCTCAGAAATATTTCAAATATTTGCATTTCAATATTTGCATGTAAAGCGAAAATATTTTGACCATCTGAAAAAAATGCCCAATTTTTGAAGGGTTAATAAAATCATTAAAAAATATATACGTACTTGTGTTTCTTGACGAAACTTGGTTCCTATTTGTTTTTATTTGCGCACTTACGCCAACGGGGTTTGAACCCGTGTCCTTCTGATTGCCGGTCAGGTGCTTTACCACTGAGCTATGTCGGCTTATTAATACCCGCCAAATAATTCAATGTATACTAGTGTTTCATTCAACAATTACTGCTTATTACATTTTTCCACCTGAAAACAACCAACTTTATTTTTGTGAGAGGCATTGTTAGTGCTAAATCTCTCGCTAGGTGGCGTCGAGACAAATTATGTCTACATTTTTTGGTGAAATACTTTAACTTGTCAAATATTAATTATTATTTTTAATAGATAAACTAACGTTTAAGACAAGATTTTTATGCATAGCACAAAGGGTAACAATTATTATAAGCAAATTACCCTTTGTGCAATGCATAAAAATCTTGTCTTAAACATTAGTTTATCAATTAAAAATAATAATTAATATATTTCAGATTTTTTTACATTCTTATTTAACTTAGACATTATTGAAAAATGATGAATACTTATTATCAAAAAATAGTTACAAAAGTACATAATTTTAAAAGTTTTATCAACACCCCTTTTTTGCATTTTTGGATGTAGGTATAAATTAAAGCAAATTTGGAATAAAATAAAATCGATATTGTGTTATAATTTTAAAAAGCTAGTACGGAGGATAATTAAAATCTTTCTCATTGGAACCGCCCTGTACGATCGTAAGAACGACTTTCGATGAAATGTGAATTTTCGGCCGCTGGCTGGTTAAACGCTCTTAAAGTGGAGATTTAAGTATCAAATATAAATTAAGTTATTTAAAAAGAACTGTATAAATGCAATAAAAAAGTAGAGCATAATAAGAGTCTGCACTGTTATTATTGCATTTGTGAAAGTTGTATGAAGAATGAATGATATAAGTGCAATTATAAGACAAAAAACATTTCAAACAATATAATACATCTACTCTAAAAGCTCTCTTATGATAAATACAATTAATGGCTTTGTTAAAACTCATAAGAAGAAATATCCGTTGCAGTGTTTTTTAGCCAATTTTTTTATATATCTTTTAGACTTTTAGTGGATTGAAGATTTTGACACGTGGTCTCTTTAAAGGTTGTTAGTGGTCTATTTCTCGTACTCAGAGATAAAGGTGTTTATATTGTATAATATATGTGTGAGGATGTATGTGTGTGTGTGTGTGTTTGTACGATGTATGTGTTTATATGTGTACGTGTATATGTATATCAACATGCATGTATAAGTACACGTATATAATCTAATCCTTATGCACGTCTTTTGCTCTTTTCTATTTTCTACTATAATTTTTCCAGTTTTCAGCATGTTCATATATTAAATCCATACGTTTACATTAGACTTGATATATAAAGTAACTATACTCCATTGGTCACCATGAAACTGGCAGCCGCCTAGTAGGTGATTTAATGTGTCAATTAAATATCGCGTGTTTTGTAAATAAAATTAAAATTGTATAAAGATATACTTTTTTGATAAACTACATTACAGCATTATCATCAAAAACCAATAATCAAATTAATAGAAATATGCAAACATCGATTGCATAGAAATTATATTATTCAATCACACGACAGACAATTGTTTCCTGGATAATTTTTAAATCATAGAATAACACGACATTATACAAGTTCATTCATTTATACCTAGAAAAGTCTATTGTTTTGTTAGAGCAATACAAAACACAAACAGGGCCACTCGACTTTCCAAGTACCAACATTGCATTTATTACATTGTGCATCTGAATACATTGGATTGAGATTACATCCAGTGTTAATCAATATACATACTATCCATTCCTGTATCCATCTTTATTCTTAACAGGAATGCTCGATTTCAATACCTTAGACCTTAGACGCCCGCCGAAAAATATTCTTGGGAAAACATTTTTTAAGCTAATCTCTGGTAGGCACTATACTCAATCCATCTATGTTGAAAGAGTTGAACTTATATTGTCTCCACGGCTGGGCAGTATTTGAATTACTTGTATTTGAAATACAAATACGTATTTTGTATTTGTATTTCAATTACTTCCTAAAAATGTATTTTGTAATTAGTATTTCAAATACTTATGGCTTCAAAATACATTTAGCGATCTTAATAATGATAATGAAAAATATACTGACATAGATAATGCATTGACTAAAACCGCTAGAATCCAGAGCAATATATTATGTTAATATATAGAGTTGGCAACATTGTAGGTACGTCAAAGCAAGTATCTTGTCAATTGTTATTTTCATCGTTTCGCGGTATTGTGTGTTAATTGATAATTGATAATGGATAATCAAATTCCGTCATTGCTTGTACATTTATACATTTGTACATTTTTGTGGCATAGTATTAGATCAAGCACTATAAGAATAATTTCACTGAATACTAGATTATTTTTAAGTTAATTACAGTAGAGCGCACTTGAAGTAAAATAACACAAAACTGCGCTAAACCAATATCATGTTATTATAATAATAATAATTATTATCTAACACCTGGGTCCTATAGATACCACAAAACTTTATAAGTGGAGCGGAGGTGAGATGTGTCTTCAGAGCAATATGATTGGTCAATTTTTGCACGTCTCTGTTTCACTCTGCTCAGCATTGCTTCTATGGAAACGCATCCTTAGATTAAGGCACTTAAGACAATTTATTGCAACCAAAGGTTTTGCCAAAACCAAATGTATTTTGTATTTCAAATACACGACTTGAAAGTATTTGTATTTCGTATTTTAAATAAATGCGACAAAGTATTTTGTAATTTGTATTTTAATTACAGCAAAGCATGTATTTTGCCCAGCCCTGTATATCTCTAATGAGTATACTCGTGGGAGATCCTAAGCACTTTGTCAGAACATTCAGAACGTGCCAATAAACAGAGCGACTCAACTGCTTAACGATTCTGCATTGACCATTGACATTTTCAATGTCACTTACAGACAGTACAGCAACTATCTTTTGACACATGTTACAAAATAGGAAAACTGCCCTCATGCACTTTTTTTAATTTATAATCTTTACCATGATTTATTTGTGTACAACCGATTTGCGGAGAAAATAATAATAATGAAAAAAAAATACTTGCGTCCGATCATTGCTGGATCTACGAAATTTGGCGCCCTGTGCGAAAGTACCGATGACGCCCCCCCCCCCTCACATTTATTATTTATTCAGGTTAAAAGCTCTTACCCCCCCGAAAAAAACTGTTCACCTGTGTTTTGGTACCTAATAGATTTTCAAAAAACCTACCTTAGTGGTTGAATCGAATTCACTTCCCTTAAGGCAAAAAAACTAAAAATAAAGTGACTGACTAACACGACAATTTAAAACGTAAAAGGCGCCGTACGAAAAATAATCTAAAAATGAATCCCTGTTTCCCTTGGTCGGGTCATAACTTCAGAACGACTTTAGCTTTTTCAATCATGTTTTTTCAAAAGCTTTCTATTACTTTGTAGGAGGTTCTTACGGAAAGAAAAACTAAGAAAATTGAATAATTTCAGAAAACTTTAAGACTACTTTTAACAGTTCGCGCGTTTGATAAAATTGAATTTAGCAGGCAGCTGGTTTTTTTGTAACAAAAGAATTGTCTATTGATTTTTTTAATTTATTGTTAGGTACCAAATTTGATTAATTTTTTATAATTAAAAAAATAATATTTGTAGATAATATACGAAAAATGAAAATTTTAATAAAAAAATTGTAATAGGTGGCACGCGAGGTTTTTGAAAACTGAATGTACTGGGTCTGAATATATATGGAACGCGGGAGGGGGGTTTGCGGGACGGGGGAGCGGGAGATGGGGAGAGGGTGGGCATGTGTAGGTATGTAACATATACATATGTATTGCATACGTACGAGCGCAGACCTATAATTCATAATAATATTTTAAAGCAAAACTTGAGTGTTTTTCCCTAAAATAATTAGATTAGTGCTATCTACGAAAAAGCAGATTATGAATTCATTTAAGTTCACCCATAAACCCATGTTTTCAATGTTTAAGTATTGAAATAAGATTTCCTTTAGGGCTCCGCTCATGGAGAAACTGAAAAAAAACAGTTCTCAACGCAACTGCAATTAACCTCCTTAACAAAATCGATATTTTTCTGATCTGACGTGTCAAAACTTGACAGTTCGTGAGCCATTACCACGGCAATCTGTCAACAATACAAGTGTTTCAGTTGCATTGTTGATAGATTGCTATGGTAGCGGCTCACTAACTGTCAAGTTTTGACATTTCAGATCAGAAAAATATCGATTTTGTTAAGGAGGTTGATTGCAGTTGCGTTGAGAACTGTTTTTTTTTCAGTTTCTCCATGACTGGTTGACTCAGTGTCTCCCGTAGAGCCTTCAAACAGGACGTCCTCTCAGCGAAACGAGGTGCATGGCATAATTGGGTACAAGAAGTGGGCAACGCCAACCCGTGGGAAGTCCACAGCGCCATAGATAAAACGGGAAAACGCTCTGATCGGTATTTAACTAGCATAATAAGCGAAAAGGATGGTAGGAACGTTGAAAGTGTGGACGTGGCATCCACTCTCAATACATTTCTGGGCAAGTTAGTTCCTGTAGATACAATAATTGGGGAAAGCGACCACCACAAACAGATTAGAAATCTGTCATGGCTCCCACCGAGAAACCTCGCTGAGGTTAGGATGACACCAGTAACTAAAGCGGAAATCGAGTTGATAATCAAGAGTTTGGGTCTTAAGAAGGCGCCAGGGCATGATAGGCTCAATGGCGTAATTGCGAAACAAGTATGGATCCACGCCAAGGAGGAGCTCTTCCAGGTGATGGATTCGTGCATGAGAAGAGGAACTTTCCCTTCTGAATGGAAGAGGGGAGTGCTTAGGATTATACCAAAGGGGAACGGCAAACCAAGGTCGGACGTGAAGGCCTACCGTCCAATCACCCTGCTACCTGTCCTGGGGAAGATCCTGGAGAAACTGATTAGACAGCGTTTACGTCAAACCTTATCCCCACCCTGCTAGCGTCAGTTTGGTTTTGTCCCCGGTATGTCCACTGAGCACGCCATCACGTATGCGCTTGAATGGGTGAAGGCTTGCCAAAAGAGGTACGTAATAGGAATTTTCCTCGATATTACTGTTGCCTTCGATCACGCGTGGTGGCCGATGATACTTGTCAAGCTCAAAAATAGGAAATGTCCACAAAACCTGTTCAAAATCTGCGCCAATTACCTCTGCGACAGAACTATCATCCTTTCTTTTGGAGACTACCTGATTGAACGAGGAGTTGACATGGGTTGTCCTCAGGGTTCAATCCTTGGACCAGAGTTTTGGAATATTGTGTTTGACGATTCCTTCAGGTTGCCCTTACCTGAGGGATGTATCTCGGTGGACTATGCTGATGACAAATTGTATCTTGTCTCGGGCAACAGCAAAAAGGAAGTTGAAAGTAAAGCTGAAGAGATTTTAAGTGTGATTTTAGAATGGGGAAAGACAAACCGGCTGACCTTCGCTCCCCACAAGACTATGGGACTCCTGATGAAGGGTAACCTCAATAGAAGTAGAAATCCAACCATCAAAATGGGAGATACCAATATCCGATTCGTTGAGAATACTACATACCTAGGCGTCACTTTGGATCGAACGTCCTCGTTCTTGACCCATGTTAAAAGCGTGTCAAGTAAGGCCCAGGCCTTCTTCTTGAAATTGAGAAGAATCTCTACTGCCGAGTGGGGATTGCGCTCTCCAGCGCTCCGTCTCTTATATAGGGGGGTTTACGTGGCGCAAGTCTCGTATGCGGCCTCTGTGTGGGAGCACCGCCCGGAGAATGCACTCATACTCAGAGAGTATGCGCTCAAGAGAGGCCAGCGAGTCCCCTTGCTGGCGCTTTCGGGTGCTTATAGAACAGTTGCTTCGGACGCCTTGCCAGTCTTGGCCGGCATTTTGCCAATTGATCTTGAAATCAGGGAGGTGCTAACAAAGAAGAGCCTGACAAAAGGAAGACCCGCTACACCCCTAGGTGTTGAACTAATACCAGGCGGGGCAGTGTCTCTCCCAGGTCTTCTTAGAGAGATGCGAGAAAGAACACTGGGAGAATGGCAAGAGCGATGGGACAGGTCGAATACGGGAAGATGGACTTACTCCTTCTTCCCGTCAGTTAAACTCAGAATGGAAGGGGCACACATTGTAAGGGACCACCATGTGACCCAATTACTGTCCGGGCATGGGGAGTTTAGGGGAAGATTGCACAGTCTCTCTCTATCCCCCCATCTCCTCATGTTATATTGAGGTAAGAAAATAATAATGTACTCTATAAATATTGTAGTGTTTCGTAGGAATTAAATTAAATATTATTCTGGATATTTGTTGCGCGGATAGGTACACCTACTACAGGCGATGCGCGCCGCAAAATTGCCTATCACGTGTGATGAGTAGTATCCCGCGCAGTAAATCTTATACCTACAAAAAACCCCGTAGGCCAGAGTCCCCGTCCCCAATCCAAATGACAAAACCGCCAACAGACAAGCGAGTCAGCCAAGATCCAAATAATTCTGAGCTCCGAGAGTCGCGTCTGTTTCACAGTTGTCCCGCCAGTCATAGTCACGGAGGAATCGTTCCTCCGTGGTCATAGTCCTACAAGCTGTTCGGTCTGTGCGAACTCAATCCGCAACCCCAATCTCTGTTTCACTTATTCAAGGAATCAAAACATTTATTTCTTATTCATTTGTGACGTCGTAGTCCCACGGGTCCCGGGTCCCACGTGTCGAGTCGATCCGGCCGGTCCGCGGAATGCAAGTTATTCAAGTCACAGCAAGACAAAAGACACTTATTAGTCAGAAGTTCCTAATTCATTTCTTGATGCCCGCCGAGAATCGGTTCGTCGTTAGTCCCCGCGCGGCCAAGCCGTCATCTTAGGGTGAAACTTCCCACTTCGGACCCTGAACGTTAATAAAAATCTAAAAGCGAAAGTTAATCCTATGTTTTTTCTCCCTCACACGTGCGTAAATTGTGATACAATGCTTGTAGAAACAAAACGATGTTTATCTATATTATTATTATTTTTTATGGTATCTGTCTCTGTCTACTCTAACCGTAAACAATACATCAGTCGCTATCGAACCGTGATACTGATAAATGATAATCGAGCGGTTTGTTCCTTTATATTTTGGTAACAAATTATATGACGCGTGTCGCCAGGGCTTTTAATTAGATTTTATTCGGCGCGTGGTATTAACTTCACCATTGAGGTAGGTGCATTTAAAATATATATATATATTTGAGTGAAGCTTATTCCAGGTGACCGGTCCGGATATACCTATGAAAGCGCGATAATAGTATGGCTTTTATGTGAATTCCGCCCAAGTCCCGTCTGGAGCTAATGAAACTATGGAATCCCCAATTGGGATATTTTGCGAAGCTGAAGGTAGTGGGAAGTTTAGATCACGTGAAGTGAAACAATTTTAAGATTAATAAATAAATAAAAATTAGTAAAACTTTAGGGGTTAACCACAAAAACTGTTTAATTTTAAGATTTAATTGATAGCCTAATATAAACACATTTTTCTTGTCAAAAATTTGTCTTTTGGGCAAAATAATATCTAAGTACACATTGAAATATTTCATTAACCTCGTCGCGCGTCGTTTTTAGTACCTACGATTTTTCAGAACAACATAATTTACCCTAAGAAGAGTGCTTTGCGTAGTGAAAACTTCTTTATCACCGTTGTGATTTGAAACTCGATGAAACGAAAAATAACGACACTAAAAAGAGCAAACACATGCATCTAAAGGAGAACTAAGAAATAAAGTAGTCTGCGAGAGAATGAGATAGCATTATTGGTCTCCTCTTTGGCTTCGTAGCCTCATAAAATATAAGCGAGGGTTTTTTTTTTTTTTTTTTTGGAATTAAAGGAATGAATAAAATGAATCAATTCAAAAGGCCGAGGGAATCACAATGAATCGATTCACTCCTGGGAATGAGTCTGCCCATGTCTATCCTGGATACATTGGCGTAAAAAAATTTTTTTTTCGGAATGGAATCCTCACAACTCATCTGCGCCTCCCCCAGCGACATGTATGGGCCTGAGGTTTGGCTGGGCGAACGGCCTTCCGCCCTGCCTCCGGCAACTCGACGCTTCCATCCTTAGGGTCTTCGGGTACGTTCCCCTACTTCCCACTTACTATCGCCAAGGCACAACCGAGAAACCGGCTTAAGGGCGTGGACGTTGAGATTCATTCGCGGCAGACCGATCACCATACACATTCTGGCTGGTACTGCCAGATGACGAGAGAGGTATCCCACCCGACCCAAGCGTTCTTCATATCACAATACTTGTTTTCATTATCTTTTCTTGCAGATGCTTGCAACATACGCAACATGCCATTACCCTGCGAGCAGCCGCCTTTTATGTTTTTCTCTTATCTTTTTTAATTCGTTTATCCCTGACTTGCTTTATATTTTTCGCATTTTGTATATTATGTAAGCACTTGCATACTGCTTCCTAACACTGTATGCAGGGACACTGGAGGTCTAGATTCATTCAAACTTAAATGTAGATTCGTTCTTTCAAAAAAATTAGAGTCCTTGCGAGAACCTTGAAGGAGTAACCATCTGTTACTTATACCAGGGCGGGTAAGTGGTGGATACCTCCACTGTTTTTTTTTTCACTTTCCCCATAAGCGGAGGCTCTTAGACATATCACCACTGCTGGATCACAATCCACCACTAGAACACATACTAACTCTAGAAGGTACTACTGTTAGGAGAACACCGAAGTTGTGATTATCTAACTCGATGAAACGAAAAATACATGTAAAATGAGACAAACACACACATCTTTAGGATTTAGCCTGCGAGAGAATAATATAGTATAAACGGTCTCTACTTTAGTTTTCTGAAGGTTTCACTTCTACCGCAAACTGCACACTTGGTTTTTTTTAAAATCAAATGTATAATATTCAATGCTGAAAAATACCCAATTAATACCGGATAGTGAAACATTATACAGTTTCAGAAAAGTAAACATGAAACATTTATGCAGCATCCTGTATCCAATTAAATATTGTAGTCAATTAATATTATAAATAAATCATTATGAAGTGCCTATAATAATTATTATTAGGTAATAAATCTTTGTAATTAAAATCATATTCATCATTTTACAAAGGTTTACCTAAGGATATGAATGATTTTTTTATAAATTTTGGTACTTACATTTTTCGGAAATTGCATTTTTTTTCTTCTTCTAAAGGGCAAATACAATTTCACAGCTCACAGCCTTTTTCCAAAGTTTCAACCTAAAGGACCTTGCTCTTAAGTTTCATTTAGTCTGTAAAACACGAGATTTTCAGCGAATGCTTTTTGTATTTTCACTTTTATTTACTCACTTACAAAACTCAGGTAATACACAAATAGGTAAATACAATTACAAAAATCTTATCCAACATTGATACATTTAAATAAATACAAACAAAACAAGTAAATATTTCAAAACAAAAAAACAAATAAAATACACAATTATGACATTATAAATGTTCGCTCAAATGCCAAATAATACAAAGAGAGGCATAAGATAAAAGACAAAAGAGACAAGACAACACAATCGACAAAAGAGACACAAGAGACACAAGAGACACAAGAGACACAAGATACACCAGAGACACAAGGGATACAAGAGACGCAAGAGACACAATAGACTCAATAGACACAGGAGACACATGAGACACAAACAGAGACACAAGTGATACATAATATAAGTAGCACAACATATTTTTTGCAACCGAAGAAAATTGAATCGTAATTCGTAATCGTAAAAATAATCGTAATCAATGCTGAAGATTGCTGCCAAAAAATATATTTGTTGATGTATATTATGTGGAATAATAATTTGAGAGCCGTTTTCTCACAATAACAGAGTATGGTACAGAAAGCTCCAAAAGGAACCGTTTAAAACAGCATGGATATCAAGATAATAATAGAAGAGTAGGTATTAGATGATATATGAATGTGAATGAGGCAAAGAGTGTGCGTCCTCTCTGCCTACCCCTACGGAGAAACGGCGTGATGTTAGTTAAGTTAGTTCATCATTCTTGGTTCTGTACAAAAAAATCATTATTCGGACAAATTCGGACCGATATAGCCTGCGTGAACGTCATTTTAATTTAGAACCAAGGCTCGCATTTTGCCAAATGCTCATTTTCAACTTTTTTCATTAGCTCCTCATAGGAGCCTAATTTCCCTCACGGCCTGTGTCGCCTTAGGAGATGTTGTGTGGAGGGTCTTTTTAAGCGAAGGATGTTCTGTGAAGAAAACAGGCATCCTAAGGGTTAGTGCGTCCAGGGGTGACGGAGGTTCGAATCCATGCATCCAACTGCAGTACAAGGCGCAGGGTAGAGAGTCCGGCTGGAAGGGTCAAAAGACCTTCCTAAACCAGTAGATATGTATCTCTCGATCCGGATCGCCACGCAACAGGTGAGCAGACGCATCCCGACTCGGAAAAACCTCACCCCATGAACCCGGGCACCCCACTGACTAAAACCCAAGGACTAAAACTGAAAAAAACACGAATAATATGTTTAATTATTAAACTAATATAATAGTGAATTACAGAATACAAATTATGTACAAAAAATGTTAAAAATATGATTTCGCCGCGCGTGAAAAGAAACGTTGCGGACTCGCGCGTTCACAGATCTACCAAAGTTCAATATTACCAAAAAAAATAAAGACATTTTTTATTAGTAATAATTTTTTATTAGGAAAAAACAAAATGTAAAGTCTGTATACTTGTATACAATGTGTAACGTTTAACGGTCAATGTTTTTTTTACAAGTAAGGCTGACATTGTTCAAGTAAAAAAAAGGATTGTATTTTTAATCTTCTACCAAAACACTTTCAAATGACAGATAAAATGTCACTTTACATAAAAGAATTAACATTATGGCTAAATGATGCAGATGTTGAAACACTTTTTGATTTTTTAACAATAAGCATTTCATTTTTACCGACAAACATTTCATTTTTAAAAATTAAAACATTTTTTTTTTTACATTTCCCCCCCTCCCTATCTCCTTAAGCATTGATATTAACAAAAAAGTTTATAGAACTTTTTTTGTAGAGAATTTTATGTAGATAATTTAGTACCTAAACATTTTTTCCCTAGATGCAGTAGTTTTAGAGTTATTAACGAAAAACTGAAAAAGGGACCTTTAAACCCCCCCGCCCCCCCTCCCATGTAGCTCCACCGCCACCCACCAGTACTTTTAGTATTTTGTTAAGGACACCTTCCCCTACAACTGTGCCAAAATTGGCTTCTACATGAATTATTTCCCCTATTTGGTATTTTTTGGTCTTCGTTGCCTGGACTATTAGTCTTATAGTATATAGACTATTAGTATATATATATATATATATATATATATATATATATATATATATATATATATATATATATATATATATATATATATATATATAACATAACACAAGAACATGGATACAAGATCCATTTTGAAAATATGTAAAAAATTACTTTTGAAATGTATAAGATAGATATAATGGGAAAAATAAAGGGAAAAAATCGGTATACTTTCGAAATGCGGGGATTAAGACGAAACCGGGCGGAGTTTTGTTCCATATAAACATTTTCCCCAATTTCCTTTCTGGATTTTGACACTTCTAGTGCAATTTTAGCACGTCTTCTTTTGTTGTAGAGAAGTGGCTGTTATTAAAATGTCGTTAACTAGAATAATTTTGGTTTTATTTTAAATTTCGGTTAAGCCTCCGAACAATTATTGCTATGCTCTGTCTAAGACGATAAAAATCTTAAATAATGCAAGT
The DNA here is from genome assembly GCA_929108145.2 of Limnephilus rhombicus. Classification (NCBI taxonomy): domain Eukaryota; kingdom Metazoa; phylum Arthropoda; class Insecta; order Trichoptera; family Limnephilidae; genus Limnephilus; species Limnephilus rhombicus. Next base: position 33,235,408 of record OV815287.1, read on the forward strand.
GAAAAACGAGTGGATTCGAATGGAGATAGAATATGCAGAAAAAACAGTATAATTCGGTTGCACAAAACCACCCATCCTTGTCAAGATTGCAACTTGCAACCGCTAAAGTCATCAATCTTATTATTTGATAATTTAAATAACACCTACGGTTTCTTCAAATTAAAATATACAATCCAATTAATAAACTGGTGCTGTGTCGCAAGATGGTTTTTTCCTGATAAAATAATGAAGGATTGTATTTTTTAAATGAAACCAATTTAAAATTCATAATAACTAACTAACCATTACGCCGATTCTCCGTAGGGGTAGGTAGAGAGCAGTGGCCGCCAACTCGGTCTTCGCATACACTCCTTGCCTCATTCACATTCATACATCGTCTCAAATATACTCTTCTATTATTCTGACTCTTGACATGGCCCGACCGCGTATTTCCAAAACCTATACCGGTTCAGTCGCGTTACATTTTCAATATTAAAATATTTAGAAATAAAATTATTAATTTCTAATATTCATATTGGAAAGATTACTTTATCTAGATTTTAGATGGATTTTTGTTTTTGCAAAGTGACACAAAATTATCATTAATATTAAAATTAAAATTTTTACAAATAAAATTATTAATTTTTAATATACACATCAGAAAGATTATTTTATCTAGATTTAAGAACAATTTTTGTTTTTGCAGTGTGATAAAAAATAACCAATATAGAGGTATATTTAAAATGTAAATTGTCGCTACCGCGACTGAATCGGTGTAGATTTTGGAAATACGCGGCTCGACCATGTCCGTCTATTTATTCCGTATCTGATTCACTTGATCGTGCCATGTCTTCCTCGGCGTCCCTGACTTCTTCTACGGCATTCAATCTACTTTCATCCTTCCTCTGCCAGTTCCACGCCTCACTGCCATACATCAGGGTAGGCTTCAGGTGCACTGTGGAGTGCTGGCTTCGCTTCTTTGGACGGTTTTTTTGTTAGCGCCAACCGCGTTCAGTCCTCCAGTAATGGAGTTAACTGCATTTACTCTTATTTCAAAATCTCTATCAGCCTTCCCATCAAATTCAAATACACAAGCTCATCCTCCTGCTCCAAGTATTCATCATTCACTACTATATTGCACACTGTTTTCATACTATCTCTTTCAAAAACCATGACTTTAGACTTACTTACATTCACCATTAACTCATTCTTCATACATACTACGTTCATCCTAGATACGAGGGTCTGTAGATCTTCTATACTGTTAGAAATCTCCTATCGCATCACCGGAATATAACAGGCAACATTATTTCCCTATCATAACAGAATAAAGAATGACACAATAAATGCAGTCTGGGCGAGTTTCGAGATCCAAAAGCCCGGCAAATACAAAACTGAAGAAATTGGTAAACGCACGACCCGGATAGACGAGAGGTTCTGGGTTCGAGTCCCATCTGCGACCATTATCTTTTTCTGTGTCTTGTTCTCTTTCATATTTTCGTTTAGATTATTATTATTATCTTCTTCTTCAATGATACAAAACTGAAGGTTTATCATCATTATGAAATTCAAATGGGATGGCGATATATATGTACGTTGTCAGGCAAGTGTTAGAGAGTCAGATCGCATGCTAAATGGATTTAGAACCGAAATGTTTTAAGTCAGTAGAGACATTGATTTCCATTCAAATCTACAGGGAAGGAATTTCTTGTTCTGTTTACGGCATTGAAGAATTTATTCTTGGAACGGCACCTTCAAATTGAAATGCACAACAAATTTATTCGTACCACATTCCTCATAATAACAGCTAGTGGGTTTTTTGGCAAATTTTGCAACAAAACAATGACTCGCTAATTAAAACGCTCACGAGAAAGCTTGCATTAATGTGCAATTGAATATATGGCACACATATTCATTTTTGTCATTCGGCGGGTTAATCCAAGGATTTAACTTCGTTAAAATAATAATTTTCCGGAAACCCTGAAAAAAAACATTAATAATCTTTCGCTTTTCAGCAATGCATTTAATTTGGGAAGCGGGTGTTGGTACCGCCGCCCCGGGAACCATTTATTGGATAACCAATACCTCTTCCATAGATCACCCCAAGGTTTATGGGGTGGATTTTAAGGAGAATATATGACGCAAATGTGAATGGTAGAAGAAGTCGAGGACGCCCGAGAAAGACATGGCACGACCAAGTGAATCTGATACTTGAGTCGGGCCATGTCAAGAGTCAGAATAATAGAAGAGCATATATGAGACGATGTATAAATGTGAACGAGGCAAGGAGTGTGTACCAATACCGAGTTGTTTGGCGGTCCGTCCTCTCTACCTACCCCTGAGGGGAAATGGCGTGATGGTTAGCTAGTTAGTTAGTTTATGGGATGAGGTTTGTCTGGGTATTGGCGGCGGGTACGTCTGCTCACTTACTGCATGGCGGGTCGAATCAGGAGAGAGTGGTTGAGGGGGACCATTTGGCGTCTCCAGAAGGACTCTCTCGACTCATCTCTGTGGGAGGGATGGATTCAAACGTCCGTTACTCTTCAGCCATCGAAGTTTTCCCAGTTTAATAAATTTTGTGACGTCTAGTTCCTTAAACAGAATATAGCTCATTGTTGTAACGTCTGCGCCAAAATCCATTTTCTAAAGATACGCCTCAAATTTTTCCCTTTAAAAAAGTCCAGTGTTCGCTCATTCCTCTTAGTTAGTACCCAAGTCTCAGCTGCGTATGTGAGTACTGGTCAGTTAAGTGTTGTGTACACTAATATCTTGATATTTCTGGACAGAAGTCTGGATTTTATTTGATTTTGTAGGCGGAGATAACAGCGATTTGCATTCACTAAGCGCTTCAAGATCTCCTCTGTGGTATTATTGTCGGAAAATTGGATATAATTGTTGGAAATTTGACATATCAGTATATAAATACATATTAGTAGATACAAGTACAATCTAGGTACTGATATGTAATAAATTTGTATAAATTTAAATATAAATTAACATTTTTTACTTTGCCAGAAAGTCAGGCTGACCGGCTCAAAGACAAATCTTTTACCAAAGCTTTTACCATTGAAATTGGCAGGCATCTGATACTCAGATAAAAATCATTTAAAAATTCATGACCTAATTTGTCAACCTGTCCGTATCTTTGAGACAGTTATTCGAAGTTCTTACTTGGTTACGCAAAGACGTGTATAGTTAATTAGTTCAACAAATTTGGAGGCGGGTATGGATACTGCCATCCCGGGGACTGTTACCTCAAGTGGTTTGCTATGTTTAGTGTCTTAACAGGGATGCCCGGATTCATGGTGTGAGATTTGTCCGGATCTTGGCGGCAAATGCGACTACCACTCATATACGACTGCGTGATAGGCCGGATCGGGAGAGACTAGTTGAGGGTGTCCGTGAGACCATAATACCGGGAGACTTGTGGGGGGAATGGGTTCAAACGTCTGTCACTTCTGGACACAATGACCCCCCAGATTCCTACCCTACTCTCACACCCTTTTCCTTCCCAGAACTTTCTCTCTTTCCTTTCCCTCCACCCTCCATACACCATCCCCAAAGATTATGGTCCCGAGGGGAATTATTTTTCTCGAGGTCCCCTGTGTGGAACTAATGTAAAAAAAAACCCAACCCTTTGATCACACCTGACGCCCATGTCAACCTATTTCAACTAAACCTTGACTAAATTCGACACAATTTTTTTCGGAATCTCAACCTCCATAATGCATCAATAATCATTACTCCAATTTCTTTACCTAATTTTAATATTGCCGAGGAGATCGAACTCGTGACCTCGCAACGTACATAAAGTCAGGTTCGATTATTATTAATGAATGGCTATCTTCGTGGTACTAAAGGAGTTCTGAACTAACTGACTGCAGTTACCTGCTTTCTGGGATTCCAACCATCCAACCCAAACCTAAAAAACAGGAAGAAGAAATGCAACCTAAATGTGGCAATAGACAAATAAAAGTGCTTTCTACAGTAAGTTAAAGAAAGAGTTGAACGAAATTTTGTCAGTAGTAAGTATGTACACCCACTTATGGCAAAATCTCGAAGCAGGTACTCGTAAATACTAGAATATGTAATTGTTTCCGCTAAATAAATGCACGTGATATTTTTAGGCCGTCCTTTCATTGGTTTAATGGTTCAATATTTAAAACCATAAGCTGTTTAGAAGGTTTCTGCCGCACTTCCGTAGTGGAATTAATCTGATTCGCAAATACCAATCGCTCTAAATCTTCATCAACCCAAAAAGTAAGCGTCTAAAAGTGTGTTACTTCACCGTTTATCTTGAGTGCATCCTGCTAAATATCCGGAAATGATTACACACGTTAGTATTTTATTTTACCGTGATGTTACAGCAAGAATAATCCAACGAGTAAGAATTTTTGAATGTCTTCACGGCTCGTGAACAGCTATTCTGCAGTCTCCTTACTGCTTTACTGATGTTACATTTGATCAATATTATTTGTATAAATATTCCTATCAAATGGTTTCGGGTATCAGTTGGTCCAAGCTATCCAGAGCTACATCAACTACTAAATATGGTGTCATTTAAGGTAAAGCAAAATATATCATAGAACATAGCAACGTGTGTCTACTTCGGATTTGAAATTTCCGCCAGTGATGATTCCAATCTCCTCCTCGGGTACACCCGGACACAATTTTTTAAAATTATATTATGACGGTTTTTAAAGGAAAATTCATTTATTTACAGGTTTGCTGGGCTTTGACAAGTCTCCTCGCACTGTCCGCGGGGGCGAAAGTTGATAGCAAAGTTGAAAAGCGAGGACTTTCACATCTTGGTGATGGCGGATTTGGCGGTCAGAGCTATGGAGGGCACAGCTTTGGAGGGTCTGGAAGTGGTGGTTACGGAGGATCTGGTAGTGGAGGTTTTGGAGGATCTGGTGCCGGTGGGTTTGGAGGTTCCAGTGCTGGTGGAATCGGAGGAGGAGCAGGGGGTCATCAAGTGATCACCAACACCGTCCCCGTTCCCCAACCCTACCCAGTCACTGTGGAGAGACAAGTACCAGTACCCGTCAGAATCCCAGTTGACAGACCCTACCCAGTTCATGTGTCAAAGCCCTACCCAGTGCGTGTGGAAAAACCCGTGCCATATAACGTAGATAGGCCAGTACCATACGCAGTCAAGGTTCCGTACAGGGTGGAAGTCATCCAGAGGGTGGAGGTCCCAGTAGACAGGCCCTACCCCGTACCCGTGGACAGGCCCATCCCAGTGCAAGTATCTCAGCCCTACGTAGTAGAGAGACAAGTGCCAATTTACATTAACCAGGGTGGCAACTCAAACGGAATCGGTCAGGGTGGATTCTCAGGAGGGCTTGGAGGTTCTGATTCCGGATTTTCTGGACAGTCTGGACTCTCTGGATACGATTCCGGACTCTCTGGATATGGTTCTAACGGATTCTCTGGACAGTCAGAGCTCTCGGGATATGCTTCTCACGGACAGTCTGGACTCTCTGGATACGATTCTCACGGACTCTCTGGATCTTCAGGACTCTCCGACTTCGCTTCTCACGGACTCTCTGGACAGTCAGGACTCTCTGGATATTCATCTCACGGACAGTCTGGAATCTCTGGATATTCGTCTCAAGGATAGTCTGGAATCTCTGGATATTCATCACACGGACAGTCTGGAATCTCCGGATATTCTTCTCATGGAACTGGTCACTCCGGAAAAGCCGTGTCCTCTCAGAAGATCACCATTCACCATTAATCAAAAATCTGAATAACAGTCAGCTAAATAGATACTCTCCAAGTACCTTCTCATTGTTGTTTCTAGAAGTCTATAATTACATATATTTGTTATGAACGGGTGATATTTGTGTAATATAACACTATAATTCCTGTTAAAATATCTTGTTACTCATTAAAAAATGCAAAACAAAATTTCCAGAGTTTCCAATTTTTTTTTAAATCTAAGTATGGTAAATATGCAGTTAGTCCACCTCACGGATAATACGGAACGTTCGTGTTGTCGAAGTTTGATGCACGGATAATACGGAATGTTCCTTTTTTAACTAATAGACAATCAAATATGACATTTGTCGGAGGTACCAATCTTATAAAATAATTTCTCTAAAATAAACTCGCTTTTCATCATACTTTTAAAAAACATCCCAGGTTTTGAATGGTTTGTTTGGCTACGCAGGGTTTGTCTAGCGGGTTTGTGTATTAATACATTTCTTTCCATGTTCTACTGTTATAAATACAGGTACAAACTTGTCATTCACTTTGTTTTATTTTTTGCATGTTTTTTGGTCTCCCCGACATAAATACTCAATTTTCGTAATAATACAGCTAAATATAACTGTTTGGATATAAAGTTTTCCATATTAACGAGTAAGCGGTTTAATACAAAAATAATCTAAGTATTTATAAATATATTGTGTCCAATATTATAAAACGGTTTTAACGTTATTCATTATTTTTTTTAAAATTATAGGTAGGTATTATTCATTCTTAAAATCGTATAGCAAGTTAATCGAAATTCCACTTAGATTCCATTATTATTTACTTGGTGCAAGTTGTTCGTAGGATCTCTATATGAAAAAATAAATACATCTTTTCAAAAATGCCGATAAAATCCATTAAAAAATCAAGTTATAAACTATTTACGATCATTTTTAATTTCCGCGATTTTTTATAGAATCAGTTTTCAGGTTGCAGGTCGTGTGTGACGATAAATAAACCAAACCACACACTGTGTGACTGAAGTCGGAAGGAAAATATTATTATAACTTTATGTAGGCTTTGTACCATAAATAAACCCTTTGTAACTTTGTATATTTATGCAGAGGAATGATGATTGGTTTATTTATGGAGGAATGCCTTACGTCTGAGAGGAATGGCAGTGCCTTCTCTATTTGGAATGGAGTCTACCGACTACCGAGTCTATTGAACAAACTTTTATTGTCTATGAACAGGATGCTTTGATGTGTATTGTCTATGCGCAATTTCGCTATATTTTACCAGTGATGCCAACTTAGCAACTTTATAGCTAGATCTAGCTATTATTTGATGTCAGACAGCTACATTTTAATGAAACTTGTAGCTAAACTTTTTAGCTACTTTTTATAGCAACTTTTCGTCATTGTTTGATATTTCGATTTCGTCATGAGAGAACATAAAACGCTACGTCGTATAGTTAAAAGTAAAAAACAAACGCGACTCTATGGTCATAGACGCTATGGTATAAGTGGCGTTAGCCGGAAAATCCCCGTTTCCTGCTGCACTAGCTCTCCCTTTTTGGAGTACAGTGCCACAATCTTTGATATTTCTATGACATATTTGTTCACAACTAGCGACACCACCACCGGAACAGATAACTTTGTGGCACTGTAATATTGTTCTGTGCGCTAGCTAGCTACGACAGACAGAATACAACCAAAATAGTACGCACTACTCTTATTCTACCTTGTGTTGTTTTGTTTTATCCAAATAAAACCTGGAAATAAAACGATTGTCAGAATTTAGAAGATTGGGGGGGGGGGGGGGGTTAAAAATTGCAAAAAGTTGGTCACGTAGTATGGGTACGTTCCCTTATCTACTTACTGTAACGTTTAGCTACTTCTAGCAACTTTTTGGGGTAAAAAAAACTGGCAATCTAGCAACATTTGTAAGATGTCTAGCAATTTAGCATAGCTAACTGTTGGCAACACTGTATTTTACTCTAGAACTTTTGCCTTTGGTTCTCTTTGATTGTGGATGGAAGTTGCAGTCGTCATAACACAGTTCATTATTTAATGCTTTGATTTTCTTACAACGCGCTTGTCTGTACACCCGAGCTGCTATAAAATACTGTAAGTTTATTTATATATTACTTAATTTATTCTAAATCCGCTTGATTAATTTAATTTAAAAATCTGAAAAATTGACACTGGTCAGCCCTTTTAAGTTTGCGGATGTGTCATTTTCTGGAATTAAAGCGTTGCCCACTGCAACATTCTGGATCTTCCTTCAGTAATGATTGTATTTAGTTGGGAACTGCTTATTGCCGTCGTTGTTGCGCAATAGGATTGCCGGCGAAGCGCCGGGATTTGTGTGCAAACTTTTACCAGTAACCTTTGACATGTGTCACTGCCTACGTGTCATAAAATAAATGGTAAATACGTTAAAAAACGCTTTCGTTTTCTATCTGGCTCAAAACTAACAGTTTAATTATGTTTTATGAACAAAGGCTTTGCTAAAAATGGCAGCTGATCAACAACAAATCCAAAAAAATTAAACGTCAATAATAAAAATTGTGATGCATCATAAACCTACGCTCTTGATATCGTTAAAAAATTAAGTTTCTTGCTTGGTTTGAATTAAAAACCATTATAACAGTTACGGAAATGGTTATAATGCACCCCTTTGTACATTTTTGAGAAGTTTTCATTTATACAAACGTCTCAAATGTAAAGCTTATGAAAGGTCATTGATATTATGTCAACACTTGCCAACAGACAATTTTCAAATTTGTTACGAAAAATAACAGGATTAGTAAAAAACCAGGCTTATAAAGATATTTTGTCTGTTTTTATCATTGAAATGTTTTAATCTTGTCTGTGTTCGAATAATCTCATACAGCTGTTATGATTTTCTTATGTTGATCTTCTATTTATAACTTGTTAGCATACTGTACACTTGTACCCAGTATTTGCCAACCGATTTTTTTTCTTATTGGATAATTCCTTTTAATTTCATTTTCCCTTACGGGCAAAAGTAAACTTTTACACAATGGTTTATTTATTCTGTGATTGCATTTTATGATTGTTAACCTTTCCTGGTGGTGATTATCCTATTTGCCGCTAACCGCATCATATTATGTTGCGCAAGTAATGCTCCATGTGCTTTTTTATGCATTAATTTTGACTCTAAAGGAGTGTACGAAGAGAACCATAAGTCTGTTATTGTAATAAGGGCATTGTATGCAGAAATTTGGCAAAAGCATATAATGCTGCATTAAAAAGTAAACAAAAACAGCACTTTAAACGGATCACTTGTTTTTATGGCTTATATGAAACCCATAAAATACTATTTTTAATCTCTCGACTTGATAACAACTGTGATAAAGGTTTTAAAAACTTTACCTAGACCTTTCGGTGTCAACAGTTTTATTTCTTTGCCATTCATAATTCTGCCTCTAATTCGTTTGCGATTTTGTTTTAAAGCCAACAGAAATGCTGGTACTTTTTACTGAAGACAGTATGGATGTAATACCCCAATTATCGAGATTCCAGATTTTCTAACTGCGAATCCTTTTTCTCAGCATCCCAAGCTAGAGTATGTTTAAATTAGGCGTGGGCGTTATTTAACGTAAGTAGATACAGTAACTAGTTACGCGGTATGTAACGGAAATAACTAGTTTCGATAAAGTTACAAGTAGTTATTTTTGTAAATGCGTTATTGTTGGTGTTGGATGTGATGCGAGTAACGGAGTAACTGAGTACTGAGTAGTTTCGCGTAGTTGCGCCTACCGGCCGGCCGAGTATGCGAGATTTTAGATCGAAAATTTCCGAATAAGTGGGAGTTGGTTCCGTTTCTGGGAAGCGAGCGACCACTTTTTGAATTTAAAGTAAAATAATTTAGTTCGTTGTTTGTGCTTGTGTACAATTCTGAGTACTTTCTTCTAAAAATTAACGTTTATAATATGTTATTTTTGTGTTTTATGTAAATTTAATGTAACGTTTCTTTGTTATTATGTAAATGTAATTAGTGTGGATTGTAATAAGTCTAAATATAGTGAAGTATAAAAAAAAAAAACTTATGAAAATATTTGATTGAATTCTAGTACTTTATGGAACTTTTTTCAAAAACTGGATAATGAAAAAAAAGCGAAATGCAACAGTTGTGGTGAAGTTTATAGCTTCAAAAGTTCAACTGCGAATTTGATCAAGGACCAAGGACCCCAGAACAAAGTTGCAGACAGGAATTAATCATAAATACATATCCAGTCAGTCCTAGGCCTGAATAAAGTATGAACGGAAGTTAATTTAATATATATTGATTTCACTGTATAGCTACGAACACTTAGATACTAGATAGTGAATTAATTTATTTTCGTTTCGTGTGTAACTGTATAGTTTGTGGAGGTATACAGTTTCGTGTGTAACTGTAGCCGAATGAAAATAACTAGTTACAAAAATAACCTGTTTTGAAACAGGTTATGCCGACCAAGAAACTAGTTTCGTTACTTTTCTTGAAAACGACGTAACGACCCACGTCTAGTTTAAATGACTTTTAAAAGCTTTTCAAAATCAGACGTAGACAGTGATTTTCCTCTTATTTTGAAGGTCAAGTGAAAATTATATCATTCTCAGAATAAAACAGTAGATTTGTTAAAAATCAAATCCATGCCGCCCGCGATACTACCACAGACACCCCTCTTTATACACAGTGTCCGGGGGTAATGTGCATTAACTTCGGTAGGTGATTCTACATGATATTATAAGTAAAAAAGATAAATAACTTTTTTCGAAATTCCAACTTTAAGGGGTTGTTTTGTGGTAAAAAGATAAAAATAGACCGGCGTGTGCCGCCAGCTTTATTATTTTCCGCTGTTACGATACGGGCCAGTCACAACCATGCAATGTTACCACAATCGTGCCCGGCGGGCGCTCAGTAAGTAAGATCGTACCTCACACTAAGGATTTTTAGTACGTACGTCTTTTTGTATGGGAAAAAAAATGTTGGAATTTCGGAAAAAGTCATTAATCTTTTTTATTGCTACCATCATGTGAAATCACCTCCCGAAGTTAATCGAATCACTTAACCCCCGGACACCCTGTATAAATAGCGACCGCAAGTGTGGTTGTAAAAGGTACATTTGCTGTAAAGGACTACCAGGGTACATATTTGACTTTCAGGTTGTACATAATTTTTACCTATACCTACTTTTAGAGTATGTAAAAATTAATATACCTTGTATTTGAAAACAGTAACCCTCAATTCATAATCTTTTCTTAGGCAATGGATCTGGGAACCTCCCTGCTCTGCCTTGGGCTGGTGATGGGCTCCGCGCTGCTGCTGTTTATCATCAGCACGCTGGGCACGCGCGGCCAGTCGTACGAGGAGGTGGTGGCCGAGAGCCGTCGCCTGGCTGCCCAGCGAGGCTTGCTGGACGAGGCAGCTCGCACTAAGAAGGCGCAGCAGCAACTTACCAAGAAGAACAAAAAGGCTGGGAAGAAGGTGATAGATGTAGTAACAGAATTTTGATATGATTTATACACCTCCAACTTAAGTCATCATTTCATATCCACCTTTCGATACTCACCCACTTATATCTCTCCCTCTTACACATATCTAATGAAACCTTTACGAGAACTCCTCATTTTATGTAATGTCTATTGGGAACTCAACAACTTATAACCCTCCCTCCTAATGCGTCGATGACACTGAGCCAGTTTACAAGCTACTATCTGCTAGTAAACTCGCTCAGTGTCATCATGTTACTTGCTAACTAGCAGATTGTTTACTATCTACGAAAAAAGTTGAAAGGTCGTCAATTTTACTCACCATACGCTTACTCGTGATTGGTTTAATTATGTTTTCAAATTGGCTGCCAATAAACAGCTGATTTTGACTCTCAAACATCTGACAGAATTAGTTCACGCAGGCGTCGTTATTCTCGCTACTGGCGCTAGCAGCGCAACTGCAAGCTCAGTTTCCTACGCTACTGAGTGAGTGGGCAGTTTTGTGTGTCATCATGACAATCTCACTCGCCGATTTGTCCGCTTTTAAACTAAGTAGATAGTAGCTTGTAAACTCGCTCTGTGTCATCAAGCCTTAATATATGTATCTGACGAAACCTTTATGCGAACTTCATTTTATATATCAGGAACTCATAACTCTCACTTATAACTCTCCCTCTTACTACACATATTTGACGAAACCTTTATGAGAACCTCTTCACCTCTTTTATAATAATTTTATAATATCTATCAGGAACTCATCCTCTTTAATCTCTCCCTCTTGCACATATCTGACGAAACCTTTGTGAGAACTCTTCATTTTATATAACATCAATCAGGAACTTATAACTCTCCCTCTTACTACACATATCTGACGATACCTTTATGAGAACTCCTCATTTTATACATCTATCAGGAACTCATTCACTTAAAACTCTCCCTCTTACTACAACGTATCTGACAAAACCTTTATGAGAACTCCTCATTTTATACATATATCAGGAACTCATCCACTTATAACTCTCCCTCTTACTACAACGTATCTGACAGAAGTTCTCATCTACCTTGAACTCAACTTTTTGATTCTCCTCCATTTATAACTCTCCCTTTTACACCTTAAATCTGTGGAAACTTTTGAAGAAAACACATTATTTCATCCTTCATCTATCAATAACTGAAGGTTTTAAGCTGATCTACATACTGGTTTTTAAGCTAATCTACTACTACTCTTTTCCGTTGAAATCTTTAGCTTATTCTTCTAGTGTCCTTTGCCATCGTAGACTACGTTGGGTTATGGGTATAGGCAACCTTTACCCTGCAAATCCTCTTTATTTATATAGCTCACTCATTCTATACTTATTCTCTGGAAATTCTTCCACTTACATAAACTGCACACCTTTTTATTGAAACTTCATCCAATCAACTCACTTTAAATATTATTTCATGGTAAGAGTGTATCTACAACATTTTTTTTTAATCTTCAATATTAGTGTCAGTGATTTAACCCCTCAGCCCTCGGGCATATTTTGTGAGAAGGTCGGAATGTTTCCGCTTTGCAATAAAATTAAAATAAATGGAACATTATTAAATGAATCCGAAAAATAAAAACTATTTTTGAAAGCTGATGAAATACACTTTCAAATTTTATTATTAGACAAACATAATTTTTGAAATATAAAAATTTTGAAAGCAAACATGAAAAAGTTTTCAAAATTGCTCACTTTACATTTTTTCAAACTAAAATTCATGATAACGAAAAAAAAATAAAAGCACACTTATATTTTATTAGATAAATGTATTATAAACTTTATGTTCCATTAATAAAAAATTCACAAAGTTTAAAAAAAAAATTCATATTGCGGTCGGAGACTTTGGTTTCATGTTACGTGTAAATTTTCATTCCTTCTGTGGTTAACTTTTAGATTTTAATACAAAGCGTGGTGTTTTGTCTTTCTAACACTGTTTAGATCATATTTCTCACCCTGATAGTAAGGGAGACACTACAATCTCTGTGACACCTATATGAGCTGTTCCCAAAAGCGATAAAATTAGCCTGGGGGGTTAACAATCTTATGTTTATAATATTCAGAGTGTAAACAGTGTTTTATATTATTTATTGCCCACTGTTTGAAAATGTTATTCTGACTCACACAAAATAAGTACAGATTTTAAGTAGAAAAAATATCCCGTGCTTGCTGTAGTCATTTTCTTAGAAGTTGACTGCATTTTATGGATACAACTTATCTTGATTGTTTACCTTTAGTAATACAATAAGTTTTTAAATTTAAGTTATCATTTTTATCACACTTAATTCCACTTTATTTCTGAACTCGGCAAGTCTACTGTGACCGATTTAAAAAAAAAAGATTGCTGTGTTGTCTAGACTTGTTGAAGTGAAAACTTCTTTAGCACCGTTGTGATTTGAAACTCGATGAAATGAAAAATAGCATCACTAAAAAGAGACAAACACATAAATTTATAGGATTTAGCTTGGGAGAGAATGAGATAGTATAATCGGTCTGTAGCCTGTCGGTCTCCTCTTTGTGCGGGGCCTTGTAGCCTCCTCACTCTTGACTAGTTTTCTGAAGATTTCACTTCTACCATGTGATGAGGTTTTAGATTAACCCCCCCCCCCCCCTACCCAAAATCACGTGTATTTTTTTAGTACAAAGTAAATAGAAATTTTCAGAATATTATCTTTAAATACAGGTATAAGGTATACCAGAGAGACATTAAGGTTGCAGGTTGTTTTTGACTGGCATTTGGTTTAGAAATCGTGCTTTCAATGAAAAATAAATACACGTGATATCTCATTATATCCCCCCTTGTGATTTTTTCCGAACCCCCCCCCTCCCCCCCCCCACTTCCCCCCCCTCCCCTCCCCCTTTCATGCCTCATGTGATTAATGGACAACTCCTTATTTATTATAAATTTTCGGGAAATCGACAATTTACATTTATTTCAGCTTGTGCATACTATTAAATAGCCAATTATGGATTTCCTCCTTGTGACTTTACTTCTCCTGAGACAGCATAATAAGAATAAGTAAATTAATTTTATAAAAAAGGAATATGAATGCAAAAATTATATAAAATAATTTTTTTTTTAATATATATAATGAAAAATTACAAAACAAAAAATCCCATGGTAGCCATGGAGAGAGGTTGTACATATAAATCAAATCATAACAGAAATATAAACAACAAAAACATGACATTATTCGCAAACCATCAGAGAAATATTCTTTTATGGACCTCTTATTATAGATTTCATTATCTTTACGCCATCTCTATGGATCCAGAGTCCACCATTGAGAATTGAAACGTTGCTTGAAATATCTTTAGCCGTGTTTGGTGACCAGATCACAGGCTCAATGAGTCCAAAAGTAATAATAATAAAAAAATTAATAATTTTTTAAGGTTATACCCATCAATGTTATATATCATTGAAGAAGAAGATAATACTAATAAATCTAAGCAAAAATATAGAAAAGAACAAGACCCTGAAAAATAAAAAGGTAACAGCCGAAACTGGGACTTGAACCCAGGATGTCTTGATCCTGGGTTATATGTTGTATATATGTAGAGAGAGGTATTATCTAGGTTACAAACCAATTCTTTAAAACTTTGTGATCATTTAAAAAGGTAGCAGCCAAAAATATAATCTAGTAATAAAAATATAAAAATATTAATATTTTGACAAAAATACAAGGAAAATAATATATTAGGTCCTTACATATGAAATTGGCGTTTTGTATGGGAGGAACACAAAGTCGATTTTTTTTTAATATAATATATTTATTTAATCAAAGTATGTACCATTGCTATCTATGCACTTTTGCCATCTCATAGGTAGTTCATTGATCCCTTTACTAAAAGAACCATTCGGATGGGAATCAATAAAATCTTTGAGGACGGTTTGGACTGCCCCATCGGAGTTGAATTTTTCCCTTGCAAGAAGTTATCCAAATTTCGAAAAAAATGGTAATCTGTTGGGGCAAGGTCCGGAGAGTACAGTGGATGTCCAATTGAAGCTCCTCTAATTTGGTAGCTGTCTGTTATGCAGTGCGTGGTCTAGCATTGTCATGAAGCAGCAGTGGCCTAGAGCGATTAACCAGCCTCGGTTGTTTAGCAGCTAGCTTTTCCATCACGGTTTGCAGTTGCTGACAATAGACATCTGCCGTAACCGTTTGGCCAGATTTAAGAAAGCTGTAGTGAACGACACAAAAAAAGAAAGAAAAGAAAACACAACTGTTTTCTTTTGCGGCACCGTCGCCATACACATCATTAATCCTTCGAGCCGTTTCTGCAGCACTGGTGCCACGGTGGAACTCGTACTCATAAATAACACCATATTTCAAGTTTTCCATTTTGTAAACTAAGTGACGCAAGGAAAAAAAACGATTAAGGAAAAAACAGATGAATTATAATTTTCGAAACACAAATACATGACTAAATAGCTGTATAAATTTGAATTTGGAATTCCTAACCAAAGAGAAGATATTTGAGATCAAAGTTGCCAGTACGGCAAAACGCCAATTTCATATGTAAGGACCTAATATTAATATAATATAAGGAAAATTAGTCAAAGATATTGATGTTAATTCTGAATTTAAAATATGAGATTA
Source organism: Limnephilus rhombicus (assembly GCA_929108145.2). Classification (NCBI taxonomy): domain Eukaryota; kingdom Metazoa; phylum Arthropoda; class Insecta; order Trichoptera; family Limnephilidae; genus Limnephilus; species Limnephilus rhombicus. The sequence continues at coordinate 33,251,212 of OV815287.1, forward strand.
ACAAAAATTACTTAAAAATAAAGGGTCCCAATGGTCGAGTTAGTTAAAGCGTTTGTCCCGGTAAGATAAGAGATCCTGGATTCGAGTCCCAGTTGCGACTGTTAGCCTTTTATTTTTCATATTTTCATTTGGATTTACTAGTGTTATCTTCTTCAATGATATAGTAATAATTTGGTGAAATTCTAAGAATGATTTTCAGAAGTTCAGCAATCAAAAGTATTTAATCATAATATTATCAAATAGGTGTTAATTTTTTATCAGAATCTCGAAATTAGTTGTTTTTTTATTATAAATATTTTGTGTCAATGAACAGACGAACCTCTTCAAATAATTTGATCATACGGTGCTTTAATTGTGTATGTATATACTATTTTTGCCACAAATTCCTGATAAGAATGATTTCTTTCTAAGAAGCACTTATTGAAACAGGCTCTAGTCTGGCTTTTCTTATCAATCGTTAAATAAACAATTTAGCGTCATACAATAGCCAGGGATATTAAAAACATTGGTATAGAATATGTTAACACAATGAAGAATGAGGAAGATAAGTTCATTAGCCATCACATTAACCTCTCAAAGACCAGACCATTTCACGAAAATTCACTAAAAAAGCACCACTTTGAATTTTGAATTGAATGTTTTGTGGATTAATTTTGAGCTATCGTATATTTTATTGACTGAAACACGTTCCTAGAACAATAAACTATGTACCAAAACAACATTACTTGCATTATATACGTAAATTAATAGGTTTTACGATGTTTTAGTCGAGGAACACGCATAAGTTTTGACGGCTAAAATTCGCGGCAAAAATGATATTTCTATGTCACAGATAAAATTGTTTAAAAATATTCTGTGGTTGCAAGGTGAATGAAATTTTTACCCATCTCATGAAGTAATGTTGGCGCAAGCGATTCTGACCCTGTTCTTCATACAAATTCTGTACATAGAAGGGCCAAAATCGCAAACAAACAGTTTTTGGTCGAAAATTTTTCGAATTATTTTCTTGCGCATGCTCACAAAACACGCGCGCCCGCGCGTCTCCGGCCAATTAAAATCATACCTCCGAATTTTATTATGGATTATAGTTCTATATAGCCAATAAATTCATCTATCTTTTGTCGATTATCACATATTTGTAGGATTTATTAAAAAAATTATTATAAAATCGTAAACTTCTACTTAATTACTTACAAATAAGGGAAAATTGGCAGCAAAGCATTCATTCCGAGGTATTTTAAATAGTGCCATATTGTGGCAAAAAGCGCTCCAATGGTTAGTTGCTCTTGACCACTCAGGCTAATTTGGGAACTGTTCATATAGATCTCATAGAAATCGTTGTCTCACTTACAATCACGTTGAGAAATATTATCTACATGTTATTAGAAAGAGAAAACACCCCACTTTATATTCAAATATAAAATCTGACGGCCTCCGTAGTCTAGAGGTTATTCTCTAGACTCGCAATTCGAAGATTGCGGGATCGAATCCCGGCACGCGCAAATAAATTTTATTTGATTAATTTGTGTTATTTCATAATTAATTCATTAAAAATAATATGTAGATATTTGCGGCACATTCTAGAGTGGAAGATCCTCACAGTATCGCCCTGGTGTAAGACCACCTATCAGAATTGAAACGTTACTTGAAATGGCTTTAGCCATGTTTGGCGACCAGATTTGAATAGCTAGGTACTTCCCCACCTTCCTCTTGCTCATCTCCTTCCCCTCTCTACTACGCTGCCTCCTTCTTTTGAATTGACTTCTTCACCTAAACTAAAGGCAAAAAACCATTTTAAATTTTACTGTAAGTACTATAAGCACACACTTCACCACAATTTTCGATTACACATCTACCCTGATGATGGACACTGTAATGCTGTCCTAAACGTTGGCTAAAGAAGGAGGTAGCGTAACTAGGCATAATACCCCAAAAATAAATCACGATAATACATGAAAATCTTAAGTCATATCTGATCTTGTTTCTTCAACAGTGAACAATTTTTCACTTTTATATTTGACCTAATCATTTTAACGCTTGATACCAAACTAAATATTATTGTCAAATACCTTTTATGTACGTACATCCAGATGATAATTATAAAATAAATTGAAGTCACGTCATTTCATTTTTAGGGTATCGGGTAAAAATCGATCATATATTACACATATTATGTAATATTTTACTGTTTGCTGAGTTTTTCTGGTATTGGTTACTGAGTTTGTCTGGCATTGATACTGAGTTTATCCAGTATCGATATTAACATTGTCAGGTATTGTTACTGAGTTTGTCTGGTATTGTTAGTATTGTCAGGTATTGTTAGTATTGTTACCGAGTTTGTCTGGTATTGGTTACCGAGTGTGTATGGTATTGATACTCTCATTGTCAGGTATTGTTAGTGAGTTTCTCTGGTACTGATTCTGACAAAGTTACTGAGTTTGTCATTTACTGTTGCTGAATGTGCCTGGTATCATTCCAGGTGAAGGAAAAGCAGGCGAAGGAACAGCAGGCGGCCACCAGCAACAGTGAGCTGGACAGCGATGCTCCGGCAGAAAGTGGACCTGAAGAGGATACCCCGGCTCACAAGCAGCACACTCACGTGGAGTTTGTGGAGACAGCCGTGGTGGTAGAACCTGAAGCCCCCCCACCGAAGCAGACCAAGGTAAGACTTCAGCACGTTTGATCCTTGCATCGCTGATTGTTGCATCTCGGTGATGGTTCCGTGACAAAACAGAATAGTGAAGAAAAGAAAATGTATACACAGGGTCCGAAACTCATAGTACAAGCGTACCAAAAACAAACCTTTTTTTTCGATCTGAACATTTAAATTTTTCATTTAAACTTTCCATATTTCTTGGCATTATGTTTCGTAGCATTTTAACCTGTAATCGGCCGGACACGCTCATTTGCGCGCAGCTTTTGCGCATGCGTGAAAAAAATATTACGAAATAAAAAAGTTTGTCTGCGATTTTGACCCTTCTATGTACAGAATTTGTATGAAAACAAGGTCAGAATCGCTTGCGCCAACATCATTGATGATATAGCCACTAGTTTCATTCACCTGACAACACCAGATTATTTTTAAATGATTTTTATCTGTGGAATCGAAATGTCATTTTTGGCGCAAATTGAAGCTGTCAATATTGACGCATGTTCCTTGACTAAAACATCATAAAACCTATTAATTTACGTAATTAACGCAAGTAATGTTATTTTGGTGCATAGTTTATTGTTCTAGGAACGTGTTTCAGTCGATGAAATATACGATAGCTCCAAAATTAATCAACAAAACATTTAATTCAAAATTCAAAATCATGTTTTGTTACGAAATTTCCGTATTTTTCCTGGAATTTGCGGGCCTTTGACAGGTTAAAAGACAAATATTACCCCTTAGCGACTGATTTTTTTTACATTTGACCTAAAAAATTCCAAATTCAGACTCAATTTACTTGAAAATGAAAGCTCAAATCAGAAAAACAGAGTGTACAATTGAACGCGGTAGAAGTGAAACCTTCAGAAAACTAAAGTAGACATGGTGGGGAGGCTGCGAAGCACCACACAAAGAGGAGACCGATTATACTATCTCATTCTCTCGCAGGCTTCCTATAGATGTATGTATTTGTCTCTTTTTAGTGTCGCTATTTTTCATTTCATCAAGTTTCAAATCGCAACGGTGCTAAAGATGTTTTCACTTCAAAAAAACAGTGTGCAATTCACATACGATAGAAGTGAACCTTTAGAAAACTAAAGTAGACAAGAGTGGGGAGGCTATGAAGCACCGCACAAAGAAGAGACCGATTATACTAACTCATTCTCTCGCAGGCTAAATCCTATAGTTTGTCTCTTTTTAGGGTCGCTATTTTTTGTTTCATCTAGTTTCAATTACAGTGCTAAAGAAGTTTTCACTTCAAAAAAGTTATTTCGCAAAATCGACTTTCTAGATTCACTAGTTTCACGCTTGTACTATGAATTTTTCTGGACACCATGTTTATACTTACTTAACCTTATCCATTATCATCGAGTTCTGTTTTGTCACTGTTCTGTTTTATCTGGTTACACTCAATGATATTGTTTACATGATTGTTTTGTTCATGATAATAGAAACATGGGATACGAACCATTAAATCGCACGCACAGAAATCTATTACTGCAAATCATACAGCGGTGCCCCATATTTGTTTCTATCTACCCACCAAACACAATTTTCATTTGCTCTGCTGTTTTGATATTTGCTTATAGCTCGGCTACAGTCCGCACGCTTCCATGCCTTATCTCTCTTTGTTTCTATTATCTATAGTTTGGTTGCTGTCTGGGTTGTTATGCTATGTTGAGAGTGGCTGTAACTTTCAGCAAACCATACAGACGGTACATTATTAACAAAATGGGTGTTAGTCAGTTTTTTTTTAATGTTGGCTCCACACGGGAGGCCCTGAGGAAAATAGTTTCTCTCCGGGTCTGTGTCATCTTAGGAGTCGCTGTGTGGGGGGTATTTTTAAGGAAAGAAATGAGAGAAAGTTCTGGGAAGGAAAAAGGTATGAGGGGCGGGTGGGAATCTGGGGGTCAGTGTGTCTAGGAGTGACAGACATGTAAATCCGTCCATCCAACTGCGGTGCAAGATGACGGCTGGAGAGGTCAAAATGCTTCCCTCAACCAGTCTCTATCCGGTCCGCCACGCACGCACACACGGTGGAGAGTGTTATCCGGTGAAGGTTGGGAAGATTCTGACTATTCAGATCTGGTTAATAATCATAGATAAAGCCACTTCAGGCGATGTTTCGATTCTGATCTCTATCAGGGCCATGCTGAAATTATCTTCCACTCTGGCTCACGTCACCAGCAGCTAATCGTGCTCTTGATATTTCTGACAGAAAAAGCTGTGAAAATTTCATAATATCGTAGCTTACAATTCTAGAGTTGCTGCTTCAAGACAGCCTCTGTGGTCGATGAGTAACGCTCTCGATTAACAATCCGAAGGTCGCGGGTTCGAATCCCACCAATTAACCTACATTTATTTGATTGATTTGTGTTATTTCAGAAATTATTAATTAAAAATAATATTTTCATATTTGCGGCACGTTCCACAGATCCGAGTATAAGACCACCATTCAGAATTGAAATGTTGCTTGAAATGACTTTAACCGTGTTTGGTGACCAGATCTGAAAAAAAAAAACAGGCACTTCCCAACCTTCCTCTCCTTCCCCTCCCCCTATCTTCAGCCTCACAGCATACCTCAATTGGAGATGCATAGTCTCACTGCCTCCAGACGGGATAAAGTCAGATTTCTGCTTTATTTTAAGATTAAAATATAAATAATACATTGATTCCTGACATATGACTCTTTGCTTCAAAGTACTCTCCTAATAAATGTGATTCATCAGTTTTCCAGTAACTTGGATATTTTAACCGAACCAACGATGACAACATACAACATGGCATAACAACCCATTTTGCTGACTAAAAATTCAAACACGGCCCATGTAACATCCGACATTACTATGTACATCTAAAAAAACTACCTCTCGCAGAAAGACATTTATTACATCTGTTATATAATCAATAGAGTTTTAATCTAACTATCCGGCAAAGAGGTATTTTATGTCGAGTCTGTCTTATCACTTTTTTTACTACATGACCCATGGGAATATGTAATCTGAATCCATTAGTTAGCATTACATTTAGTCTGACCTCTGGAGATTATGTCACCAAGACTGTCTGCCATCTGAAACTAGACCGGGTTAAAAATTCAAAATGTGTTTATACATGCACATATATTAGGGGAAATCTAGTCTACTAACGTTCCTACATTTGTATGCATTTAACCAAATTGGATTCCAGCACAGACATTCAAGGTTAGATTACAAACAGATGATGTTTTTCTTTTTAAATCGTTTAACCTCTCATCTGTGGCCGGCGCCCGGGAAAAAAATTCTATTTTTTTTTTTTTATGCGATTTTTACCCTTATATATAAAGAAACTGTATGAAAGACAAGCTCAGAATCGCTTGCACCAATATCAATCTGGGAGCTATTTTTTATTTCATCATTGTAGCTTCTCTGAATGCTTTCAAATGAATGTTCCATGACATTTGTGGGTCACTTTTTGCAGGCGTCAATGACGGAAATAATGATATTTTACATTTTCTAAAAAGTATCAAGGCCATTATTTCTTTGAAAACTCCTTTGAATTGTTTTTTTTTTTCAGGTTTGTGTAGAAATAATAAAATCAGTTTACATTTGTATGAATACGTGAATATGAGTATGTGAATATTTTCTGGTAAATAGAAAAAAATTGCAAAAAAACAATTGCTTTGTTTTATAACAATCTTTTACCAGAACTTTGATTGCTCATCAAGATAATTTTCGCGCGTTTTCCAAAATGTCATCCCACGTTCAACTTCTCACATTTTTTTTTAATCAAATTATGAACTAAGTTTAAGAGAGCGTCTTTGAGGTGATGTTTCATGAGAATGACACTAATTAATATCATGTCTTAACCACTCGAGCGATAGCTAACAGAATTTGGGTAGGTGATTTTTCAGTTTTTTTATAAAAATATGGGACACATGGTGATAGCTAGGTGGATCCGTTGACTTTAAACTGCAGTAAACAGTTCATATGTTCGTATTAATATTTGGAGGTATGATAATAATAACCAAATAAAATGGTTGAACCAAAAACCAAACACCTGGAAATTCTATCGCTCGAGTGGTACAAATAAATTGACCTAACCTAACTTAAGTAAAATCGGCCTTTTTATTTTTACTTGTAGTAATTTGTTAAATGTATTATATTTTAATTAGTTAAAAACAAATCACTTTGTGTACACCACTGATTTAGTCCAAGTTATTAGTCTCTTTTTTGATGATTTTTGTCTATAGGTTTTTATTTGTTTATCCTCTTTTGTAGTTTTCATTTTATTCTGATGAAGAAACCATTGTTTTCGAAACATGTTCATAATTTTGATTAAATAAGTGGTTTGCACAAAAGCGATTTGTTTTCATTTAATTAAAAATGGCGCCACAAAGTGAATTTGCAATTATTGAAGAAGGCATTGTATTTTATTTATATTTATGATCTGTTGGAACTAACTTAGTGGTGGAATTAGAAAATCAAGGCAGTATGTACTTTGATGTGCTCTTTTAACCTTTGGCTAAAATTCGGGATAGTTGACTCGTTCCAAAACTGGCGTTGAAAAGGTTAAACGCACACCTGGGCATGCCAATGAGTGCTTTTGTTATTATAGTGACGATCCACGATTACGGCACCATGATGGCACAAAAAAAGTATTAAATGTACGTGCTTTATCCTAATAACGCTGCAGCTCTTAATAACTCCTTGCACATTTAATAATGGTGGGACAAAAGATGAGACCCAATATGCATGTCTGTTTCCTCTGAAGTAGAGGAATCAGATATATCTTATTACGGTGACGGGAATTACGTTTCATTTTCTTTACATGATTGTATGTTTCCTTTGGGGGGGTGCAGACATACATTCACCGTTTGTCTCATTTTCGACTGTTGTTATTTATTGTGTAAGAAAGAGTGGCAGCATTATATGTTTAAGAACTCAAGCAAAACCATTTACGCATCGACGTTAGACTTTTTAAAATTATCCTTGTAATAAGGAACTCCAGTGAAAAATATTATGGCTTTAAAAATATATGTTCATATAGACCAATAAACGCTGATTCTGAATATATAAGTTTTATTTAATAATATTAAACGCAGAGTTTTTAAAAAATTATTAAAAAGTCTATTTTTAATCAGGTCGTAAAAATACGCTGTCAAGTTGGCATTATTGAAATTTTAGTGGTGACGTCACTGTTCGACGAGACCGTAAAGTCATTGTATGGGAATGTATGATATGACACAAGCCATCGTATTAATTTATTCGTTTATTTACGTACTGTTTATAGAGATTTAGTTGTTGTGTTTATTGAAATATTATTTAGGCCTAAATAATGTTTATCTCTATTATGTTTATCTCTATTATTAGTTTATCTTTATTATTGAAAATATTCAAAAACTATTGCACACAAAAAATAGTAATGCTACTCCTAGGGAGAATACTTCGAACAACGGAATTCAAAATGGCGGCAGTTGATCAGCTGATTGCCCGATCCTAGTAATTTTTCAGGAGTGATGACATCTCACGATTCACCGTACATACGGTGGTTTTCAGGGGGTCTTGAAAAATTAAAACTATGACAATTATTTTAACTATTAAAACTAACTCTAAAAATAAAAATACAGCTATTTAAGTTAGAATGTCATTATTCATTAAAAAAAAATTAAAAAATCGGACTGGAGTTCCCTATTGCTATACTTTCCATACTTTCAAAATTATCATCATGGCTAGTAAGTAGTATTGTAGGGGTCTACAGAGACATCACTGTGCAGTGTGTCAGAGAGATTTTTCCTTTGGAAGACCTATATACATTGTGTATCTCATATTTTGAAAGAGCTGCCGCATTATTGCGATATGGAACGTATGGTTATTCCCCTTTTTGTGCCGTCACGGTACCGTAATTGTAGATCGTCACGGTAATAATAAAAGCGCTCAATAGGTTAAAGTTGCACTTGAATCTATCTTGCAATAATAATTAGAAAGTGACCATTAATATTATCTTATCTGATTTTATTGATTTACTATATATATATATATATATATATATATATATATATATATATATATATATATATATATATATATATATATATATATATATATTAATCCCTACATTATTATCATAAGCCTACTTATGGATATCATTTAGCATGTTGCTTATTGGGTTAACATTATTATAAAATTATTCCATAAGCTATTTGGTATTATTCTGTTTGTACACATTATTATTTGGACATAAATGAATCTACCTAATTAATATCCGTTGCCTGTTTGTTAATCAGCATTGTACAAGTCTGCCAATTAAATGCATTCTTTCATTGTACAAAGTCCTCGTGTTGTTTGATGTTATTGCTGGGAACAGATTACACAACACTATTATTCTATTTGTGTAATTTTTTAAATTCAGCAATAAATTATTAAAGCATATATTCATCAATTAAAAATAAGCATGTCCAGCACGGGCCGATTGGATTGATGATAGACAGGATCATTCAATCAAGGCATGCAACCAACTGTTGATAATAATATTATATAATCGTGACAAGATTTGAGGCCATTACACGAGGGTAGCGTTGAAATGAATAGTTGTACATAGTGTAGACAGGAAATAGACACCACAACAAAAGGAATATTTCCAGGCGAAGAAGCGGGGGAAAGAGGGGAAGATCAAGCCGATCCTTATGAACAGGGACGACCCCAGCTGCATCAGCGACGTGTCTGCCCCGCCGTCACCCACCCTGAAGGAGGCGGCCAACCATTTCGAGCAGATTCACCCTAAAGACGAGTTTGAACTCTTTCACTTCAACGATAAAGTGAGTGTCATTACGGCAACATACTACATTCTGTGAACTCATCCTCCATTTTCCCAACAATTGGTTTGGATCAGGATGTGATGCCAATCGTGAACCTTTTTGCTCTTGAACATTGTGAGTGGCAGAAGTTCACTTGTGACCCCTAGATGGTTTTTTTAGGTGTTTCAATAGTCTTTAGGTATTTTTTATAATGCGTGAATGTTTGCCTTTTTAATTTTAATATTTGAGTAGCGCATGAGGTTATTATTTTTCAATATTTTTTTTTTGAGTTGAGACATTTATTTGCAAGCTTAATGTCGGCCAGGGTCCAATCCCTGCGATATTATAAAGATAAATATTACATAAATAGAGTATTTATCTATTTTAGGCATTTAAATTCGAATGTGTTTTTTATGTGGCATGCTCAATTTTACTTATCAGAAATTGTTTGCCTGTTTGATCTGTTGTTTGCATATTCTGCATGTTAGGATTTACATTGTTTTTTTTTTTTACATTAGCTCCACGCAGGAGGCCTTGAGGAAAACAATTTTGAGGATGCTATGTGGAGGGTATTTTTAGGGAAAGAAAGTTGTGGGAAAGAAAAATATGTGAGGGGTGGTTAGGAATCTGAAGGTCAATATGTCAGGAGTAACGGACGTATGAATCCATTCTTCCTGCTGCGGTGCAAACTGATGGGTCGAGAGAATCCGGCTGGGTTAGGTCTCTCAACCAGCCTCTCCAGATCCAGCCCGCCACTAAGTAGTTGGGCAAATGCATTCGCCGCCAAGACGAATGCCAAACCGAACTCGAACACCCGTGCTAAATCAACAAATTTAGCGAACCACTTGGGATGACCTATGGCGGCAGTGGTGTGGTTATCCAATAAATGGTTAAATGCAGGTATCGATGCACTCTGTAGTATTCAAAGAGAAGAAAACATTTTCAAAAACAAACACTAACATGTTACAATACAAAAGAAATATTTTTATGTATTAATATTTGTCACTAACATTCTACTGGTATTGAAAGTGCATATTTTATGAATATAACATCTGGGGGTTTGCTAGATTACTTTCACTATTATAAGATCCTCGGGTATAGGACGATTGAATTTTGGTCAAAATGTGGGTGTTTGCACAAGATTTGAACACATGCGCTGTTGCCTGCTATCGTCCAACCAATGATGTGCCTCGAACGGACACACACTCTTGCGTATGGGTGACAAGACCTCTGGAAAACTATTGGTAAAGAATCTAATAATGGTGAAACTAGTGTAGAAGTGCCTGTGCCAGTTTTTGGGAATTTGATTTAGGCACCAGAAAGTACTTCAGAAAGCATACGACCGAGTCGACAGGAAAAAGTTATGGAAGGTTTTGTCCAAGTATGGAGTGAATACAAATCTCATACAGGCAATTGCATCTCTGTACGAGGGAAGCGTTGCGTGTGTTAGGGTGAACGGTGGTTTTACGGGGTGGTTTGACATCACAAAAGGTGTCAAGCAAGGCTGCGTAATGTCACCATGGTTATTCAATCTATACATGGATAATTGTATGCAAGAATTGAAAGAGGTGGGAGTGGGTGCGAAATTGAGTAATCTGAAAGTATGTTGCCTGTTGTATGCTGATGATGCGGTGCTGATTTCTAATACTATGGAAGATCTATTCTCTCGTATCTAGGATGAACGAAGTATGTATGAAGAATGAGTTAATGATAAATGTAAGTAAGTCTAAAGTCATGGTGTTTGAAAGAGAGAGTACGAAAACAGTATGCAACATAGTTGTGAATGATGAATACTTGGAGCAGGTGGATGAGTTTGTGTATCTGGGTAGTATGTTTACGAGAGATGGGAAGGCTGAAAGAGATATTGAAAGAAGGGTGAATGCCGGTAACTTCATTAATGGTGGACTGAATGCCGTTGGCGCTAATAAAAAACTGTCAAAAAAGCGAAGCTAGCAGTCCACAATGGAGTCCTGGTACCCACCCTGATGTATGGCAGTGAGGCATGGAACTGGCAGAGGAAGGATGAAAGTAAACTGAATGCTGTTGAAATGAGATCCATGAGACGTATGTGTGGTAAAACAATGTATGATCGTGTGAGAAATGTGGATATCCGCAAAGAATGTAAGGCTGATGTAAGCATAATGAGTAAGATTAAGAAAGGGACTTGAGGGAAATGAGATCCATGAGACGTATGTGTGGTAAAACAATGTATGATCGTGTGAGAAATGTGGATATCCGCAAAGAATGTAAGGCTGATGTAAGCATAATGAGTAAGATTAAGAAAGGGACCCTCAGATGGTTTGGGCATGTAGAGCGAATGAACGAAGAAAGTAGTGTAAGAAGAATATACGACGCGAATGTGAATGGTAGAAGAAGTCGGGGACGCCCCAGGAAGACACGGCACGATCAAGTGAATCAGATACTTGAGTCGGGCCATGTCAAAAGTCAGAATAATAGAAGAGAATGTATGAGATGATGTATGAATGTGAGTGAGGCAAAGAGTGTGTGCCAAGACCGTGTTGTTTGGCGGTCCGTCCTCTATGCCTACCCCTGCGGAGAAACGGCATGATGGTTAGTTAGTTAAGTACTTCATACTCAAACATCCCTTATTTAAATGCTATGAATATGGCAGGTGCTCTAGTTACAAAATTGACAGCATTTCTAGCATTAAGCACAAGAATATATAATATTGTTATGTATTACAGTCATTGTTCTTGGAATGAAATATTGCTTGTGCCAATGAATGGGATGGGTCATAAAATGAATCGTGCTATGTACTGAACACTTGCAAGTAAAATTGGTTGCTTTTGAATATGATTCCTTTTGTTGAGCAGATGAAACCGTGCGTTTGGTCATTTACTAATTAATTGAAATCCATTTGAAAAGCAAATTATGTACTACAGAATACAAAACAATACTATTTAGTGACTTTTTTTCCGGATTGTATTCTAATTTAGATCTTTGTTGTAAGCATTTTTATTTATGCTAATGTATTCATTTCACTCACTATTAACAAAGGGTTATTCATGCAACTTTGTATTGTCACAGGGAATATGTACTATTCTACCAATTTTTCTTTGTCTATAATTAAGTTATCTTGGACACATAGTGCGATAATATTTATTCAAATATTGAATAAAGCATTAGCCTTTTCACCGCATAACCGAAATATACATACAGATAACTTGTGTATAATACGTAGATAACAAGCGTGGCACTATTTTTGAGAGATTTTATTGAGTATTTTCCTTTAGCCCTTCAGACCTCTGGCATATTCTGTCAGAACGTCGGAGTATTTCTGCTCTGCAATAAAATCCAAATAACTGGAATATTTATGAATTTATTTGAAAACTTAAAACTGTTTGAAAGGTGATAAAATACGCTTCCAAATTTTATCATTAGAAATATACATAATTTTTTAAGCTACGCCTCAATCCAAAGGACTATCCCATCAAAACCGTGGTTTCAAAAATTCCCCCATTTTTCCAAAAAAGAAATTTCCTTACTTATTCGAATGAGAATCGGACATTGTTCCGTTCCTTCTCACCTTTTTAAAATTCATGTGCTTGACTCCCCAGATTGTACGTTCTGTGGTCTGGATGTGGGAACTTTAGATCACATATTTTTTGGTTGTCCTTCTCTAAATAAATATCCTCTCTTCTATCAAGCGTTATCCAAAATTTGCCTCCCCTCCATTCAACATCTCATCTCTTCTAAGTCTGAACTCTACTCCAATCTTCCATAAAATTCTGAAATTTGCACATTTAAATAAAATTAATATGTAAATTCACCTTTCCTTTCTCTGTTATTATAAATGATGGCCTAGAACATCCTTGAAGGGTGAAAGCCAGAAATAATTGAAAAAAAAAAAAATAATGCAAACATAACATAAGTATAAATATTTTTAAATAGTTCACCTTATGTCTTTTTTAACTAAAATTAGGTACTGATAATGTAAATACAAAAATAAAAAACATATCTATTTTATTAGCCAAACATTATGGGGTACATTAATTACGTGAGCTCAAAAGGGGGGTCCAGTAAAATCTCAGGTTACTTGAAAAGAATATACGAAGTGGCCCAAATTTATCTAACCAAGGGGGGAGGGAAGGTCTATATTTGAAGAAAAACTGCTCACGTAATTAATGTATGCCCCCTTAACGTCTCCTGACTTTTTGTCGTTTCATATTAAAAAAAAATTCTCAATTTTTTTTTTTAATTTTAAAATTGTGGTTGGATCCTTTTTTGTAGGTTTACATTGTATAACTTCTAGATTTGAATATAAAGGGTGGTGTTGTCTCTTTCTAACATCGTTTAGATCGTATTTCTCACCATGACAGTAAGGGAGACACAATGATTTCTATGAGACCATAAGAGCTGTTCCCAAAAGTGATAGGTTGTTTACTGTTTTATGACACGTGTGTACATAAGATTCTTGCCTTTGATGGCGTAAGAAACCAAATACATTATATCAAATAAAAAAACATACTTTGTAATACACCGCTTTCTATTTGAATTAATAATTAATAGCCAACCGGGTTTTGCTTAGCTCGAGCTTCGTCAGGGCTTATTATATTAACTGATAATACCAGTGATGTCATTATTAAACGATTAAGAAAACATTAACATTTAGTTCGGGGAAAACAGATTTCGAAGTACCCCACATAATAGAGTGCCTATTGACTGAATTATTTTCTCAGCAAATTTGTTTAACTGGTTATAAAACAATTTAGACACCTTAAAATTTTTTTAATTTAAAATCGTATAAATAAGTCGTCTCAAAGTTGTTTAACCACAGTTTTAATATGGCCTTGTAAGCCGAAACAGCTGTCACAAAAATAAAAACTAAAATACTTGCAGAACTTAATAATAAATCAGTTTAGCACCTTCAAAAGATTGAAATTTAAAATCGTATAAATAAGTCGTCTCAAAGTGGTTTAACCACAGTTTGCAAATGGTCTTTAAGCCGAAACATCTGTCACATAAATAAAAAGTAAAATACTTGCAGAAATTAATAAGAACATTATTAAATTTTAAAAGTTAATAATGATTTTTAAAGTTTACTAACGTTGTTCATTCGGGTGATAAATTTGTGATTGTCTAATTATTTTTTTGATAGGCAGTGATCCCGAGGAAAATATTTTACAAGTACTTTCAGATTCACACTCCCTTTATTTTTAGTGTATTTCCTTAGACTGTAGATATTTCCTGTTAAAACTATTTGTGTATTTTTTTAGATTGTTATCAATATTATTTTATCGTGTTAGTATTTTTATTATAGATTGTTTATCTTTAGTATCTATTATTAGTATGTATGTATTTGGTGTTGGGATGCTTTGCTTGGATTGTTGTTGTCGGGTTAATTTGATAAAACTGGTTTTATCCGTCAAAAGTGTAAACATGTTTTTCAATGATCAATTTTTTGTATGCCATTGTAAATATTTACCTTTATGCCATACTATAATGCCCGGTTCACACGAGGCTAGTGTTTTAAGCCGTGATAGCAAGCTAGTATGCCGGCTAGTTATGCTAGTATCTGGCAAGATACTATCCTGACTTGGCACAAACTAGAATGATTTGAACAATGCTAGAAAATTTTAAGCCAGTGATATTAAAATAACCACTATGCTCCGGACCTGATTGATTTCTCAATTTTTGACAACTCTTGACAATAAGTTGCTCTTAAATTTTATTTTTAACATCTTTAGTGGTCATTTTTATGACGATAGTCATTAATTCTACATAATTTTTTTTTATTGTAATTTTCTTTTTACATTAGCTCTACACAGGAGGCCTTGACTCTCAAGGCCTGTCATCTTTAGAAATGCTGTGTAGAGGGTCTTTTTAGAAAAGGAGGGAGAGGAAGGAAAGGAAAAGGGTATGAGGGGTGGGTAGGAATCTGGGGGTCAGTATGTCCAGGAGTGACGGACGTATTGAATCCATCCCTCCCACTGCGGTGTAAGGCTATGTTCTGAGAGAGTACGGAAGTCAAGGGGACTCCCTCAACCATTCTCTCCCGATCCGGCCTGCCATGGGCAGAGGCATCCGCCGCCAAGACCCGGACAAACCTCACCCCATGAACCCGGGCACCAGTGGCAGTCTGTGAGTTTTCAGTGAGCTAGTTAGTAAAGATTGAAAAATACAACGTTATTGTGAGGTGTTCATGAAACATACAATATTACCAACCAACAGTTTCACCTTCTCAAACCTACCAAACACACAACATAATGAAATGTAATATTAATATGTAAAAATGTTTTTGAAATATATTACATATGTAAAAATGTTAAGGGTATATTACCGCAAGCGCAGCATATTTAGGGATTTTTGATGCAGTTTTAAGAACATTTCTATATTGTTTATTAGAAAAAAATATTATGTTTTGAAAAAATAAACTATTTTTCTAAATGGAGCGTTAAAAAAACGTGTTTAAATGTTTAAAACAATTGCGTGAAAAAATATTTACAAAACCTCTAAAAATAGCTTAAAGTTCGATTATATCTTTTAATTCTAAATACAGGAGAATTATAAAAAATATACATTATCACCACATCAATGTTGTCTAAACGACTGAATAATAAAATTATTTTAAAAAGCATTAAAACAATGCTTAAATAAATAAAAACAGTTTTTCAATATCACGATATTGTTATTTTGTCTCACGCCATTATATAAACCAAGACAAGAGTTATTTCCAGTCAGTATGCGAGATGATTTCAGAGTGGAAGCACGTCAAATTTTACAAAAAATAAATACGTAAATGTGTAGGCACATAAGAAAAGGGGTCTAACTAAAGGTTAGTCGTTATGTTATTGTGTTTTATTTCAGAACCAAGTTGACTTTTTTACTAGAACTTCCATTTTGCGGCCGCCTGTTTGCAACCAGCGGCATGGAATGGTTTAGAGTGCCCCTTTACCCGTATTTTCGTATTCCTAGTTTTATTTATTTACGTCCTACTGTGCTTTTACATAAATTAGGTAAAGATAAAGATATATATAGTATTGTTCACTTTGCAGACATATTATTAGTATTTTTTAGTGAACAAAAGATAATAATTGAGAATAGTAGGGAAAAAGTTTCATAATAACACGAAACGATCCTCACCATATATATCTCCCAGTACGAATCTAACAAACCTTGTAGCAATAATTAAAACGACCAAATGTGAATAACCAACAAATTGTGCTATTTCATATTGAAAAATGTTAGTTCACATTCCTGCCGCAAGTTTTTAATGAGAACTATGGAATATAATATGAATATTTTTGTAGTTTCGTAGGCTATAATCTCAAGGGCAAATATTGTGATGTAACTCTTATTTAATATATGCATTGGAAATCAGAATTTTCGTGCCACTCCAACATTTCAGACCCCTTAGTAAAGAAGTTTAACTTCAAAAATACAGATCAACATTTAGAAAAGGAAAAATATATTATTTACTGATAGGAGTGATATTATCTTATTTTTCAATGAGGTGTTTGTGAAGAGTTCGTTTCATTACTAATACGGAATCCCCAAATATATCGACAATTTTATAATCTAGATTATGCCGTAGATTTATAGGTGTGTGAACTTGGTAGTAAGTTTGAATAAAAACACAGGTTATATCTGTTGTATTATTAAAAACACAGGTTATAAACCTTTTAAATTGGATTAACTAGGCATTATCACCATGGAGTAGTTGTTAACACTGTCGCTAATAAAAGCGCGTTTAATTTTTATTAGGATAGTTTAACTTTTTTGACATGTTTCGATATCGCGTATTTTTTTAATGGGGATGGGGTTCCAATGATTACAGTTGTGGCAGATGGGTGCTGGTCCAAAAGATCTTATAAGACAAAATATGCTGCTTTATCTGGCGCAGCTGTAATTATTGGATATAGGACAAAGAAAGTTTTGTATATGGGTGTCAAGAATAAGTTTTGTATGACTTGCACTCGGGCCTCAAATAAAAGCGTAACCCCACCCAAACATAAGTGCTATAAGAATTACGAAGGCTCTTCAAGCGGCATGGAATCTGAAATAATTGTTGAAAGGATTTAAAAGCTCAGTAGCTACATATGGGTCAATATATTCCAAGTTAATAGCAGATGGCGATTGTAGTACTTACAAGAAAATATTAGAAGCTCGACCCTATTCCAATAAAACCGTAGAGAAAATTGAATGTCGGAATCACCTTCTACGTAATTATATAAATAAAATTAATTTACTTTCGTTAGATACCCAGTACCCTATACGCTTACGCAAAATTATTAGTGAAAGATTACTCCGCTTGCGTAGATCAATCACATCTGCTATTAAATATAGGATTTCAGAAGATTGTTTGATGGATACCAAAATCGGGAATTTAAATAAAGATATTTTAAATAGCATCAAACATGTGTTTGGCGACCACGCTACCTGTGACGACTATTACTGTACGCATGTGGATGAGAAAAACTACATTCAAGACTTAAAATCGTGCAACTTATTTTCTAAACTCTGTTCGCGTTTAGCTTCAAATTCCAGTAGCTTAATATATGCGACTCTTATCGTTAAAAGATAGAAGAATACTCAATGATCTTATTTTTTTATTTAAAATAAACAATAACTGGTTTGACTCCCCTGAATTGGTATCGTTAATAAATTATCTTATTTTTTTATTTAAAATAAACAATAACTGGTTTGACTCCCCTGAATTGGTATCGTTAATAAATTATCATGTACCTAGTAGAACAACTCGACTCAAAACACCTTATTATTGCAACAACACTCTCAGTAATGCAGAACAAAATTCAATAATACTTCGTTTACACACTTTAGGTAATGAATTTGCTCATATCGATCATGCCGAAAGTCTGTCATCATACAAAAGATGCATTAGACAAAATTTATCTGCTAGTACTACATAATAAATAATAAGTATAATCATGTAACCATAATATTATGTCCTACCAGTATGCACTCTAATACCTATGGCTTAGAAACATATCATAGGTACCTATTTTTCATATCGCTTTGTATACTCCGTAATACCTTCCTTTTATTTATTATATTTTTTTTTTAAATTTTGGTTATCTTCAATATTTGGCTCCTAAGAGCATTTCTTACTGTTTACTTGTCATACTTTTTTTATATTTATAACTTTTGTACTTTATATTATTTACAAAGGTAACTTATAGTTTATATTATTTCCTGCCTTTCAACTTTTTATCTTAACTTTTTACTTTTACATTATACTTTATATTTTATAGTTTACACTTTTACTTTATACTTTCATTTTATACATCATAATTCTATTTACTACTCATTACCTTAACTCCTTTCTTTTACCCTTTGTTTTTATATTTAACTTTACATTTATATGTCACTTTCTTATGTTATTGTATTATAATATATATAAATATAATTATGTCAATGGCACATGTTGTGCCGTATGTTTTGAAATAAATAAATAAATATAATGTTGATAGTAATATTGCAGAATCATATAACAGCGTTGTCGCCAAAATGGTAGGTAGGAAACGAATTAATTTTTCAACAAAACAGTCTTATACTGGGAGGTGCGCAGCATCTGTTGTTGCGTTTAATACAAAACGGCCACACTATATTCTCCATAAAACGGTTTTTGATAGCAGCCCGCGAAATGTTTTGAAACGTTTTGAAGCAAATAAACACAGAAAACTTAGTTACCAAAAATACAAGTACAAAACAAAAACAGTAAATAAAACACAGAATTCATTAAAACCAGATTCCGAATATGGTGATGCATGTCAAAAGCCGGATATGGATAACATATCATTTGATGCTGTAAAAAAGCAGTTTTTAAAAGATTTGCAATGTTCTTCCCCAGAACGTCGGCGAATTGAAAGGGAAACCATTTTACAGTCTGAGAGTGGTGAATGGTTAGAAAGGCACCGAAATCTTTTGACAGCGTCGTGGTTTGGTATGATTTGCAAGAGAAGAATGATTATTTATCACACTTCCCACTAAAAGTTGAGCGTATACTTCGAGATGACAAGTTCAACTCTCCAATACTCTACCATTTGTTTGACGAAAGTTTGCCAACATACGTTTGGTTGAGATAATTGAAGTGTTATACATGAATAATTTTATTTGACCAGGAATCTAATAATTTTTGGTTAGTATTTATAAGAATTTTGGCATTCTCGTCATAAATTTAAAGGTGTAATGTTTATATCTGCCTTGCAAATTATTTTGTGCATTTCTGAGCTATTGGCTTTCCTATGGAAAAAATTTCTAAGCATTTCTACCTGATTGTGTTTCAAAGATGTTATTTTGATTACACCTCTACCTCCTAAATTTCTAGGTAAATTAATTCGTTCTATAGCTGAATTTGGATGATGGCAATTAAAATTTGTTAACGTTGTTCTAATTAATCGTTCTAAACTAAACTATCTAAATCTGTATTGGACCATTTAATTATGCTAAATGAGTACGTTAGTAGAGGTATTGCCCAAGTATTTATTGCTTTTACAAAATTTTTAGCAGATAGATTGCATTTTAAAAATTTTCTGATCCTAGTTTGAAATTTAATCCTAATATCATTTTTAATACTAGTGTGATCTAATCTATTCGATTGCGGGTATCCTAAATATTTATAAACCTCACCCCCTTTCATACTTTTAATTTTGAAATTTCTAAATATACTGTCGTCTCCATCTACAATTTTGCCTTTCTCTATATGGATCGTTTTACATTTATCTAAACCAAAAGTCATTTTAATATCATCTGAAAAATTTTAACTACCTTAATCATTTTCTCTAAATTTGATTCCGAATTTGAAAATAATTTTATATCATCCATATATAATAGATGTGAAACTATACTACTCTCTCTTGTATTACCGTTAATTTTTATTCCAAACTTGCTTTTAATTAACATTTTAGACAGAGGATTCAATGCTAAGCAAAATCAAAGAGGACTAATTGAGTCTCCTTGAAAAATCCCTCTTTTTATTGAAATGCCCGGTACTACTATTTTCTTACCTTTTAAATTTACTAGTAAATCTGTATTCCAAAAGGACATAATATTTTTCAAAAATCTAATTATAATTGGTTTAACTTTATATATTTTGATTAGCCACGAGTGCGGGACACTATCAACGTATAACTTTTATATAAATATATAATTTTTATATATATATTTATATAACTTTTTGTAAACAATAATAATAAATATTGAAAATGACCGATATTTTATTTGTCATTCCAATATATTCAGATATAATTATGATCACATATTATGAAAATAATGCGAAATTGAATACCGTATTGTTTTGACATCTGTCAATGAAGAACTAATGCCTACCGTCCAGCAGTGTAGTTGGTTGTATCGAATAATTTATCAAACAAGTTTGATCAAAATCTGATAAAGAGTCATAAAATCATGAGCTCCTCCTGCAATAGGTAATGTTTCTATCTAAATTTACCTAAAACATGCGCATTCAATTTAATAAACATAATTTGAAAGATGCCTAATATTTAACGTTTCATGTTCAAATCTTACTCAAGTGTACCATCTAGTCTAGATTCTTTGCTGCTCTGACTTCGTCGGTAGCGCGCAGCGGTTCCCCGTTCGAGCATACTTCATACTTCCCCACCCCGAAATATTATTTCGGTTTTGGTAAATTACCCCTTAACAATAAGGTGTAAACTGTAATATATAGATATAAATAAATAAATAAATTGATGTTGTTGAAAATGAATTTTATTTTTCAAAATTTTAATTTTTGTGTGAAGATTTTCAGCATTCCTTCAGTTCATACCTTCACATACTGAAAAATCTTCATGCAACAAAATTGAAATTTAAAAAAAAAAAAAATAATTTTCAGCAACAACAATATCAATAACGTTGTATTTTTCATCTTAACACTCTAGCTCACTGAACATCCACGGAACCGTTACTGCCGGGCACCCCTGCTAAGTCACCAAACGTAGCAAACCACTTGGGGTGACCTATAGCATAGTTGGTTATCCAATAAATGGTTCCCGGGGCGTCGGTACCCATACTCGCCTCTCAAATTGGAACGCATAGACTTGTCTTTACAAGATGGAATACATTACCGCAGACATTCTTTATCAATACAATTATACAAACTTTAAATTCATCTCGTTACCGAGTTATGACATTTTTAGAATCGTACCGTGTGGCAGAAAAACACAGCGCGCCGTTACCATGCACTACCCGATCATGTACTAGCTTGGGCGGCCATACAAAAGCTAAAAATAAAGCTAGGATAGAAACTTCAGTGGTGGGGGTGCTACTAGCTCAAACTATAGAATCACATCATATTAACCCCTCCGCAACGTAAGCAGATATAAGTGTTAGAAATAGGACAGCAGTCAAGTACAATAAGCGTGTTTATATAGAAATCGTTCTAACTCCGTTATTGTTTTAGTTACATCCCTAAACCAAAAAGTAAAAGGTCGATAGTAGATCAAGCTGTACATCCCTAACAAGTTGTCTATAGAAATACTTAACAGGAATCGGCTGTCAGTTGCGTAGTTGACAAAAATATTTACCCGTGCAAATTTGCTACCGGCAGCTCGTCCGCGCTCAACATTTTTAATTTTTATTAAATATTTTTATATGAAATGGTAAAAAAGTGAGATGACAAAAGTGTTTATTACACGTATATACAATAGAATAAGTATTGTTGTTTACATCATCTGTGATTTTAGTACCGTTTTCACATAAAAACATCACGTGAGTCATTTTTACCTATTTTTAATGTTTGCGTTCTAAATTTTAATATTTACAAATGCTAATATTTATTTGTAATATAATAATTTGAAAGCTTATTTTGTAACCTTTCTAAAACAGTTTTTACTATTATAGAGCTTTAATTGTGAAGCGGTAATAACACAAAGTTTTCGTAAAATTGACATTTCGTTAAAGACATCTTAAGTTAATATTCGCGAAAATTTGGAGGGGTTAAACTACATATCCTCTCTTGAGATGCTACCTTACTAGCTTCCTCTCTAACTTACTAGGTCAAAAATAAAGCTAGTTCTGTCTACACTTAGCTAGAGTTAATGGCTTACTAGGTTACTATTCTGGCTTGAAATACTAGCTTTGTATGCACCGGGCTATTTTTAAACTTTATTAGTGGGTATTTTTAAACTTTATTAATTGATGTCAGAGTCTGTATCGTGCCTACTGGATTGAAATATTATCATTATAATAATGTTAACCTCAAGTAATTCATTAAATGTTAACTGGAGTTTTATATAATTTTTATTAATTTTTCCAGTATTTTCTAGTAAAATTTGTAATTAGAAATAGTAATTTTACTATTAATTTGTTTAAAATTATTATTAAAGTAATTTTTGAATTATAGTAATTTTTAACATTGCGTAAATGATAATAATTATGTAGAAAAATTTTCAAAGTCATTATGTATTTGCGTGTCCATTTGATAAAATATAATATGTTTGCATAATAACTTGAATTAAATGCGTGTTTCTTTTGAATGATTGTAGCAATCAACATAAAATACAGATAGGGTTTATAGTTCACATAAGATAATGATTGACTAAAGTTATCATTTTTTTTAACATATTAATTAACTGGCTTTAAAAGGAATGCTGAACAATTTATTCTTAACAAAGCGATAACTAATTTTGAAAATGGGTCTGAACAATTTTAGTCTTAATAATAATTATTCTTTCTAAAGTTGGGATGTTGCAAACTCCAACACATTTAATAGCAATCAAATAAACGAATAACCTCATTTAGAATTTTTTATTAGAACCGCCCGCGTTTAAATGCCGATTCTCAGCGATCAAATTGTGATCAGCTTTCAAGCATAAACATTATGTTTTTATGCGTATCAGCTGTTACAATTTGATCAAAACTTAAACCGGGCTGAAAATCGTCATTCAACGGCGGCAGTTCAAATAAAAAATTATCTAAATTGTCAATTTGACGGTCACCATTTATTAATTAATTGATAATACAAGAATTTTAATAATAACAAAAAAGTTTTCACACAAAGCTGTTATAAAGTTGCTTGTCTGCGGGTTCTATCATTTTTCTATAATCTAATAAACATAACACATAATCGTTTTGTTGGTAAATTTAGTTAAATTTTAATTTCGAGAAAACGAGAAAATTTTTATTTGAAATCTCCCAAACTCAAACTTTTAGACTTCCTTAGTTTCCTGAAAATGAATTAAATCTGTTTACCAAATTCCTTTTTATTGGTAAAAATAAGTCAAATTGTACATATTAGTATGTAATAAGTTTTTAAACTTTGCTTGTAATTTTTTTTCTGATGTCTGTTATGTAGTCAGTCAGGTCTATTTGTTCGGTTTTCATAACAAATCATATAGGTTTCTTATAAATCGTTTTATCTCCCTTACTATCATGGTTAGAAATACAATCTAAACGGTGTTAGAAAGAGAAAGTAACACGCTTAAAAAAATTTACACTTTGGGAATTTTTTATTAATTATTTTTAAATGAAAATTATATGTAAAAAATAAGCTGACAATAAAGTTTATGATACATTTGCCTATTGAATAATTATATATTTGTTTTTATTTTGTTTCGTTTTCAGTAATTTTAGTTAGAAAAAATGTTAGATGAGCCAATTTTAAAATTTTTTATGTCTGCATGCAAAGTTTTTTATTTCTAAAATGTTATGTTTATTTTGAAAGGGTATTTCATCACCTTTCAAAAACAGTTTTCAGTTTTCTGATGCATTCAAAAATATTTCATTCATTTTATTACAAAGCTGAAATATTTTAACCTTCTGACAAAATAGGCTCAAGGCCTGAGTGGTTAAATTAACGCTTTCATAATAATGTGTGCAATACGAAGAAGGGAATGCTTTCATTCATGTATAGTATTATTTTTAAATGGTATTTTTTTATCTGGTGCTAAAGCAGGAGGGTGTCCAAAAGGAGAAAAAGGAGCCCAAGTCCAAACACGGAAAGACGAAGTCTGCCGCTGTGAAGCAAGCACCGGAACCAGTTGAGGCCCCAAAGGTTGTGGAACCTGTGCCTGAACCAGAGCTTCCTAAAGATCAACGTAAAGGTAAGGTTATATGCAAATCTTTTTAATAATTGAAACTCTCTTTTAATATTGATAAATATGCAGATGGGACACAGTTAATAGGCACTTTTACACAGAAATTAAAATGGGCAGCAGTGCATATCATTTTTAAAATGTACCTTATCTACTGGAGCGATTACGGTAAAAAAATGGACTACCTCTATTTTTCTGCGATTGATTTTCCTACCATTGGTAAAAAATTTATTGTAATTATTATTAACATTTCCCCGGCCAGCTATTATTTATTTCGCCTGATCACTCCAGTGGTTAAATGTAATGGTTCCATGCCAACTCGGAATCAACTCCATCACTCTTTGAAAAGTCATTAAGAGGTATTAAAAATAATAGAAAAAAAGTAGCCCATGACCTAACCTAAACCTAACCTGTGTCTCAACACAGGCATACCCTAGTGAGACAGGCATCGAATAATGTAATGTAAACATACCTTATATAGATAAATAAATAATTTTTAATATATTTTTTCATCACTTTTAATGACTTTTCAAAGGAGGTGTTGAGTTCATTCTGAGATACCGTATGTAATATAAGTCCAGCCCCCCCCTCAATCAAAACAAACAAATTTCCTATATCGATGGTCCAGACATCTCCAAATATTAAGTTTGAGATAATGAGGAAAGCAATATTCAAATGCTCACCATAAACAAAATATCATTTACATACAGTGAAACCCTCTTAAGAAGTTTTCCAAGGGACCGGAAAAAAACAAACTTCTTAAGCAGGAAAACCTTATATGTGGAAAAAATTGGGCCAATTTTTGGCAGAGGGACCGAAAAAACCAAACTTCTTAAGCCACGAAACGTCTTAAGAGAGAACTTCTTAAGAGGGTTTCACTGTATATCTGAGTTTTGCATAAAACTAAGAAATAACACCGGGAAGCCCAATGGTCCGTGTAATTAGTATGACATTTCGAAATTTCCTAATGGAAAACCAGAAAACATCATTTTTTTTGTTTATTTCACTGCAAGATTTTCTGCATTATAACTGATTTGGTATTGTTTATGAGTAATCTGAGTATAGTACCAGATAGAGGGCACACTTTTACATATAACTGCATACTCAACTCAAATTTCGATTTTTCTAAGATTTAAAAAAAAAAATTGTTTGAAACATTTTTAGTATAAAATAATATTTACAACATAATGTAAAATAATACTTACAACATAATGTAAAATAATATTTACAACATAATGTAAAATAATATTTACAACATAATGTAAAATAATATTTACAACATAATGTAAAATAATATTTACAACATAATGTAAAATAATATTTACAACATAATGTAAAATAATATTTACAACATAATGTAAAATAATATTTACAACATAATGGAAAATAATATTTCAAACACTCGCCAAATAAAGCGGATGCTTGTGCTTATTAGGAGAGGAAAATTATATATTTTTACGTCTAGGTATTTAAATTTTGAATATTATTACACCAACTATTAGTAATTTTATAAGAAAAAAAACAATAAAAGTAATAAAAATGTAGGTAAGTTATAAATGATACAAAGTAATGGTAAGCAGATGAAAAGTTGTGAAATGGTACTAGAGAATTTTAATTGTATGTCTGTTGACCCTTTTTAGACGAGCGTCATGTATGATATAGGAGCTCAGATATGGGGGCTCCATCGAAGCCAGAGTTAAGTTAGCCTCTCAAAAACTGGCGTACTGTACAGGGTCCGCAGATACTTTAATAGTACACAACTGCTTACCCTGAACAAATCACATGTACGTCCCACGGTTGAATTTGGCAGCCACCTCTGGTCTGGAGCCCCAAAATTCCTGAAAAAACCCTCGACTCTGCAAAAACGGGCGGTCCGTCTGATAGATTCTCCTAATTTAACAGATGGATTGCAATCTTTAGAGCACAGGCGTCGAGTGGGAATGCTATCCTTGTTCTGCCGGTATTTCAATGGAAGATGCTCTGCGTGTACATGGTTGACATTGGTCATATGAGAACGGGTCGCTTCTTTGACTCGTTCTTCTGTTCAACAGCTAGGCTGAGGAACGATTTGCCGACTGTTGTGTTTCCTCCTTCCTACAACATGGGTCTCTTCAAGACCAATGAGAGACCTCTCCTCAAAAAGACCCTCCACACAGCATCTCAGATGACATAGGCTCTGAGGGAAATTATTTTCCTCAGGGCCTCCTGTGTGGAGTTAATGTAAAAAAAATAAAATATGTATACATGCCAACCGATCGCATGCCTAAAAGACAAGCGTCATCTATGCATGACACATATGTATGAGAATTTGAGATACCAATCCACGGATATCGCAAATTCTTCAATGACATAGTCTTTAAAAGGTTAAAGATGTCTGACTACTAATCAACTGGACAATCGATATGTGTAAAATCTTTCCAAAATTTTTTACTTTTCAAGAAAGTGGCTATATGACTTGTGTGGTGATGAATTCACATTGATGATGTCAGATAGAACTTGTGGACCATAATCCTACAGAAGTCGGTGATAAAACCGCATGAAACTGCATTTTTCTGAGAACTCATGAATGTGATTTCATATTATAATATTCATAAGTTTGGTGTTTGTTAGACAAGTGTGAGTAAATGTGTGCGTTGTGCATTATATTGTTTGTCTTTGACTAAAATACATATCTTGCACCTGAGATAAATAAATTCAAGGTCAAAGTAAAAATATCCAGATTGTTCTATTTGTGAAAATATCAAATTGTAAAGAGATGATATTATTCATTTCCAAGATAAAAATGTTTTCTTAATCAATTTTTCATTACTGCATTAGTTTCACTGAATTCTAATGTGATAAAAAACATAAGTAGTTTATCGAAACATTTTTATAGAATACTAGCAGACCCGGCCACACGTTGCTGTGGCTAACGAAACACAATGCCATTACCCAACCTTTATAAAATCCACACCACCCGCTTGCCAGCTGCCCGCTGCCTGAATTGGATATTTGAATTTCTCGGCTTTTTTCTACTATAATAAGCATGTATTATATATATAAACCTTCCCCTTGAATCACTCTATCTATTGGTGAAAACCGCATGAAAATCTGTTTCGTAGTTTAAAAGATCTATGCGCACATACATTTTGAGCGACTTCATTTTATACTATGAAATGCAATTCGAGCGATCGCCACTAATTATACAATGCTTGCAATGCAACACTGGATGTTTGAAAAGGGAAAATCAAATACCTACTTACTCTAGGACATCTATTTTCCAATTTCTTCCGTAGAACGAATTTCAAAAGTGACTATAGTACGGCCCGCCAGCCCTTTAAAATCGCACAAAAATATGTTTTCTTTGAATTTCTCGGCTTTTCTCTAATATAATTTACATGTATTATATATATAAACATTCCTCTTCAATCACTCTATCTATTGGTGAAAACCGCATGAAAATCCGTTGCGTAGTTTAAAAGTTTAACGCGCACATACATTTTGAGTGACTTCATTTTATACTATGTAATGATTAAACAGGGCCTATGCCATCTTTAGGCACGCTGTGTGGAGGGTCTTTTTAGGAAAAGGAAGTAGAGGAAGTTCTGGGAAGGAAAAATGTATGAGGGGTGGGTAGGAATCTAGGGTTCAATGTATTTAGGAATGATGAATAAATTTATTAATGATGAGTGATGTATGAATTTTATATATGAATCCATCCCCACTGCGGTGCAAGGCGATGGGTTGTGAGAGTTTGGCTGGAGAGGTCTTGGTTAGGTCTCCTTCAACCGATCTCTCCCGATCCAGCCCGACATGCAGTAGAAGGGCAAACTGCATTGGCCGCCAAGACCTAAACAAACCTCACCCCATGAATCCGAGCACGCCTGCTTAGTTACCAAACATAGCAAAGCACATCGACTGAATTGAACTATGCTGACTTGCCTTTTGGCTAAAATGAGTTTATTATGCAAATCTGCAGAATGCGCAAATATTTTATATGCCTTTGTAGTACAGAGAGACAGGCTTACTAAAAACTTCGTTAATATTTTAATTAACTGATACATGACCGTGTATGTGAAAACCTTACTAATTAGAAACTGACAAAAAAAATTATGGAAAGAGATATATGTACATTGCTTATCCAGCCAAAGAGAGCTGTCGGTTGTATACAACTGTTTTTAATAATAATTTCTCATTGAAAATCTTAAGAAACTTTCACTGTATTTCAAATATGTATCTAAAGCATATTTCATCTTTCCAGGAAAAGGCAAGCAGCAAACCCAGCAGGAGAAGACCCCAGAGAAGCTGGCGGAAGCCGCCGTAACACCCTCCGCTGCGCCCAGCCAGCCCTCCAACCTGACCACAGATAAGATCCTCAAGAAGACCTATCCCCTGGAGTCCGTCCCCCCTCCACCTGCCGCCCAGGAACCCCTCACCAACGGACCCTCCAAGGGCAAGAAGAAGAAGGGAGACCCCCTTTATCAGCTCAGTGAGTTCAACTTTTTATGGATACTTGGTAGCTTTAACAATAACGTAATTATGAATATAAATAAATCTTTCTGACAAGCTATTCCGTATTTTTTGTGAGAACGAGATCGATATCGCGCGAGATCTCCTGACAGATTTGTGTCATTTTCAATTTGTGTTATTTGCTTTTTCTATGCGCCGATGTCAGAATTTTAGCTGTGAGCTGTCACATATGTTAGTTTAGGTCATTTTAATTACATTCCTGCAAGTATGCATGCTTATTTCTTCATTTAACAGCGATAGAAAATCACACAAACCTGACAAGAGATCTCGCCCGATATCTATCTCGATTGACACTTTGTGTTTTTATTTATACTGATTTTGGTTGTTTCCAGCCATGGGAGGCGATGGCCTGAATGTGAACATGCTGGTGCATGTGCTGACCACCTCCCCGCTATCCCGCAGCGAGATTCAGATCCTCACCGACTGTCTGCTCAACAAGCAGAATGGTCCCCTGCCAGAACACTCCGAATGGTCTGAGGTAACCAGCCTAAATGTGACCTTTGGTTGTCTCAATCAAAAGTCTGATTGTCTAGAATGGTCCAAAACTGATCTTACTTCATCTGTTTTCAAATCATGATGATCTAAAACTGATTTTACATTGTCTGTTATCAAATCCTGATGTCTAAAGGTGATTTTACATTGTCTGTTATCAAATCCTGATTGTCTAAAAGTGATCTTTCATTGTCTGCTATCAAATCCTGGTGGTCTAAAAGTGATCTTACATTGTCTGTTATCAAATCCTGAACGTCTAAAAGTGATCTTTCATTGTCTGCTATCAAATCCTGGTGGTCTAAAAGTGATCTTACATTGTCTGCTATCAAATCCGTAAAAGTGAAAAGTGAAAGTGATCACTAAAAGTGATCTTATATTGTCTTTATTGTATCCTGATTGTCTTCTCTGGTCACAATTTATCATGTGCTTTTCGACTATCACTAGTAGGTACATGCCCGTATTATGGCAGTCGAAAACTGCCTTTTTTTTATCAAATCCTAAGATTCTGAAAATGCTTTTGCTTTTTCACTTTTATCAACGTTTGCAGTAAAAATATTTTGAGCTTTAATTCAACCCCGAAAGTCTAAATTCGACCTCATTTCGGATCTGGAACACAATCATCCATAACTTACCAAATCCCAACAGTCTATAAGCGATCTTACACGGTTTCTTTTATCAAATCCCTGCTGCAAATATGTTAATTACAAATTATTTTGTGCTCGCCGGAATTCTAACACGAAAACTTTTGAATTCAAACCCCGCGATGATTTGAATGTGATCTTCAATTGTATATTTTATCAAATACCCAAGATTTAAAGACCTTTTATTGTTTCTTTGATCTTTTAATCCCCAATACAGTGCTGCTTGTTATGTATTAGAATTGAATATGTCTAATGATATTTTTCAACGGTTAGGGACCCAAGGACCCCATCGCCAAGCTGAAGAAACAGCTGGCTGAGAAGGAAAAGGCTCTGACTGATGAGCAGGAGGCGTCTCAGGCCATTCAAGGGAAACTTAAAGAACTCAGGTAACCTAACAAATTAACTATTAATTTATTTTATTTAACTACAGTGAAACCCTCTTAAGAAGTTCCCCTTTAAAAGTTTGGTTTTTTCAGTCCTTTGGCCCAAAATTGGCTCAATTTTTCCCACATATAAGATTTTCCTGCTTAACCGCTTGCTAGCCGCCCATGCATCGTATGAGATCTCGGAAAGAATACTTTTGAAGTAATATTTTTTGCATTTATTTCGAACTATCTTTTATTTTATTTACCGAAAAACATTCTTTGAACAATAAACTATCGATAAAAATAACATTACTTGTGTTTATTTGATGAATTGATAGGTTTATCGAAGTTTTCGTGACCAAACATCGACTGACTTTGACAGCTCGTTTCGCGGTAAAATGCGGCCAACTAAATTATTTTAAAATAATCTGGTGCTGCCAGGCGAATGAAATTTCTAGCGGTATCAGGAATACTGTTGGCGCAAGCGATTCTGACCTTGTTCTTCATACAGTTTCTTTATACATAAGGGTGAAAATCGCATCCAATATATATATATTTTTTTTTTTTTGACCGATCACCGGTGCGCGAGCGGCCAGCAGTGGGTTAAGGTACAAATCATGTATATTATGAATTTCTGCTCTGGTACAAGTCACTTCTAGTTTTCAGTATGTTATCACCACTGTATTAGATGTCTGTCTTTGTTTTGGTCAGGGCCTCCCTGAATGCGGAGATTTCTCGCTCGAGCCGTATTGCGGCCGGAGCGGAGGAGACGGCGGCCAACCAGCGCATCGAGCTCGCCACCGTCCAGTCGCGCCTGCAGAGGACCACTGAGGAGGCCACCATCCTCAGGCAGCAACTCCTACAGGTAAGAACATTCACACACGTGGCACTTTTGGGTAAAATAGAGGTGAGACAAAACAACATGATAATGTAATAGGTTGCTGAATGTGGTTTTAGCCATGTTTACTAACCACATTTGATAATCCAGGTACATTCCAACCTTCATCTCTCCCATCTTCTTATTTTTCTGTGTAGTCCCTAAAATTTACCCCGATTGGGGATGCCATAGTCCTTAGAGTTTTAGGACGGGTTGTTTCATAGAATTTGATTAATTCATCAAGTTTCAAAGGAGCCATCCATAAATAATGTCACACTTTAACCGCTAATAGGCCGGAGACAGGCGAGCGCGCGCATATTGTGCGCATGTGCGAGAAAATAATTCGAAAAAATATCGAACAAAAAATGTTTGTCACCACAACATTACACCATAAGATGCGTCAAAATTTCATTCACCTTGCAACCCCAGAATATTTTTTAACTATTTTATCTGTGACATAGAAATGTCATTTTTGCCGTGAATTTTAGCTGTCAAAATTAATGCGTATTCCTCGACTAAAACATCGTAAAACCTATTAATTTACGTAAATAATGCAAGTAATGTTGTTTTGATACATTGTTTATTGTTCTAGGAACGTGTTTCAGTCAATAAAATATACAATAGCTCAAAATTAATCCACAAAACATTCAATTCAAAATTCAAAGTGGTGCTTTTTTAGTGAATTTTCGTGAAATGGCCTGGCGAGGTTAAAAGGGGGGGGGGGGGGATAGAGCATTGTGACAAGGGGTACGGAGGGTCATCAGTTCTGAGATGTCACATGTAAAAATCTAAATTATTTAAACGCAAAACTTTTTTAAATGTAAAATTGTAAAATATGTGACGTCGCACTAGTTCTGTGAAAGTCCTATTCATGTTGTGTTATGATATCAGTGTGGGCCAGTTGCTTCAAAAATTTGAACTAATAACAGCACTTGAATAGAACTTTCACAGAACCTGATAATTAACTTTGAAATTTGATGATTTGTTCAAATTCTATGAAACAACCTGTCCTTAGACTCCTTGACTCTTTTGGAACACAAGTGTTCAAATAAAAAAAAATCTGTTTCTTGATGCCTGTGTTTATTATTAGTTTTTTTTTATGGTTTCTTCTCTGACAAACAATAATTCTCAATGATACATGTTTATTTATCATCTTATTTACAATGAATATCTAGCTGGACTAAACGTCCGTTCTAATGGATGATTATACTCCCCACTGAATGTGCCCAGCTATTGATTGGATACCATCGGCTATTTCCGTAACCATTTGGGTATTAGTTACGAACAGGAGACAGTTGACTCTCTTGTATAGTACAAATTTACGGACATCTCTTGGGAATCTCAAAACTACATACATATTACAGGATTTACTATGATTTTTCAATAAATAATATTTTATTCATGAATTATTTTATTTTGTTTCCAGGTCCAAAGTAAACTCTCTGCGGAAGCTGAATTTACTGTTCAACGCTCTAAAATGGAAATGCAAATCATGGCACTGTCAGAGGTACGATATAATCTCATCAAAATTATCTTATTAATTTCCGTTTCTTGAGTTTGGTCCCAAATAACCGAGTGTGCCGATAAACCGGTGTACCAATTGGTGAATCGACTGTACCCAAAATTTTCTTTAGTCATTATGAGTCATATCTTGTTTTTTTTTTATTTATTGGTAACCATTGTCTATTTCAGAATAAAGATGCTCTCGAAGGAGAGTTGGAAGAACTTCGTGCAGCTCACGTGGCCACTGCCAATGAGCTCCACGCCTCGCGAGATAAGTTCTTGGCTGCCCAGCATCACGCCTCTGAACTTGGCAGACAGCTCGAGGTTCGCATTTTACTTAAATATCCCTAAACCCCTTTCATATTTTTTCCAATATCTTTCTACAAACAATCTTTTCAAATATTTAAACAATACAGTGTTAAAAAAGCACTATTTAAAAAATGGATAATGAAATTGAGGTAGGTACTTTGGGTAAGTACTAATTTTCCTCAACATTTGAATGTGTTCCATTTTTAAAGCATGGTAAACCCAAGGAGTCTTTTTGATGTATTGTTTGAGGGGGAAAACAGACTCGAGTTTGTTTGAAGGTTAGAAATTACATTTGAAAATTTCGTAATAATAAACTTATGTTTTTGTTCACAGGATGCAAATAGACAGATGGTAGAGTTGGAAAACCAGAAGCTGAATGCCATCAGCTCGGAACAATTTGTCAAACAAGAGTTGATGCAAGCGAATGACAGATTGAAAGGTGAAACATTGAAATAAAACAAGAACTTATTCAACGTTTATTTATGTATTTTACACTCCCCTAACCAAATTAATGCAGACTCTTATTAAGTATAAGTTTTATTGGTCCTCGTACATTTAATCATCTACCAAAACAAATTCAAATGACAAATTAGATATCTCGTTATATAAAAGAATTAAAATTACGGCTAAATGATTCAGATGTTGAAACACTTTTCCTGTAAGCTCTGTCAAACTTTGTGTTTCACTTTTCATTAAAATACCACTAGGTCGTAGTGTACTGAACTTTCTTGTCCGCCTGGCGCTGGGTTTATATAGGCGGACGGTGTCGAAAGCGTTATCGATCGGCATGTAAATGCATATTGGCGTGTGTTCGCTATGTGTCTCGAATCTTCTGCCGCCTTCTTCCACGTAACAACGGGGCATATAGAAACGTTCACAACCTTTCTAGAATGGCCGAGTTTTAACGGCAGGTGAGAGGTGCTGAGTCGACGAATACAAGAACTGACAGTGCTAGAATGTTCGACGTTAGTACCTTCTAGGGGCTCTCGGTATTTAGGTACATTCTAGCAAATTTGATGCAGCGGTGCAATAATTTCCTCCCCTGAGTGAGTTGTGTTATTGTAGGCGTGAGCATGTGGCCCGAATATTATGATTGGTGATTGCCACTCGTGTAAACATGGTTCTAACTCTGTTTTTTGATTACAGGTCTAAATGATGTCCAAGCAGAATTGCAACATCTTTCATCTTTTAAAAGTCAATCCCAGCAACTCTCAATGCAACACGAACAGAAACAAGAAGAATTGGACAGACAAAACCAACATGTATGTAAAAAGTTTTTGAGGTTCACAAAATAAATATAATTTTGCAATTACACTTTTTCTGCTTCTAGTAATGCAATTATTGTAAACTAGATAGCAAACTCTCTGTTACAGTGTGATTTTTTTGTTTCTTAGTTATCCGATGAACTCAAGAAAGTTAAATCAGATCGAGACCATCTCAACGCCTGTGTCACGCAGCTCAAGGAGGAACTGATTGCAAAATCCA
This sequence comes from Limnephilus rhombicus, assembly GCA_929108145.2. Classification (NCBI taxonomy): domain Eukaryota; kingdom Metazoa; phylum Arthropoda; class Insecta; order Trichoptera; family Limnephilidae; genus Limnephilus; species Limnephilus rhombicus. The sequence continues at coordinate 33,285,847 of OV815287.1, forward strand.
CCCCCAATGGCATCGCTACTCCCGAAAAGGTACGGACCAATCCTCTCTAGACCTAATGGACAATACTGACTTCCTAAGGCTGCGGATGCACGCATGCAACGTGACGCGAGCCGAACCACACATGAGAAAGGAATGAAGTAACAGCAAACGGCGCAAAACGCCACTTGCGGTTACTTTGTTCCTTTCCCATAATTCGTGGTTCGGTCTGCGTCACGTTGCATGTATGTATACGCAGCCTAAAGGTTAATCCAGTGACATCTTAAATAATTGAGCCCTTCTGCGGAAAGCAGCATTATGTATGTGAAAAAATGAGATTATGGGGCATTTCATTTAACTCTAGTGATCAATTTGGGAGGGGGGTATGGGTACCGCCAACCCGGGAATCATTTATTGGATTGTAAACACCTCTGCCATAAATCACCCCAAGGGGCGCCTGGGTTCACGGGGTGAGGTTTGTCCGGGACTTTGTGTTTGTCCACCAACTGCGTGGCAGGCCGGATCGGGAGAGACTGGTTGAGGGAGACCCTCCAGTAGGACTCTCTCGGAACATCGCTTTGCACCGTAGTGGAAGGGACAGATTCACATCGACGGTCTCTCGAAGAACAATGATGGATCTGCTAAAAATTGAATTGTTTTCTGTTGGCTGATTTTTTAACTTATTTTGTTGATTTAAAGGTCTGCAGTTTTGAATTTTGAATGAAATAAAATTGAATGCCAAATATCAAAACAACACTATATTTCTTGATCTCAAAAACAGTGAAAATGCAGAAACAAAACTTTAAACAGCTCTACTGCAATACTACAAAATCGCACATCCGATATTTGTTGTACGCATGTCCGTCACTTCTGGACCTTGCAGAACTTCCTCTTATAAAAAGACCCTCCACACAGTATTTCCAAAGATGACAAAGTTTAAATATATGTAATTAGTTTTAATATTTCCAAACCTTCTGTATGTAGTAAATGTAAAAAAATCAGAGTGAGTATTCACATGTGGCATAAGTGAAACCTTGATAAAACTAAAGTAGACAAGAGTGAGGAGGCTACAAAGAGGAGACCGATACGCTAAAAAGCACCGCACGAAGAGGAGACCGATTACATACTATCCCATGTCTCTTTAGTTTTTTAGTGGGGCTTTTTTGTTTCATCGAGTTTCAAATCACAACTGTGCTAAAGAAGTTTTTACTTCAAAAAATGGCCTTCCCATTTTTACAACTAAAATTTTTAGTGAAATTCACGCTACAGCCATTACAAACTAATTTATATCCATTGATTATATATAGTACATACATATACTAATTGTGAGTTCTTTTGGGCAGGATGATACTGAAATAGTGGCTAAGGCTGTGGCCGCAGCCTGCAGCGAACTGGAAGTGAAGCACTCCCAACAGGTGGACAGTCTGCAGCGTCAGCTCAAAGAGTACACCGAAAAGAACAACGTAAGAACTTCAAATACAACATGACTAATAAAATTATGGTTCCAAGACAAACAGAACATTGAAGAAAAGAAAAAAAAACCTAACCTAACCCGTTTTTAATCATGTTCTGTTTTGTCTCTTTTATCCGTTAACACATTTTGATTTTGTTTATACAACATTATAATAGTAATACTCTTCTGTTCACCGAGAAAGAATCATTTTCAAAACAAGGATCTATACTAGACTGCAAGCAAAAGAGGGTGCCGCAGAAAGGTCTTGATTTATTAGTAGTTCGCTAGCATTTGTTAGAGTTTGCCATACTGCACTCGTCTCCTGCAATGCGCTTCATTCCGGACAATGCTACAGAACATTCTTTTGTTTTTGATCAGACTACATAATATAACAAAATGTGATGCGCATATTTTTTTGCTTTTATTTAAATGATTAGTTTTTAATTTGGTGTTTTTTTCATTAGCTTCGTTCAGACAGCGCGAAATCAGTGTATGCATGTGTGTTCCAAAAAAAGATAAATAATTTTGCAGTCAAAAACTGTGACTATAATAATACATTCAGAGCTTTCCATTAATTCGAACTTGCAATTCAACGCACGCTTTGGCTACAGTAATACCAGCTTGATCAAAAAGTTTTAGGACTTTTGTTAGGTTACCACATCTGTCATTGACACTTCCCTCTAAATTTAAGCATCATAGCTTGACGTTTGTAAAAGTTACGCTGTACCGAGTACCTCTACCTTTGTACGTGTTTTAGATTTTTTACAAGTCTGAAACATTTTTCACCGTCGCACAATGCGATCCTTGTGCGTGAGTTTTTGACCCAAAACAACACAAATACTATCCAGAAGCCTTTGAATTCAGCTGATCTGGCTCCCTGCGACTTTTTCCCGTTCAACCGACTTAAAAAACCGCTTTGCGGAACACGTTACAGCACCCGAGAGAAAGTTATGAAAAAATCGAAAACGACTCTGATGGACATATTCAAAATTGAGTACCAGCAGAGTTTCGAGGATTAGATCAATCATAAGTGTGTTGCAGTTGACGGGGAGTACTTTTATGGGAACCATATCGATTTTGATGAATGAACTCGTATTTTTGGTTTTATGAATAAAGTCCTAAAACTTTTTGATCAAGGTTATTATATTTAATTGTAGTGGGATATATTTTGTAACCAAAAATTAAACTAATTTTTAATTTAAATGCGCATGCGTAATATTGTATTCCCTTAATCTCCATCGCTCACGCTCAAGTCCTTAGGCCTGTCAATGTTGCGCTGTACAATTTTAATTTATTATTTGTTGAAAAAACTTTTTTATGAAAATGATCTGTTCTTGGTGAATAGAATTAAAATGTGTTGTGAGTGTGGTAGATTTTAGTAGTCACGCAATAGATTATTTTGTAGCTTTTGTTACAAAACACATTTGCTCTAACAAAAGTTTTTGCCACAAATCATCATAAGGGGGCATACATTAATTACATGAGCAGTTTTTCTTCCAATCTAGACCCTCCCCTCTTGGTGAGATAAATTTGGGCCACTTCGTATATTCTTTTCAAGAGACTTTGCCGGACCCCCCTCCCCCCTTTTGAGTTCACGTAATTAATGTATGCCCCTAAGTCATGCAATAGTAATAAGTTGCAAAATGAAACATATATACATAATCCTATATTTATGTTTGTCTAAATTGACCATTTAACACTTAATTATGATACATTTTGTAAACCCCTTTTCATCATATTTTTCTGTCAATATTTTTTAACATTTTGTAGAAGTTTGTATTGCTGGATTAGTTGATAATGCTAATTTTGATTTATAACAGTTTAGTTTGTTTTGTTATTAAAATATAATCCAGGACAGTTTTTGATATGAATCCAATACACTGCGCATTCCCCTTTTTATTAAATTTTTCTGTCAATATTTTTAAAATATTGTAGAAATTTGTATTGCTGGATTAGTTGATAATGCTAATTTTGATTTATAACAGTATAGTTTGTTTTGTTATTAAAATACAATCCAGGACAGTTTTTGATATGAATCCAATACACTGCGCATTCCCCTTTTTATCAAATTTTTCTGTCAATATTTAAAAAAAAATTGTAACAGTTTGTATTGCCGGATTAGTTGATGGTGATAATTTTGATTTACTACAGTTCAGTTTGTTTTCTTATTAAAATACAATTCAGGACGGTTTCCCATAAATATTCGCAGTTTAATAATCAGCACATAGTCTGGAAACATGCCAAATGCGCATCCAAAATTGTACATGTCCCTTCGAGACCCAGCTGTAATCTTCAAATACCCTCTACACAGCATCCCCAAAGATGACGTAGGACTGAGGAAAAATTATTAAATTATATTTCCCTCAAGGCCTCCTTTGTGGAGTAAATTTAAAAAAAAATAGCAAAGCTTGTTACGATTTGTGTGAAATGATAAAGTCCTTTTGAGTTGCCTTTAACTGACGTGTTTTGTTTGTTTTGCACCCCTTTGTGTGTGCGTGTGTCACCGCGTTTGACTCGAAACGCTCGGCAGGAGCTCAGAACAAAGAACTGGAAGGTGTTGGAAGCGTTTCAAGCAGCCGAAAAGAAACTGCAGAGCGTTGACAGTGCTCCCAAACCCGCGGATGTCAGTGCGGTTAGAGTAAGTGTTCCCATCGCACCGCGCAAGTTGCCCCCTCTGCTTATGCACCCCTGTCATCCCTTGTAACCCCCACTAGAATGCAATGTTATACCTCTTTATGACATATCCTTGCATTCTCATCATCATACAACTGCATATAGATCGAAAGTTCAGAACAGGTTTTACAGTGTGCCATGTTTTGGTTAGTGCCAATTATTTCACACAACAACAATTCATCAAAGTTAATAGATATGTCGATCATCTAGTTGATTAGTCAGACATCTATAAATACTTTGTTATTAAATGTTTTAAAAATACACACACTAGAAGACAGATGTAAAATAAACGACTTAACATTTTTATTCAAAATACTTAAATTTGACTGTTGCGAACTACTGCAACTCATAAACTCACGAATACCGACAGTAACTACACGACAAAATACACTATTCTACTGTAGCATTCATAAGCGCAACTACATTGCCCACTCTCCGATACAACCATTTCACACTATGGGAAATCAGTACTTAGGTGATATTGACATATTTAACGTAAACTTGGCAAAATTTGTTGATCTTGTAAAAAACTTATTCCAAAACTATTCCTAAACCTATCTGTTTTTCTGAAAACCTATGAAATCGCTGTATTTTTGTATTTTTATGACTTGTGTGCTTTTTTATCAAATTTTATTTTTATTATTTCTGTATATGTTAAATATTCTGTCGTGAATTATTTGTACTACCAAAATGTAAAAGCCCATTGGGCGTTAAATAAATAAAAAAAATAAAAATAAATACTTAGTTTTGAGATAATGTTCATGTAAATCTAAAATTATTTTCACCTATCTGTATTTTACATATTAAATATGCTACAAAATAACACCGGTAATTATAGCATTATACAACATTTTGAAATATCCTACTAGGGACCCAGAAAGCATCAACATTTTGTTTTGAAATATCCTACTAGGGACCCAGAAAGCATCAACATTTTGTAATTCAAATCTGAGTATTGTACGAGATGGAGGTTACACTTTTACATATAACTGCATACTCAAATCAATTTTCGATTTTTTTGATATGTCTGACTAATCAACTGGACAATCTATGTATTCAAGTTCTGTTATTATTTAAGTATGTAAACTACTGGAATAACAGAACTTGAATGGAACTTTTGCAACACTTGAAATTTGATTAATTATTCATGTTCTGTGAAACAACTGGCCCTATATATTACTAAGACCAATTAGTAGCTGAGTGTACAAATGCCTCTGATTCCCATCCAGGCGCTGTGGGTTAAATCTTCTGCTAGCTAAGTTCTCCATCGTTGGACAAGTAATATTTTTCGATTGTTAATGATGGTAGAAGGAGAAATTCAAATATTGTCAGGTTAATCGTAATCCGGATATGTATATCTTTCTTTTTCTTATAAATGTTGAATTCAGATAAAAATTTTGTTAATATTTTTATTGGAATCTGTATTCGAAATGTTCACATATCGATCATATCCATATTAGTCAGACATCTTCGAAAAATCGAAATTTGAGATGGGTATTATCCTCTCCTGTGGGTATGCATTATCCTGGAACCGCGCTGGCGCACGCGGAACAAATTTTCATATTTTTTATTTTTATATTCGATTTTAACCCTTATATATAAAGAAGGACAAGGTCAGAATCGCTTGAGCCATTCTTGTTCTTGGCGTAACTGATACCCGCATTATTCCTAGCTACTCTGAATAATTTATAATAAATTATCTATGACATCGAAGCATCATTTTTTCCCTCCATTTGAATTGTCAAAGTCCGCTTATGGCAGTTAGCAAAAAAACCACTAAAAACCTATCAATTTATCAAATAAACGTAAGCACTGTTGTTTATATACATAGTTTATTGTTCATGGAATGTGTTTCGGTAAATATAATATACGATAGCTCACAATAAACCGTCAAAATATTACGTCAAGGTTATGCTTTGCGTAATTTCCGCCGGCTTCGTTCGAAATACGACTGGCACAGGAGAGGTTAAATGTAAAGGCATACCCTCTATCTGGTACTGATTACTCATAAACACCGCGAAATAATGCAGAAAATCGTGTAGTGAATTAAACAAAATGCTGATGTTTTCTGGGACACAGGATATTTCAAAAAGTCATAAAAATGTACCGGATCGTTGTGCCTCCCAGTGTTATGTTAAAGTGTATTTAATATGTAAAACACACACTTGTAATTTATTGATTTATGGTTAGCATTAGAATATTGCTTTCCTCATTCTCAAAACTTAATATTTGAAGATGTCTGACTAATCAACTGGACGATCGATATGCAGATTCCTACTGCACTAGCTATTTGCACGCTGATTTTCTTAACTGATTTTTTTATAGCAATTTTAATACAATCCTTGCCTTTTTTCATCATTCGTTGCTCCTAAAGCACAAGGGCCATTTGTGCAAGTTTTCTTTATGATTGTAGGCATTTTTATTCTATGAGATATATGAAAATTCATTTTATGCCACAAATGAAAACATATTTATGCCCATTTGCTTTTGGGATGCAATTGCTTCATTTCATTTTACTTGTTGCTAATATTACATGTGTGTGTCATCTGTGTGTTAATAAAATAAAATGTTTTGTTGTTTGTATAATGGCTTTGTATTAGAAAGGACTCCGCTATTTCCAATTGATAATAATAAAATCACTTGGAACTCTGGTTGTGTGCCTTTTTTTTATTTTATTTAATGAGACTAGAATGCTTGTGATCGTTATATTTCCAAACCATTTATTACAGATAATTATCCAACAGTTAAGCTGGTAATGCAACGGACATGGGAGCCGTAGTCTCGTCAGCTTAAATGCATATAATCTAACGTTAAACACGTTATATTGTTAATACAGTAGAACCCTGTTAATTTCAAATCCATGGGACATCAAAAATCAAATTTAGAATTAATGAATTCCCACTTATTAAGAGTAATTCAAAATTTTAAGAAGGAAAATGATCACCGTAAGTCGAGTTCCTCGGCCGCCTCTTCAAATTTAGGTATTAATAAAATCGTGAAAATACTACACTTTTCTGATATCGAATATTCGCGGCCGGCCCTTAAAACTTGGATAATCAAAATGAATTCGTAAAAATTCATATTTCTGTAAATATGAATTAAATCGAAATTTTGGGGTCGATTTCCGTCGCGGCCGGGCCTTGAAATTGACATATTTAATGTAAATTCTATCTATGTACCGTCTAATAGATTCTCCTAATTTAACAAACGGATTGCAATCTTTAAAGCACAGGCATCGGGTGGGAATGCTATCCTTGTTCTACTGGTATTTCAATGGAAGATGCTCCGAGGAACTAACGTCATTGATCCCTTCGGCACTGGTGTAGTCGGGAAACATATGTACACGCTTGACATTTGTCACACGAGAACGGGTCGCTTCTTCAACTCGTTCTTGTGTTCAACAGCTCGGCCGTGGAACGATTTGCCAGCCTTTGTGTTTCCTCCTTCCTACAACATGGGTCTCTTCAAGACCAATGTTCATTCCTTTCTCTCCTCAAAAAGACCCTCCACACAGCATCTCAGATGATATAGGCCCTGAGGGAAATTATTTTCCTCGAGAGCCTCCTGTGTGGTTGAGGAGAATTCGTAGACCACTCCAGGGACTCTCGGAACATCGCCATACCCAGTAGTGGGGGAATTGATTCATACGTCCGTCACTCCTGGACACACTGACCCACAGATCGCTACCCACCCCTCATACCTTTTTCCTTCCCACGACTTCCTCTCCTTACTTTCCACACAGCATCCCCAAAGATGACATAGGCCCTGAACGGAATTATTTTCCTCAGGGCCTCCTGTGTGGAGCTAATGTAAAAAAAAAAACAGATTTTTTTCATTGTGACTAACAATCCATATTCTCTTCCAGGAGGCCGTTGAAGCCGCCAAGCTCTCGGAGCAGCGGGCCAGCAAGGAGGTGCTCCAGAGGCTGTTCCCCTCGGTGTCTGCGAAGGGCCCCTCGCACCCCGAGTGGCTGCAGCAGTTCAGTGAGCAGGCGTCGCGCGTTCTGAGTCAGGCACAGGCCCCCGCCCCCGTGGTCACCATCGTCCAGGAGGACCCCGCCAAGAAGGAGCTGGAGGGGCAGGTCACGCAGCTGCAGGCGCTGGTCAGCAAATACAAGAGGGTCATTGATGATACGGTGCGTACTAATTTAACTTGATTAACCTCTCAAGCTTCGACCGTATTTTATCAGAGGGTCGATATATTTCCGTTTTACAATAACATAAATAGAAGATTTCTGAATGTAATCTGTAAACTAAAAACTGTTTTGGAGAAGTGATGAAATACGCTTTAAAATTTTAGAAATATAAAAATTTTGCATGCAAACATAAAAAAGTTTTAAAAATGGCTCACCTTATGTTTTTTTCTAACTAAAATTACAGATAATGAATAAAAATAACTACATAATTTATTAGGCTATCCACTGGAGCGACTAAGGTCAAAATATGGACTGCTTTTATTTTTCTGCGATCGACAGCAGTCCAAAATTGGATTACATTTTTTTACCAAAGTTTTTGGACCAAAGTTTACGATTTTATAATATTTTTTTTATAAATCCTACGAATACATGCTAATCGACAAAAGATAGGTGAATTCATTGGCTGTACAGAACTATAGTCAGTTTGTATGTCTCCATATTAAAATTCGGAGGGATGATTTTTTTAATGTGAGCGGAAAATATTCATAATCTCCAAAAAATCATGAGCAATCGGAGGAAAAGTTTTAAATCGGTCTGTCGCTCCAGTGTATTATAAACATTGTTAGGGTGAACGGTGGTTTTACGGGGTGGTTTGACATCACAAAAGGTGTCAAGCAAGGCTGCGTAATGTCACCATGGTTATTCAATCTATACATGGATAATTGTATGCACGAATTGAAAGAGGTGGGATTGGGCGCGAAATTGAGTAATCTGAAAGTATGTTGCCTGTTGTATGCTGATGATGCGGTGCTGATTTCTAACACTATGGAAGATCTACAGTCTCTCGTATCTAGGATGAACGAAGTATGTATGAAGAATGAGCTAATGATGAATGTAAGTAAGTCTAAAGTCATGGTGTTTGAAAGGGAGAGTACGAAAACAGTATGCAACATAGTTGTGAATGATGAATATTTGGAGCAGGTGGATGAGTTTGTGTATCTGGGTAGTATGTTTACGAGAGATGGGAAGGCTGAAAGAGATATTGAAAGAAGGGTGAATGCCGGTAACTCCATTAATGGTGGACTGAATGCCGTTGGCGCTAATAAAAAACTGTCAAAAAAAGCGAAGCTAGCAGTCCACAATGGAGTCCTGGTACCTACCCTGATGTATGGCAGTGAGGCATGGAACTGGCAGAGGAAGGATGAAAGTAAACTGAATGCTGTTGAAATGAGATCCCTGAGACGTATGTGTGGTAAAACAATGTATGATCGTGTGAGAAATGTGGATATCCGCAAAGAATGTAAGGCTGATGTAAGCATAATGAGTAAGATTAAGAAAGGGACCCTCAGATGGTTCGGGCATGTAGAGCGAATGAACGAAGGGAGTAGTGTAAGAAGAATATACGACGCGAATGTGAATGGTAGAAGAAGTCGGGGACGCCCGAGGAAGACATGGCACGATCAAGTGAATCAGATACTTGAGTCGGGTCATGTCAAAAGTCAGAATAATAGAAGAGAATGTATGAGACGATGTATGAATGTGAGTGCCAAGACCGAGTTGTTTGGCGGTCCGTCCTCTCTGCCTACCCCTGCGGGGAAACGGCGTGATGGTTAGTTAGTTAGTTAGTTAGTCAACTCACTTTTTTGACATTTCATGTAAAAATAATTAATAAAAAAATTTCAAAGTTTCTTTTCTTTTTTCAAATTGCGGTTATAAACTTTGGGTTCATAAAGGTGCACATTTTAATTATTTTGCAGTTAACTTTTAGATTTGAATATAAAGCCTGGTATTTTCTCTTTCTAACACCATTTATATATTATTTCTAGCCGTGATAGTAAGAGAGGGACAACGATTTCTATGAGACCTTTTTTTCTTCTTTTTACATTAGCTAGTGCCACAAGCCCTGAGGAAAACAATTCCCCTCAGGGCCTATGTCATATTTGGGGTTGTTGTGTGGATGGTCTTTCTAGGGAAAGGAAGTAGAGAAAGTTCTGAGAAGGAAAAAGGAATGAGGGGTGGGTAGGAATCTGAGGGTATGTCCAGTAGTGATGGATCCAGGGTCCAGGACCTAGGTGGACCTACTTTTTACTTGTATCTATTATTATCAAAATTAAATTATAACTTCTTGTGACTTGACCACGACTATGTGACCCCCCCCTGGCGCTATGTGAGGGGGCCTGGCGCTATGTGAGGGGGCCTGGCGCTAAAGCTGGATCCGCCCTTGCTCCCACTGCGGTGTAAGAGTATGGCTGGAGAAGTCAAATTGACTCCCTCAACCATTCTCTCCCTCTTCGGCCTGCCAAGCAGCTAGTGAGAAGACGCACGCACCACCAACACCCGGACAAACCTCACCCCATGAACCCGTGCTCCCCTGCTAAGTCACCAAACTAAGACCTATATGAGTTGTTACGAAAACTGAACAAATTAACCTGACGGATTAATTAAAATCGGAAATAATCCTTGATAATAGCTGCTTGCAAAAAATATGCATACTAATAGTTCTAAAAAATGTGATGTCCTGACTGTACATTGTATTCTTATCAATTTGGTGGACCACATCACAACAGCTAGAACATGCCTCCTATAAAGTATGCCTCTGTGAATAGACTCTGCTCCAGACATGCCATTGTACCCACATACAATATACACTCCACTTGACTCAATTTCTGCTTTGTTTCTGCAGGAAGGAATGCTCAGTAGACTGCAAAACAATGTCACCCAAGAAGAGCAGAGATGGGCCAAGCAATTATTGGAAAAACAGCAAGAATTAGACAACCTTAAGAATAATACCATCTCCAAAGTAAGTTGCTTCCCCGTTTACTTAGATTTAAATTGTAGAGTATAAGGACCTTCGTACATTGAGATACTTACAAGCTATGTGATTGTGACGCAACCACAAGTAGTTTACCGATATACTACTCTTTAATGTTGGTTTCCATATACGGCGCTATCCGAAATATACTGAACACGTGCAGCAATGTTAAGTGATTCTGGCGACGAAGACAATAAAATTGTCCTTCTTTGTCTGTACAAGCCTAAAAAAAGACCTAAAAATTTTGGGTTCACCCATTCGACGAAATAAATCTGATATTATTATGCTAGTATCTGTACGGTTGAAATTCAAGAATACGAGTACAACTCTGACGCCGCGCCTTCGGCAAAACCGTTTTCGTACGTGAAGTTTGATACAAACTTCTTTTATAATAGAACCGAATCGAGAGAGTCCTGCTGGAGAGGTCAAAAGGTCTCACTGAATAAGTCTCTTCCGATCTGGCCTGCCACGCAGTTGGTGAGCGGATGCATCCGCCGCCAAGATCCAGTCAAACCTCACCCCATGAACCCGGGCACCCTCGCTACGTTACCAAATGTAGCAAAACACTTGGCAGAGATATTATTTATTCAGTAAATGGTTCCCGGGATAGCGGTACTCATATTCGCCTCCCAAATTGACTTTTTTTTTCTAACATCAATTCACACCGTCTCCGCTAAATTCTTTCTTAATTATTCTGGTAAATTATAGTTATATAAACATCGATATTTTCCCACTTCCAGAACAAATATAACATTCAAATCATGTTCGGACGCCATTTCTGTTCTGTCAAACGATAAGTAGCGAGTAGTAGATGTGAATGCAACTCACGTAGCGCGTTACCACCACTGTCAGTAGCAAGCAACTGATGTCAAACCCGTAGTCGGCACATAGCTTCCTGTACAAACACTAGCAAAATAGTATGACGGGTTCTCACGACCGGCATGTTTGCTACGCGCACGAAACTCGAGTCGCTTGTAAGTATCTTGTAGTACGAATGGTTTAACTGTTGCCAACTTGGCATGACTTATAACAAACTTCTGGTGTTTACTTATTTCAGTTGGAAGGTAAAATATCCTACCTAGAAGCTGATTTAGAATACGAACGTGAGCTGAACAGCAACTTGGAACATTCTGGACCAGAAATCATTGTGTCAGAAGAAGCTGATGACTTAGAACGATTAAGAGAGGTAGCTTATGATGGCCTATGATCATTCTTTATCGTTCATTGCTTTTGCTATTTTTTCACCAATATTTTTTACTGTAAAAAATATTCCAGTGACTAATTGTGCTTCTTTTACACACTTTATGGGATTTGTGGAATTTGCACTCGCCTCTCTAAATCAATATATATATATATATTATAAAAGAAAGTGTACTATGTGCGTGCCGCTAAAACTCTGAAAAGAGTTCCGGTACGATGAAGGGTATATAATGATATATATCTAAATCAATATATGGTGTGGTAGCCCTCTATCAGCCATTCATGAAGAAGGTTTCTGTTTTTAATTGAAGGGCTGGAAGTTTCGCCCTCTAGAATTTTCTAGAACAGTTCAGAGTATTGAGTTATTATTGTATTCATTCGAGAGTATTCGCTCAAAACAGGACATCCCGGAACATTTGGGAATAGTCTGGACCGTTTGGGAACATCCCAGAACTTCTCAGATCACTGTGGAACATTTTCCCGCTAAATTACAAATGAAATTTGCTTTGACTAGCGTTTGAATATTTTTCAAATATGATTTGCGATCCATGAAAGCACGTGTATTTCCAAGAAAGACTTGTTTTTATATTGTTTATAAACATAATTAAAATCCCATTAAAAAAACCTTCCGACTACCCAACGGATCGATTATTTAAAGAATTCCAAGTAAACCTGTACAATAAAAATGCATTGATTCAAATTATAAAAGAAAAAGACAAGTATCAATTTATAACTGAAAACCGTACTAGACATAAATATATTTTTCCATGCCCAAAATTAAACACTTCCTTTGCACAAAATTATTATACTTACCAAGGAAGACTTTTTTTCAATCGACTACCGGAAGAAATTAGAACATTAACGATAAAATCCAATTAATAAACATTGTAAAAAAATATTTTAAAGGTAATCTTTACAAAAAAAAAGTTTCCGACTAATTTAATCTTAAGAATATAACTCAGTTTTCAAATAAGTTAAATTTTTGTTTTGTTTTTAACAACTAATTACAATATTTCTAGATACATTATTCTAATAGTAAAATTGTTTGATAGTAGTTAAATACTTACAATTACATAACACCAAACTTACAACTTATTGTTTTTTACTTTCACATTGTAATTTACTTATAATATAGCATTAAAAAATGTACACTACTCTTCCAGACATAAGCTAATGCTTCCATGGAAGAGTGCTATTAACCTGTGGATAGCCATGCCTGAAACTAACTCCATACTGGAAATTAGCAAAGCATCACTTTGAAGTAATATTTTGTAGATTAATTTTGAGCTATCGTATATTTTATTTACCGAAACACATTCCTTGAACAATAAACTATCTACAAAAATAACATTACTTGCGTTAATTTGGTAAATTGATAGGTTTTTCGATATTTTTGTCAACTATCACGCATCGGACTTTGACAGTTTAAATCGTGGCAAAAACTTTCATCCAAATTCCACAGATAATTAATTAAAAAATATTCTGGTGTTGCTAGGTGAATGAAACTTTTGGCTATATCAAGGATGATGTTGGCGCAAGCGATTCTGACCTTGTCCTTCATACAGTTTCTTTATACATAAGGGTTAAAATCGCATTTAAAATTTTTTTTTTTCAAAAATTAGTTCTGCGCACGGCTCCGGCCAATAAGAGGTTAAAATATTTGAACATGTACTTAAATTATTATATCGTATATATGAGTATTAACCGGTCAAAGGCCGTGACATTTAGCGGAAATTCGCGGAACTTCGCAAAAAAACACTAAAAAACCACAACTTTGAATTTTGAATTGAATGTTTTGTTGATAAATTTTGAGCTATTGTATATTTTATTAACTGAAACACGTTCACAACACAATAAGCTATCTACTAAAACCACATTACTTGCATTTATTACGTAAATTAATAGGTTTTATGATCGTTTTATTCGCGATACACCCATTAATTGCGACCGTTAAATTCGCGGCAAATTCTGACAGCCGATTGTCATAGAAGATATCGTTTTAAAAATATTCCAGGGTGACTAGGTGAATGAAACTTGTAGCGTCTCCGAGAGTAATGACAGCGCAAGCGATTCTGCCACTGTTCTCCATACAAATTGTGTACATAGAAGGTCCAAAATCGTGGACCAAAAGTTTTTTGTCGGATGGATTATTCAAATATTTGAATTATTTTCTCGCGCATGCGCATATGACGCGCGCGCCGGCGCGTCTCCGGCCTCCCAGCGGTTAAGCATGATAAAAAAAATTGTGTCTCAGTATTCAGTTATGCTTTCATCCTCAGTTATCATCTTTAGCTTCTTTACAGCTGTTGTTTTTTCATCGGTTTTTTCATACAATTTCACTATACATACATACAATCAGATCGATAATTTTTAAATATATTGTAATAATAACCCTTTATACTTGGTTTTTAAGGTAAATGTTTATAAAAAAATCATTGGTAAATAAAGTGTAAATGTAATTCTGGTGAAACTACTTATGGGAAATCTACAATTTTTATAAATATATCTACTATTTTAATAAATGTATCAACTATTTTAACCCCTCCGAATTTTCGAGAATATTAGCTTTTGGTGTCTTAAACGAAATGACATTTTACGAAAACTTTTAGTTATAACCGCTTCACAATTAAAGCACTATAAATGAAACATTTCTGAACGTAGCCGAATAGTAAAAACTGTTTTAGACAGGTTACAAAATAAGCTTTCGAATTATTATATTACAAATAAATATTAACATTTGTAAATATTAAAATTTAGAATGCAAACATTAAAAAAATGTGAAAATGACTCACGTGATGTTTTTATGTGAAAACGGTACTAAAATCACAGATTATGTAAACAACAATACGTATTCTATTGTATAAATGTGTAATAAACACTTTTGTCACCTCACTTTTTTATCATTTCATATAAAAATATTTAATAGAAATTAACAATGTCGGGCGCCCGTAGGAAATTCGGCGGTATAAATTATGTGTCAGACTGCGCGTCTGACAGAATGTTCTTTTTATGTATTTCTATGGACAACTTGAATAGAGATGTGCAGCATGATTCACTATCGACATTTCACTTTTTATTTTACGGATGTAACTTAAACAATAACGGAGTTATAACGGTTTCTATGGAGACACACGCGCTGACGTGTAAACATGCTTATTGTACTTGACTGCTGTCGTATTTTTAACGCATATATCTGCTTACGTTGCTGACCGGTTAATAAATATATATTTACTATCTTTATAAATATATGGATCGTCCAGTCGAGTCATACATCTCCGAAAAATCGAAATTTGAGTTGAGTATGCAGTTATATGTAAAGTGTACCCTCTATCTGGTACAATACTCAGATTACTTATAAATATCACCAAATCAATAATAATGCAGAAAAACTTGATTGAAAAAAAGTTTGATTTTGAAGAAAAAAAAAAGTCGTCAAAAAAGTCACCAGAGACCAAAATTTCATTTACATTTTTTACTCCAAATAATGTCAGGAATCACTGGTTAAAGTAAGTCAAGTACGTCCCTTAACACCCTGTATAAAATATTGACACGTGTTAATAATATTTGATTTATGGTGAGCATTTGAATATTGCTTTCCCCATTATCTCAAAACTTAGTGTTTGGAGATGTCTGACTAATCAACTGGAAGATCGATATAAACACATTATCTGGTAAAATTTACAAAAACAAGTAAGTTATTATGAAAATAGAATAGCTAATTTATTATCGGCACACAATGAAGGTCGAGAAAGTTCAGCGTTCCAAGGATTAATGGCTTCATTTGCAGTGCTGAAAATATCTGTGTTGTCCTTTGCTTATTATCAATATTTCTCTAATGTCGCTTTGGTTTTGCTTAAAGCTAGTCACAGACGAGAGATATAATACGAGGGCTTGGCCTATCTTGGTCATACGGTTATTACAAAAGGATAATTTAATAATATATTCGTGTTGACTGTATGAAACTGTATGACGAGCGTGGCCCCCCTCCATTTATACACAGTATCCGGTAACTTGTAAAAAGCAGGAACTGGTGAATCTACATCACACCGAGAAAAAAAACAGGACTGTTGGGAATTGAATGACGAAAATCAACACCTTAGTGACCAATTTTTTTCAAATCTGACCTAAAAAAATTCCAATTTTAGACTTGTTTTTTTTTTACATTAGCTCCACACAGGAGGATCTGAGGAAAATAATTTCCCCCGGGCCTATGTCATCTTTGGGGAAGCTGTGTGGAGGGTTATTTTTAAAAAAGAAGGAATGAAAGTGTGAATGAGATGCGGGTAGGGATTATCTGGGAGTCTGTGTATCCAGTAATAACCGACGTACGAATCCAACCCTCCCACTGCGAGCAAGTCGATGTTACAAGAGTCCTGCTGGAGAGATCAAAAGGTCTCCCTCAACCAGTCTCTCCTGATCCGGCCTGCTACGCAGTCGGTGGGCAGACGCATCCACTGTCAAGAAAACTAAATCAAATCCAAATGTGATGTAAATTGATCAGTTTACCGCTTGTACTACAAGTGTCTGAACACCATGTATATTAATATTATATTCGTCATGTATATTAAACTAAACTCTGTTTTTTAAAGCTTAAACTGAATTATTGTATTTTATTCATCAAACGCTTAACCTGTCAAAGGCCCACAAATTCCAGGAAAAATACGGAAATTTCGTAACAAAACACGATTTTGAATTTTGAATTAAATGTTTTGTTGATTAATTTTGAGCTATCGTATATTTCATTGACTGAAACACATTCCTAGAACAATAAACTATGCACCAAAACAACATTACTTGCGTTAATTACGTAAATTAATAGGTTTTATGATGTTTTAGTCGAGGAACACGCGTCAATATTGACAGCTTCAATTTGCGCCAAAAATGACATTTCGATTCCACAGATAAAAATCATTTAAAAATAATCTGGTGTTGTCAGGTGAATGAAACTAGTGGCTATATCATCAATGATGTTGGCGCAAGCGATTCTGACCTTGTTTTCATACAAATTATGTACATAGAAGGGTCAAAATCGCAGACAAACTTTTTTATTTCGAAATATTTTTTTCGCGCATGCGCAAATGCTGCGTGCAAATGAGTGTGTCCGGCCGATTACAGGTTAAGCATTTTTGCTACACTTTGATACATGTTTTGTAATGATTCGTTATTATTTGTTTTCAGGATAATGCCTGCCTTACAGAGTTGGACGGAAGATTACACAACTCCAATTTGTCACTTAATGGTCCATTAGAGGTATAATATTTTGTCTAGTTCTTGTACTAATTGACAATATTCGCCATCATACATTTCTCCTTGTCTTCAGAATGCCAACTTTTTCTTAACTCAACTCTTCCTACACTAAATTTATTTAAAGAAATACCGTTTTGGCCATCTTAGGTTCAATGGCAGTCACCTTTCCCGGTATAGACTTACAGATGAGTTAAACATCTACATTTTCATAGCTATTTCGATAAGCATAGATTGACGCCTAGCGCAAGCTTCGATAGAAGTTTTCTCGACGATATCGATTATTTTTCAACAATCCCGAGCATGTCTGCACATCGCCATCGAATAGACACCATTTTTTGTTGACTAAATCTGCTA
Organism: Limnephilus rhombicus; assembly: GCA_929108145.2. Classification (NCBI taxonomy): domain Eukaryota; kingdom Metazoa; phylum Arthropoda; class Insecta; order Trichoptera; family Limnephilidae; genus Limnephilus; species Limnephilus rhombicus. The sequence goes on from OV815287.1 coordinate 33,303,697, forward strand.
AATTAAAAAAAAAAAATTATCTGAATACCACATAAAAGTTCCAACTTCCTGGAGACGGTGAAACTACAGCAAACCAATTAGGGAATGTTTTCAGGCTGAAAGTTGTGGAGAGGGGAAGGGGGGAAGAACCTGGCAAGTTTCAATTCCGAATTGTGGTTTTACACCAAGGCGATACTGAGAGTTTCTTCCACTCTGAAACGTTCAGTCAATATGACCTTTTTGTTTTGCTCATTGGTGACCCAACATTTTTATATAGCTGACAATTGTCACATGAGAATGGGTCATTTCTAGACTCGTTTTTGAGTTCAAGAGCTTGGCTGTGGAACATTTGTTTCCTCCCTCCTACAACATGGGTCCCTTCAAGACCCAGATTCACTCCTTCCTTTCGACAAGAAGACCCTCCACCTAGCATCCCCAAAGATGGCATAGGCCTCGAAGGAAATTATTTTCCTCAGGGCCTTCTGTGTGGAGCTAATGTGGAGTTAAAAAAAAAGTGTTGCTTGGAAACGTTGACCAATAACCGATATATTCGATAAAGCCATTATCGATGTGCTTGTGCTAGGGGCCCCCGAGTCATTTAAATTGCTTTAGATATAATGATTACCACCCAACATTTTTAATTTTTGTTAAGCCTATAATATCAGTTTTGTGCCAATTTAATTGTTCGATTAAGTTCAACTTGCGCATAATTTTTTTTTGTCAAAGAACTTTGGTTATATCAAATGTGAGAAAAAATTATGAATAGTTAAGGTGAATTTTTCCCCAATCTGTTCCCCCAGAAATGCTGTTTCTAAACGTTTGTCATTTCACAGACCATTCTGGGCAGGGATAATAAAAAAAAAAATCATTTTTGCTTTTGTACCTCTGTTAGCTTTTTCTGTATATTCAAGAACACTTTATAGGTGTCGGTAGAGATCTGAATGACCGAGAATTATCAGGAAAGTACAGAGTAATATCAAGAATTGTTTAAATCCTTACCGATATCAGGGGGTAGGATTTCTTAAGGGGAACTGCTGCGCGGCCTTTTTCATACAAAACTTTAATGTGGATTTGAGGCCAAAATTCCCAACCAAGGCTTCAAATTTAAGTTTTGTATGAAAAATCCCACGCAGCCGTTCTTCTAAGACCTTAGAGTTGATTTTTCTTTAAAAAATTAACTTATTTCCAGATTACGATGCTTTGTAATATTTTATTCCTAAAGTAATTTTCAATTTTTGTTTTAACTCATTTTCGACTGCTTTAAACTTTTTGTGGCCACCTTGAATAATAATTTTATGACGATATTTCATACAGAACATTTTACAAATTAATATCAATAACTATATTAATTAACTATCCGATTAATCTTTTAATTTTCCAAAACCTGTCCATTCTAATGAATGTTTAAAGCTGCTAATAATACATGTCATGTCCATTGCAACTGTCTTGTTATTAACCGTGGCGATTGTTTGACAGTTGCCCTCTAAACCACTTGAGCATAAACCAACCAAAAAGCGACGTTCGCTCGCAGGTAAAGACACTGACCTTCGCTTATTATCACTCAACGATTCAATCAACCTGGTGGTACATCTTGGGTCATCATCTAAAAGGGGTCATCTCGTTTAACAATTTCCCGTTTGAGATCGCTTTCTGCCAGTGTCCTAACATCCATAAGCTTCATCATCTATCCGTTGTGTACATATTATTATTTATTTTAACTTAATGAGTAAAACCTCAAATTATAATATTTAATTAATGAAGACAGTATTAGCGACTCTCGATTGAAAATTTGAAACAGAAAAAGATATGGTCACATATAGGTTTCAAACTCAGGACCTTGCCGGGGTGGTGCTCTACCGCTGATCTAACGGGACCCTATCTGTTAATAAAATGAAGATAATGTTGGTACTTCTTAGTTGATATTAAATATGACCGAATTTAATTAATTAAAATTGACCGAAATATTTAAGCTCGGTGGTAAAGTATCGTCCCTAGTAAGTAAGGCTAAGGTCCTGGGTTCGATTCTTAGATGCGACTGTATCTTTTTCTGTTTCAAATTTTCGAATGTGCGCTTTTAAAATTACCGTGACGGCAATAAACATCCTTATCGCCATAATGCTCCAGCTCTTTCTTACACATTAAATAATGGTGAGACACACAAAATACGTGTGACTGTTTCCTCCAAAGTACTACTTTTTTGCGATAGAATTGCGTTTCATTTTCTTTATGCGTGTGAGGGAGATGTATGATAGTGATTGTATGTTTCCTTTGGGGCGGTGCAGACATACATTCATCGTTTGCCTCATTTTTGACTGTTGTTATTTATTGTGTAAGAAAGAGCGGCAGCATTATATGTTTAAGAACAAAGCAAAACCATTAGCGCATTAACATTTGACAATTTTGAATTTTTTTAATTCACTCACATTTCAATATTATCCTATAACTATATTCTATACTTTCAAAATTATTGTCACGGCTAGTAGCATTGGTAGGGGTCTATGGAGATGTTACGGTGCAGCATGTGAGAGAGATGCAAGAAAATTATGCCATTTTTCCTTTGGAGGAAACAGACCTACACACTTTGTGTATCTCAACTTTTGAAAAAAGCTGCAGCATTACATCGATAAAGAACCGTGAATCGTCAAGGAAATTATAAAAGCGACCATTGGGAGTCGCTAATATTGTCTTCATTAATTATATATTATTATTACTTGTTTTTGCCCATTTATTATTGTTTGTATCGTAAAATGTTGGAACTTAACAAATATTTGTACATTTTTACGCCTGCGTATTGATTGGTAAGATTTGCAGGTATTGTTGCTGTGATGAAAACAAATAACGTTTTTAGTGGGAAGTCATGTGGCGTTGAATATTTTTAATGTGAATATTATTTTTTTGTCACTCTTAAACAAATGTTTTGTACAAACACATTCATGATTTGTTAACATTATTTTGTGTACATTATTTTGAGTTCTGGAATTGGGTTGAGGGCGATGTATATTGCAATTGAATTGTTGTTTTTATTCAACAGCCAAGTTTTAATAATTTGACGTTGAATTAACGCGATACGAAATATCGCTGGACGCATGAATTTAATCAAGCACCACAAGCGTATAGTATGTTATGGGTGGTTTGATGTCACAATCGACGAGGCTAATCGAAAAAATTATATTTAACGTATCTTTGCTAAGACCTATCAAGTCTGTTTCAGATATGCCGAAAACTTGTTAAAAAAAATTAACATTTACCGTTCATGTCCGAAACAGGCTTATGAAGTACTAATAGAAAGGTGACGATATGTAGTGTGGAGGTTTTATTTAATATTGTTTGCCGGTTAGTTAACCCCTCAGGCCTCAGGTATATTCTGTCAGAAGTCCAATAAATGTAATATATGAACATCACCAAAAAATTCAAAACTTTTTTTGTCAGGTGATGAAATTACCTTTCAAATTTTAAAATAAACTTGTGATTGTTTAAATATAAAATTTTTGAATGCAAACAAAACATAAAAAAGTTTTAAAAATGGCACATCAAAATGTTTTTCTAATTAAAATTACTGATAAAGAAAAAAATAAAAATGCACACGTATTTTATTAGAAAAATGTGTTATAAACATTATCATCACCTACATTTTTTTACGTTTATGTAAAAATAATTAATAAAAAATTTACAAAGTTGCAATTTTTTTTTTCATAAAGGTGTACATTTTAATTATTTTGTGATTAACTTTTATATTTGAATATAAAGCTTGATGTTTTCTCTTTCTAACACTGTTTAGATCATATTTCTCACCATGATAGTAAGAGATACATCTATTTCTATGAGACCTGATAGAATTGTTCCCAAAAGCGATCAAATTAGTCTGAGGGGTTAATTAATGCCTGTGAAACTTAACTTACCGATTAAAGAAAACCCGTATAGTCATTTCAGACTAGGTTATAGACCACCTTGTTAATTTATCTAACTTACTCAGAAGGTTGCACAATATATTTTTTAAACTTCATAAATATTATTTAACCGGTCAAAGGCCGTGACATTTAGCGGAAATTCGCGGAACTTCGCAAAAAAACACTAAAAAACCACAACTTTGAATTTTGAATTGAATGTTTTGTTGATAAATTTTGAGCTATTGTATATTTTATTAACTGAAACACGTTCACAACACAATAAGCTATCTACTAAAACCACATTACTTGCATTTATTACGTAAATTAATAGGTTTTATGATCGTTTTATTCGCGATACACCCATTAATTGCGACCGTTAAATTTGCGGCAAATTCTGACAGCCGATTGTCATAGAAGATATCGTTTTAAAAATATTCCAGGGTGACTAGGTGAATGAAACTTGTAGCGTCTCCGAGAGTAATGACAGCGCAAGCGATTCTGCCACTGTTCTCCATACAAATTGTGTACATAGAAGGTCCAAAATCGTGGACCAAAAGTTTTTTGTCGGATGGATTATTCAAATATTTGAATTATTTTCTCGCGCATGCGCATATGACGCGCGCGCCGGCGCGTCTCCGGCCTCCCAGCGGTTAATGTGGTCAATAATTTCATACTTTTTTCATAACATCACGCTTCGGGCTGATAATTTTGTTAAAATTAACTTATAGGACTCGTTTACATGACAATTTATTGGACATGATTTCTGTTGAAGTGAACCATATGTAATGCCTTCGCTTGTTGCAGGATGGTTTCGAAGAAAAATAACATTTAGACGGAGAAAGTACACGGAAAAGCGAGTCGAGGACCAGGAGGAGAGACGGGCCCGGAAAAAGGAGAACGGCCTCGGAAGAAAGACATCCTTCTCTTCATTCTTACGTGCCGGTAGCAAAACATTATAGCAACGCCTTCAGTGACACGCTCCCGCCGTGACGGAAGGTTTCCATGAAATGCGCAGCCGTCACGGCGCACGGCACTCGTAACACGTGAGATAATTCTACTGTGACAAATCTGTAATATGTATAATATAAGTTAAGGTCTCGCCTTTCAAGTTATTCTTGCGAAAGGAAGGAATTCAACCTCTACGAGCAACGGCAACCTTCGCTGCGTTTAGTTTTGCTTTTCCTCACTCGTTAATGACCCCTCCGCATTCACTACATGAATCGTGCAATTTTATTAAATTATGATTATTGTCTTTTGCAGTTAACAATATTATTAAACTTTGTTTGGACCAATAAGTTTGTGTTTATATAATATATATGTTTGATATATCGATTGCCGTACATTAACACGCTTTAATCATCGGTTGCATTTCTGTTTCAACTAATCTAATCATTTATCGTATAGTTAAATTTCTTTTTTTTTTTTATTAAAATGTTTTCTGTTGTTTATAAATTTATATTTAAAAGTTTATATTTGGATTGCTACTGTAAGACTGAAAGTAAATGTTTATCATGGACTCCTGTTCAGGAAAGTGAACAAGGAGTATAATTTTATAATGTAAAACGAATGAAAAGAACGAGTAGAAAATTGACATTTTCGGCTCTACTTCTGTGGTATACGCTTTCTGTCATCTGTTTGTATATTGCACTCTTTAGTTAAAAGGCACACTGTATACTAGATGAACACGAAATGACTGCCTGTCGTAAAACAGATTTGATATTATTAATGTTTGAGAACTTTCTCTGGAGAGCAGTTTCCCTAATAACAACGTGCTGACTTGCTGCTAAAAGTCGCCAACAATTTTCTAAAAATTCCTTTGTAAAAGCTGCACATGTCTCTTGAGGAGGCATTGTTGTACATATAGCTCCCTCTGTGAGTGTGTTTGGATCATCTATGAACACTTTCTGATTGCTTTATCCCAGTCCCAATTACTAATTTATAAATATATATGGTTTCATAGTCAGTGTGACTTTTGGTAGCAAGTCAGCGATTGATTTTGCATAATATGGTTAGTTTAGGAACTCTGTTTAGAGCACAATTTGTATGAATTGCATATTATTGTGTTTGACGCTTTCTTTCCCCGTTCTGAGTTGTTGAAATACTTGTGGTGCTTAACAGCTAGAATATGATTGTTTTAAGTTTAAAGTAAAGGTTTTCCCTGCATTAAAATGATTCATTTACAGAAGTGATAGGCCGTAGCAATATATTTTAGCTTATAGGTTTTAATACTTTAGTTTAAATATATTTTTTTAATCCTAAATCATCCCATCTAATGAATGATGTAATAAGATAGTAAAACAGAGGAGCTAATAACCCCTGAGCAATGTAAACACGAGCATTTCAATATGTATTAGTTTTTAATTCATGATTTTACTTGTCGTCATTTTATTATAGATACTTTTGCATTGTTTGTTTTTCCTACGTTCGCTTATAATATTTACTCATAAATTAGGATATATTTCCGCTTTGTAATAATTGATTATTTTGTATAATGTGTTAACTATCTCCTAATTTGACATGTTGTAAATCATTAATGAGAAATATATTTTTTTAAGCGATTACATCACAATTTATTTTGGGAATTAGAACATACGGTGCGATGGCCTGTATAAATTATATGAACACGAGGAACTTGTATCAATGTGGATTGTGGCGGATAACACAAGTTCATAATATTATTTGTGAATTTATTTGAATTACTATAGAAACGTTTACAATAAATATATAATAAAAAGAAAATAAACCATTTTAATATAATAATTGAATTTAATTTGCACCTTTAGAATATCTAAATACATTTTTAGTGGATAAGAAATAATATATTTATGCAATCCATCGGAATAAACAAGAACAAAATAAATACAGTGTTGGCCTGTTTCATTGTCAAAAGTAGGATTCTCCGCTTAAATTTCATATGCAGAACTGTGTTCCACCATCGTCAGGAAGTGTAAAAGAGATTGACCACTTACTAAATGGGTTACGGCCAAAAGATTCTAGGTAGGTAAAAAAAAAAAATTTCTAATAAATATGGTAAATAGGATTTTACATTTTTAGAGCGCAAGCCCAGAATAACCCAGCGGATTCTTCTTTCAGTAAATACATGGAAAAGTGGTAGGTACTATTTTGCAGAAAAAGTGAGGTTATGTAAATTTTTTAGTAGTTCGCAGCAAAATAGTCAAGGAACATGTTTTTATTTCTATTTTTACAAAACTGGAAAATTAACGATACAGTACATGGCATTTTCGACGTGAAGATATTTATTGTACATTTGATATAGAAAATTACAATAACATCACAAGTACAATGTACGTTGAGGATAAGTTGCAATACAGGCGTAAATACATTATGGCCCAGTCAACATTAGTTTCTAACTAGGCAGTGCCTGTTCTAAGTAACCGATCAGTTAGTCACTTAACATTTTATGGCTATTCAAGTTAAAAATCATAGACAAAGAATTATTTACAATGTTCTAATTTATTATTTTAAAATACATACAAGAAAATCAGAAAAATTCGCATTATTTGCCCGAAAATTGCAATTTTGCATTTGTGAAAATGACAAATTTTGCATTATCGAATTTTTATAGGTATCTTCAAACTCTGTATTTAGTCACTTCCGAGATATTGTGCTCCCATAATATTATATTTATATACACATCATCTTTATTTATCAAGAATCTAAAATGGCAGGATTCATTAACGTTATGCTTTCTTTGTCAGGGAATTTGTCTCTGAGAATTAGCATCTTCTTATTCTCCGTTGTGTTCTCAATGATGTCGAGATAGCCGAACCAATAGATGACGAGCCCCGGACCGAACCTGTTCCAATAGCACAGGAGCTGGTCCTTAAGGTAACCCGCATGAGTGACGTCATCACCAAACAGGGCTTTGCTCTCGATCCAGTTGACGACAAACCCATCCACAGCAATGGGTAAAATCAGCTTGAAGTCCGGCGTTTTGTCATAACCCTTGTTGCGAAGGACGTTTTCATCTATGAAATGAATTCCCATCGCTCTCAATTCAAGTTCCAGTTTTTGTTCGTACTCAACCCCAATGCACCTGGAAAGCATATTTACCATAAAAAAATGTGCTTCATTCTCCTTATTAGATGAACTCCACACAGGAAGCTCTAAAATGATTCCCTTCAGGGCCAATATATTTGGAGGTGCTGTGTGGAGGTCTTGAAAAATAAATTAATTTAATATTAACTTGCATGAAGATATAGCCTAAATCTGACTGACTAAAGCAGTAAAAACTCACAAATAATGGTAAGTTCTGGCATCAAGGAAATTAGCAAAGCTTTTTTAATATTTATAATAACGACACAATGCTCATATAATTCAAAAGAAACTGCAGTAGACCCGCGGTAATTGACAAATAATTTACAAGGCACTGTTGGATGATCGAATTTATCAGACTATAGAGTACTGCTTCGCGACACGTGTAACTATGCGTTATACGTTGCGACAGCAATATATAATATATATATGAACACATTCACAATCAAACTGAGACAATACGCTTCGAGTAAAAGTCACGGTGCCGCGAACAAGTCGGAACATGTTTAAGTCATGTTTAATTACCGCGTGTCAACTGTAATCTGCATTTCTAATGTTTTGAGAAAACGGTGTCTGAAGATTATTTGATGAATTTTCAAATATTTGTCAATAATCTAAGAACTGCAACACACAGATTTTTTTTTCTGTAATCAAGAGTTTTTAATTTTGTATTAAAATAAATGTTTTACATTCTAAATACATTAAATTTGTAATCAATTGCAAAGAATCATTTTTAACAATAACGGTGAAATTAGATAAATAGCAGATGTGGTCATTTTATAACAGCTTTGGTGAATTCACAGATATTTCTGCTTTTTTAACTCAAAATCGCGATTATCGCACAAGTGGTTCTTTTGATTACATAAGCGGGTAAGCAGTGAATTCATAACCATACAGTTTATTGGACAGAACATAGGGAATGATTGTTTCTATATGTATGTAGTTAAACATTTCAGAGTAACTCACTGTTTAATCGTATTTCCAAAATGTCCATATTCATTATCATACAGGGAACACTGAAACAATGATAAATTCATTAAAAATTCAAATTAAAATAACAATTAATATGTAAAAGAACGAAATAACAAACATATATAACAATTAATGTGTAAAAGAACGAACTAACAAACATAAATAACAATTAACATGTAAAGAAACCAGAATGCTAACAGACTACATAATATTATTTGATAATTACTGTAGTTTTGCAGAACCAAATTTATTGAAAGATTAACGGCCACTGTTCCCAATCCTACTAATCAACTGCTAAGCTGAAACTAAGGCTCAACACTGCTCAAATGCATAAATACGCTCTTTCCAACACACAAGCATCGCTTAAGCATGCCATAAGCATCGCTCAATCTAAGGAAACCGGACTAGTGGATTAAGCTCGTCTCAGCAAAGCAAAGTTATAAAAAATGTCAACAAATATTCGCTTTTGGTGTCTTTAACAAAATGACATTTTACGAAAACTTTTTGTTATTACCGCTTCACAATTAAAGCTCTATAAATGAATCATTTCTGAACATAGCTGAATAGTAAAAACTATTTTAGAAAGGATACAAAATAGGCTTTCAAATTATTATATTACAAATAAATATTAGCATTTGTAAATATTAAAATTTAGAACGCAAACATTAAAAATGGGTAAAAATGACTCACATGATGTTTTTATGTGAAAACGGTACTAACATCACAGATTATGTAAACAACAATACTTATTCTATTGTATATATGTGTAATAAACACTTTTATCACCTCACTTTTTTATCATTTCATATAAAAATATTTAATAAAAATTTAAAATGTGGAGCGCGGTGGAGCTGCCGGTAGCAAATTTGCGCGGGTAAATATTTTTGTCAACTACACGACTGACAGCTGATTCCTGTTTTGTATTTCCATAGACAACTTGATAGGGATGTGCAGCTTGATCTACTATCGACCTTTTACTTTTTGTTTTAGGGATGTAACTAAAACAATAACAATTTCTATGGAAACACACGCGCTGATGTATAAACACGCTTATTGTACTTGACTGCTGTCCTATTTTTAACGCTTATATCTGCTTACGTTGCGGAGGGGTTAAGCCAAGTGTCAAGTACTTTATTTTTAATATATTTTATGTTTATATAATGAATAACAGATCACTTTGTATAAACCACTATATTATTATATTCTTTTGATATTAATACAGGTCTTAAAATTTTACATACTAACACTAAGGGCATACAATTGGATAATTTAGAAATTTTAGAAATTAGAAAAAGCATTAATAGTAAATTAAATATTATAAATAACCAAACATTTTTTTAAAAATAGCCATCTTTTAAATTTATTTTCTTATTAATACTTACAATTAATTATAATTATTGATTTTTTGATTTAGACTAATTATTTTAATTATTTGTTCTTAAAAGTTTTTTTTATTATCTAAATGCAATTTTATTTTTCCTTAAATAATTTTTATAATTAATTTTGTATAACTATTTTTATGATTTGTAAGTAATTAATCACCTCTACTTTTTAATATTTTGTCTATGTTATAGTTTATTCTAATTTGTCTATACTTGTTTGTCATTTATTTTTCTTTATATTAACATATCCTGATGAAGATAACATTGTTATCGAAACATGTAGATATTGTTTATAATATAGTGGTTTATACAAAGTGATCTGTTATTCATTATATAATTAATGATGCCACAAAGTAATTTTGCAAAGTTTGAAGAAGTATTTTATGTTTGTTTAAAAAATATAAAATTCCAGTTTATGTATAACAGTATTTAAAAGAAATTATGGGTGTTAATAATAAATACAATAAATAACTCTTCAATATTAATTTAATATGAAAAGTTTTTACTGTCTATGAAAGTTGTTTATGTTTTTATTGCCATTTTATTGTCTATGAAAGTGGGCGGGGTGACTTAAGATAATCAACGATAAAATGTTTGGGAACAACGCGAATCGAACGTTACCCTGTAAAATACTTACAAATCGCTTAGCTGGTTACAGACTCCGATTGGTCGATCGAAAAGTTGGGAATAACGGCCGTAATTATAATATACATGGTGTAACAGCACTTATACAAAGGATTTTACCTAGTGATTTTGACTTGAAGGGTGATTCGGTATGCATGTAAATCATCCATATATGACACATTTTCAAAGTTTTCTTAAATGCAGCATTCCGTTTCGCGCTAATGAGCTAAATACTGTGCTTGTGTTAAGACATCAACTCTTAAAAGTAGTTACTCTAACGCCAGAGATGACGTGCCGTGTTCGCTGTGTAATATTCGTTAAGATATGTTAGATGCAGAAAAATTTGCAAAGACAAGCCATTGAAAATCATAGAAAATCACAGAAATTTAACGCACGACAGACGCCAACAGATTTTGCCTTTTTGTCTTCATAAAGCTGATAAAGATACAGAATCATCCAACCGAGAGATTCTATATCTTTTGTGGGATAGTTATTAGATAACGGACATTATCTCCTGTCAGATTTGTGTGATTTTTACATATTTACTGCCATATATTTTAATTTAGACCGTTTTAAACACGAATTCCTGCAAGTACGCATGATTATTTATCATTTAATGTGCGTGGTACATAGAAAAAGCAAATAACCGCCATAAAAATCACACAAATTTGACAAGAGATAACGTCCGTTATCTAATAACGATCTCACAAAAGATATAGAATCGCTTGGCTGAGCATATTTGGAGTAAAAAATTTGTAACCTAAAATATTTTTTTCTATCACTAAATGTCGCGACAGATCAGGTGATACGCGCTATGTCTCGTCTTAAATCTGCAAGCAAAGTTAAAGTTACATGCATTATTTCTGCTAATTGTATTGTTAGTAGGAGCTTTTCAAATATTGTCAGTTTATTCGTAACCTGGGAATGTTTGTCTTTCTTAAAAAAATATATAATATTAATAGCTTTATGACACTAGTATCTAACATACCAAGTAAACTTCATAGGCCAGCAGCGGGTCCTGAATGAGGGTGGTGTCTTTGAACAATTGATTGACTGACTTCTTTTTGTCATTTATACACAACTTCAGCACGGATCTGGCCAACATGGCTGGGTTCAAGTTGTATTTTGTAGATAGCCTGGAATTAAACCAACCGTTACAAAATTAATGTATATGATACGCCAGGTTCAGTCACAAATGTTTTAGACATTAAAATTAATTAAAAAAGCAGCAGAAACCATTATATTTTCATGAATTACTTATTTTTTAGGTTTCATTTATCATTTTCAATGTTAAATGACATAGGTATCTACAGTGCGGGCCTTCTCTCAGGTCAATTAGTCAATGACCTCCCAAAATTATAAGATAACAATAAATCATAATATTGTAAAATATTACACAAATTAACGAACGACTAACGGGTCTTATTCCAATTTATTTGAAAATACATTGGGCAGGGTCGAGTAGTGACATCTAAAATTTCAAATGGAAGCTTCCTTTCCCACGCACTTATGATTGGCTGGGTCAATTTATCAAATGTTCCGCTGTAGTATCTTTCGTTTCTTTATGCGCAGTATAATAAACGAGATGGCACTATTTCACCTGGTAAAAATGCTCTCTCATGCTGTTGGGGTCATTGCCGTGAAGGAGACAGCAGGACGAATATTATGTTTAGAAGAGATGGTTTGATGAATGTAGTAGGTTGGTTTTGTTTATTACACTCTTGTCGAATGAAACAATTTACTATAAAATATAATTTGACTCTCGTATTCATGAGGTACCTAACCTACAAATGAAAAGGTAAACTTTTGAAATTGCTGAACTGAATTTTTTTCTAAAAAAATATTATGAATATTTTTTTAGAAAAAAATTTTGAATCAACTTGATTACCATGAAAATCACCTTGATTACCATATTTGCATTCGGAGTGATGAAAAATTCAAAATTTGCATTCAAAATTTTAATAACGTAAAATGAAAATTTGCTTTCGTATGAGATAATAATAATAATTGGATAATTTGTAGAGCGCCGTTTTTGTGAAAAACCACCTCAAGGGTGCTGTACAATTTATTATGAATTCTTAGGTTCTATCTAATTTTACTATTTACAAATGTGTACAGAAACATACTTACCTGGCAGGTCACTCTCGATAAACACACTTTAATTAGAAAGTTGCTTGTAAACTCGCCCAATGTAATCGAGTCTTTAGTTTCTAATGGCGAGTAGAAACTAGAGATGCCACAAATAGTGATTTTATCGAATACCGAATATTCGGTGACACTTACAGTACATTTTGCGGGTGAGAGGTTCCGACCTGCATCATTGAAGTGCTTGCGGTATCCACGCCGTGGGCGTATTTGTTTCATTTGCGTGTAGGTGGTGCCACAACACGCATTATTTGTTGATTGTTACATCAAATTGTGTTACTTATATTGTGTACATCTTAAATACATGAAAACTGTTCGCCTAGATCGGATAGCAGACCCTTGCCTGGATCACAAGCACCAAGTAGAGTGGCGAGGCAGTAAAATGAGTAGGTGTTTACACATAATTTGAGTGATGGTCAAGCCTAGCAGAATTTGCTAAGATTTATTTATCATCTCCTAGTAGCAGTGTAGTGAGCGGCTTTGTTCGGAAGCAGGTATAAATAATTTCTGTAATTTTGTTATGTTGGTATTCATGATACTATATTAAAAAATTAAATGTAAAAAAACTTACCTAAACACATTTTTCTTTATTTTTCCAGAATTTCGCCCAAAATCGTGCTTACCTAATATGTGTAGATTAAAAGTAACAACATTTTTTCTTTGTCAAGTATCAGGAATACCAATATAAAAATGATAAAGTATGGGCAAGCCGCTGCATGCCGCTACATTTTAAATAGGCATAAAATTTGAAAAGTAAACTACTTTTAAACTTAATTACCACAAGAACCATCGGTTTCAGTCGGGGTATACGGAAAAATATGAAAAATATTAATAATAATAATATAATTCGATTTTCATTAAAAGTTTAAAAATCACCATCTCCATTACGGCCATGTTATTTTGTATGGATTTGACATTTGCGAAGTTTCGTTTCAAACTAAAAACGCATGAATTACATAATTTACCTAAACTAAGAACCTAATAACCTATTTTGTGTCCGTAAATGGTTGTTTCTTGTAATAATTGTTGAAATTAAGTATAATTTCCGTAATCTGTGCATAAAAATGCGGCGGCTTATCCATAAAGTAATTAAATTTTTAATGCTATATTTTTCGTCGCCCTGAATGCAAGAATGAATTTTAAACAAAATTAATATGTTGAATGCATATTTTTTGCATGTTTTTTTGTCTCCCCCGACATGAATACTTACTTTTCGTGATAATAAATCTAAATCTAACTGTTTGAATAAGAAATATTGCGTATTAACCAGTAAGCGGCGTAATGCATAAATAATGTCTTTTATAATAATCTAGGTGAATCAAATGGTTTTTTTCTCAAAATATATTTGGTGTCCAGCTATTTCGAAAGTTTACTCCTATAACTAAACTTTACCTCAATAAAACTCCCGGGGCTTCTCCATTTTCTTGACTCCTTTTATATTCACGATAATATTTTTCACTGCCGGATCTGGACTTCATGTAAGTTTTCATTCGCCATACTAGCTGGGTTGATAGAATACTACCTATTGTAAACGGCGAAATACTGAAATAAACATTATCATTAATACATATTTCAGTAATTTTTGAAATATGCTATAATAATGAGATATACTACTTCAAACATACTGTGAATACTTTTCTTCTAGAAATGTTTTACAAAATCTGGTAAGCCCATTGTACTCTCGTATATCTGCAACTATGGCATTGTAAACTGAAGAAGATAGAACAACCATTTCTAATCCACATTTAACCAAACTAAATGATTATGAATCTTTTCAACAACTTCGAATAGTCACGATAAAGTAGGATAAAGTTTGACAAGTTTACAAGCAAATTTGACGTGTGTTCAACCATAGATAAAGGAAAAAAAAAGATAGGATGTGTTTTATTAAAAAGAAATTGTGGCAAATGTGGTAGTGTCTAGCCATGCGTAAAAGATTATTTTTTTAAAATCATTATGGTAACCCTGTAGTACCTACCCGAAAACAAAGAGGCCAACTGTGACGCACAGCAACGTCAGCAACGGAAGCAGATTAATCTGACGGAAGCGAGCGGCGGCGGGCCGGTGATCGGAATCGGAATTACAATTTCTGGGATCATTGACCGGAGAGCGGAATATTTTCAGTTCCTTCGTTTCCGTTTCGGAATTATGGACTTCATATAAATAATAATTTTCTACTACGCACTGTAGAAATTATAGTGAAAATGAAAATATGAATTCCATTGTTTAGTTTCTCGAATTGGATCTCCTTGAACAGAAATTCAATGACGCAAAACGTTCCGTGCGGTTCAGTGAATTCCGTTGTGAAAACACGGAAATATTTCATCGGAATAATTCATGTTTGCCATCATTAAGTTTATTCATTACTTTATGTTAGATTATAGTGCGGAATGATGAAATATGGACGACGAACATTTAGTATTCCTTGTAAAACAATACAAGGAGTTGTATGACACGAATAATAGGAACTACCACAATCATTTGAAGCGGGATAACATTTGGGAAGAGATTGGGGACAAACTTGGTGCAAAGGGTAATCTTTGGATTTAATTAAATAAATAAATCGTTTCATTTATGATTATGAGACGTAATCAGTTCGGGTGGTATGCTTGAATTTTGCCACCAAAATATCGAGAACATCATTTGAAAAATTTTCAATAGATGGCACTATTGTGGTCAGTGGTCGACCACCTTAATAATTTATTGCATCAATAGATATTTATAGTGACCGACCGAAGGTTCGGTTTCGGTTTCAGCATGTTTCGGCAAAAAAATCTGGTTTCGGCATCAGTTTCGGTTTCGGCAGAAACTCTGCAAAAGATCTCAATAAATGGTAAATTTAGTCTTAAGAATGTTGTGATCGTAAACACAATTTTAATTAAAATACTCGATTAATGAGGTCCTTCCTTTATAATGCACATAAGTGTTGATTACGACCACAAATGTTAGTTAAATTAATGCACAACTATAGAAAATGTGCAGCATGAGCATCTCCTGTCCCCATCCCACCTTCCTCTGCCTCTTGCCCTTTCCTATTACTTCTTCCTTCTAATATACTTATATATATATATATATACAAGGTGTCCGAAAACTCGTAGTACAAGCGGAAAACTGGTGAATCCTCATCACATTTGGAGTCGATTTTGTAGTATAATTTTTTTTGATTTGAGCTTTCGTTTTCGAGTAAATCGAGTCAGAAGTTGATTTTTTTTTTGGTCAAATTCTTATAAATTATTACTGACGATCATAGTACCTAACTAAAAAAAACTATTTAAAAGAAAACAAACAAAGAAATCCGGATTTAAAGCATTATTTTGAAATTATCCATAATTTTATTCCGTGTTTTTCGGTCATTTCACGGTTAAAAACAGCTGGCCTAATATTATTTTCGCGCTCGTCAGAGTGCAATGCGAAATTTGCTGTCCCTTTCTGCGCTCGGTTCGATGAACACAATTAGAAGAGGTAAGCTACATTTTTCAAAAAATGACTTGACCTTGAACTGTGAGCTCACGAACCAAATTCTTTACCCGAGAAGCATACGGATGCAAGTCCAAAAAGGTAAATGTTCAGGAGAGCCAAAAAAGTATTTTTTCTGTAACTATGGTCTCATAACTGCTAACCCTGTACAAATCGCAAGTGCGCCCCACGGTTGAATTTGGCAGCCACCTCTGGTCTGGAGCTCCAAAATACCTGAAAAATACCCTCGACTCTGTGCAGAAACGGGCGGTCCGTTTGATAGATTCTCCCATCTTAACAGACGGATTGCAATCTTTAGAGCACAGGCGTCGGGTGGGAATGCTATCCTTGTTCTACCGGTATTACAATGGAGGATGCTCCGAGGAACTAGCATCATTGATCCCTTCGGCCCCGGTACATAGTCGGGAAACACGCCAAACGTGTGCCCAACATTTGTACACAGTTGACATTTGGCCCTGAGGGAAATTATTTTCCTCAGGGCCTCCTTTGTGGAGTTAATGTAAAAAAAAAAAAAACTTCTTCGGATATCCGTGCTGATAGATAACAAAAAAAGTTATTATTAAATCAATTAGTTTTGTTTTAAAAACGAGCAAATAAATCGAAATATTTTATAGTAAAGCCTTTAAAAATAGTTGTTTAAAAAAAAAACGCTGACTTGAGTCAAACAAAAACATGGACTTGAGTCCTACTGCCTCTAATTGAAGTGGACTCTTTTGTTATGACATGTGGTGTATTATAAAAGGAATAAAGTCCATGGTACATCCTTCTGCTTCTAAGATAGTTGTTGCATCATGGTAATTGCATCCATATGCAATTTTTAAAATCCTATTTTTCTTCATGATAGGACTCTTTCTGCCACTGATAAACATGATAATTTACTTCAAGTCTGCATCAAAAACTCATTTCTTCAAATTTTGGACTTGCATTCGTATCATCCTCGGGTACACAAACAAACATGGCCGCCAACAAAAATGGTCGCATGGTACAGTAGTGTTCGAAACGAATGTGAACAAGGTTATTATCATTTTTTTTAATAATGCAATAATTAGATTGAAAAAATAGTATAAAGCTAATTTTTTCTCCATCGACTACTATCATTTAGACAAGTGCTTAGCCAAAAATCCCCGCCCCTACCCCTCCTTGCTTCCCCCTCTGTGCCCCCACAAACATGAAGAGTGTAAGGGTTTCGTAAATCACGTCCATCTCGATTACTAAACAACATATTGGATTGCAATTTTTTATATTCTCTTTGCTGTAACATTGTCTACAATTAATGTCCAGTTAACTTCCGTCGTAACTTTTACCGTTTGTTTGTAATTCGTATGAAAAGATAAATTTTTTTGGCACGTAATTTTACTTTTTGTCACAGAACTTTTTACGCCGACATTTTATGAAAAAATATTTCCTACAAAAGTTTTAGCTCCTACAATAGTTGATAAAAGGCAGATCGGTCTGTAATTGCTCACCTCATTTTTGTCTCCTTTTTTAAATATCGGAAATTATTGACGAACCTTTCGAAGTCTACATTTGACATCTTTGTTTGTACGCTCAACATTTGTTTTAAGTGTATTTGTGCGGATTTGGCGTAGAGCAAATGACCAGCAGCATGCAAAAAAGGTATCATTTGCTTGACTGTATTAATGTGCAAATTCCAATCGCCGATTCTCTCCGCCAGAATAAAGTCTAGAACCAAATTCACCAATTTAAACTCTTGTAGCCACAGTTTTGAATTTCTACTAGTTTTAACCAAATCTTCACACACTTCTTCTAGTCTTGTCATTATTTCGTTGGTTTTAGTGCACTAAAGCTATGTGGAAATCGTGAACGTGAAATACTCGTGTTAGTGGGGGTTATTCATAATGGAGCTAGTTTATACTTCCATTCAATAAATAAAGTTATAGATTTTAAACTGAAATACTATGGCAACTTGAACTGATACCAGTAAGCATAATCTCACTTCTTCAGTAAAACCAAAATTTAAAACAATTGACAAAAAATACAATTAATGAGTTAAACATCATACATGAGTAGTTCGTTAATGAATCGGCTGCCGCAGAGCGATGCAGAGATGGTGAACCAAGCATTCACGGTTGATATCTGGCGTTTTCTAGCCATAAAGTACACATTAAAATATATAATTTTACAGCTCATAGAAAGGGCTACAATCTTTGTAGGAAACATTTTTTCATAAAATGTCGGCCTAAAAAGTTCTGTGACAAAATGTAAAATTACATACCAAAAAATATACAAATTTTTACCTTTTCATACGAATTACAAACAAACGGTAAAAGTTACGACGAAAGTTAACTGGACATTAATTGTAAACAGTGTTACAATAAAGAAAATAAAAAATTGCAACCCGATATGTTGTTTAGTAATCGAGATAGACGCGATTTACGAAACCCTTACACTTTTCATGTTTTGGGGAGGGGGGCGTAGGCGGGGAAGTAAGGGGGGTAGAGGCGGGGACTTCTGGCTAAACACTTGTCTAAATAATAGTAGTCGATGGTTATTCAACTGGCATACGACATAGGCTGACTGAACTATTAATTATATTCCACCTCCATGGGAGGAATGAATTCATGCGTCCGTCACTCCTGGATACACGGACTCTCAGATTCCTACCAACCCCTCATACCCTTGGTAGGTATACCTCTTTTTGTTTGATGTCCGCAATAATTAACTAATTAACTCTGCAACAATCATGTGAGATCAGTGGTGTATCTGGGATTCCAGACTATCCCATCCCGCCCCATGCTATCCCATTACGCCCCCCCCCCCCGTTGAGGTAAATATGATCGCGACAATACGCTTAAAAACTGTTCAAGATGTGGTGAGATTTTGCTGGACTCCCCCCCCCATTTTGAGGTCACGTAATTAATGCCCCCTAAGTTAAACTCCCGAACAACATGAGCAATATTTTTGTATGTAAATGCACTCGTGAGTAACTTAACAAAAATGCAAATAAGCCGTAAATTTTACCTAGGAATACAAAGGCCGATTAATTCTAACTGATAAGTTATAGGACAAAATTAAGTCGTACCGTATTTAAACTAGAAAGTTGGTTTCTAATTTCATATTATTGTTGAAAGTTATTGTTTTGATTAAAAGTGAAAAAATAAGTAAATAAACTAATAAAAAAATAAGTGAATTAAGAAAATAAAACAATACTCAATCATAAATGTCGTAAGTGAGTTCAAAACTGCAAATTTGGAATGTTAAATAAATTAAAAATAATATTCCCAGTGTTCAGCGCAAATTAAAACACTACTGCACGGGGAACACGATTCGACTGACCATAGCAACGACAATGGGACACGGGAACTCCCTTATCTGGGTAAATATTTTTACGCAGTTTAGTATGGGTCTTGATATCGTTAACACCCCTTTGTGTTTTCAAACTTGAAAAGTGAATATTAGCGAATAACAGTAATTAATTTCGCTGGTTTTTAACAAACTTTTGGGTTATTTTCATATTGAGAATATTGTGGATTATAATGGAATATACCAACGCATGTTAATGCGTTTTTTGTGATGTACCAATGACATGTTGTGTTTTTTGTGATGTACTACCTACCTAGTGTTTTTGGATTAAGGAACGTTACAACATAATGTAAGTTTAGAACACACCTATGCTAGTAATTTTTCTCACAAGGCTTGTTCGTTGTTCGAATTGATCCAGTACTAAGTAAAGTACCTAGCGAGAGAGTTTTAGAGAGCATCTTCGCTCTAAAGTCATGAGATTTCCGTGTATCGGAAAAAAACTTTAACCCTCATATAGCCGAAATTTTTTTTTTTTTTTTTTTTTAATTTTAAATGTAAAAATGCTTAAATTGAATATCTTTATGTTTATTTGGGTTCTCTTTGTGATGCAGGTTCACCAGTTTTCCGCTTGTACTACGAGTTTTCGGACACCGTGTATATATATATATATATATATATATATATATATATTTTTTTTTTTTTTTTTTTTTTCTTTTTTTTTGTTATTTTCATTTTCATTTAATGGCTATTACCAATTACAATTGTATATTATATCATAATAACCAACATTGGCATAAGAAACTGTTTTGCCTTACCTCATGTTTAACCTCTTGTATAACTCAATGTTTAACCTCTTGTATACTCTGTATAAAAATTGCTGTTTGTTTCTTACAATAAATAAATAAATAAATTATTGACAAATTTTTGTTCCAAGCAGTAGTTAACATGTTTGTTAATTTTTAGTAATATGAAAAAAAAGGTTTTATTCACATACTTCAGTTATTGCTTTTTTATTTCATTTAACACATGTAAACTGTTTGTATAAAAAATAAGCCAAACTTCATTGAACAATAGATTTTTAATATGTCTAAAAAAGTTTCGGTTTCGGCCGAAACTGAGACTACCGATAAAAAGCTACCGAAGATTCGGTTTGGGTAGAAAGTCCTGTTTCGGTCGGACACTAGTTATTTATCATTCTGAATGGGCTAAATGGAACATTAATTTCCATTTAAATTTGTACGGAAGGCACTTCTAGTGTCATACTCATTATTCTATGTGCTGAATAGATCTTTGATAAGTTTTGATATTTTTTATCACGATAAAGATTATTTTTTTCTTTGTAGAGTATTTTTTCCTTCATTATACTGCTAATTAATAATAATGTTTGTATTGCTAACACCATAAACACAAATAATGATAATGAGCCTTTTGCATGAATTTTTAATTAGGTAATATGTATATTCAAAAATATGTTAATAGATTTTTCAACCAAGAATTCATAAATGCTACCAACATGTTTTACATGTACCTACTTACTTTTATTAATAATACATATACAAATGCGTTTTTAGTCAAAATCACTGAATGCCTTTAAATTCCTTTCTGCCGAGCGATCTTTTGTAAGTTCGAGATCTCCTGACGGACGAGATCTCCTGTCAGATTTATGTGATTTTCTATGACCGTTATTTGCTTTTTCTATGGCCAGCTTCACCGATTTAAAACGATCTAAACTAAAATATGTGACAGCTCACAGTTGAAATCTGACATCGGACCATAGAAAAAGCAAATAACAGCCACAAAAAATCACACAAATCTGACAGAAAATCTCGTCCGTCTGGGAGATCTCGATCCCACAAAAGATATAGAATCGCTCGGCTCAACCGAAAAAAATCACCAGCCAAGTCGTTGATTGGGTAAAACCTTCAATTTCACATTCCTTTTCCTTTTCCAGGCGAAGATTGCCGCAAGAGATGGACCAACCTTAGAGACTGTCATCGCAAATCCATCAAGAAGAGAAAAACAAAAAGCGAAGAGGGGCCCGCAATTCTGAAACCATGGCGTCTTGATCAGCAGATGGAATTCATGAGGCCTTTCGTTCAAGGTCGTCAAAAAAACTTATTGAAGACAATATCATCAAATGCCCAAGCAGTTGACAATATCGACATGGATGTAGAGAGCCCTGATGCTCTGGATGCAATAGAGAGAGATATACAACCCCCCTCATCAGTCAGTTCTGGTGAAAGTTCGAAATGGTCTCGTCCTATCAACAACTCTGCAGATATTTTAGAAGACTATCTCCAATATAAATTAAATAAACCACCGCGTGGAGACCACCTTACCAAATATTTTGAAGCGACTGAGGAAACTGTCAGGACGTTCCCTGTGCTTTTGCAAATAGAGGCCAAAAAGAAAATTTCAGATATTTTGTACGATTTGGAGCTGAAGGCTTTAGAGTTGCAGCATTCTTCTGAAGAGAGCCATCCGGGTGATAACATCAAATACAGCCCCCCAGAATCTCAGAGTCCAACTGGGCTGAACTGTAGTTAACTGAAAGAGCGAAGATTTATTCGGAGAATGAACCAACAAACTCCCGATTCAATGGCAGTGCGTAGGTATATCATATTCTACGCCGTGGAGGCCAAGATCAAACTGGTGGGGGCACTAGCGAGCGCTTATCGAAATGATGAAGGTCCACCGCTAATAAAACAGCAGGAATTGGAGAACGACAAAGGAAGAAAACTCTTTGTTATGTATGGTTTTCTTTGTTTTTATTATTATTATTATTTAGATTTCGATAGTGTGCACAAAATACCAAACACTTATTTTGTGGTCGTGTATATTCATCAATATTTTAATAGGAGAAGGTATGTAACTCGGCCCGCCTGCTTGGCTGCCGATAAATCAAACAACCTACCTGATTTACCCAGACCCTTATGTATTATATTATGTAATCTAATTGATAAAGTACTGTCATTATCTTCAAAAAGTTTATTTTTTAAAATCCATTAAAATAAATACTTTTCTATTTTCTTCCTTTTTCATTTTCGTTACTTACACATAACATCCATATTGTTAAGCCATTAAATAATATCAGTCACGAAACAGAGGAAGTCAATTGTATATCAACACCAGCTTCAAATTAAAGTTTTTAAGTGCTTAAAACTAATTAAAATAACTTTATTTATAGAAGAAACCATTTTTAGAACAAAATTACATACAAATATACAAAGCTGTAAATAATTTTATTTGTTCATCTCCATCATTTAAATTTTTATAATAATGTATAGTTTTCTCATCCTTAGACATTTTTTTACCACCACAGATTACATTGTATTTCCAGAAAATTCTAAACACAGGTTTATTACAAGGTACAGAGCATTGTGCATTTTTTTTTGTTTACGGCCCTTCAGAAAGTACTTAACTTCTGTAAAAATAAAATTATTAAATCATTCCCGGAAATAAATATTACATTATTTTCTGGATAACGTCACTGTTTTCTGCAGTCTAATTAAGGTGAATTTTTTCAAATTAATTTGAGAATATTCGTATCTATTTAATACATACACATAGTTATGTAGAAGCTACTTTATGAAATTTGTAATATCTATAGGAATTTCCATGGTTTGGATTATGATTTCACAACATTGTTTTATTTCGAATGTATGGCTTGTAATATTATATTCGATAATATTAATTGAAACGTGCTTTCTGACGACCTTTGGCACATATTTATACTTCCACAGGAATGTCATCCATCTTGTTCAAATCCTTGATACGGGACCACAAAGTTTCCGCCTTCACTTGAGTCTCGATGATAACTTCGTAGCAAATGATTCTTTCATGTTTTTCATTGAATATTTCCCAGTGCAGCCTGCCCCTTGTTCTCTGAAACAAAAATGGTTTTCAAAACAACGTTCAAGTCTTCGTTTTAGTATAGAAAACGTCATTAGAAGAGAAGACGAGTTCAGTGAAATTTGGAACTGTGGGTCTACACATTAATATGGTGAAACGTTAAATGTTTTGAGAAGGCAAGAGTAATCAAATTGCAAACGTAAAAAAGGAGTCTAATTGTTACACATTGTATGTGTGTATTACTTACGATCGCAATATTTATAGGCAGGGCTACAAACGCAGAGTAAGACGCTTGAGAGGATGTCAGTACAGGACACCAAGTAGATTCACAGGGACCTATAAAAAAAATTAAATGTTGTATTTATTTATGTTGGAAGTTGAACGGAATAAAAATCAATAAACCCTTTTCTTTTCAGCGATTGAAAAGTTTTATCAGGAAGAAAAATTATATATTACAAATATTGAGATGTACCGTTTTTTTAATATTTCAGCTAGTATATTGCCATAATATTATAAAAGTTATTTTTTAAGTTACGAGAATACTACACAAAATGAACTTTAAAAAGTTTAACGTTCAATGCAAACAAATCACATTTTGTATGGTGGGGGTATAATTGTGCCCAATGATTTACTGTATACAGTAAATCTAAATTGACTGTCCTAAAACGGGAATACTCCTAGTTGGGCAGTCAAAAAAAAATTAATGAATTATGTATATACATGTATAATCTTGTACTAAATAAACAAATAAATAAACAAAAATACGCGCAAAACTCTGTAATAGTACGTATCTGTGAAACTTAGAATGCCTTACGAGATGTAGACATTTTCAACCATGACTTAAAATCATATGAAATGCAGCTTAATTAATAAATAATTTAAAATACTTTTTTTTTCTCTTTTTTGTGAAAATATTTTTATTATAAACCATAGTAAACAGTATATCCATGTTTGTTAATAATTTTACGTTTTTCTTTATTATGTTTTATGTTCTTCTTTTTATGTTTTTCTTTATTATGTTTATTTATTTTTTGTTATTTAATAAGTTGAGTAGGTAAAAATATTAAACCAATATTTAACATAATGGAACTTAATTGGTCTACAACATATGTACTTTATTGTTATAAAATTATTTTACTGTATGACTGTTTGATTCCTCAATAAAAAATAAAAAAAATAAAAAAATAACGGCTTATTGAAATAATAAATAAAATTTTATAGTGGTGAATTTCTAAATTAACTATAGCCTTATTATACGAGCATGTCGTGATTATTATACAAAATAAATAAATATACTTACTCGGAGAAACATCTGTGACTGTATTCACATTGTTTAGTCTCACGTAAACAGTCTGTGATAAGTTGGTTGAGTGAGTACCTGAAAAATTAACAATTATTTAATTATTAAGGAACTTGCTTTAGAAATAGGCTACAATAATCTAATCCATTTAAATCTAATCCAAATATTTTCCAACACTGAAAAAGTTTTAATACCCCTGATTAGTTTTCCGTTGCGTTCGCTAGGTGGCGCTTGCGGTACAAGAGCTCCAATTTCCGGAGCCATGACATTCAAAGTATGGAGAAATAGAAAGTGCATTCATTATATAGTTTATTAATGATGTAAAATGGGCAAAATCAAAAACCAGCATTAGACAATAAGGGACACCGGGTTTTGAACCCCGTGAAATCTCGGTAATCATCGACTAACGTTGTCTCATATTCATCGATTTAATATCTAACTATGGTTGCAATATTTTCTCATAAAATGAATGCATTGATTAGCATTACTTAGTTAACAATCTTATTAACGATTCGGTATCTGATCATTATAAGTGAACGTGATCGAGATGTCAATTTAGTGTTGAGGATATTATTATCTGTTCCTAGTAGGTACCTATCTACGCGTTCACTATGATTATTGTTAGAGCTATACACTTAACAAAACAATTAATATTCATGAGTACCCACCCAATACGTACAAATTATTTAAAAAACACATCAACAAATGTTTGAAATTTTTTAAACATTACCTCCACACATGAGGCCCGGAGAAAAATAATTCCCTTAAGGGCCTGTGTCATCTTTGGGGAAGTTGTGTGGAAGGTCTTTTGAGGAAAGGAATGAGATGAAGTTATGAGAATGAAAAGGGTATGAATGGTGGATAAGAATTTAAGATTCAGTTTCTCCAGGAGTTACGGACGTATGAATTCACCCCTCCCACTTGCGGTGAAAGGCGATGGGTTGAGAGAGTCGGAATGGAGAGGTAAAGATATTTCCCTCAACCAGTCTCTCCCGATCCCCGCCGTCAAGCAGAAGGTGGGCAAACGCATGTGCCGGCGAACCTCTGGGGCTGACCTATGCCAGGGGTGTTGGTTATCCAATAAATGGTTCCTGTGGCGGCGCGCGGTACCCCACCCGTCTCCCAAATATTAATGAAAATGCATTATTTTGTTTCTCCATGGACTGAAATAATTGTTCCTCACTGTGAAAACTGGTAAGATGTATTTTTTTTTTAATAAATTGTGCGTTATGGAAATCGTGAATATTATTTCTTGGGGTTAATTCTAGAGGTGCCGACGGTAATTTGATTTAGGCATCAGAAAGCACTCTAAAACGTCCCTTATTTGAATGTTAATTGTAAACTGCATGCCCACCACACAGAAGCAACTACTAACTACAAATATATGTGCAATTGCACAAAAACACTTCACGAAAACACATCAAAGACAGTCTTTGAAAGACTGGATCAAATAACAAGGTATTCAATGTACTCAAAACATTATAACACCTAAAAACCAAACATAACCCAACCCAATATTAAAAAAAATTAATAATAAAAACTTTGTTTGGAGACAAAAAATAATCGTTACCAAAATTTTATTTATTCCAGTGGCGTGTGGTCCATAGAAAAATATACCTACCTACTTATCAAGACAATTATTTATTTTAAACATAATCCAGATGCTAAGAATAACTGCATACAGGGTGTTAAGGGACGTACTTGACTTACTTTAAGCACTGATTCCTGACATTATTTGGAGTAAAAAATGTAAATGAAATTTTGGTCTCGGGTGAAATTTTTGATGTTTTTTTTTTATTTTTTCTACAAAAACATGAAAAAACTTTAGGTGTTGGACAGTTGGAGGCGTGGTGAGGGGTTGGTCGGTTACTCGGCTGAGTGACCAGCGACCAGTGACATGCGGAAGAATTTTTTTTTTGTTTGAAATTGGAGAAAAAAAAATTGAAAAAAAAGTCATCAAAAATATTTCATTTACATTTTTTACTCCAAATAATGTCAGGAATCACTGGTTAAAGTTAAGTCAAGTACGTCCCTTGACACCCTGTATAGATCCTAACTGCAACTAATCTTTAATTTATGTATTCGATACTGCCGTAATGGGTCGACCCACCTTCCGACCGACCTTCTTGACAATATCAAGGAGGATACGGTGTTTCTATTTACGCCGACAGAATAGCACTTATTCCCAAACATGGGAACACCTCAGCACAGGTTCGCCTAGTGAGATGTTCACAAAATACTACTACTTACATGCAGTTATGGATCATTAACAATTTTTTTCTTATTACTAAACTTATTATCTATAGGTATAAACCAATGTAAAAATCTGTAAAGTGTATATTCAAGAATAGCAATAATTAAATAAAAAAGGTTTTTTTTTGCTTATTTAACGCATCCTTAAAATAATATTAATGTATTTGACAATAATTTGAACTTGGAAAACTTCGAAAACCGTATATGTGAACTATTTCAATCTATTTCATTAACTACCGTGCATGAACGCCAATTTTAAACATCTTTTATTAATTAAATGAAGACAATATTAGCGAAAACAATCGAAAATCTGGAGATAGAAAAATCGGAAAAAGATATTGACACCTCTGGGACTCGAACCCAGGACCTTCGGCTTTCCGGGCCGCGGCTACACTAATTGAGTTAAGGTGTTCCTATCCGATTCGGTCACTTTTAACTGTATCATTATTGTAACAGACGTATCAGCGCCTTTACAAGAACTGTAAAAAAGGGACCGGTCTCGTGCACGCCTTCCAGAGGTACACGCTGATGATGATGGTTAGAGTTGGCTGGCCTCCCTACATCCAGTGGTAATGGTCCTGGATGCGCCTAGTTTCTGCCTGAGGGGTGCCTTGGCAGTGCCCAGGGTTAGGGCCGACTGCAGCGGTAGGCACCAGGTACTCGTTCAGGCAGAACTTCAGCAGGAGGCAGCAGGTGGTAGACTTCCAAAGGTGGGAAAGAGCAATAAAACTTCCGAAGAATAAAGACAAGTTTGTTGAGTAGAGATGAACATGATTTATTTGAGAAAATGTGGGTCCTTTTATACCCAAATTTGGGGAAAAATGTGACCACATGGTAAAAATTTGTGGTGGGAGGTTTGACCTTGCCCGTAAGTATAAATAGGGCGGAGTTTCCGTCACACCTTATTTTGCCGGTGCCGCCCGTGAAAGTGGTCGCTTAAAATTGCGAATTATAAATAATTATACAGGGTAAAATTGGCATATACATGTACATATCTTAATGCTAACATATTTGTGTGGGTATTATTTATCCCTAGATTTTTGGTTTGGTGAGTTTGTGGCAAGTTTACAATTTGTGCTAGGTTTTTTAATGTTTGGCTGATTGTGGGAAGTTAAATAAGGAATCTAGTATTTTTCCCAGGTCCCTCGCAAGACTAGCTACTGAAACCTGTTTGTTTCATTGTCTTGCAAGGTCCCTGGATTTTTGAAATGGGAAAAAACGGTTTTTGTAAGGAATTCTTCTAAGTCTTTTTTCTGTGCTAAAAACGCTCTAGTATTGCGAGTTTAAGGGTAAGAGGCTTAAATTCTCCTTCCCTGAATGCCCGGCAGGACTCTGGAATGAAATATATTTATTTCATTGTCCTGTGGGTTGTGTGAGTTAACTTAAGTGAAAAAATATACATTTTCAAGGTTGGCCTCCTGCAGGCGCCACCACCCTGCCCAGTGGGAAAAGTGCCTGCCATTTTAAGGTTGGCCTCCTGCAGGCGCCACCACCCTGCCCAGTGGGAAAGGTGCCTGCCATTTTAAAAATAGCAAGTATGTAAATTATAAGAGTTTAAAATGTCTCCCGGTGGCAACCTTAGCACGCAAGCATTTATTTGTTGCACCGGGGCATTGTACATAATAAAAAGGGTAAAAAATGATAAAATTTTTACATAAATATTTCGGCGAAAAGATCGTCGCTGGCGGCACGGTACTAACGAGCTTAGTGGCCAGAAATTTAGGAAGAGATTTCAAAGAAATCACCACTAAATGTAGAGGATGCCGCCAGCGATGACTTTTGCTGAAAAAACAAACGAGGGTACGTAACACGTCCGTTACAATTATTTATTATTGCTGATTTGGAGGATTTTACGTTACCTACTTTACTCACCTCTTATATTTTATGTTTTCAATATTTTTTCAACTCTTTATTATCATTGTAATTTTAAATAATGGTGTTCTGCCTTTTACAAAAAATCCCTACTGGGACTACGGGCGTTTAAATAAGTACAATGCCGTAAATACCCATGTCAGGGTAGCCCGTTTAATCACAGGAGACCAAATTTGACCCAGCTCACACAGCTCTTATCACATCAGTCATTTTAGTTAGAAAAAACTTTTTTATGTTTGAATGCAATTTTTTTATATTAGAAAAATAATATGTTTATTTCATATTATAAAATGTGGATGCTTATTGTATCACCTTTCAAAAACTGTCAATAATTTCGATAAACAATCTTTATTTCGGAATTTGACACGACACTTCTAGCATTAAGCCCAAGATTTAAAGCCAACATCATTAAGACATTTTATCATTAAAAATATGTTTTCAGTATTTTGATGTTTACATTCAAACATAAAAACAACAAATAGATTTTCCACGCAATTTGTTTACCTGCCAAATTATTGATAGTCGTTCTCACTATCACTACTAGCACGTGAACTCTTTCAAAGGCAAATGTTTTTTTTTTAAGTGAAAACTTCTTTAGCACCATTATGATTTGAAACTCGATGAATCGAAAAATAGCGACACTAAAAAGAGACAAACACACACTTCTATAGGATTTAGCCTGCGAGAAAATGAGATCCTATTTCTGCTGTGCCTATCGGTCTCCTCTTTCTAATCTCCCCACTCTTGTCTACTTTAGTTTTCTGAAGGTTTCACTTCTACCGCGTGTGAAGTGCGCACTCTGATTTTTTTTTTACATTAGCTCCACACAGGAGGCCCGGAAAAAAATAATTTCCCTCAGGGCCTATGTTACCTTTGGGGATGGTGTATGGAGGATCTTTTTAAGGAAAGGAAGAAGAGGAAATTCTGGGAAGGAAAAAGGTAAGAGGGGTGGGTAGGAATCTAGGGTTCATCCGCCGCCAGATCCAGACAAACCTCACCTCATGAACCCAGGCATCCCTGCTAAGTCACCAAACTTAGCGAACCACTTGGGGTGTTCGATGGCAGAGGTGTTGGTTATCCAATAAATGGTTCCTGGGGCGGCGGTTCCCATTCCCGCCTCCCAAATTGTGAACTAATTGGGTAGGTACTACATAAAAAGAACCCAGGTCCTTTTTGTCTAGATACCTATATCAAGAAATTGGCTATTTAGCTTTATATGGAAACTGTTACTGAAATGACAAACATAATAAAATGTCCAAAAAGTGAACGTAACTCCACAAGATGAGCTGCAGAGATACGGTCTAGAGTTCAAGATCAGGGGATCGGTTAGGGCGATAAGTCCCTTCGTACACGGAAATACTTACAAGCGACTCGAGTTTGATCGCTCGTGAGTACCCGCCATACTACTTTGCTAGTGTTCGTACACGATGCTACGCGCCGACTACGGGTTTGACGTAAGTTGCACGCTACCAACAGTGCTGGTAGCGCGCTACGCTAGTTGCATTAAGACTACACTGTACCCTAAAAATATTCAGAGTCTTAAGGGGAACGTATGCGCGGCCCATTTCTGCCCGTTTCATACAAATCTTAGATTTGGATTTGAGATCAAAATACCCAACCAAACTGAAAAATTATTTTTGTAATCAAAAGGTATATCAAATATCTAGTTAGGATGTTAGCTACTTTATTTTATTTTTGCTTTAAATTATAAGATATGTGCCATTAAAGATTTTAGTGTTTCATGATTTTGGAGGCAACTTAGGCAATTATTTGTGAGTAAAAGAAAAACACTAAAAAAATAATTTTGCTATATTTATTTTAAAAATTCAAAGAAAAATTAAATAAAAAATTCTTAAAAGTGCATTTTTTGGGAGGTAATTTTAATATATAAACGACTAATAGGTAATTTGTAATTTTAATTTACACCCATCAAAATTATTTTTTTTATAATTTTTTATTTTATATTTCATCATAGTTATATGATAAATATAGTCATATAATTTTTTTATTGTTTTTCATTTACTCTCGAAAAATGCCCAAATCGCCTCTAAAATACAGAAACATTAACATATATATATATATATATATATATTATAATTTAAAGCAAAATAAATAAAATAGCTCACATCCTAACTAGATATTTGATATACCTTTTGATTTCAAAAATAATTTTTCAGTTTGGTTGGGTATTTTGATCTCAAATCCAAATCTAAGATTTGTATGAAACGGGCAGAAATGGGCCGCGCATACGTCCCCCTTAACGACGTAAGTAAAGAAGCCGTGTGTATAAATTGACACTTGCGACACGTATATTTGACGGACCTACTGTCGAATTTGCCCTATCAAAGAAAAGAAGAAGAAGAAAAATAATATGTGAATCTTAACGACGTAAGTGAAGAAAGCGCATAAACGAATATGCGCCCGCGGCCCGGCGTATTGGACGGACGTACGGTCGAATTCACTCTAGCAGGCCTGGAGATTCGACCTTTCCGCCGGGTTTATTTTAATTAATTCTGAAGAATGTGTTACTGACATTGATGTTTCTAAATGAATACCTCCCAAAGATATTAATTCATCGTCTAGAAAAATAAAATCTGGTGCTCACCGCTAACTTTATAGTTGAAAAACGGGTTATAAAGTTTTAAAATCGTTGTATGTGAAATATATTAATGGTAAGGTATTGTTTTTTATTAATCTTAAATATAAAGAACTTAAATCCCCAGGTGTGGATTTGAAAAAAAAGTTATTATAGTTACGAATTCGCCGGAAATGATTAAAACGTGAGTTTTGAGCAAACAAAAATTATTAGGGTTGTGTACCGCATTAAACTACCCGTTTGACGTTTGACAGAAATAGCGATTGATCTTGAATGGGATGTTAAATTTCTTCTGGAGATGGAAAAAATGCGTTTTTATATACTTAAGCAAAAGTTACCAGAATACGTAAGAAAGGATTTAGTGGAGAAGGCATGGATTGATGTTATAGAAAGGTGTATTTTAATATAAATTCTAGGAATTAGCAAGTTCACTTAATTTAAAAGAATCCTTTGTTTTCTGTAGAAAGAATGAAAATTGTTGTCATCATCTCATGCAGTTCCCTGGCGGCAACGAACGCTCTACAGTTAATATTTCTTTCGATGTATAAGTGAACGCAAAATCTTCTAGATAGTTTAATTCGCATATTAAAGATAAACGATAGCTGTCTTCTTCACTGCAGTCACATGACATCGTATAACTCCACGTGAAAAATAGTCAAGTTCAGTATATTTCGGGTAGCGCCGTGTACGGAAACCAGCATTAGAGAGTAGCATATCTGTAGGCTACTCGTGGTTGGGTCAAAATCACCTAGTTTTGTATAAGTATCTCCATGAACAAAGGACTAAGGCACATTTAAAAACAGGTTATACTTACTTGCTAAGAACTTGGCAGTCACGTTGGTGGAAGTTCCAACAGTCATGTAGCACGGCACACTCCGGTCGCATCCGGCAATGGTCACTTCATCCAACTCGTACAAAGATCCTTGAAAAATAAACAGAGAAATCTTAAATGCAAATATAGTGGAAAAATTGTTATCGGTTTCCTCTTCGCTATTGCCCTTCGACCGTAACTGTTGGGGATATGAGAGGGGGTAAACTGTTTGCTTCTCGCTTACCGTGAAAAGGCTCGGTTGCACTGTCTGAATATGTAATGAATGTATACACAGAAAGCGGAGTCCAGAACGTGATAGTCAAAATATTCAGTGGCGATATTCAATAGGAGAAAACCGTTCGTGAAATCCATGAATCCATCCGACATGAATCGACCCGTTGCTTCGTCCCCGTTCGTTATAGTACCTAATACTTGTATCTTGTTTACGTTGCATTTTCGTGAAATTTAATGTTATAAAGGAATTGTCAAAGACTTTATTTACTTCCACTTTAATTTTTTTGTATACCTACTTCATTAGTACGGATACAAATAGATCGTAGTAACGACTCGTTTTCATGTGGAAAATGTCAACTGTATACAAATATTAGGCTGTGTTTCACGACTGCACCGGTGCCTAGTTTTAGATTAGTGCCTTAGTTTTCAGATTAACGGCGTTCGGTGCGCTGTTCCACCGGCGGCAGTTGACGCCGAGATGTGGACAAACAGAACGCGGATAAAACTTGCGCTATCTGTGTGGTAGCCTGACAGCAGCTGTCAGTTTTTACGAAATGTCGAGTTCGTAGACGACGATTATTTACTCTTTGAGAATCCTTTCTTGAAATTAAGGAATAAAACAATGGTATTTGGTAATTGGTATCTTTAAATATGTATGAAAAAAACCTCACGAGAACATGATAATATGTTAAGTACGTGCCTGAAAGGAATTCACTTATGACATTTGAGGTTATTTCGAAAATTTTATCTTGTTGATTTCATTCCATCACTTGTCAACAACATTTCTGGTGCTATGGAATTATTTCTTTTATCCCAGATTGGCGATTGGTTGAAAACAGCGGCAATTAACATTTCGCTCATTTTGATATCAGATTCTGACCGGCGTCACCGGCGAGCAAGAATTAAGAATTCATTCCGGTAAAGCTTATTGGCGCCGCCTCGCGCGGAGAGAAATCTGAACCTACCTTCACTATGTTCGGTCTGATACGTTGACATACAAACATTCTTGTCAGCACGCCTGCGCCAGTCGGCCGCCCATGCGCCGACTAATCAGAAAACCGAAACCCGCTTTGTTTTTGTTCGTACACTATGGAAGCAAAGACGCTATTAAACGGACCGCGTATTTTTGGGGCTAAAGACCAGAGGTGACTGCCCAAATCTACTGTGGAGCGCACTTGCTACTTGCACAGGGTCAGCAGTTGTGTACTTATTATATGATAACAATCTTCATCAGATAGCAACTATACAATGGAATATGTTTACTTTAGTCAAGTCCGTGACGTTTGGATTCTAAAAGTAGTTCTTAACAATTATTAGCAATTATGTCATTTATTTATAACAGAGATAATTATACCTTATATAAGAGATAATTGACCAGAGAATAGATATACTTGGCAAAGTTATCTCTATTTGTTTTTGGGATATTACGCCCGGTTGGGAAACTATTTTTTTACATTTGTTCCACACGGGAGGCCCTGTTGGGAAAAAAATCCCTCAGGGCGGGCAGAGAAAGGAAGGGAGAAATTTCAGGGAAGGAAAGGGGTATGAGGGGTGGGTAGGAATCTGAATCTGGGCTTTTAGATATTAGTATTAAGCACCCCTACTAGGACTAGGGAATGCAATCTCAATTCGAGATCGCAAATTCGAGATCTCGCGAGATTAGAAATTACAATCTCGTGAGATCTCGGAATTTTCTGGATCTCGTTAATTAAAAGAAAATATTATTTGAAAGAAAACAAAAACCTTTTTTCTTTAATATTAGTTACTAAATAATTAACAGGTTTTTTTAAAATTAAAATAATCAAAAGAAAAAATATAGCTTAAGGAGATTACGGGTGATTTTGAAAGTAACTCCTTAGAAAACAAAGTGCATTAAGGGTACTATCTGCTAAACGGCATCTAATGTCCGTTGCAATGTACCCAGCTGCTGAAATGTAAGAATCCAAAAATTATGTTTATTTAACTCACATAAATAATAAAAAATGCATAATTTAAGAAAAGGTAATGACCATAACTGCACAACTAAAACAAACGAATGGCTGCTTGCACGCACGCAAGGATCTCTTTCTCACTCACTCGACCAGTTTTATATTATCTGTCCCGCTCGTCATCCGTCGCAAATATTCGTAATTAGTCGGGATAGTTTTCTTTTTTCGATCGACACTCCCGCCCGACCGTCAGTCAGTCAGTGCACCACTCGCGCCCCAGTGGACGTGTGTAGCGTCGCTGATTACTGCCGCCCAATCCGGCCTTCGGGATTGATCCGGAAAAATGTCACGAGATCGAGATCCCGCGAGATCGGAATTGCATTTCCTATCCTGGACCTATTCGAAATTGGGCGGAGCAAACAAATTTAGCGTTGACAAATCAATAGCCAACAAGGTGTTTTGTTATTTCGTACGTATATTTTTATAAGCGCTGTTGAGGTGACTTTCTCACGAAAATGGCGCTATATAAGTCATCCAATTATTATTATTATTATAGAACGAAGCGAGGCGAACAGCAAAAGCACGTCAAAGCAAAGTACAGCTTCTTTTAATTTCCCGTAAAAGAACATCGCCAAAGTTCATGTTTTATTTTTTTGTGAAGTTCATGCATAATTTTTTTTTTTGCGATTATTATAAAAGAAAATGAATTTCCCACATTATACAATAAAGCCTTATCCGAAAAGGGGTTTAGGAGAGTTAGCATTTAAAACCTTTTTTTTTATAGGCCTAAAACTTTATTTTTTCTAGGCTTATTAAGACTTATAAAAAAATTACCGATATTTTTAAGGGCCAAGATATATGTTCTACACGCAGTATTTAATTGAAGCATGTATAATACTTCTAAGCGATTAAATTTTCAAAACAAAAACACATGATTTTGTATGATTTTGCAATATTTAACATGGCTTCATTTAATTTACTTGCGACCTAAAGTGGCAAGTGGCACGGTCGCTCCGAAGTGTCCGTGTCTCAAAGATATATTTTGATGAATAAGAAATACGTGCGAACCCAAGTACGGAAGCAATTATTTATAATTCATATTATTACACTTTTTGTCTCAAATGCTAATTTGGTAGGCACCGTATAACGTGTAACTAATCCATCATTGATAAATTTGATAAAGTTAATAATATATAGACTTTACAGTGATTTGATTTTGGCGCCAAAGAAACATGATTGTCGGGTTATCTCTGAGATTGGAAATTCATGATTAGTAATAATAATTTTGTCAATAAATCTACCTACTTTCCTTGGAAAGAAAGAAACCCAATGTCACTGATAGTGATAACAGATTAAATATAATCATTTAAAATATACCTTGTGTCATAATGACACAATGGTATTGTAATATGCTTAGGAGTATAAATATGTATATATTTTACGGAAGGAAGGAAACAAAAGCCACGCAAACTCCATTGGAAGAATCATGAACGCTAATTTCTCAGCTCAATTAATTTCAAATTAGGTATTCCCGCGGTTGACATAAACTATGAATCTTTATTACAAAAAATGTGACTCGTATCGTTAAAAGATAGAAGAATACTCAACGATCTTATTTTTCTATTTAAAATAAACAATAACTGGTTTGACTCCCCTGAATTGGTCTCATTAATAAATTAACATGTACCTTGTAGACCGACTCGACTCAAAACACCTTTCCATTGTGACAATACTATGACGAACGCAGAACAAAACTCAACCATAAATCGCTTGCATATTTTAGGCAATGAATATGCTAATATTGATCACGCCGCCGGTAATCTGGCTTCATACAAAAGATGCGTTAGACTTAATTTGTTTGCTAGTACCACGTAAATATAATACATCATATATTATAAATATAATATGCCTACCAATACTTCACTCTAAAACTATTAATGCACTAGAAATCATAGGTACTTGTAAAATTTATCATATCGGTTAACATAATCCAGGATTTGTTACTTTTTATATTTTATATTTAATTCGTTGTAGGTACCTTGAGATAGGTATCTTTTATTTGTATATTTTACATTTTATTGTTTTATTTCTCTCTTTAAATTTTTATTTTTACTTTTACCTATAATTTATAGTTTGTACTTAATACTTTATATTTTATACTATTAACTCTATAATTTACTTTTATACATTATAGTTTCTATACACTACTTATTTTATTACCTTACTTTTCACCTTTTTTCTTAGATTAAATTTTACTAACATTTATACTGTTATTTTTCATGTTGTTGTACTATTATAAGTATGTCAATTATGTTAATGGCACGTGTTGTGCCGTATATGTGTAAATAAATAAATAAATAAATAAATAGGAAACATAGATTTCAAAAAGTGATTTGCTAAGCTTCAAGATTATTTTAAATTACAAAAAGATACTATTATTTAGTCTGTAATCAAAAATTAAGGAACTAGTTATAGTATCAATAATTAGAATAAGTGAATGTAAACGCTGGCATATTTTAGAATTAAATCACTATCTTCAGACGGAACTTATAATTGCAAATACTGGTGTCCAACCAAAACAGGACTTTCTACCGAAACCGAATCTTCGGTGTCTGTCTCAGTTTCGGCCGAAACCGATACCAAAACTTTTTTAGATGATTGTTTACTGTTATTTGGCTTATTTTTTACACTTATTCGGACAGTTAACATGTGTTAAATTAAATAAAAAAATAAAAAAACAATAATTGAAATACGTAGAAAAATAATATTTTTTTAAAAATGTAATTATATTAATTATATATTTTTAAAAATGCAAAAATCGGTAATTTTAAATACATGTAGGATTACAAAAGATTTTTTAAATATTTATATTGAGGGATCAGTAGGATTTATAGGTTCAATTAGGAACTCCACAGAGCCGAACCCTCTGATATGAAAATATCTGGAGTCGGTGAATTATTTTCCCATCTGGTCTCTGGTAGGTTGACATGTTGTTCTTGTATTGTTTTGTAATTATAATACATCTAGTGCAATTGCATAACGTGGATTGACCAGATGATCATTTAGGAAGTGTGTGAAAGGGTTTAGTTTTTCCTGTGGGGAAAATTAAACCCGGACATTTAAATCAGGTACTTCTATAAAACAAACAAAATTTATAAAAAATAACAAAACATGTTAACTACTTCTTGGAACAAAAATTTGTGAATAATCAACATTTCGGTAGGTACATTATAAAGGAAGAACCTCATTAATTGAGTATTTTCATTTTTATTACGTTTACCGTTTACAATCACAAAATTATTTATATAATTACGTGTTAAATGAAATAAAAAACAATAATTGAAGTATATAAAAAAAATATACCTTTTGATAATACCAACTGCTATAAAACAAATCAAAATTAACAAACATGTTAACTACTTCTTGGAACAAAAATTTGTCAATAATCAACACTTAAAGGAAGGACCTCATTAACTGAGTATTTTGCTGATGATGGCGGGTGACATACGAGCCATGACTCACCCGAAGTCAGCCGAACGAGAAGTTCCAAGAAGTAGTTAACATGTTTTGTTATTTTTTATAAATTTTTTGTTTGTTTTATAGAAGTAATATAAAAAAAAATATTTTTTCACACATTTCAATTATTGTTTTTTAATTTATTTAATTTAACACGTGTTAACTGTCAAAATAAGCCAAATAATAGTAAACAATCGATTTTTAACATGTCTAAAAAAGTTTCGGTCAATTGTCATCACTGCAAACATGCTGTTTGCTGTGATGCCAACTGAATTCGTGGATATGAAAATAGCGATCGCATAAAGCGAAAAGTGTTGACTTTGGTCTCTAATTGGAATCGGGCTGAAAAAAGAAATGGTGTAAAACGGCCATTATTCGCACTTTAGACGGTGGTGATGGGTACCTACGTAATATTTGCATTGTAAGTAAATTATACAGTATTTTGCCACCTCGGAATAGGCTCAGCCTAGTGCGGTGGTGTAGGTATACCAAAATAATACATTTGCATCTATTATCTTGGATAAATATAAAAATGTTATAATGTTAAGAAAAACAGTTCCATAGTTCTCTCATTAAGATTTAGACGTCATTATTATTCGCCAGGGTCAAGGGTCGTGCTTCTTTATGGTACCGCGCATTTTCATCCCCGACAAAATATCCCTCGACATAATATCCCAAGGACAAAATGTATCTCCGCTCCGGTGAATTATTTTTTTTGTTAGGTTAGGTTAGGTTTTAGTAGACATTTTGTTGGGGATGTTTTGTGACTTACAGAATAGCCTGGAAAGGTGGAGAAAGATCCTGGATTATAATGGCCTAAAAATTAGCAGGAAAAAAACTGAATATTTGTACTTGCCATTTGAAGACACAAATGCTGTAACTCTTTCGATGCAACTGGATGGAGTAACATTAGCCAACAGTGACTAATTTAAGTATCTGGGCTCACTCATTCACAGAGACGGAGAATGTGCAGCGGATGTCAACCATGGAATAGGTATGGGATGGATTAAATTTAGATCCGTAACAGGAATCTTGTGTGACCCGAAATGTCTATACAACTTAAAGGAAAGATATACCAGACTATTGTTAGATTCGTGATAATGTATGGATCCGAACGCTGGACCATGTACAATTCCTATTCTAGGCAACTCGAAACTGCAGAATTGCGAATGCTTAGATGGTCGGCAGGAGTAGGTATCACTAAAAGATAATATGATTAAAAGTTCACGCATTCGTGGTAGCCTGGGGGTCACGGACATACTCAGTAAGCTGGAGGAACGGCAGTTGAGATGGTATGGGCACATCAGACGGAGACCACCAGACCACA
Source organism: Limnephilus rhombicus (assembly GCA_929108145.2). NCBI lineage: Eukaryota > Metazoa > Arthropoda > Insecta > Trichoptera > Limnephilidae > Limnephilus > Limnephilus rhombicus. Next base: position 33,343,172 of record OV815287.1, read on the forward strand.
TAGTGAAGCAGGCAATGTCTATGCAGCTTCATCGACAGTTATCCAGAGTGTAATAAATTAATTATGGTTAAATCCGCATAGTTGGCGGTAAGAACTGCTTCACAGCTTTGAGTGATTATTGTTTATAGAATTAACGACAGTTGCCTCGGACTCTTTTGTTTTAGGGGATTGTAAAAATGGAGACTAGGTGAACTATTGTGAATTTGATGATTCTAAGTCTTAATAAAAGATAAAGTTCTTGTAAGTCAATGGTGTATTTATTAACCAAATAACTCCTAGATGACTAAATGCTCCAAAATATTACAGAGAAACGGCCTGGATGAAAGGGATCCCCAGAACCGAAGAAGTTATAGCCTGAGAACGAGGAGAGCCGATCCCAACAGCCTACCTAGGCAATGCGTTGGGACAGTGCAAGGAAGAAGAAGAACTGTGCAATGTAGTTGTGAACGTTGAATGAGTTTGTGTATCTGGGAAGTATGTTTAACCCTTCTGCTTGTTTAGGAAAAGAGAGATGGTGTTAGAGATATTGAAAGAAGGGTAAATGCAGATAATTCCATTATTGAAGGATTGAATGCCGCATGTTGTTGGTGCTATCAAAAAGCTGTCCAAAGAAGCGAAGCTAGCAGTCCACAATGGAGTGCTGTTACCTACTGTATGGCATGGAACTGGCAGAGGAAGGATGAAAGTAGACTGCATGTTGTAGAAATGAGATTTCTGGGGCGTACGTGTGGTAAAACCATGTATGATTGTGTTAGAAATATGGAGATACGCAAAGACTGCAAGGCTGATGTAAGCGTAGTGAGTAAGATTAAGAAAGGAACCCTCAGATAGTTTGGGCACGTAGAGCAATTTAACGAAGAAAGGAGTGTAAGGAGAATATATGACGCAAATGTGAAGGTGGAGGAAGCCGGGATCCCGAGAAAGACATATCACGATCAAATGAAACTAATACTTGATTCGGGTCATTTCAAGAATCAGAATAATAGAAGAGTATGTGTGAGACGATGTATGAATGTGCCTACCAGGAAAACGGCCGCGGCGTGATGTTAAGGTAGTTACCTAGTTAGATTTTTTTTTCACCCTTTCACTAGCTTGAAAAAACTCTTGACTTAATTTATTATTATTGATAATTTCTCATATTTTTTATTATTATTATGTAAGACACCAAGTCGTCCAACCTAAGTTGAAAAAAAGACCATTCGCCTGCCGTTCAGTTTTGTTCATTATAATCAATTGATTGTAATTATAAATCTGGGATGGTCATTAGTCATTACTCATTACTTTTAATCATGTAGATACCTATTATATTTAAATTAATCTATGGTTCAATCATCGAAATATGATTGGACGGCGTGTTAGTGTATTACTTGATAATGATAATAAATTCAACTGGTTTGAACCAGCGACTTTCATAATATAGGTGGCGCAAAACTACCGTTTTATTTTGAATTTTATTGTAATCATCATTCATTACATAGTATAAAATGAAGTCGTTCAAAATGTATGTGCGCATAGATTTTTCAAGCTACGCAACGGATTTTCATGCGGTTTTCACCAATACATAGAGTGATTCAAGAGGAAGATTTATATGTACAGGGTGCGGCAGGGAAACTTGCTGATTTGAATTGGACGCCGACGAGCGAGGCGTGGTCAGAAAGGGGTGGGGAGGGTTTCATTGAAAAGAAGGGGTCCTGAAGTTTTGTTACACCATAAGCCAGTTGTTGTCATGCGTTGGACAAAGGAACAGCGGGCGTTTGCCGTCGAGGCCTACTTTTCTTACGGTCATTCGGTGGTCGCCACCCAATGTGCCTTCCGTACTCGGTTCAATATTCATCCCATGGGTCCCGTTCCTAGGCGGCAATCAATTGTTTCGTGGGTGGACACATCCAAGGAAAGTGAGAGTGTGGCAAGAGAAGGCCCAGGAGGTCAACGGACTTCCAGAACTCCAAAAAACGTCGAGAGGGTGAGGGAGTCGTTTTTGCGCTCTCTTTTTCCTTCTTCCACATTTTTTCTTCCACAACTTGAAGAAGTGGAACTTGGGGACGTTTGGTTCCAGCTGGACGGAGCTTTTGAGGGAACACTTCCACAAGCGCCTTATCTCCTTGAGGGGTGACGTACCGCGTACCGTGGCCGGCGCGCTCCCCCGATTTGGCACCCTGCGATTTTTTTTTATGGGGATATTTCAAATCCATCGTTTATAACGACAAACCCCAGACCTTGCAACACCTGAAGGACAACATCCGCCAAGCCATCACCAACATTCCCGTCGATTTGCTCGAAAAAGAGGAGGGAAACTTCAAATCTAGGGTAGATCAGTGTATCACTAATGAGAGCCGCCATTTGCCCGATGTCATTTTTAAAACTATTTAATTCAAAAATTCAGAAAGTGTACTATACGATACGTAAAGAATTAAATCGATATATAAAGTACTTTTTCTTTTATTGACTTTTCAAATCAGCAAGTTTCCCTGCCGCACCCTGTATAACACATGCTTATTATAGTAGAGAAAAGCCGAGAACTTCAAATATTCAATTCAGGCAGCGGGCAGCTGGCAAGCGGGTAGTGTGGATTTTATAAAGGTTGGGTAATGGCGTTGTGTTTCGTTAGCCACAGCAACGTGTGGCCGGATCTGCTAGTGTTCTAGCTAAGATTCAAACCATATTGGTAGTTTTGCGCCATCCTTTATATGTATATTTTTTTACATTAACCCCTCACAGAATGCCTTTGAGGAAAATAATGTCCTTCAAGGTCTTTTTAGTGGAAGGTCGTTTGAAGGAGAGGTAGTTCTGTACAGGGAAAAGTTGTAAGGGAGAACCACTTTGGGCGACCTACGGCACACGTGTTGGTTATCCAATGAATGGTTCCCGGGGCGGCTAATTGAAAAAAAGGCCAAATACCAAAAATGGACTATCTCTACACTTTCTCGCATATTAATCCTGATTTTTTAATTGAAAACCCAATTAAGTACGAGAGAGGAAAGGTGAAATTATATATTAATTTAATTGAGATAAGTCTTTAGGTGGCAATTTTAGATGAGGTTTGATAGAAGAAACGATATTTGTTTAGAGAGGGACAACCAAAAAAATATGTAATCTAAAGTTCCCACTTCTAGACCGCAGAATGTGCAATCTGGAGAGTCAGGACAAGCATTTTAAAAATGTGCGAAGGAGCGGAATAATGTCCAATTCTCATTCGAATAAGTAAGGAAATTGTGGTAACCATGGTATTAATGTAGTACAATCCTTTGTATTGAGGCATAGCAGGCTTCTTTGGATTGACTAGCAATGCGCCAGTACTCTGTCCAAACATTGCGAGTGCTATCTTTGAAGATGGAAAAAATGTCGAAAGGGTTGGAAGGATTGTTTTGCAAAGGAATCCAAAATATCATTACCCACCATGCAAACATGTCCAGAAATCCAAATCAGAATAGAGAACTCCAGTCCAATTTTTTTATTTTTTTTAATGAATAAAGACCTTCAAACTTAAATAACTGCATTTTTATTTTTATTTTTATAGTTAGTTTTAATAGTTAAAATAATTGTCAAAGTTTTAATTTTTAAAGACTCCCAGAAACGCACCGTATCTATGGTGGTCTAATTTTTTTACTTTTTAAGTTGTCATTTTGAATCAGTGATGTTATGTCGAGGGAAATTTCCCTAGATCTAGGGGAGAAAAATATTTTTTAGGGATAAGGGAAATCAGGACAAAATCTAGGGAAATTTCGAACTCTGGCCAAAATTTTATTACATATGACAGTATTACTGGTATTATTTATATATATACGTATATATATTTTTTGGAATTCCTATGAATCTTAATTATTTTTCATGTACTTACATGCCATGTTATTTTTAACACTGACAACTCAAAATGATATTAGGGAACGTACCCATACTACGTGACACGTTCGGGGGGGGGGGGGGTCTTCAAAATACCACGCTTGGTACAAATGAGCGGCGGGTTGCTTATGATTTTTATTTTTCAAAGTGTTTTTTTTTTAATTTGGAATTCAGTTTCTAATTCAGTGGTGAGTGTATTCGTACTTTTAAATTATTACTTCACGTAGCAAAAAGTGTTTTATTTGGAAAATCACGGTATTATTAGTATATTTACCAAGTTCCGATATCTTTCCAATTAATTATCATATTAATTAACATATAACAGGATTAGTGTTACACAATCAGGTGGCTACGTAGGTAATTGCGTAAATGTGAAATTCTAGGGAAATTTCACTTCTAACTGTTGGCAACACTGTGAAGAACCCATAATAATCATGGCGGATAATGACTTTTAGGTGTGAGGTGTGTTTTTTATTCAAGATTAACTGCTTTTAATATAGAAAAACATTGGTAAAATGTCCACATTTCACCGCTACTGTTATTGTATTTAATCAAAGTGCAATATAAAAACAATAAATCATCTCTTTCATTGCAAATACATGTGACATCGTGTTTTGTGTCAGGTGTTACTTTGTAGGTACATTGTTTTATGTATAACACATACAGAAACACTGGTATTTATAATACACTGATCATGACGAGTGTGTAACAACTTGTATAAAAAGCCCTATACTAAAAACAATTTGAAAATACATAAAAACAAACGTCAAAATATGACACGACTTTAACCTCAAATAGACAACATTTATTGCAGATTGTCCCCAAATATAGCCCTTTTCGTAAATTGTTGAGGGCCTAAATTATGTTTCAATAAACACAATAACTATTATTAATCTAAATCTCTATAAACAGTATGAAAATAAACCAAAAACACGAAATGTTGAATTGCATAGGTACGTGTGCACTTCAAGTCATTTCAAATGTCAATACAATACAATACACAGGTGACAGGTTAACTGTGACGTCACGGTTAACCATTTCAGTAATGCCAACTTAACGCTGTGTTTTCCGAAGAGGTTTAAAAATGCACTTTTTAATAATTTATTAAAAACTCTGCATTTAATATTATGAAATAAAACTTATATATTCAGAATCAGCGTTTCTTGGTCTATATGAACATATTTTTTTAAAGCCATAATATTTTTCACTGGAGTTCCTTATTACGGTTTATGAACATTGAATTATTGAATTATTTATTTATTTATTTCAACGCCATAAATGGCTATTACATCCTGTGATACATGATACACAGTGGTATAAATACTTGTTATTATTAATTAGAATTATGAATTATTATTAGCACTCGAACAAGGCATACAAAGTGATCATCAGGATGAAGAAAAGTACTGGTTTTAAGTTTTTGGAGGGAACTAAAAGAGTCAGATAGAACAAGGGAATGAGCAACAGCTTTACAAGAAAGACAAATTTTAAAATGATAATTGTTATTAGATACTAATATTGTTTTTTTTTTTTTAAATTATTTAATTTATAAAAAAAAGAAATTTATAAACTACTGCGCCCGTGTTTTCATAGATCATATAATTTGGTTGTAGATCGGCGACAGTTGGATGCTTCCTTGCTATATCGCCCTGCTATGTTTCTATTTTCATTTGACCTGACCTGGTTTATTCAGAAGGTTTGCATTTCCAATTTTCCAAGTACGTTAGATGTAGGTACTATGGTACAACAAAACCATAACAAATTTCTCCATGGCATGGTGTCAATAATTAAAAATGTCAAAAACGATATCAAGTCATTCACAGTCTATAGAAGTATGGTTGAGAGCCTGTCTTTGATTTAATACTGTTCACGATTACAGGCACACAACCGAAATCAGTATTTTTAAGTAGCTCATTTATTTTTACTCTTTTCCATAACCAACTCAGAATCAAAGCAATTCAAAACCTCTTTGAAAGGTCATTAAAAGCTATGAAAAAATAATTTTAAAATAGCCCATAACTCTGTTCTAACGTAAACTACGAGTATGTTACCATTTTCTTCATAACTTTTCTTAACGGAGATTCTGAGTTGATTTCATTCTGACTTGTCCGGTCACCAAAAAGGGTTCCATGCCAACTCAGAATCAAGGCAATTTAATTGGAAAAACCAGGGCAAGCGTACCTGCAAACTACCTAGTAATTTAATCTATTGGGATAAAATCACAACTGTTTTTGGCTAATTATGGGTGTGTTCTATCGCAATCGGAAAATAACAAAATTGAGCCATATATTCGATGATTTATGATTCATGACAGCTAAATCAAAACTTTGCGTACAAGATATAAAATCGATCAAGTAATATCATAACGCCAGATTAATTGAATGATTAATATAGTATATACTTTTACCTACTGATTGATTGATTTAACATTATTGATGCGTAGTGCTTTTTGGAGATAATGTATGCATTTTGGCCTTACAACTTTTTTCTTCATAGTTAATGCTTTACCATGATTCTCTAACAATGTGGAGCTGGGTGTGCGGCTGACGGTCATTTTTTACAGAAGTGACGCTGGACGAAAAGTAGTTTCAAAACCACAATATTTAACTTGCTCGAAACAATATAATTCTTTTTTTAAAATTAAATGAAGACAATATTAGCGAAACTCAACCGAAAATAGGAGACAGAAAAATCAGAAAAAAGATATTGGCACCTCTGGGACTCGAACCCAGGACCCTTTGCTTACATGGCAAGTGCTCTACCAACTTAGCCAAGGTGTCTATATCAAATTCAGTCACCAACTACCAACATTATTTTCATTTTCTTAACGCTCATATTATTGACTGCTTGCTATCTTTATATATGATTGCAAGATTCAACCCGAACTAAATGCTATCTAGATAGTGTCTGGATAAGTTTTGTATCCGTTTTAATTTTAATATGCGACATCTATTGACTTTTCTGCAAGTCTAGGATGAATATTTACATGAGCACGCTATTTTGCGTGAAGCAGATGGAGCGCTTATGGCTATACCCGACGTTAGGCTATACCCGACTATTCAGTTGCGACCTATGATGAAAGAACAATTTTATTGTTTTTGATTGAAACAAATATCGTCGGATAGCAAAATCAATTTTTTAAAATCCAGAAATGCTCAGGTATCGATGGTTAAAAGCCTTCGGGTACGTGCTGTTACACCCTGTATAAGAGCATAGAACAAATGTGTATCAATCCTCAGTGTGTAAACATTGTTTGTTTTTTTAAGAATCCTTTTGGAAATTTTTTTAAAGATTTCCATTAAGCTTTTTCATTATTACCGTTTTCATTACACGTTTACGGTATCGTAAGGGAAAAAACGGCAATAAACAAACGTTCCTTATCGCTAAAATGCTGCAACTCTTTCTTACACAAAATAATGGTGAGACAAAAGATGAGCAACTCAAAATACGTACCGCTTTCCTCCAAAGTACTACATTTTTCCTTTGGAGGAAACAGATATATCTTATCACGGCTCAGCTACGGCGACGGGTGTGTTCATTTTCTTTATACGTGTGAGGGAGATGTATGATAATGATTGTATTTTCACTTTGGGGGGGTGCAGACATACGTTCACCGTTTGTCCCATTGTCGACTATTGTTATTTAGTGTGTAAGAAAGAGCTGCAGCATTATAAATGTTTAAGGACATCAGGGGTCCTAGCATGGTCGATCGATATAGGTTTTATCGAAAATGTCGGTAACTTGCCATCGCTCCCGAGCACGATTGCAGGCCGCTAACGAACAAACAATAGTTCACAATGACTAGGGGTTCCTAATATATTTGACGTAAACTGTTGTTTATTCGTTAGCGGCCTGCAGTCGTGCTCGAAAGCGATCGCAAGTTACCGACATTTTCGATAAAACCTATATCGAACGACCATGCTAGGGGGCTAGAGCGCGGAAGTTTGACGTTTTTGAATTTTTGGTATTCACTCACACTTCAATATTTTCCTTGTTCCAATATTATCCTTGTATCCTATATTCCATACTTTTAAAATGATCGTATAGGCAAAACATTTTAAGTTGGAAGCAATAAAAATGCTTAGTATTGATGTATTGGTCTATCTGTGTGAAGGTTAAGCGACGCCCACAAACGCGATTAGGCTCTCTGTCTTGCTTACGCCCACTTATTGCAACTAGTTAGAAGATAGGCAAGTTTTACGACACCCTTTTGAGGCTGTACTTACAGGATGTTCTATTCTATTTATTCGGTTCGTAATTTGATTTTAACATACGTTCACCTACATTTCGCAAGTGAAAAATCAAATTTTTAAATTTGGAATAATAAATAGTTTTTTTTTTTAATTCGAATCTTTATAAGTAGATTTACAGAGTGTTTGTTAAGTGTTTGTAATATTTATTACGATATCATGGAGTCCTGTTACGAAACGGAACGTGGCAAATCACTGAATGGACCAACTCGTGAATTTTTATTCCGTATGTTTAATTATTTTACTTATTCATAATGTAAAAAACGGTGGTCAACTTAAGCATAAATGACTTGTATGATTTGACGTCTAAGGCAACTGGAGTATCACAGACTGGTACCTATTCAACAGTTAATCTTTTGTACCTTTGTGTTAGTAATCTGTTATATTTTAGATAATATACGTATAGATAGTTGCTGATGATGACTGATACATAATTAAATAATTACTGTTGCTGATGATTGCTAACACATAATTATAAAAAATAAATAATCCATAAGCAGCCAAATTTTTAAGCACAGATTTTGGAAATCACACTTCATTTCAACATTAGGTTCTTGGTTTAGGTAAACCAAGTAATTAATGCGTATTGAATTTTAAACAAAACTTGACAAATGTCAAATCCGTATAAAAAAATGGCGGCAATGGAGATGTTGTATATGGGAAATTTTTAACTTTGAAAACCGAATTTTAATGCATGTTTTTCCATCTATCCCGACCGAAACCGATGTTTCTTTTGGTAATTAAGTTTAACAGTCGTTTACTTTTCAAAATCTATGCCTATTAAACGTGTAGCGGCATGTGGCGGCTTGTAGATTATTTAAAAATATTATCTATATAACTATGAATATTATAATAAATTAATCTTTTTAAATAACACAATATTCTTTTAACCTTGTTGTTAGCTATGAATACCCATTTGAATTCAATCCTGAAGATTATCACATTTAGTTAATAAACTTATTTTTCTTCCTAAATCTTCAGTATTTCTATAAAAATGTTGTAAAACAACATTAGTTTTATGTTACCGATTAAAACACGCTTTGGATTCGAATTCTCAATTGTGAAATAATTATTAATTTTTTGTTGTTGTTAAAAGCCTAAACGAAACACGCTGTATGAAAGTTTTGCATCTGTGTGAGTACTGTGATGAAGTCAACTTAACTTGCGAGACCTATGCCGACTAGTAGTATTGTAGAGGTATACGGAGACGTCACGTAGAGAGATGGAAGAAAATGATTAACTTTTCCTTTGGAGGAAACAGACCTACGTACATTGAATATCTCATCTTTTGAAAGCTTCTACCAAGTATATCTAGACAAGGCGTGTAGGTCTTAAAAATGACACCGGAACCAAAAATATTGGTTTACGAAAATATCTGTCAAAAAGAAAGTCCATTATCTCACAGTCAAAAGATCGTTAGAAGCAATGGTTTGTACCTTTAGTTGGTCTGCGTGGAGCTAATTTGTTTTCCAGGAAGTTCGCGGTAACGGAATCTCTAGCTTTGTGAAGATCATTTTTAAAACACAAATTTTAGGCAGTTAGAAATATTTTAGGTATCGGCTATAACGGACTTTATTATTAACAATTTAATCATTTATATGAATATCTAAAAAAAATTGTACATAACATATGAATTCGAGGCAGCGTATCGAGAAAAGTAACATTTGATAAAAAATGTTCAATTTCTTCCTAGTAAAAGAACTACGCCACGCAAGAGATGCAACGGAATTAGATGGGTAGTTGTATTATGAAATTTCTCGTAGGTGGTGTCACTTTGGGATTGGAATTGGGTATGGCAGGGCTAATCTGTAGTTAATATATCGATGTTTGAAAGAGCTGCAGCATTATAATGAAAAAAGAACGCATGTTTATTGCCTTTTTATGTCGTCACGGTGCCGTAATCGTGGATCGTCGCAGTAACAATAAAAGAGCTCATAATCACTCCATTAAAAAGTGTGTTTATAAAATGGTCGAAGAAAAGCAATGGTGAGGCGGTATCATATCTAAAAGCATCCAATAAAGTCAATAAGTACATATTTTTCTTGTTGCTTGTATAATTTTCTCAACTACAGGACATGAATTGTCTGGCTGTGTTTGGGTTCATAGGTCAAGAATATGTTACAAAGATCACTAAGACGGTATAATGGTTTATGAAGTGTTATTATGGAATTACAATATTAATTTAGCGATGTCACAAACCACTTTTTGTTGTCATTCTTCTATTGATCATTACCATAAGGTCATTCAGAAAATTTATTGCGGAGTGAGGTCGTGGAAATTAATTATTTTTCTTTTTCATTGGTCGCAAATTCGCTTTGCGGCGTAATTTTAATTAAATGAAAACCAATAAATTTTCACACATCACTTGATTTCCCTCAGGGCCTATGTCATCTTAGGCGATGTTGTGTGGAGGTTTTTTTAGGACGACACTATACCCTAAAATATATTCAGAATCTTAACGACGAAGTAAAGAAGCCGTGTGTACAAATTGCGACTCGCCACCCATGAATTGGACGGATCTACTGTCGAATTTGCCCTATCAAAGAAAAGAAGAAGAAGAAAAATAATGTGGGAATCTTAACGACGTAAGTGAAGAAAGCGTGTAAACGCCTGTGGCACGGCGTATTGGAAAAAGGCGTTGTACGTTAAAAAAAATGATGGCAACGTACTGTTTTTATTAATCTAAAATATAAATAACTCGCATCCCTTGTGAGGCATGGAAATAAAAATGATAATTCAATTACGAATTCGCCAAAATAAATTAAAATGTGTTCCTCGGGCAAACCCCGATAAACGTGGTTATGTATCGCCAGGAAAGAAAGAATAGGGAAGTTCTGGGAAGGAAATAGTTACGTTTTTCCCTTCCTTTCCATAAAAAGGTCTCTCTACACAGCATCGCCAAATATTACAAAAACCGTTTTTCTGTGTTTTTTTTTAAAGCGTAAACTATTTTTTTTCATAATAAATGTGTGATCGCGTAAAAGAAACAACTATAAAAAAATATAATTTAATGCCTAAAAGATTAGTTGTGTTTCCCTTCATCAACTTTTTTTCCTTTTTTGTAAAATAATTCACAAAATAATTAAAAAACGCTTTTGCAGCAAAATTGACCATTTTTAAAATCCGCTTTCCAAGCGATTGTTATACCAGCCACCTGTATTCGAGGTCACCAAGAATATACATATGTCGTCACCTCATTAGGATAGGGTTGTAACTACTGGCATTTTTTTTTCAAAATGACCTTTGAATGCCAAAACATTTCTTTTGCTCATTTCTATACCCAAAATAATTTTCAGTACCATCTGTGTTGTATTTTCGTAGATGTATATAACAAAGTTCTAACTATAATCATTTATTTTACAAGATTCTAACATCACTTACTACTCTCTATTTTGTTTGTAACTGACAGTTGATCGTTATTACGAGGCGTATTTTGTTTCGCCACTTTGGTTGTATAGAGTTCCAACTTCGCCTTACCATGTTCTAAGATTTCAAAGTTTGCAAAAGCGAATTTTGGTAATCTATTTGACATTTTTAGTTACAGTATTTTAGCTTATCATATTTTAATTGAAAATATTTAGATGGGACGTGGTCCAAGTTTGGAATTGCAATTGGGATTTTAGAACCTTGTGCTATGAATGTGTGTTATGTCGTAGCTGGTTGCATACGGTTCTATTTTCAAGTTTAGGTGTGTTCTAAAATGGTAAGTTTACGTCCTGTTTAAAAGTTTTTCTTTAAAATATTTTTAATTAAAATATTTTACACAAGATTCAACCTTAAAACCGGTAAATAGATTATGGGAAATCGTCTTTGCAAACTTCATATCTCAGAACAAGGTGAAGTGAAGTTAGAAACCTACTAAAATGAATTGACGGTGTATTATTCTTAATTAAGAAGCCATGCGAAATAATTCAAAATCATATAAAATCATGTATTTTTGTTTTGAAAATTTGATCTCTTAGAAACATTATAGATACTTCAATTAAATATTGCGTCTAGAACATATCTCGGCTTTTAAAAATATCGGTCTTTTGATAAGCCTAGAAAAAACAAAGTATTAGGTCTATGAAAAAACACTTTCAAGTGCAAACTTTCATACTTATAAACCCCTTTTCGGTTACTGTTTTATTGTTTAATGTGTCAAATTCAGTTTCTTTTATAATAATCGTAAAAAAATGATATTTACACCCGAACTTCACAAAATAAAATAAAATATGCATTTTATCATTATTATTTTTTGTTATCAATCAATACGCCCGGCACCCGACGAATTTGGATTTATAAAGTGAACCTTATGCCGTCCACCTACAAACTTGGCACACTCATTTCGTATCAGTTCGGCCCCTCCTGCGACGGAGAATAGACGTCGTAAACTCCGCGTCGCTTGGTTCCGTGAAATAATTTTTAAATTTCCTTGTTATTACAATAAACGATGCGTAAAAAATGAGTTATTGTTTTTTACATGCCTTTACGAAATCAACCAGTAAAAAAAAATCTCAAGTACATTTTCCAACCTTTCGAAAAGCTTTTTCTCAAGTATTTTTAAACTCTCCCAAAAAGAGGCGTGGATTCCGATTTCAAATTTTTACTGGGCTATTGGATCACCTTAAGTGACACGAGTCAATTTTTTCCCCCAAATCATTGTAGCCTTGGAAAAGAACAAAAGAAACGGCAAGAACCTCGGAGGAAATACATGTACAAACTATCACATCAACACTTTATTATATCGGCCACCTATATAATCCCTCTATAGTAAATCGTTCACACAATTATTAGTATTTGTATTACCTATCATTAATTCGCCATTCTTATTTCATATTCATGCAAAAAACTACTTCACCGATTAATGATACCATTAAAATTAATGCAATCCTGCAACTCAATGCGGAAAAAATTTTAAGAAAATAAAACTAAAGGCACCAGCACGAGACCCATAATTTTAAAAACAGGTTTTTTTTTAACCCATCAGACTAATTTGTTCGCTTTTCGGAACAGCTCATACAGGTGTCGTAGATATCGCTGTACCTCCCTACTAATACGGTGAAAAATAAGATATTATTAACGGTGTTGGAAAGAGAAAACACTTAACTCTTTATATTCGAATCTAGACGACAACCATAGAAAAAGTAAAATGTGCTATGAAACCAAAGTACGCGATCGCAATTTGAAAAAAAAAAAATGGAATCCTGTGATTTTTTTATTAATTATTTTTTTAAGAAACTACAAAAAAGTGAGTTATTTATTATTATTAATATTTATTTATTTAAAAAAAATAAACGTTATTTTCAACTCACTTTTTTGTAGTTTCTTAAAAAAATTATATAAATGCATTTGTATAAAAAAAATATGTGTGTGTGTTTCTTTTTTTTTTCGTTATCAGTCTTTTTAGTTAGAAAAAATGTTTGGTGTTTTGAGTTTGTATTAACAATTTCAATATTTAAAAAAATGTATTTTATTTCTAACAATAATATTTCACACTTTCAAAAACCGTTTTAAGTTTTCGAATACATTCAGAAATATTTAATTTATATGAATTTTATTGAAACGAATGAGACCGAGGCCTGAGAGGTTAATATCTGGGTATAATCAAAATAAATATCTTTGTATATATCACTATGGAAATAAACACTTATGATGAATATTTATCAAGCAGTTTTAACCATAAATAAAAACAGTTAAGGCGATGCTCTACGACTAGGAAATATAGCCAAAACATTTATTTTTGGTTTGAAAATTAGATCGCATAGAAATATTTAAGATGCTTTAATTAAACTGTGCATGTAGAACACATATTTCCCTTTGAAATAATCGAGAATTTTTTATTAGTCTTTTGAAAATCCAGAAAAAATAAAGTATCAGGCCTATAAAAACTGCTTTGAAGTTCAAAATCTCCTACTTACGAACCTATTTTCAGTTATGGTTTTATTGTATAATATATAAAATTAAATTCTTTAGAAAATAATGGCTAAGCATTTAAATATTTGTGCCTGAACTTCTCAAAATAAAACGAAACCCGCTTTGTGGCGATGTTTTCTTGTATAGTAGAGATTATAATGGACGTAGAGCATCGCCTTAAATTACTCGCAGATAAAGTATCTAATTAAATAATTGCATATACATTAGCTTTTTTAATTAATTTATTTTTATATATTTAATTAATTGTTGACAGTATTTACCAATGAAACCCATTATTTTTAATTTGTTAAACGATCTAACTGTCTGCATTTATATTTTGAATATTAATTGAACAATATTTTTTTTAATAAATGTAGATAATTTACAAAAGGCTTAGGTTAAGGGATTTTCCAATTTCTAAGAGCTAAGCTAGAAAACAATTAGAATTTATCAAAAAAATGCCAGCTAAATTTCATTACCATCATAACCGAAATTAAATTGCAACATAAAACTGATACCGAATAATTATATTCTTTCGAACCAAGTGAATATGTTATATTCACATTTCTTCTGACTAATTCGTAGATGGTGCGAAAACTCGACTGTAATGGAGGGCATTAGTTTCTATATTCACAATAGTTATCTTCGTCACCAACAGCATTTACAGAATGTCACAGACTGTTTTAACACCCATTATTATCTGCCAATGGTCATGACAGTCGGGAGAGCGTCTTGTAAAATAGAATCACTTCGAATATTGATATGTTTAACATCAACGAAGCAGAATTTAGACGCAAGCTTTGTTGCTGCTAGTATAAATCTGCTTTTATACGTCAACACCTTGCTGATGGGCTATTTTGGATTTTACACGATGGGCAAATAATGGTTGCTTGTCAGCTGTGTAGTTAGAACGTATTTATCAGTAAGGCACTTATTGTTTTCCTTAGTTATCTTTTAAAAACGATTTGAAATATTAATTTTGAAAAAATACAATACTAACATAAACAAAAAACTTGTTGTCAAAATAAATATTTACGTACCACAATCTTCGAAAATAACCCTAGCATGGGATACTGCAACTGTCCAGGCCAGAAGAAAAATCAATAGTTTCGCCATTATTGATAAAACACAACTTTTAATCTTCTCTAAACTTCTAACTTCTATAATACTTCCTAACTGACTATATTGGTAAGAATATTTTATAAGTCAATTTGACAATTTAATTCGATTCACAAATCTGTGCACTTTTGATGAGAAACAGTAGTCTTATGCTGCAATAAAACGTGCTTTATAGACTACTATACATTTTACGTCAGTAAGATAAGAATTTATCAGAATGATTAGATTTATCTAAATATTGATTACACGGGTTATCATTTTATTTATTACGCAGAAAATTATTGTAAAACAAAAATCTTAATTGCCGCGAAAAACCTTTAAAAATTCCCAAACCTTATCTGTGAAATGGGTTGTTGTCAAATCATTAATGGCTCTTTTGAATGCATATTAATGATTTGACAACAATCTCTAAATTCGGTTGAAACAATTTTATTGTTGATTCAATTAAATTTTTGACATTACCCTTAAATTTATATGCCTCAATCAAAGTAACGTGTAGGACCAGATTTTTTTAATTGATTGATAGTAATTCTGGAATTGATAATTGATATGGTAGGATTGATATATTTGATAATTTATATCATAAAATGTTCATTTTCTTCTAAAACCCTTTTGTATTCAGCGTATCTACAGTAGACAAAATGTTCAATAATACATTTTTAAAAGGAAAAATCGTTAAATAACTTACTATTTAAAAGGGTTAAGTTAGGTTAGGGTTACCGGCTATATAAAAAATATTTTTTCATAGCTTTTAATTACCTTTCTAAGGTGTTACTGAGTTAGTTTCATTCTGAGTTGGCGTGGAACCATTTAAAAAGGCTGCCCGACTGGTTATTATTAATATACCAATAAAATTAAAATCCCAAAATTGAACACCAAGCGCATTGAAAAATATCTATGAATGCGACTGTAACAATCTCCCTTTAACCTTAGATCACTAACCTTCGTCGAATTGACGACGCAGGATTAAAAAAAATGCGATAACTTTCGTGCGCGCGACCGTACTTCTTTCATACTCTGGCTAATCTCAATCGACCCGTTACTTGTGCTATTGACGGTAGTGCGGACGATGGGGGGAGTCCACGAGCGCCAATTCAGCAACCATGGCTCGTCGCATCGACGAAGGTTAGTGATAACGTGACTTTTTACGTTTGCTAGATTTTCACCAAAATTTTATTAGTTTCTAGATTGTCACCAAAACTTTTATTTTATTGGTTGATTCAAGTCTTTGTTTTTGAAATTTGAATTGTTTTTTTTTTCGAAATTTTGTTATAACTAATTCAAAAACCAACTTTCAAAATGTTACAATTGTTGATTTTGCATGAAAACTATGGTCTCATTCTTAAGGTTGTTGATTAATAAATTTGATATTTTTGTTTTTCTAAATATGAGAAATAATACAAATATACACTGTTCATTAATAATAAAATTACATATGTACATATTTTGTTTTAATAAAACCCTTAAACCCCCTTTATTTAGGACCGTAGTCAAAACGACGAATAGTGATAAGTGATAAGGTTAGTGATCTAGGGTTAAATCTAAAAATTACCGAAAATATTCCTGAATTTCAGCATCAAATGAAAAATTACGTAAAACTATTATAAGTGTCCATATTTGTTTATACTTTTTTATTCTTTTTTTGTTGTTATCGGTAAAATATAGTACTTATGCGTAAGGTTTTCTTAATTATTTTATTTTTTATATAATTTACTATTTATATGTTTTTATTATTCAAGCTTAAATTCCCTCACCAAATATAAGAGCCTTGTCTCTTAATGGAAAGATTAAACGATAAGTATTTTTCTTCATAATACACTACGTAACAAGTAAAAATAATTTTGTATATTTATTGTTAAAAGTACACATATTTCTTGTTTATGTGCCGTATCAGGTCCCCCGACGTTGGCGATCACTCTTGAAAATGTCTCTCTGTCCTGCGCTGCCCGGAATAGCTCCTCCACACTTCTAATGCTGGTCCACTCTCGCATATTTCGCAGCCAAGTAGGTACACATATTAAATAAATATAAATTAAATAAGACTCCCATTTTCACTATTTTCCTTTGACAAAAACCCACTTCCTTTAAGAGGGCGCCAAAGCCAAAAATGTTTATTGTGCCTTATGTCGCCACAAATACACGTAATAGACATAAAAATCGCTTGTCAAACGGAGTATAGAAACGCTCGCTTTCAAGCGCAAAAGATGTTTTATTTATTTTGTGAACAATTTTAAAAAAAAAAATCTACGGAAACTATCACAGATAATCTTGGCCATAATATTGTGTTTTTTAAAGTTGTTTCTTACATATATGCCTCCATACATTTCTAATAAATAAATTCCTTTTTTTAGTAGTTTACGCTTGTATTTTTTATAAAGTAATAAATAATTTTATTTCAATTCCACTCAAGCGAAACGATAGAAAAAACTTCAAATTATGCTAAGCATATTTTTTGCATTTACAATATATACTGATTTGTAGTAAAGATTAATCTAAATAGTGATTTCACATTTGGCTTCGCTCGTTGAATTTCATCTGAAGGTTGTCTCCTGGTTCACAACCGTATGTAATTCTGATTCCGCGAGTTATTGGCACATTGACGGGTATACTTGGTCGAAGCATTGGCACCATCCACTTCTTTGTTTCTACCAAGGTGGTATGTGATATATGTCTACCGGGTCTTTCGGTGTTTTCAAGTTACCTGACCGGTTTACATGTCTACAACCATTTGGATTGTTTCCTGTCTCATTATTTATGCGAAGATTATTAACTCCATGCATGTAGCCTAAACCTCGAAGTTAAACAATTGTTTTCAATTCTATCAACATAATTGAGATACTTAAAATTCATAACTTTAAAAAAAATCCTTAATGAGTCAATTATCAATAAACAAAACATATCATCTTATAGATACGCTTCCTTTCAATGTTCGTTCTGTTTCCTTCCACCACTCTTCATTAATCCCTTGCAACGCCCCCAGCATCAGGATCCAATGTACATTTGATTCTGATGATGTAAACATTACATTTGATTCTGATGTGATACATGTGTACATTACATTTGATCCTGATGATGTGAACATCGTTCATGAAACATGTTGATTGTATATAAATAAAAGTGATGTAAACAAAGTTCTTGTCTTTTAATTAAAATAAATAATGCCATCACAAAGTGAACACCTTTCCGAAGAAGTTTTCTTCGAAAAATTAATAAACATTTGTTCATTTATTTATAATGGATAACCTCAAAGTTATTGATACATTCAAAAGGGTTCCATGCCAACTCAGAATAAAGTCAACCCAACAACACTTTGAAAAGTCATTAAAAGATACGAAAAAAATAATTTTAAAATAGCCTAACGTAACCTATTCATCCAATTTTTTATATTTTTTTAACATCACTCTTTATGACCTTTCTGAAGTGGTTTTATTCTGAGTTGGCCAGTCACCATTAAAAAAAAACTAACTTTTTTTTTTCAATTGCAATGTTTACAATAGATAGATAGTAGGTAATCGTAACCCAATTACAAATAATAATTCTATAACCATCTCGTCTATACTTCCCACCTGACAGGAAACTATCTTTTCAATAAATTGTCTTTATTGTCACGAAAATAATAAATTTAAGCGATTATTATACCGATTTCTTATTTAGTCTCTATCAATATCGGTCTGGCTATCAACTATGCGCCGTGCTTGAAAAAAACGATACCAAATCGTCTAATTACGTATTATTAAAAACGTACTATTACGCCAATCGATGCGATATTGTTAAGTTATCGATTTCACCGTCCTTGACCTCCTAACCTTCGTCCTTCCCATCCTGCTCCAATCCTTTTCTATGCAGTTCACCTCTTTCTTGGTCTGCCTCTGGGTTTACCGTAAGGTAAATAAATACACAGTTTCATAATTGTTTATGGATTTTTTATTTTTTCGATTAAAAAAAGAACAAAATAATTCCTCATATAATGTAGCCTATTACCTGTGTACCTTAAGCTATTTAGAAAATCAGTTTGTCAATTCTTACGTAATTATTTTTGATTCTTAAAGTTTTGTGAGATGGTAACATTATAATTTATTTGTTCATGGTAGAAAGAAGTACATTTATATTAATATTTTTATCTCTTCCGTGAAAGGTGACGTACATTTCATTACTAAAGTTTATACAAAAATAACATTTTAAACATCCCACCATAAGGATTGAAATCAGTCATTCAGTTTTATCAGAGAGAAATAATCCTTTATGAAATTCTTATTCAACATAAAACATTTCTCCGGAATCCTCTCCCGTAGATAATAGAAACAAAGTACGAAATGGCATGGAAGCGTGCCGACTGCCGCCGAGCTATCAAAACGACTAAGGCAATTAAATTTGTTCGTTTGGTGCACAGGTACCTACACGCCAAACGCGTGGCGCCGCTGTACTTAGATTCGATTTGCTGTACTAATAATGATGGTTTCAGCTCCATGCGGGTCCATCTTCCTTGTTCAGGCTCTCCCACAAGTACACTTCGGAGCGCGCATTCCGAGCGTAAAATTAAAACCCGCTAAGATAACGTACAGATTCAGCCTTACTAATAACAAAACGCCTTAACGATCGTTAAACGGCATAATATCTGTTGCTTGCCCGTTGAACGGCATCTTCAAAAATAAGAAATATACAAGACATTTAAAATACGTTGGAAAAATTCCAAAATTCAGTTCAGAAATGATTAACAAAACAGGTGTATAGTACATACAGCAGATAAACTACCCTGTCTGTCTATGTAAGCAGTGTATATGTCTTTCGATGAACAATTTTTTGTAATTAGTAATGTTTTCATATCTGCGGTTGTTTATCAATTGAATAAAATTTTCACGGGGTTTTTAGTAATGCCATTATCCTTGAGCATTTTTTTGGTAAGAGGGGACTGCGGGCGGGTGTTCCAAATAAGTACTATTGGTGTTCACAAATACATTTAAACTAATTCAAATCCTCCTGAAATTGATTTAAAATGATCTGAAATGGATAACAACGCCGCTCGAGACTGTGCTCCGAAGCGTACTTGTGGGAGAGTCGATTATCAATGCTCTCCTAATTAAGATAACAAGTTATTGAATTCTAGCAGGAACTTCGAAGCAGATGATATCCTTTCCTTTCTCGGAGAGGGACCAGTGAACCTCAACGGAGACGCGCGGGTAGAACTCGAGGATGGGGAAGGAGTTCTTGTAGAGATAGTTGGTGCCGGCCTTCAGGGGGCATGGTGCTTTGGTGGTGCCATCCTCGGTAAAGATCTTGTCGCAGGCAGAGACGCCATCTACGCCCACGAAGGGCAGGGGAAGGCCTAGGACCTCTGCGTAAACGTTGGTCTGCAGATTTTTGATGTTGTTTTCTAGAAAAAAAAGAAAAACAACGTAAGTTTTTTTGTTATGACTTCATTGCCTCAACCAGGCTGTTTATTAAAACATCATACACAGTGGCGGCTTGCCCTCGGGGTCATCTGGACATTGATCCTTTATTATTTATTAAAATTTATGAGGAACCAAATTACGACAATACATTTGTAAAGCACAAAACACAACCAATAAATAAATAAATTATAAAGTGCCATTTTATTACTTTTTTTAATTTTACGCCCGGCAAACATAACGTGTAAAAGCCCATTTTTACATGTTATTTTTATTTATTACAAATATCTAAATAAGCACAAAAAAAGAACTAAATCAAAACCAAATAAAAAATAACACATAAAACAAAACAAAGTCAAAAACAAAATAAAATAAAAACAAAATACTCCACTATGCAAGATGAAAAAATAGCATCGGTACCAGGAAATTAGTACAATACATACGTTGCATTGGTAAGGGGTCGTCCATCACGTGAGGCTCGAAAGGGGGGGGGGAGGGGTTCGGAAAAAATCACGAGGGGGGGGGGGTATAATGAGGTTTCACGTGTATTTATTTTTTGTGATAATATTCTGAAAATTTCAAAATACTTTGTACTAAAAAAATACACGTGATTTGGGAGGGGGGGGGGGTGGTTAGTCTAAAACCTCACCGCATATCACCAGGGTGGGGGGGGGGGGTTAAAAAGTTGCTAAAAACATCACGTGATGAATGGACGACCCCTAAGATATGTCGAAGCAGAGCTACATAGTTTGTTTGGTAAAATTAAATTAAATTTTATGTTCTTCCTTCCGATATAAATTGGATAATGACTTGTTTATGTGAACAACACCTTTAAAGTCATAACCCAAATTTTGTATGCGGCGTACGGGGGTATACAATTGTGATTCGGTTTTGGAGTTGTCACATTAGAACAGTAGATATTGCCTCGATGTTGGTTTGCGAGGTATATGTAAAGAAATCTAGTATTTTGTGATAGTTCACCTTACTCGTGCATGGACCCTCACTTATGGATATATTAATATGTTACCCACCGCACTAGATACCTAATGTCTATTATGAGTCAGGTTTAAGTTTCACAGGAGTCCCAAGAGCCAACACGGCTTTTTTTTTTTTTTTACAGCGAAAATCGCGCAAGAATCTCAACTGCTCACGTCTGGAGCCAGTGAGACTATGGCATCCCCAATTGGGGTATGTTGTGAGGCTGAAGGTAGTGGGGAGGGGAGGGAGGTGGGGAAGAGGAAGATTGGGAAGTACCTGGCTATTCAGATCTGGTCACCAAACACGGCTAAAGCCATTTTCAAGCAACGTTTCAATTCTGAATGGTGGTCTTACACCAGGGCGATACTAATAGTATCTTCCACTCTGGAACATGCCGCAAATATACCATTTATTATTTTAAATGAATTAATTGTGAAGTAACACAAATTAATCAAATAAAATTTATTTGCGCATGCCGGGTTCGAACCCGCGACCTCCGGATTGTGAGTCAAGAGTCTTACCCACTGGACTACGGAGGTCGGCTAAATGCCATATTGCAACTCTTCGTTTCTGAATAGTGGTCTTTAGCTACACCGAGAGCACTCTGGAACGTAGGTAGGTACTATAATATACAAATATATGTATTCTTAAAACTGACAATTGATGGTGAAATTCCATTATAATAAAACAAATATAAAACTTATTTCCACTTTAATTTATTGACCGTAACCGGTTTCAGCCTGATAAGGCCATATTCAGACTGGTACAAATTATTATTCATAACTCACAAATGGGAGAGGGGGGGAGGGTGGTCTATAAGGATTTTCTTCAAATATATGGGTTTTCTTAAAATTGTTAGTAAGTCGTCTTTGACTGTCGAATTTCTAATCATTTTGGTTTTTCCAGTGGGCTTAATTACCTCGGGTTTGTAGCCTTACTTCAATATTGTTCGGGGAATACCTTACAAGTAGGGAATGCAATCCCGGTATACCGGGATCCCGAAATACCGAGATCCCGCAGACATTTTGCGGGACTAATCTCGGTCGAAAATTTTGCGGGATCCCGCTGGACTGGCGGGATTACAGAGAAGCGTAGTTCATACGTGTTACTCTGCGCGCGGCGGAGGTGTTGATAAAGAAGGAAATGAATTACTTCGAGTCCGGTGGATTAAAAGGCACATACCTTCAATTCACTTACAATGCGCTAATGACTATTGTGCCAACCAGCGTGGAAGCTGAACGAGCTTTTTCAGCCGCTGGCTACCTCGTGTCCAATAAAAGAAGCCATTTATCAGACGACACAATTAATGCTTTAACTTTTTTACGAAGCTATTTCCAAAATAATGTTTAAACAACTTATGATGCTTATCGTGTGAACGTCATTATTTAAATTTAAGTTGTTATGTAAATTTATGTCTTATCTTATTCTTTGCCAATTTATGACTTAAACTTTACCTATGTCTAACTAAAGGTATATAAATAAACCATTTAAAATGTACCAAAGAACTTGTTTGATTAGGTATAAGTTTAAAACTCTAAAAACAAGGTTGGTAGATAGCGGTATTAGATCTTTATTATACGATTGATTAGATATCTAAGTCCACCCTGCAGGTTCCCACAAATACCTGGATCCAGCGGGACTAAGATTGTTCAGTCCCGCAAATACCTGAATTGACATGGTTTTGCGGGATTGCATTCCCTACTTACAAGTAATATGCATTAAATGACCTAATTTTATTGTTGTCAAATCGTTATTATATTTATAATGGTATGGAATTTTTTATTGCAATAATCTTACAATGGTCATTATATAAAATAAATAAAAAATATATTTTACATTAGAACATATGATGAAAAAAACGAAGAATATAGAAGCGGTGTTTTAGCAAATGATTCGAATTTCTTTTTCAAAAAAAGAGTTAGGGTCTATTTTTTAGTTAGGCGGGTAATTTCTAATGATTCTGTTCTGACAGGAATCACTGGTTAAAGTAAGTCAAGGACTACCCTTAGGGACCATACATTAATTACGTGAGCAGTTTTTCTTCCAATCTAACCCCCCCCCGCCCCCGAGGGGTGAGATAAATTTGGGCCACTTCCTATTTTTTTTTAACTAGATGTGAGATTTTGCTGTACCCCCCCCCCCCCCCCCTTTGAGCTAGGGATGTCGAAAGTGAAAAAAATATCGATGTAACGATATTTATTAAAATATCAATATCGACGTCGATATATCGGTCAAATTTTCAAGAGATTTTGCGTTTTTAAAATAATAGTGTATTCAGCTCAATATTATCAATAATAATTTTTGTACACAATTTGCCTTTTTTAATGTAGAAAAATCTCAATAAAAATGAAGGTATTTTTATCACTATTCATTTTTATTACGAAATAATTACAAAAATATCAAAAACTAAAAAGCTGTCTTCTAACTTATACAGGGTGTTAAGGGACGTACTTGACTTACTTTGACCAGTGATTCCTAAAATTATTTGGAGTAAAAAATGTAAATGAAATTTTGGTCTCCGGTGACATTTTTGATGTTTTTTTTTTTTTTCTACAAAAACATAAAAAATGGTAGTTGTTGAACAGTTGGAGGCGGGGGTAAGGGGTTCGTCGGACACCCCGCTGAGTGACCAGTGACGACATGCGGAAGAATTTTTTTTGTTTGATTTTGAAGAAAAAATTTTTGAAAAAAAAAAAAAAAGTGGTCAAAAAAAGTCACCGGAGACCAAAATTTCATTTACATTTTTTACTCCAAATAATGTCAGGAATCACTGGTTAAAGTAAGTCAAGTACGTCCCTTAACACCCTGTATGTAAACTGAGACGCATACAAAGTTTGTATGCGTCTCAGTAACATTCTATTGGCGTATTAATCTGTCAAAAAGGACTTCGTGTTTGGAACAAGGTATAGTCAATAATCATAGACAATTGGAAACCAACACACAGGAGTGGCTTAGAAAAAATGGCGAAAAATAGCATACATTTCTATGTATGTACTATGTACCTACACTAAGATGGTCCAAAATATTTTTTTTATTATTTTTCATTTGGCCACCCCGTGAATTTGTTACACATATTCATAGAAATAACATAGTAAAATTTCAGCGAGATAGCTCAAGTAGAAAGGGGTGCTCAATCGAGTGTTGTTTTTGAGTTTTTTGTGTAAAATGCTTAATTTTTATCTTTTGCTACAGGCCAGTTTCGTGTGTTAAACTATTAAATAAATATTAAAATAAACTACTAAAGAGTTTTAAAGACAAATTTAAATAGTATTTGATACTTATTTAGTAGACTTTGAAGTGAATCAGTGTAGTAAAATGTGTTCATCTACTCGAAAAAAATACGAAATTTTTCTACTTGGGGTTCGAGATATTGAGCCATTAATGAGGCTTAACCAACATCCTACTCTTCGACAAGTTTTACTGCGTTATCACAACATATTAAATGATTCCAAAAATGTGAAAGATTCCGCGCATGTACTTATTCAAGAATTTATAAAAGTCTGGAGTAAATCTAGTATTCTGACCAGACAATAAAATCACTGCATTGAAAAACTGATTAAGTTTCTTAAGAACTGGCTGCTATTGAAGAAAAATAGAAGAAGAAATTCTGAAGCACAAAAAAAGGAGAGTGTTTTTTTCAAAAAAGAACTAGACAAACTTTTTGATATTGCTCATGCAAGCGCTTTGAATTTGATAAAAATTGCGGAAGACAGAGCGTTTCTCATCGTTCAAAGATTATTATGACCTTAATCGACAAGAAACTAGAAAAGGTCAAAGAAAGTTCTCTAAAACGGAAACAAAGATCTGAAGAATTGAAAGAAATGGCCGCTAAAAGTAATATTTCATCTTCGGTGGTATCGAGACAAGAGTTAGAACTTGAGTGCAGCTTCAGTAGCACTTCTAGTAATGCTATCATATTAGAGGATAAGTCCAAATATGAGTTTGTAGTGCGTTGAGCTGTCTACAAGTGACATATTTATACAATACTTTACCAGTGCGCTTGTTCGTAACAAGATTTAAACTAACCAAGAGAGAAGAAAAACAAATTGTTCGATTTGTTAGTTATCATCTACACTTTGGCAGCAGAGGCACCAGTAAATGACTTAATACTTTGGAAGAGCTTAAAATTGTACGAAGCCATTGATTCCGAAATCAGTATAGCAGCTAGGGGTGTCTTAGAGCGTCACTTATGGTATTTGACAGATGAACTAGTTGCATTTACCTTGTTTTCTGAGAAGCTGTCTGATGCTGAGAAACAGGCCTTTGTTCAAAAAATAAATTTTGATGGCGGTAATCGTTCAATACGAGGTGATTCTGCTAAGCTTGCCTTAGAGGTTACATTAGAAGCTTTTGCAACACAAAGAACGTTGAAAACGCTCTTAGTTTTTGATATCAAGGACTCTCTATTGCAATTACCTCCTGAGACTTGGAATACAATGTTGATTACCTCCAAGGCAAAAGCTGAGACAAAAATTTGCGTGGTTAATGATACAGCGGAGAGAGGTGTTAAAGTATTTGAAGATTACAAAACGATACTCACTAAGAATGAGGAAGAAAAGAAATTTTTACTTCACATCGTTGAACAAAACAGAAAAATTGGTTCTACTGAAACATTAAAAAAGGAGTTAACAAACATAGTTTTGAAAGATTGCGACATACATTATGTTAATTGTTGCTTTGTTACCAAATTTTGTTCAAATTTAAATGCGTTTTATACTTATTTGACTAAAATACTTGTAATATGACCGGTCAGTGGTTGAGTGGGCATAGCGCTTGGGTCTCACCCGAGCGTCGCGTGTTCGATTCTTCGGCTGGCTAAGTCCTCCATCACAACACAAGCAACATTTTCGGCTTTCTGTGGTGGTAGTAGGAGATTTTCAAACATTGTTGGGTTATTCGTAACCCGGGAATGTTTGTCTTTCTTTTAAAAAATAAATAAATAAAAAAATAATAAAGATAAAAATATAAATAAACCTTAAATTACGTGTTTTACTTAAAATCCAGAACTTTTGTCAGAAACTTCTGATTCGATGAGCACCCCCTTTTATATAAGATAGGGAGGGGGCTGAATTTTTTTACAGATAATAGGAATGGTAGGTGTAACAAATTAAATGGGTGGCTACATCTATATTTGAAAAAAAATAAAATTACTATAAAGGCCTCGACCACCTTAACCTACACACATGAGATAGTATTGTTGATCACAAATACTAATGCAAAAACAATAGATTTGTAAGCTATATGTAGCAAAAGACAAAACTAAGACTTACAATAAAAACAATTACGGAGGAGGAAATTGAAAAAATAATCGATAAATTAAAAAACAATATTGCACCGGGATTAGATGAGATAACAACAGATTGCATTCAGAAATTAAAAAATGAAATAATAAAACCTATCACACACTTAATCAACCTTAGTATAAAACAAAGCTGCTTCCCTAGTACTTTGAAACAAGGACTGGTGATCCCTATTTACAAAGCAGGAGACAAAAAGGAAATAAATAACTATAGACCAATCACATTATTAAACTCACTATCAAAGATCTTCGAAAGAGCATTAAAAAAACAAATTATAAAATACCTTGAAGAAAACAAATTAATCTCGGATAAACAATACGGATTTAGAGAAAAAAGAGGTACCAAAGAAGCTTTAGAATATGTAATAGATTATATACATAGCAACCTAGATCAAGGGCAAAAATGCATAGCGATATACCTAGACTTAGCTAAAGCCTTCGATTCAATCTGCCACAAAACCCTATTTAAAAAATTAGAAAACATTGGTATCTTAGGCAAGGAACTCCAACTGATGAAAAGTTATATGAGCAACAGAACCCAACAAGTTAAAATTAATCACCATACTAGTAAACCACTGCCAATTACATATGGAGTTCCACAAGGAAGCATACTAGGGCCTGTGCTATTCACTATATACATAAATGAACTCTGTAATTTGGAAATAGACGGAGAAATAATTAGTTATGCGGACGACACAGTATTACTCTTCAAATCTAAAGACTGGAACAATGTGTATAATACAGCAGAATTAGGAATCACGCGAGTGAAAACATGGTTAGACACAAACATACTTACATTAAATATATCGAAAACAAAATTCATAACGTACAGTATAAATAGCATGGGACAGCCAACAAATAAAACAAACACCATAAAAATACACGATTGTTTAAATACCAAAAACTGCGACTGCCCTGCTATAGTAAAAACAGACCAAATAAAATATCTAGGAATCATAATTGACCATAATCTCAAATGGGCACATCATATAAATCATATCACCAATAAACTCTTCAAAACAATACATCTTTTCCTAACCATAAGAAACATATACAAACTAAAACAAATGAAAACAATATATTTTGCACTCTGCCAATCTATAATAGAATATGGAATCATTGTTTGGGGAGGAGCAACAAACTCAGCTATTGCTTATATGGAAACCACACAGAGAACCATCTTAAAGATTATACTAAAAAAACACAGAATGACTGACACAGACCAAATATTCAACATGTTCGACGGACTTGATTTACGACAATTATACATAAAAACACTTCTTAACTATATCTTTGACCAAAAACACAAACTCCAACAAACACAAACCATTAATAGACCAGTTAGACAAGCATACATACAAAACTTAAAAACACCGACGATAAACACAAGCTTTGGACAAAGACATCACAAATATCAGGCAATAAAAGCATTCAACCATCTTTCACTCGATTTAAAAAAAGAAGAAAACAAAAAACTTTTCACACTCAAAATTAAAAGATGGATTAAAGACCAAAAAAGGCAACTTTACAAAAAAATCACAACATAAAAAATAAATAAAAATAAAAACACATAGACATAAACACCATTGCAATACTCACTAATATATAAAACCTTTTAATTTCACTATCGGTTTATATGTATCTATCCTATTTATATAGTTTTATTCTATTGTTTTATTTTAGTGTTATTTTACTCTATTTTGTTTTGCTCTATTTTCTTTCTTTTAATTCTCATATGTTATTATTGAGTCTCTTTTTTCTTTAGTTTTTATTTTATATGTATCTTAAATAAAAAAAATTAAATAAAATAAATCATATCAAACTGTAAAATAAGGTCCTCAGCACGGGTACAGCACCCAGTGAGGCCCACATTAGTCAAATATGTAACACACATGTATAAATCAGGTGAATCAAATAAAAAAAATAAAAAAAAAATATTAGTTAAAATTTCAACCGCCAGATGTCATGACCCAATACAGTTACTTTTTTCCGATCGTTCCTATACGGTTTTGGATTCTAGTGACTTTAAATACATAAATTAAAAAAATATCGTTTTTGATACAATTTTCGATATTGTATATTTTGTATCTATATATCGATATATCGGATTAAAATATATCGGCTAAAAATATCGATATATTGAATTAAAAATATCGATATATCTATACTTTTTCAACAAGCCTACTTTGAGCTAACGTAATTAATGTATGCCCCCTTAACACCCTGTGTTCGCGCCTTTATTGTTACATGTTGCCTTTTGAAACTACCTATTTGGTGCCCTCTGTCTCAGTTGAATTTACCTCGCCGCACAGGACAGAAGTCCTAAAACCGCACCGCCTTTACAGTTTTTAGTAATCAAACCGCAAAGTGAACTTTTAAATCTCGCAGCTATTCGCAAGTACCATCGCCACGCGTCATCCATTCTCGCTTATTATTTCGCGATCAAACGTTCATTCCCAATCGCCATTCCCTTCCATCTCTCCCAAACTAACATAGCCACCTTTCCAGTGAACACTGAACAAAGAGGGAAGCAGTCTGGGTAAGTGCGATTAAAATATAATAAAATAGGTAAATAAGAACCGCATACCGTATACAGTCCACAACATCCACGCAGCATTTGATCCCTCGATCTTGAGAGGGATCATTTGCTACCCGCCGCAACATTTGACCATTCGAGCCGCATAACATCGATGTATTTATTTATTATATTTACGGAAGGATTCAATGAGCAATATTCGTTTGAAATCATTATTACAATACCTACCCGCAATTTGAGATTGTCAGTGTCATATTGTCATACCTACCTGCCATTTGAACTTATAGTTTCTACCCACTATCCAAAATTATCACAATATCTACAAGTTATTCATTTGATATTTTGGGTCATTATTTT
The DNA here is from genome assembly GCA_929108145.2 of Limnephilus rhombicus. Taxonomy (NCBI): domain Eukaryota; kingdom Metazoa; phylum Arthropoda; class Insecta; order Trichoptera; family Limnephilidae; genus Limnephilus; species Limnephilus rhombicus. The sequence continues at coordinate 33,372,833 of OV815287.1, forward strand.
ATTCTTGTCAAGTATTGTTGTCGAAAATTTATACGCCGCATATCGCACTAACTTACCATTATTATTTATGTTTGCGATTTATTGTGGTGTAGTTAACTAGGTACTATTGCTAACTGGTAACTACTTGCTCACTGGAATAGTCACAAATATCTACATAGATACCAACGTACGTATTTACTTATGAACATCGCGTATTTATGAGTCATTAAAATATTTACAATATAATTAATTATTTCGAAAATAACTTGTCTACTGTGTTCTATCATCGTTCAGTATACTTTGGTCCGAAGGCAAAAACCGCCCAGTGCACTTGACTGTTGCACATTATTTTATAAATAATTAAAACTTTTAGTTTACAAATACTTATAAAAATGGAGGACCAATTAAAAAGACAATTAGTTTTACTAAAAGGTAAAAGCGAAATTATTCTAAAAAGGGTTAAAAATATAGCTGTGCTTGCAAAAAACTTGCCGGCCAGTTTTGAAGCATCGCGTTCATTTGAATTTTTTATGTCAGAATCTGAGAGTATAACGGAAATTAAAAATACATTTGAATTAATTATTGATCAAATTAACGAGAATACGGTTACGTTAAACCCAAATTCTGAACCAGATTATTCGAGTTGGGAACAATTTGAAGAATTATACACACGTATTCTACGCACAAGAAACAATTTAAAAACAAATTTAGCTACAGAGCCGAAAGCGTCTACAAGTGCATGTGCTGCTAATAATAATAATTCTATCAAGCTACCTTGTATCGAACTACCTACCTTTGACGGTCGCGCCGATAATTGGAACCTGTTCTATGAGATGTTTAAAACAAATGTTCATTTAAATCAACAATTATCTGATTCCCAACGCGTTCAATATTTGATTGGAAAATTAACTGGAACCGCGAAAAATGTTACGTCAGGTTTAGTGCCAACTGGAGACACGTACAAAATAATCTGTGATACGCTAGTTAATAAATATCAAGATAAGCGATCACTTGCCACGCACTACCTGAATAATATATTTCATTCCAAAACCATAACACACAACGCAAATAGTTTGACAGCTTTTATAGAAAAATATTCAGCATCCATCGCCGCGCTAAAACAATTAGGAATAGAGGATCTTTCGGATTTTATATTACTGCAATTCGCTTTACAAAAGTTAGAGTCGCAAACTGCTCAAGCATTTGAGCTCTCAGTTCGAGAAATTGAAATTCCCACCTGCAAGCAATTGGTATCGTTTGTACAAGATCAGATCAAAATTCTGCAACGCACATCAACAACTCGTGGACCTAACACCGCTAATATAAATACAACCAGTTCCGGTGGAACTGCACGCACAACTCAACCCCGCACACATCATACTTGTACACAATTTTTAAAATTATCGCCAAAGGAAAGGTTTTCCTTCGTAAAGGAAAAATCTTTGTGTTTTAATTGTTTAAGCCCGCAACACACGTCTACAAGATGTAAATCAAAAGGCACTTGTCATAAGTGCCATGGCAAGCACCATACGCTCCTTCATTTTGAGAAATCCAGTCACGCAAACACCAACACATCCAATGTAGAAACTCAACCTAACGAGTTAGAACCCTCGGTATGTACCATGTCAGCAACCACCCGACAAGGTGCAACTACTGAAGTACTTGCTACAGCCAAGGTTCACACTGTTGATCGAAACGGTGAAGAGCATACCGTTCGCTGTCTTTTAGACCCAGGCTCACAAAAGCATTACATAACATCACATTGTTGTGAACAATTAGGCCTGGCGGTTAAACCAGGAACGCGCCTCGCAGTCCAGGGCTTAGGTGGCAAAACGCAATCAATAAAAGGAAGTGTCACATTGATAATTCAATCTAGGATTGATCCCTATTTCAAATACTCCATAACCGCTCTAGTTTTAGATAAAATTACCGCTAATTTACCTACTTGCAAAGTGGACTTGACGTCATATAAGTTCATAAATATTCCGCTGGCAGACGACACCTGGGCAATGCCTGGTCCAATTGATTTGCTAATTGGCGTTAGTCTGTTCTCTCAACTGTTGTTACCAAATAAGGTAATCACCCCCGGTTTTCCAGTCGCAATTCAAACCACATTAGGCTATGTTTTCATGGGTGACGCTCCAGTAAATTCTCAATCAAACACCACTTTAACTTTCTGCGCTACGCACGAAATTGAGAATTTAATTAAAAAATTCTGGGAAATCGAAGTTCGGAACCGGTTCACAGCCTTGAAGAAAAGGAAACTTAGAACATTTTTAAAAGCACCACAACTCGCCTTGAGGACGGTTCTTGTGAAGTGGCTTTGCCATTCAAAGGCAACCCGTGTGACTTAGGTGATTCATTGCAAGCTGCGCAAAATCGGTTTTATGCACTAGAGAGAAAATTTAAGCATCTTCCAGAATTAAAACCGCTCTATGATGAAGTGATCAGAGAACATATTCACAAAGGTTATCTATCCAAGGTAGAAGCTTTACCGTCAGAAAACGCGTACTACATTCCGCATCACGCAGTTAGGCGTGAGGATAAAATGACCACGAAAGTGAGAGTGGTTCTTGACGCAAGCGCAAAAACAAAAAATGATTTATCTTTAAATGACATTTTACACACGGGACCAAGCCTAAAAAATGATTTATTTTGCATTCTTCTGAATTTACGCCTTTTTCCTATCGCAATTTCCGCCGACGTTCGTCAAATGTATTTATGTATAAATGTTCGCAAAGAAGATCGTCGTTATCAACGAATTTTATATAGATTCGATCCGCAAAAGCCGCTTCAGGCTTATCAATACAATCGCGTGGCATTTGGCCTTAAGTGCAGCCCGTTCTTAGCCCTTCGAGCAATCAAACAGTTAACGTTAGATGAAGGCGCTCGCTTCCCTATGGCAAGGGATATTATCAATCGTGACGTTTATGTAGACGACATCGGTAGCTCTGCTTTGAATGAGCATGAAGCTATCCGCGCGGCTGGAGAGTTGATTGAGCTCTTCCGGTCAGGAGGATTCCAACTCGCTAAGTGGGCATCCAATTCCATCAAAGTATTAGAAAACATTCCATTGGAACTTCGCTTGTCGCAAAGTGTAACTTTCGATAGTGATGCATCGCTAAAAATCCTTGGCCTACGCTGGCATCCTTCGGATGACATTTTCGCATTTGAAGTCACTCCAGACAATCGAACTTGTACAAAACGCAATATTTTATCATCTGTCGCTAGACTCTTTGACGTGATGGGTCTGGTGGCGCCTATAATTGTACAAGCCAAGCTTCTGATAAAGGAGCTGTGGATTTTAAAAATCGATTGGGACGAAACCCCACCCACGAGTATATCACGCCAGTGGCAGCAGTTCAACGCAGAATTGCCGTCAATATCGTCAATTCGGATTCCACGTCATGTAGGAGTCGCTGAAGGATGCACGTTAAAACTCGTTGGGTTTGCGGATGCGAGCGAAAAGGCATACGGAGCAGTGATATACGCTCAGGTGACCACTCCTGATAACCGAATTGAGGTTCAATTAGTTTGCGCCAAATCAAGGGTAGCACCGTTAAAGGTCGTCTCCTTAGCACGCTTAGAATTATGCGCAGCATTATTGTTATCGCAACTGTTGAAAAGGGTAATTGATAATTACTCCGCGAGGTTTATTGTTCATTCAATATTTGCCTTTTCTGATTCGACTGTAACTTTAAGTTGGATTCATTCATCACCTCACCGCTGGCAAACTTTTGTTGCCAATCGTGTAGCAAAAATACACGAAAATTTGCAGAGTAGTCATTTTTATCATGTCGCAGGTGCTGAGAACCCTAGCGACTGTCTGTCGAGAGGTATGCTACCATCACAATTGATGGCAAATGATATTTGGTGGAATGGTCCAAAATGGCTTAGCCAGCCGTATTCCGAGTGGCCTATTGCGCTATTTAAGCACGCAAATTCGGAACAGTTACCGGAATTGAAAACCAATCAGTATGTACCGCCAATTACTTTTGGCATGTGTTCTCGCGTAGCTGATCCACCAGAAATCAAAACTCGCAACCTTGAAGCGCTTGTATCATCTCAAATTGTACCTAATTCAATTATTAGCAAATATTCTTCGTTTAATAAATTGCAACGCGTAGTCGCATGGATAATGCGTTTCGTTAATAATTGTCGTAAACTTCCTGGTACGGATAATACAAACTCAACTTATCTTAGCTCTCGTGAGTTAAATGACTCGCTTTTGAAAATCATACGCATCGAACAGGAAACATATTTTTCTGTCGATATACGTCATGCGAAATAACGTTCCATGTTCAACGCACATTCTAAACTTAAAACCGTTTCTTGATAGCCGCGGTATTATCAGGGTGCGCGGTCGACTCAAATTCTCAAATCTGTCATACGGAAACAAATTTCCCATCTTATTACCGAAAAGCTGTCTTTTAGCTTATTTAATTATAGATTATTATAACAAATTATTATAGATTATAGATTATAGATTTATTATAGATTATTATAACAAATTATATTCTCATGTTGACCCGCGAAGCCTTCAATTCACTATTCAGCGGACGTTTTGGATAATAGTGGTACGAAATAAGATTCCTTCACAACTTTCGAAATGTATTGTTTACCATAAGATAAAATCTTCAGCATTACCACCTCCGTTAATTGCTGATTTACAACATGTATGTCTAAACTGATATACAGGGGTATATCTAAAATAGAAATACTTATTCTATTTCGATTTTTTTGTTTTTGTTTTTTTTTTTGCTTGGCGACCATTGAGGTCTTTGCCTTCCATTGTTGTTAATTTATTTCTTTATACTTTTGGATGCTTATACTCAATTTGCTTTATTTTCAAACGTCAATTGTTCATAGAATCCTATCGCATCGTGTTTCTTTTTTTTATATTTGTCTTTTTCTTTTGACCACTTGGTCAAGGCGGGGGGGCATGTTCGCGCCTTTATTGTTACATGTTGCCTTTTGAAACTACCTATTTGGTGCCCTCTGTCTCAGTTGAATTTACCTCGCCGCACAGGACAGAAGTCCTAAAACCGCACCGCCTTTACAGTTTTTAGTAATCAAACTGCAAAGTGAACTTTTAAATCTCGCAGCTATTCGCAAGTACCATCGCCACGCGTCATCCATTCTCGCTTATTATTTCGCGATCAAACGTTCATTCCCAATCGCTATTCCCTTCCATCTCTCCCATCTCTCCCAAACTAACATAGCCACCTTTCCAGTGAACACTGAACAAAGGGGGAAGCAGTCTGGGTAAGTGCGATTAAAATATAATAAAATAGGTAAATAAGAACCGCATACCGTATACAGTCCACAACATCCACGCAGCATTTGATCCCTCGATCTTGAGAGGGATCATTTGCTACCCGCCGCAACACCCTGTATAGATATAGCGGCCGCAAGCGGAGGGTCCAACCAAATCGGCTGGAATCCTGGAGTCCTTGGAAATCATTTGAAACATGACATTCAACAAAAAGGTAATGGTTTGAATGTAGAATGCGCAAGAACCACAGTTTGCAAAAAAAGTTGTTGATTGCAAAAATGGGGGACATAAAATGAAAATTGACGATAAAAAGGTTCTTAATTTTGCAAAAACTTTGTCCTGTAATACGAGTCAAGGTTCATCAGCGCGTAAATTTAATTTTCTTTAATTTAAACATTGAATGAAGTGAATTGGATGAAAACTCGGTGAGATATGATTCAAGCCAACTTAAAAAACGTAGTTTTGATAAAAACGCGTTTAAAGTTTTCGCTTCTAATACCGGGATGCTCCGTTTTCAATTCTACCTGATTGGCGCGCACCGCTTCTAACTATATTTATAAGCCGAATTTTATGCCATAATTTTGAAAATTTATACTCCACATCTATTTTAAGATTTTTGGCAGAAAAAAATATTTTTTTAGACCAGACTCCCACCTTAAGCAGTTTCCCGAGGTTCCTTATGATTACTTTTTTATTTGAAGAAAGATTTTTAATTTCAAATACAAAGTTTTAATTGGATTTCAACTGAGATGTTTTTAGGCGAAGTCTGATAATTACAGTTTGATGGAAAAAACTGCGCAAAGAAACAACACGTTAGATGCAAGTCACGTTCCTAATTATTAATATAATTTATTTGAAACTATAGGTAATACTACTTTTTCTACATTAATGATTGTAATAAAAATTAATAGCCCTTTTTTACAGCATCCAATATCACCTCAAGAGCGTTAAACAATAAAAAAAACCAACAAGTTATGGAGAATAAAAAGTGGGTACGTATTATTATTATCAATTATCTTATGTTATGATGAAATAATAATTAACCTGTTTCTTATGCAATAAAATAACTTGTCTTCAAGAATATGTTATAATAGAGATAAGTAATAAAATGTACGTAAGTCATATATATCCAGATTATTCAATTGAATTTTCGATTGTCAAGCAATCCGAGATATTTTGACATATCTCGAAACCTACCTCTAAACGTAATCAGATCTCGGATCTGGTTGCGTTTTCGAATGAATTCTGACAGTTTGAAAACGATTGTATTCGATTCCCTTTCGATAACGTTTTGAAACGAGTGTCTCGGACCGTGAATTTGAATGAATATTGACATCGATAAGCGAGAACCGATTTCCAAGAATCGATTGTTCAAGAATCGATATATCTATATCTATGACAATGAATCGAATATAGCGATGGTAAAAAGATCGATGTACCTTCGATGTTTCATCTGGTTTCATCGATTGTGCTCATCGCTAATTATGAAGTGGTTGCACTGTAAGTAAATCAACTTTGTGAAAATTTTACTTAGTGATTTGTGACAATGTAACTTAGTGACAAAGTCAAAGTCAAAGACTTGTTCGGACTAGGCTAGTAGTTTATTGGAGTGGCGACTAATAATTAACCGTGGGTGGTTTGGTATATTTATGAACTAACCCCTTGACTGACCAAAAAGCGTTCACATTACGGTCGTATTATATTACATTAGTCGGTGGCGCATGGGAAGATGAATGGGCAGCAACGCAACAAGATTATAATTAAGTTGATTGTAAAGGATTTTTTAGAAGAGGTGGAAGAAGAAATTAGTTAGATAAAAGTAAAGAAACTAGATGAAAAAGGATCGACAACAGAAGAAATATAAGAATTTTAGAGTGGCAACTTCGCTCCAAGGAGACGACATTTCTAAGGCTACTGATGAACACTATTAAAACAACGGGTTCGGACTTGTTTAGTGGAGTCAGTGAGCAATGATGGGGGCGCTACTCTCCCGAAAAAATAAAACAAAATGGATTGAATCCATGAATATATGAATATATCTGGACCTGCCCTAAGTGATAAAAACGTATTATTTCCCCCTCCCCATGGAGCCGGCTATAGCTCCGCCTTGGAGCCAGCCGGGCTTACGAGAGCGTCGCTCGAATCTAAAAAATGTGACGTCATCATTCTTGTCCTGAGCACCGCGCTGGTCACATCGCACATTTTACGAACAAAAGTGAGAGCTTGTGCTATACATTATGCCCTATTATATGTGAACGTAGCGAATGTGGGCGTTTCTCCAGTGAGTTACAGGGGTAAGTAAATTATGAAACATTTATAAAAGTGTCTCAACTAAACACGGCAACAAAATATTCCCGTGTGAAAAGGGGCGAACTTTCTTTTGCCGATTTCGACTACGCAAATATGATAATAACGTGGCGGGCAATTCGCACTCCCATGTAAAAAGGTCTATTCATTAAAAAGCAGTTTTGCTTTTAAGAACTAAATGGTGATATTATAATGCGAGATGCCTATATACTGTCAGATTGATTTTTTAACAAATCACAGGCATCTTTCCCTCTTCACCCTCCATAGTTTGGTTTTACCCTTCATCTGTAACTTCTGGTCTATTAAATTTGGATGTCTATGATTGAATCTATTAAACCGCTGACTAAACTAAAATACTAAATTTATGGTGTTCGGACACGTGTTTAGTTACTAAATTACTCGCTACTCGACTAAACTATTGATCAAGTTCGAACAAGCCTTTAGTGACTTTGTGACAATGGGGCTTAGTGACAATAATATTGTCACTATTGTCAGTGACTAGTATAAAATACACCTTCCTATTGTATATTTGCATTTTAATTATGGGGTCGAGGTTGCTCTCAATATAAACACCACTACATAATTTGCAATAAACATATTGAAACAGGGCATTAAAATTTAGTAATAACATTTATAAATTCAAATTGCATCATTTTCCTAGAAATTATTAAATGCAAGTTTTTTAAATTTATTTTTATTGTTTTGAATTATCTTTACACAAGGTAATTGCTATGAAAGATGAGTTTTTTCTATGAACTTTGTACCAACTGCAAATTAATTGTGACGTACCTAATTATAAAATGCACACATTTCATAATCTGCTAAATAATAAAATAGAGAGTTCCGAATCGCTATCCGTCGTTGGTTCGAATATTCCAATGAAGCCAGGTATTCCTCGCTTCTTCATGTAGAAGCCAACAACACTAAAGCAGCGAATAACTCACCAAAAAGTGACAGCGCACACATCAGATTTTTCCATCCGATTGTCTGATCAGACAAAAATCGATTCGAAACCCGATTGGTTATAATACCGGGGCCAAGCCCATTGTCGGACCGGATTGGACGCCCGGCGCGGCGGTAATGAAAATAGGCCACGCCTTTCCGCGGCGGCCGTCCAATCAAATTTTGTCTGATCAGACAATCGGATGGAAAAATCTGATGTTTGCGACGTGCCTTACTCGTGCGATCACACCATATATTCCCTACGAAAAATTACTGCTCATTTGATGTATGGCAGTGAGGCGTAGAGCTGGCAGAGGAAGAATGAAAGTAGACTGAATGCTGTAGAAAAGAGATCTCTGAGACGTATGTGTGAAACCATGTATGATCGTCTGATAAATGTGGAGATCCGCAACGAATTCAAGGCTGATATAATGAGCAAAAGTAAGATTATAAAAGGGACGCTTATTTAGTTCGGGTATGTAAAGCGAATGAAAAGAAACGTTAGGATAATATATGATACAAATGTGAATGGTAGAAGAAGTCGAGGACGCCCGAGGAAGACATGGCATGGTCAAGTGAATCAGTTACTTGAGTCGGGCCAATGCAATGCAAGTGTCAGACTAATAGAAAATTATATATGAGTAGTTGCATGAATGTAAATGAGGCAATTAGTGGTTCGTCCTCAAAGCCGTGATGGTTAGATTAGTTTCTTTTTTAAATAATTTATTAGCGCTTTCAGTGCTTTGAAAGGCGCATCATGATCTGCCGCCATTCCACGATGTGCCAGATCATGATGTGACGAGGCGCATCATGATCTACCTGGAGTTACGATCGTTCCACGACATATACTTACGATAAAATAATATTAAAAAAATATATCGTAAATAGATTTATTGTGGGTTACATTAAAGCGTTTAATTTTCTATTATCATTATCTCTATGAATAATAAAATTACGCTTTTGACATGAATAATCACTCAATGCGTAATAAACTCGAGTAATTGACTTAATTGCATCAAAATGTCACGTTAAGTAGTTAATCGTAATAGTACTAAAAACAAATAATTAGTTTTATAAATTTGCAATAAAACACTTAAATATCTCGCATTAAAATCTACTCCAAAAATAGATTTGGTTTATCTATTATTTATATTACAGTTTTCAAGATAAGATTGGGAAACGATTTTAAATAGGTATGACCTCACTTAATTATATATCAAAACTAGCAGACCCGGCCACACGTTGCTGTGGCTAACGAAACACAACGCCATACCCAACCTTTATAAAATCCACACCACCCGCTTGCCAGCTGCCCGCTGCCCGCTGCCTGAATTGAATATTTGAATTTATCGGCTTTTCTCTACTATAATAAGCATGTATTATACATATAAACTAATTAACTCACCACTAATTATACAATGCTTGCAATGCAGCACTGGATATTTGAAAAGGGAAAATCAAATACCTACTTACTCTAGGACATCTATTTTCCAATTTCTTCCGTAGAACGAATTTCAAAAGTGACTATAGTACGGCCCGCCAGCCGTTTTAAATCGCACAAAAATATGTTTTCTTTGAATTTCTCGGCTTTTCTCTAATATAATTTACACGCATTATACATATAAACATTCCTCTTCAATTACTCTATCTATTGGTGAAAACCGTATGAAAATCCGTTGCTTAGTTTAAAAGATCAACGTGCACATACATTTTGACAGACTTCATTTTATACTATGTAATGATAATGATGATGTAATGATGATAATCAACACCTTTTATATAAATGCCCAAATACAAATAAATTCCAAGATGGCCGTCATGGAATATTTCTGAAGATATCCGAAAACTAAAAACAGTTTTCGAAAGGTCATCACAAATACGCTTTCGAATTTTACATTTCAAAATAAATATATATTTTTTGATATAGGTATATAAATATTTTACACGCAAACATAAAAAATTACTAACCGTACATTTTTTTCAAACTAAAATTACTGATTATGAAAAAAAATAAAAACACCTACATAATATGTTATTAAACAAATGCCTCACTTTTTATCATTTTATGTAAAAATAATTAATAAAAAATTCCCAATGTTCAAATATTTTTTTCAATTTGTGATTCAAACTTTGTTTCATAAAGGTGTATATATTACTTATTTAGTGTTTATTTTTAAGATTTGAATAAAAATCATGGTGTTTTGCCTTTTGAACACCGTTTATAACATATATCTCACTATATATAGTAAGGGAGTTACACGATTTACACGAGACCTACGTGAGCTGGACAAATATGGTATCGTCTGATTAAAAACTTACTTAGTGGATGTTTGTTTGTCATGGCGGCGAATGTGTTTGCACACATACTGCGTGGCGGACCGGATCAGAAGAGACTGGTTGAGGGCGGCATAACCTAAACCTCTCCAGCTGAACTCTCTTGAGCCATCCGCTTGCACAGCATTGGGAGGAATGAATTCTTTGGAAGTTTTCACTTCAAAAGAAAGAGTTTCGATATAAAAGTGTGATCAATTTCTTCCGAAGTAAAGGAATACTACACACGCCCATCACGCACTTTCATTGGATTATCTCTAATAATATAATAATATTTAAAAAAAAAAACAATTCGAAACGAAATCCAATAAATTAATCAAATTGTCTCTGCAGTGCATTTTGCCGCGAGCGGCGCTGACAGTGTCATGAGTCATGACATTTAAATAGGAAGGTGTTGTTGGAATAGTTTTAGTCATTATCTCATTATTCATTATTCATTATTAATCGATCATAAAGGCATTAAAACCCAACATCAAATTAGTTGATTGATGATTTGTTTTGGCAATTGAAACTTTCACAATTTAAACAAAATTGTGAAAATCCGGCTGTGGCGTATCTAATTATTATTTCGAGCGTATATTGATAAATGTTCAATCTAGAATATTATTATTGGTTAGAATTTACACCCCGCCGCTCAGGCTTACTTAGGTCTGACCGAGATAAGGTCAAGTGGTATCGCGAGAAAGTTAAGTTGCCTTCCGGGTCTATCCCGCGCATCTTCAAAGGAAAAAATTTCTGGCAGGTCTGGCATACGATCAGCTAACCCGGAGTATAATAATACTCGTAACCCTTTTGTTAAAAAGGTTGTTAGGGGAACACGGTTTAACTAACAGCGTATAAGAAGGAAGCTTTGTATGAAATCATTACGTCACACCTTCTAGTTCCTTTTGGAACACCCTAATTAGTTCCTCGGCCCACCGCAAACCATTTTTTTAACATTAACTCCACTCAATTTGGGAGGCGTGTATGGGTACCGCCGCCCTGGGAACCATTTATTGGACAACCAACACCCCTGCCACAGGTCACCCCAAGTGGTTCGCTACGTTTGGTGACTTAGTAGGGGTGCCCGGGTTCATGGGATGAGGTTTGTCTAGGTCTTGGTGGCGGATACGTTTGCCCAACCACTGCGTGGCGGGCTGGATCAGAGGGGACTGATTGAGGGAGGCCTTTTGACCTCTCCAGCCGGATTCTCCCGCCTTCATCGCCTTGCACCGCAGTGTGAGGAATAGATTCATACGTCCGTCACTCCTGGCCACACTGACCCCCCAGATTCCCACCCACCCCTCATACCTTTTTCCTTCCCATATCTTCTTATCCTTCCTTTCCCTTAAAAACCCTCCACACAGCATCCTAAAATATGACATAGCCCCTAGGGAAATTGTATCCTCGGGGCCTCCTGTGTGGAGCTAATGTAAAAAAAAAAAAAAACAGGAGGCCCTGAGGAAAATAATTTCCCTCAGGGCCTATGTCATCTTTGAAGATGCTGTGAGGGGGGTCTTTTTGAGGAAAGGAGGGAGTGAACACGGGTCTTGAAGAGACCCATGTTGTAGGAGGGAGGAAACACAGAGGCCGGCAAATCGTTCCACAGCCGAGCCTTTGAACCCAAGAACGAGTCATAGAAACGACCCGTTCTCATGTGACTAATGTCAACCATGTACAAATGTTGGGCGCGTGTTTGGCGTCTTTCCCGACTATGAACCGGTGCCGAGGGGATCAATGACGCTAGTTCCTCGCAGCATCTTCCATTGTTATACCGGTAGACGCCTGTGCTCAAAAGATTGCAGTCCGTCTGTTAAGATGGGAGAATCTATCAAACGGACCGCCCGTTTATGCACAGAGTCAAGGGTTTTTTTTAGGTATTTTGGAGCTCCAAACAAGAGGCGGCTGACAATTTCAACCGTGGGGTGCACTTGCGATTTGCACAGGGTTAGCAGTTGTGTACTATTAAAGTATCTGCGGGTCCTGTACAGTACGCCCAGTTTCTGAGAGGCTAACTTAACTCTGGTTTCGATGGAGCCCCCGTACCTGAGCTGGTCACTTAGAGTTACACCAAGCATATCGATGGAGGTCCTGTTCGAAAGATTGCTTCCGTTGAAGGAGACTCGATTTTCATTTCGATCCCTTTTAGACGTTATCAAACATGATTGGGTCTTTGAAACATTAAATTCGACGAGGTTATTCTTACCCCAAGAGAAAACTCTCGAGGTAACCATCCATTCTTATCGGAGTTTGTGTGCCCTTTGACGATTATTTGGAAAAACAGTCAACAATATCCTGTAATTTTTTTCTAATACACATTTTCAAAAAAAAAATCAGTACACTTACTTTCTGAACATGCCTCGTATTAGAAATGTATGGATTCACAAAGAATTCAAATCTGATGCACACAAGCGAAATCACTAAGATTAAGAAAAGGACGTTTAGATTGTTTGGTTATGTAGAGCGAATCAACGAAGTGTGAGGAGGATTATATAAAGCAAATTTGTAGAAAAACTACAATCACTAAAATATGCCATTACATTTTAACCATGAATTATTTTCTGGTTAAACGACAAATTTCAAAATAAGTCGCAAATTATCTAAAATAGGGCAAAGATTTCTGCACCGAATGCCAATTACACGAGTACCGAAGAAGGATCTAACAGGACACCTGGGAGATAAACGAAAGGCGGGCAGACCTAGGCTGAGATGGGAGGATGATTTCAGGAAGGATGCAAGAGGACTACTCCATGTCGCAGATTGGAAGACGACGGCTGAGGACAGAGGGCGGTGGAGGCTTATCTTGAAGAAGGTCAAGGTTCGAAATAAGCTGTAGCGCCATTGAAAAAGAAGAAGGGCTAAGATGACAAAGTTATCATCGCCCTTGCAACTTCCTACGTCTCCTGGTGCCACCCACAGCCCGCCCACTTCGGGAATCAGTGGTCTACAGGATAATGGTAAAAATAATTGGCATAATAATAAATTGATTTAATTAATTAATATTTATTAAGAATGTCAAGTAAAGTCAAGATCAAAGCAATCAATTTAACGCTTTTAATTGGATTAATAATCACATTATTATTATAATCACAAAATACGATAAAATTCTAAATCATTATACATCATTTCTAATTCATAACACAAAATCATTACGAAAATTTATTAGCTATGGGCGTTTCTCAAACTTGTTGCGGTAATTTGTTGCGCTGTTTTCCGAATATTTTTTTTCAAATCCACAAAGTAGGCTCTTTGGAAAATAGTTTCCCTAGGGGCCTATGTCGTCTTTCGAGGATGTTGTGTGGAGGGTCTTTTTGAAGAGAGCAAGGAGTGAGCACGAGTCTTGAAGATACCTAAATTTGGGAGGCGGATGTAGGTACCGCCGCTCCGGGAACCATTTATTGGATAACCTACATCTCTGCCATATGTCATTCCAACCGGTTCGCTACGTGTGGCCACTTAGCAGCGGTGTCCGGGTTCAAGGGTTGAGGTTTGTCTTGGTTGAAATTGGTTGAGGGAGGCTTTTTGACCTCTCCAGCAGGACTCTCTCTGAAAATTACAGTGGGAGGTATGGATACATAGGTCCATCACTCCTGGAGACACTGGCCCCCAGGTTCCTAACCAGCCCTCATACCTTTTCCTTTCCAGAACTAACTCTCCTTTCTTTCCTCAAAAGATCCTCCACAAGCATTCCCAAAGATGACATAGGCCTTGAGGGGAATTATTTTCTTCAAGGCCTCCTATGTGGAGCTATCGTAAAAAAACTTTTTTTGAAGTGAAAACTTCTTTAGCACCGATGTGATTTGAAACTCGATGAATCGAAAAATAGCCGCACTAAAAAGAGACAAACACATACTTTTAGCCTGCGAGAGAATCATATAGTATAATCGGTATCCTCTTTGTGCGGTGCTTCGTAGCCAGCCACTCTTGTCTACCTTAGTTTTCTGAAGGTTTCACTTCTACCGTGTGTGAATTGAACATTCATGCAATATAACAAAACTGTACATGCCTTTGAGATTTAACGTTGAAATTTAAAAAAATTACGATTGACGTGAGTTTTTAGAAAACTTTCAATATTAGAAAAAAAATCTCGAGAGTTTACAGCGAACAAATAGCGAGACGTTCATAGTTCAATGTCAAATGAATGATTTAATAGGGACAAGGTGCACTTTGTATAAATAAAATCATGAAAATCATAATAAACTCTCATTATTACGGAAAAATTGCAATGTACTCGTATATATGTAGGATTCATTACTTCGTGAACACAAAACAGAGCCAGCAATAAATTCTTAAGTCTACGCATATAAAAAGCATTGAAGACGTTTCATAGACCTAAAGTGAAGTTAATATTTCTTGGAATCAAAGTTTTACTTATTTTATTTTTATTTTTTATTATTGTATAAATTTACATACAATGGGAATTTATAACCGCTAAGCTACTGCAAATAGCTTATCAGCAGGAGTTCCACAGATTAGTTAAGGGCCCGCAACCCGGATTTCTACCGATTTATTACATAGTTCCCTTAAAAACGGTAAGTTTTAAAGCTCTTAAAAAAATATATGTTATTCTTGAAGATAATATCTAGACTTTGCCCGCGTCGAAACGCAAATTATATAAAATTCCCTTGATAGAAAAAAATCGCAAAATATGCTCCAAAAATTATTATATGGATGAAAACTACGACACATTAAAAAAAAATTAAACTGAAATACTTTAGTACCACCTCATAACTATAATTATTGTTTAAAAATATGTTTTGCTTTATCAACTTTGAATCATTTATTAACTAACCAATAATTTTATTTATACACTTAGATGTAAAAGTATTTAGTGTCCTCTCCTAAACACAAGCAACTGCTTTATTAGGAGAGCGATTGAAATATTGTTGTTATATAATGTTGTAAAATTGTAATTATAATAAATGTTTCAGTGAATAAAAAAAAAAAAATATTATTATATACACGTTTGTTTCAGTTATTTTACAAGTTATATGTATGAAAAAATTTACAGTGTTTCTTTAAACGCTGTTTAAGATAATGCCCGCGAGATTTTTGCTCTATTTTAAACGAGTCGTGTTTTATTAAACATTTTCGTAATTTTCGCATCGATTTTGTCGCTGTAAATGTTAGCGCTCTCCTCTAACATTCGTAATTTTGTATCTCTCCATCTTCTTCTTTTCGCACCCGGTTGCAGAGCCTTAAAACAATACATTAACTGCGTATACTCCAGCGACCGTATCCACGAACAATTCTTCAAACATTACCACAGACATTAGCACACACACAAGGTTGTTCAAGAATTAAAGACCGTTCTAATTTGACCGGTCAGTGGTTGAGTGGGCATAGCGCTTGGGTCCCACCCGAGCGTCGCGTGTTCGATTCTTCGGCTGGCTAAGTCCTCCATCACAACACAAGCAACATTTTCGGCTTTCTGTGGTGGTAGTAGGAGATTTTCAAACATTGTTGGGTTATTCGTAACCCGGGAATGTTTGTCTTTCTTTAAAAAAAATAATTAAAAAAAAAAATACAGGAAAAATTATTATTTACAAAAAATCGAATAACGTTTTAATAATAGAAAAATAGTTTTCGAAAAAATAGTAGGGGTGTGCTATATATCCCTACTATTTTTCGACATGGTCCCTGTTTGGGCATTTACACCGTACATAGCTACACTTTCCAACATACATCTATATATCATAAACCCTGTACTTGTAGTTAGTATTTTTACATTTCCTTCCTACTCTTCCCTACACACCTGTAAGTTTTCTATCACCCACGTCAGTCATTGATTGATTCCCTCCGTAAACATCTCCGCATTAATATTCCCGTGTACCGCAAACCGCATACCGGAAGTAACGTACCGCGACTAATATAGTTAAATAAAGTGCAAGATAAAACCAGCCAAAATAGAAAAAAGTGCCACAAGTTCCGCAGTAAGTCATTTCTTTCCTTCCCTTATGTGCATATTTTCTACTTGTGCAGCGGTTAAAAATGTGTGTGTGTGTTTTAACTTAAAACACACATTTCAAAGGTCCTTCGATGTTAAAAAATCACTCAAAACACACATCGGTCAACGTTATGATCGATGCACTTGGTGACCCGTGGCACTAGGTCCTTGCCTCCCTTATCGCAGAACTCCCCCGTCAAATATGTTATCACTTCTCCTTCCGCTTCCTAGTCGGCCTCCAAAGGTTTTCCTGCTAAATGTTGCTTCAGGTGAAGAAAAATATGCATTTCATATCATTAATTGCCTTTTTAATTCCGGGATTAGGTGGTAAACCCATGTTTCAATCTGAAAAACCTCGCCTTTGTTGGAAAAACGGTTCGAAGAGACCCGAGCGCTTTCTACACGATTTTGCTCTTTAGCATTTGGGAACCGAACGAGCGCGCTATTTGCATAAGTAGGTACTCCATTTTTTTCCTCAAAATCGTTTGTGTGGTAGAATTATTGACGTCTGGGATCAAAATTGCGCTCTTACGAACTTCATCTGGATGGACTCCGAAAGCGAATAATTGAGCGCACATAATTGAGCGCCGCGCGCCGATTGAAAACGGACTCAAATATCGCACTGAAGCAGCTCCAAGTCGGATCACCGCTCGTTTTTTTATGGGAAAATATTAGCTACACGCGAGTGCTACCATATTTTGAGAAAAAATGTCCACGTCACCGAAAATGGGGAACGGTCTTTAATTCTCGGACAACTCTCGTGTTATTTGTTTTCGTCCACATTACGTCTCCTTCTTTTGTTGAAACATTGGGGCGTGTTGGGCGTGGCCGTGGTGGGTGGTGAATACATGTCCACGCACTGCACACTTCACATTTGACGTCTACGTATATATTGTATTTAATATTAATTAAAAATTTCGTGGACGTCAAAAAATCTCAAGTTGAATTCTGGTGAGGAAGAACAGCTTACGGTTTTAGCGATAAGATTGTAGGGAGAAAACACAGATTTCAAGTTAGACCTTACTACCTCGAAATTAGGTATTTATTTAGCAGGAATTAAGAATGGAATACCGATTTGGATTGGGCAATTCCTTCCGTGTCTCTGAAACTGATCATACACGACCTAAATGTACCATTTAAGAATTTCAAAACAACAATTACTATCATAGATTATTATATAGGTTTGGTACAATAAATTATTTTTGTACTTAAATGAATTTATTTAAAGGTGAGTTCATGATAGAAACAATCATCAATCACGACATTATTTATTTACAATTTATTAAACTCATAATTAAAATTAATTAAAAACCGGTTAGAATTTTTTGTCGAGAGTAATCAGCTTCTCTCTCCGTCTCAATTTGGATTAAGAAAAAAAAATCTACGCAAGATAACCTTGCCATCATCAGCACTGATATTAATTTATCCATTTCTAACCAGGAAGTATGTCTTGCAGTCTTTATAGACATAGAAGGGGCCTTTGACAATGTTTCCATCCCTATCCTTAAAAAAAAACTTTTAGGCCATGGCCTACCCCCCATGTTTTTCCAATCTATTATTAATCTATTTCTCGATAGAAAAATTTTCATTGAGCTACCAGATGTTACTCCTCAGAGTAGATCAATAGGAAGGGTTTACCCCAAGGCGATGTATTATCCCCCATACTGTATGATTAAATGATGAAAATTTAAATTGTGTTAGTGAAATTATTGATCTAGGCATTATATTCGACAGTAAACTCACCTTTGTATGTCATATTAATAATATTATCAATAAGGCTCTTAAGACTCTTGGCTTTGTGTTGAGAGCTGCAAAAGATTTCAATAATTTGGGCACATTAATCATGTTATATAAAACCCTTGTCAGATGCCAACTTGAGTATAACTCTACATTATGGTCTCCCTTTTTACAATATTCATTCAGACAACATTGAAAAGATTCAACGTAAGTTTCTAAGGTTTATTAACTATAAATTGCATATTCATATACAAAACATTGATTACCATTACCTCCTGGATAAAATATCACTATTGAAACTTTCGGCACAGATTTGATACTATTACATAAAATACTGAATTACAAAATTGACTGTCCTGAATTACTTCAATTTATCAATATCCATGTTTCCAAAAAATCATGCCGACATTTATTACCCTTTTACTTCAATAACACCAAGACACTAGCTTATCAAAATTCTCCTATTCCGAGACTTCACATTCTCGGAAATAAATATTCTAATTTGGGCGATATATTTCATATTAAAACTAATCGGTATAAATATTGTATATTTTCTCACTT
Organism: Limnephilus rhombicus; assembly: GCA_929108145.2. Lineage (NCBI taxonomy): Eukaryota > Metazoa > Arthropoda > Insecta > Trichoptera > Limnephilidae > Limnephilus > Limnephilus rhombicus. The sequence goes on from OV815287.1 coordinate 33,391,891, forward strand.
TTATTCTTTAAGACACAAATAGACCTATGTACCTACCAAATAACTTCTGTGCTACTACTGTATAGTTTGGAAGAATCTCTTAAATTCAATTATATGCGTGAGGATTCTTAGTTTCTGTTTATATTTTTATCTATGTATTTTGTTTTGTGTTTTGTGTTGTGCTTTGTTGCAACGTTTTCTGTCATTATCTTTATATTTTCTTTTTTTTTAAATTTTTAAGTATTTACTTTGATACAAATAGTTTGTAAAAATTTTATAAGAAAAGCCCAGTAGGGCGTGTAATAAATAAATAAATAAATAAATAAATAATTTATACATGTACGATATTGGAGGGGACCCCACCACTTTCCCAACGGCGTTATAAGGAAACATATGGTTTCCTCCTTCACCGCACACGTCAAGACTCTACTTTTTTTTAACAAAGCTACATTTATTTGAACGACTCTAGACCCTCCAATGTCCATGCATATGGGGTTAGTAAGCAGTATGCAAGTAATTACATTAACATTATACAAAAGATAAATAGAAGTAGCAGCCCGTGGAATAATTCTTCTGAAATAATTAACATCAAAAAGAGAAAATAGTGTTATTAAAAGAAAAAGAAAAATAACAGCTGTGACCAGTCGAAGAAAACTTCTGTAAATAAAATAAGTAATGAGGAAAACACAGTTATATGATTATGTTATAATGTAAGTAATTACTATAATATCGGAAAGAGAATAAAATATATAAAAAGAAAAGCCAGAGAAAGTATTCCATAGACCATCGGGCAGTCCCAATGAGAACACGTACGATAAGTAAAAGTTATTGAGTTTGCAGATGACATAGCTTTCTTTGTATCATCCAAAATCATCCCACTCGCCGTCAAATATCTTAATGAAGTCATGGATGCCCTTTGCACATGGCTCAATTTAATGATCTTGAACTTTCAGTCCAAAAGAGTCAGTGTGTCACCTTTTCAAACCGTCATAAAAATCCCCCTGTCCAAATTTTATTTTAAAACTCTCCAATCCCCAACGCCTTTGAAGTTAAATTTTTGGGAGTAACATTTGATAGGAAACTTAAATGGTCTTTTCATATTCATAATATAGTTACTAAATGTGAAAAAAATTTGAACATCATCAGATCAGCGTTTGGTGGGGTGCACACCCTACTTGCATTAAGTTGCTTTACAATGCATTTATTCGAAACCAGCTCGACTATGCCTGCCCACTTTTTAGTACTGCATCCAAAAATGCACTAGTAAATTAGACAAAATTCAATCAAAGTCATTGCGAATAATAACTGGAGCGATGCAATCGTCGCCCATCAATTCCCTTCAAGTAGAATGTTCTGATCCCCCGCTTTATTTAGGCATCAGCTATTTACTGACAAATTTCTTCTTAAATGTTGAAATTCTAAATGTCATCAGGTTATTCCCAGAGTCTCGTTGTTTAACAACACAACACAATCATCTACAATCGGAGCTCGAACTAAACTCTTCCTACCATCTGTAAAAAATTTCACTCTCTCTCAAAACTTCAAATTATCAAAAATGATCTTCTTCCTTTGTAAAAATTAAAATACTGTCACGTCACCCTTTCCCCAACCATTCCAATCTCCCAGCCCGTACTGTCAATAATATGTTCAATGACATTTTTTCGTCAAAATGGCCCAAATCTTCTCTTTTATTTACTGATGTCTCTAAATCTCAAGACTCTCTTAACTGTGGTAAAGGTATTAACGTTTACCACAATAATTCGAATGACAGAATATTTTATTCAATTTCAAACCAATTTTCAATATTTTCTGCCGAGTGCATTGCAATAATTGAATCTCTCAATATATAATAAAAAAAATATTTTGAACATTCTCTTGTTGTCTTTGACTCTCTCAGTTCCCTTCAAAAACTTAAATCCAATTCTTTTCTTCATCCTGGTGATCACTTTGTATGTCTTATTCGAGTACTGATAACCTCCATTGAAAGTTCTGGAAAAACTGTCACTCTGATTTGAATTCCTGGACATGAAAGCAGAGTGGGTAATGACATTGCTGATTCCTTGGCAAAACAAGAAGCGTCTAACCCTACCCTTACCCTCGTAAACCATAACCCCCTCTCTGGTATTTTTTTCCATCATCAAAGATAGATCCTGCAATGTTTGAACAGAGTATTAAAACATTGCTAGTCAATCCAAGAGTGCCCGCTACGCCTCAATACAAAGGACTATCCCATCAAAACCGTGGTTTCAAAAACTCCCCCATTTTTCCAAAAAAAGAAATTTCCTTACTTATTCGAATGAGAATCGGACATTGTTCCGTTCCTTCTCACCTTTTTAAAATTCACGTCCTTAACTCCCCAGATTGTACGTTCTGTGGTCTAGATGTGGGAACTTTAGATCACATATTTTTTGGTTGTCCCTCTCTAAATAAATATCCTCTCTTCTATCAAGCGTTATCTAAAATTGCCTCCCCTCCATTCAGCATCTCATCTCTTGTAAGTCTGAACTCTAAATTAAATTTGTACATTTAAGTGAAATTAATATATAAATTCACCTTTCCTTTCTCTGTAATTTGAAATTGATGGCATAGATATATATATACATACATACATAGATACATACATACACCCCTTGAAGGGTGAAAGCCAGAAATAACTGAAAAAAAAAACTCATAATTATTACGCTCGCTCACATAACCTCGAAAACTCATGCAATTTAGGCTGTCACTGACCGCACCGCGCGGTGCTTTTCAAAAAGTGGAAGAATACATTCCCAGCCTTTCCCGTTTCACCCGGGCAGAAAAAAATTTCCATTGGCCACGGAAAGCACAAACATTGCGTCTTCCACAAAAATGTGGAAGGCCCGCATTTTATATATTTGGGCCCAATGTCTGTAGTAAGGTTTGCGGCAATGTATGTGGAAGCGGTCCAGGAGACCGGGCTTAAGTTATACAATATTTAAAATATTATGCAATATGATAAAGCTATTTGGTTTTTATGGCGTCCGTGAAGTGTTCACGGATATGCAAAATAGTTGGATAATTTGTAAAGCACCGTTTAAAAAAATTAACAAGTGTTTTTAATTTTTTTTAAACGGTGCTTTACAAATTATCCAATCATTTTAATAATGGGTCGATTTATAAGTTTCCTGTATTCATGATTAATATGTATCTAAGATATTTTTATTGTTTTTATTATTGTCTATGATTAGGGAGGTTTTTTTCCAGTATTACTTTATAATAAAACTAGCAGACCCGGCCACGCGTTGCTGTGGCTAACGAAACACAACGCCATTACCCAACCTTTATAAAATCCACACTTGCCTGCTGCCTAAATTGAATAATTGAATTTCTCGACTTTTCTCTACTATAATAAGCATGTATTATACATATAAACCTTCCTCTTGAATCACTCTATCTATTGGAGAAAACCGCATGAAAATCCGTTGCTTAGTTTAAAAGATCAATGCGCACATACATTTTGAGTGACTTCATTTTATACTACGTAATGATATCAATGTGTAACGGTATAATTAAGTAAAATGCATAATGGTTTCCAGGGCGGCAGTACCCATACCCGCCTTTTTTTAGCTCCACACAGGAGGGCAGGAGGAGAATAATTTCCCTCAGGGCCTATGTCATCTTGAGGATGCTGTGTGGAGGGTCTTTTTAAGGAAGGGAAGGATAGAAAGTTCTGTGAAGGAAAAGGGTATGAGCAGTGGGTAGGAATCTGAGGGTCAGTGTGTCCAGGATTGACGAATGTATGAATCAATTCCTCCAACTGCGGTGCAAGGCGATGGGTCGAGATAGTCCGGCTCAGCATGTCTCTCTAGATCCGGAACGCCACGCAGCAGGTGGGCAGATGCATTCGCTGCCAAGACCTGGACAAACGGCATCCCATGAAACCGGGCACCCCTAAACGTAGCGAAAAACTTGGGGAGACTTATGGCAGAGGTGTTGGTTATCCAATAATTGGTTCCCGGGGCGGCGGTACCCATACCCGCCTCCCAAATTAAGGATATAATAATTTTAATCATCGTCATCGGGTACAATCATACAGTGTACATGTGTGGCGTATTTCATATCTCAACTTCCACCGTCCAAAACCAATATCGGTTAATCTCATCCGATATAGACTCTTTCAAATCACCGCCATCTGCAGGAAGATTCTAGATTGTAATAATGCTATAAAATTATAACTTGTTACTGGTATCTACTGGCTAGATAGTATCTAATATTTATATAGACGTGTGATGTCACTTTACTATTTTTGGGAGTTTGACATAATCGTTTTTGGATTTTACTAAAAGCTTGCCTTCTTTTCGACACTGTGGAATCTAATTGGTTAATTCTTATCTCACTTGCGAGACGAGCTGCGAGCCGAGCCACGAATCGTAGGAAAGGAACAAAACAAAACATTATTTTATGAATTGACCAGCTGGTTTCCGGCATGCATTGCAATACCATATTCAAAGAAACACATTGTTTCTCCCTAAATCACCTTTCCCGTTCCCCTCCCGCGTCCCTTTCCTAGCTAGCTTTATACATTATAGCCTGTAGTTATTCTGATGTATGAGATATATTATTGTTTCATTAAAATTCATTCAGCAGTTTTTACGTGAAAGAGTAACGAACACACATACATCCATACAAACTTTCGCATTTATAATATTACTAGCAGACCCGGACACGCGTTGCTGTGGCTAACGAAACCTTTATAAACAACGCCATCTGTTCAAATTCACGCTGCCCGCTGCCGCTTAGCCAGATATATTATGTATTTCAACCAATTTACACAAAATCTTAACAAACTATATACCTAAAAACCTTCCTCATGAATCACTCTATCTATTGTTGAAAACCGCATGAAAATCCGTTGCGTAATTTAAAAGATCTAAGCACACATACAGCGTGAGGCGTGAGCGACTTCATTTTATACTTAGTAAAGAATAGTAAGATAATTGTCGAATGCTTGACAGATGCTTAGATGAATAAAAGAATGAAGAAACGTTACTGAGACAACGCGTGTTATTTCACTGAACTAGGTCCAGTGGACATAGATACTTTAGCGACCCGTTTATAATATATACCCGCCTATTGGCGGTAACAAATTATTCTTTGAATGGCTATCTTTTTCACATGTGGTGCTGCATTTTTTGTTCGATTGGCATAAATATAATGTGTCTTGAATTTGTATAATGTCATTGCATAGACATCGTAATTTTTCAAGTTTAATAACATTCGATAGACAAGGTTTCTTCTTTTAAAAAAACAATGACCCTGCGAGACGAACATTTTTTTATGAATACTTTCAGCACCACAAATCCGTCAATTATAATACAATACTACATGATTTCTCGCGGGTCTGCGTTAGTGTAAGAAAAAAGTGTTTCTTACGTGGAGTAAATTTGATGTGGACAGTGATTTCGGTCTTCTTGCGAAGTTTGCAGGGAGGCTTCTTGCAGTTTCCAACTTGAATTCTTTCCTGAAGGTTGTCATAGTTTCGGCCTGAAAACAAAATATATATATAATGAACATTGTATATATGACACATTATATAGGGTGTCCGGGGGTAAAGTGCATTAACTTCGGGAGGTGATTCTACATGATGGTAAGAGTAAAAAATATTAACAACTTTTTCCGAAATTCCAACATTTTTTTCACATTCAAAAAGACGTACCTACTAAAAATCCTTTGTGTGAGGTACCTACGATCTTACTTGCTGAGAGCCTGCCGGGCACGATTGTGGCTAGCCCGTATCGTACCAGCGGAAAATAATAAAGCTGGCCGCACACACCGGTCTAATTTTATCTTTTTACCACAAAACTGCCCTATCGTAATAGGGGGAAATAATAAAGCTGGCCTCACACGCCGGTCTAATATAATATTTTTACCACAAAACTACCCCTTAAAGTTTGAATTTAGAAAAAAGTTATTTATCTTTTTTACATAATGCACTGTACCCCCGGACACTCAGTATACAATAATAATAACATTACATTTACATAGCGCAGTTTTGTGACATTTCACTTCAATACACAGTTTAGGGAACGTACCCATACTACGTGACCTGTTTAGGGGGGGGGGGGGTGTCATCAAAATACCACGCTTGGTCACAACGGGGGGGGGGGGGGGGGGCTTAGGTTTTTATCACGTAGTCAATCTAGAAATCTCGCGTTTTTTTTTCGAGCTACGAGGGGAGGTTTTTAAGTTCGCGGAATGGGAAGTTAAGTGATTAATGAGGGTACCGCTGAATTAGGTACTAATTGAACAAGTCATTTTTAGGATAAACACCGGGTTTTATCGTAATTAGGTCATTAGTCTTTGAGCTATCGTCGACCAAACACTTCAATCGGGAAGATATTGTGAAATGTGGAGAAAATTGAGTTCCGCGCTGTTATAAAGTTCCTTTAAGTTAATTTAAAGATCGGAAAAATGTATTAGGGTAGTAGGTGAATATGTTGAAAAGGAAAAATAATTTTGGTTTTTATTTCCACTCCTTACCCAATCAGCAAACTTAAAAACCCACCCTTGTACATTCAAATAAGTGAAAAAGTTCAGGGAACGTGTTTGTTGAAGATGATTGAGATGAAAAATGTTTATAAAAATAACAAGACTTTCGTTTCCATAAATTACGTTCCGGTTTCAATATATTTTGATATAATTTTTATCTTGATAATATTTTTTCCACTTGTAATGCATGCACTCTTGCTGTCACGCAGCAAGCGCCGTATTAATAAGGACAAATATAAGCCAAATAATGCATTTTTTATTTTTTGGTACCAAAAAATGATTCGAAACCATATTTATGAAATACTACGTGAAAACTGTAGGGGGGGGGGTCTTGGAATATACTACACGTGGTCACCGGGGGGGGGGGGGTAAAAAATTGCAAAAAGTGTGTCACGTAGTATGGGTACGTTCCCTTATGTAGAAAATCAGTAGACGGGTAAACACGGGTTGCCATTTTCTCCACATAAACGTATTCCACTATTTCCCAAAGAGGAAATAGTGCAATTGAGTAATAGTAAAATTAATTTTAAAAAGATAATTTTGCTCTAACATACGCCATGCCATAAGAGTTAGGACCCTCCAAAAATTCTTAAATTTGTCTGGTTTGAACGCCATCAGCAGACGTTAAGTACAGATATTTACTAAGGTATTAAAAAAAAAACCAAACGTACTGACATAGGAGTATTTTTTTCTAATAAAGTTGGTGATTTAAAAAAAAATCGGATTAGGTTTGAGGAATTCAAAACCAAGGGTCCCTTCAAAAATCAATCCTTCAATCAAAAATTCCATATCATCATAAATATACTAACGATTTGACAACAATAAAATTAGGTCATTAATAATAATAATTACTATTATTATTACCTGCAAGGTATTCCCCGAATAATATCGAAGTAAGCTACAAACCTGAGGTAATTAAGCCTACTGGGAATTACCAAAATAATTAGAAATTCGACAGTCAAAGACGACTTAGTAACAACTGTAAGAAAACCCATATAATTTAATAAAATCCTTATAGACCTCCCCTCTCCTCCCTCCCCAATATGTTGTGTATATTAACCGTAGATTAGGACGACAGTATACCCTAAAATATATTCAGAATCTTAACGACGTAAGTAAAGAAGCCACGTATACAAATTGCGACTCGCGAACCGTGTATTGGACGGACCAACTTCGAATTTGCCCTATCAAAGAAAAGAAGAAGAAGAAAAATAATGTGGGAATCTTAACGACATGAGTAAAGAAAGCGTGTATGAAAATATACGCCCGCGGCACGGCGCGCGTATTGGACGAACGTACGATCGAATTCACCCTAGCAGGCCTGGAGATTCGACCTTTCCGCCGCGTTCATTTTAATTAATTCTGAATAACGTGTTACTAATATTTAAAATGTGTCTCATCGTCTAAAAAAATAAAATCTGGTGCTAACCGCTAACTTTATAGTTGAAAAACGGGTTATAAAATTTTAAAATCGTTGTACGTAAAATATATTAATGGTAAGGTATTGTTTTTATTAATCTTAAATATAAAGAGCTTACACATCCCCAGTGTTCTGTTGGAATAAAAAAGTTATTATAGTTACGAATTCGCCGGAAATGATTAAAATGTGAGTTTTGAGCAAACAAAAATTATTAGGGTGGTGTACCGCCTTAAGACTAATTTTTACCAGTCTGAAGATGGCTTTAATAAGCTGAAACCGGTTAGGGTCAAATAAATAAGAGTGGAAATAAGTTTCATATTTGTTTTATTATATTATTAGAAAACCGAGATTTTTAAGATTTTATTCAGGTATAATCAGCCCTGAGGTGTAGTTGTCCCTTTCGCTCAGAATACGGGGGGAAATATTTAAAAGTATACGCTTTTTGTAAATGAAGACAGGTTAGTGGCTGAGTTGACACGTGCCTCGGGTTCCCATTCAAGTTTAATTCCTCTACTAGCTAAATCCTCCATCAATGTGCAAGCAACATTTTATGCTTGTAAAGATGGTAATCGGAATTTTCCGAATATCTTCAAATTTCCCAAGACAGTTGATATTTAAAAAAAAATTATTCATCAAATGATAAAGGGAGTTTAAAAGTAAAACAAAATAATCTTTGAATGTATTTGTCATGTACACAGGTAGGTATTAGGTAGGAAGGAATAACTTTCAAGGTGACAGCACGTTGTGGCATTGGATTTGCAAACAAGGAATTCCTTCTGGTTTAGAATTTAGAAGCAAAACCGATGAACGCGCAGAATACTCAATGAGCACAGAAATTACAATAATAAATATTGCTGACAGGTTTCCGACTTACCTACTCGCCTTCGTGTCATACTATGACTAGAAATTTAAAAATAATATAAATGATGTACACGCATTGACGTATTATATAGAGATGAGACATGAAGTGAAAAAATTGGTTCCATTTTGTCCGTCCGTCAGAATGAACGAAAACCACAAAATCATTATATCGATTATCGCTAGTGGAAGACGTTTCGACTGGATATTAGTATGCAGTGTCGCATCTAATTATACAGTGTGTCCGGGGGTAAAGTGCATTAACTTCGGGAGGTGATTCTACATGATGGTAGGAGTAAAAAAGATTAACAACTTTTTCCGAAATTCCAACATTTTTTTCCCGTACAAAAAGACGTACCTACTAAAAATCCTTAGTGTGAGGTACGATCTTACTTGCTGAGAGCCTGCCGGGCGCCCGAACAGATTGTGATTGGCCCGTATCGTAACAGCCGAAAATAATAAATCTGGCCGCACACGCCGGACTAATTTTTTCTTTTTACCTCAAAACTACCCCTAAAAGTTGGAATTTCGAAAAAAGTTATGTATCTTTTTTACTTCTACGATCATGTAGAATCACTTCCCGAAGTTAATGCACTTTACCCCCGGACACCCTGTATAGTTCTATAGTACCTACGTCTATTTATAAAAAATATTATTTATTGCTTTGATTTAGAGTTAGACAAACACGGAGGTGAGGTGTTCACATTGAGGAATTTTCCTTCAAGGTGTTCACATTACACGGCACCACAAATACACACTTAGAATAATGTCCACGTGTCAACCTCACATATAAATAAATTGGACATTAGCACATCATTTTTTTACATGCTTGAAATCACTTATCATGTTTTGTAACACATAAAAATAATGTTTTATTAAATGCTATTTATTAAAACAAGGCATAAACTGCAGACGTTTATAATTATTGTTACCAATAAACTATAACAAAAAATTTTGGATGAGAGGTATGGATACCGCCGTCCCGGAAACCATTTATTGGATGACCAACACCTCTACCATAAGTCACCCCTGGTGATACCTTTGATGAGCAGGGTGAGCACCCTTCACGGGGTGAGGTTTGACTAGGTCTCGGTGGCTTATGCTTTTACCCAATTACTGCGTGGCGGGCTGGATCGGGAGAGTCTGATCGAAGCAGACCTTTTGGCCTCTCTAGCTGGCTCAACCCATCGCCTTGCACCGTAGCGGGAGCGATGGATTCATACGTTCGTCACTCTTTAACACCTTGACTCCTAGATGCCTACCCACCCCTCATATCTTTTATCTTCCCAGAACGTTCTATCCTTCCCTTCCCTAAACAGACCCTTTATCCTCAACGATGACGTATGCCCTGAGGGGATTTTTTTAAAGTAAAACTTCTTTACGCACGCTCGACTTGTGGGGGAAGCTGGTGAATTCGTTACGAAAAGTGTGATGTTACGAAAAGTGTGATGCGAACGGTGATCGGGCGAGGCGAACGGTTTTTTTTTCACTCATTTTTTTTCAATGTCATATGTTCTAAGTAAAGTTTTACTTCAGTCGTGTGGTCTAAAGCACACTCGTTTTTTTCCTTGCGGCTTCCTGTGTGGAAATAAGGTGAAAAATCATGTTTTGCAATCCATAAAAAAACTTTGGGTTTTATTAAATGCTCTATATTAACACAAAGTATAAACTTCATACACTAACACCAACAAAGTGTAGCGCAATAAAAGAAGCCCATCTGAACTACAGAATTGTGTAAATTACTTCAACTTGAATGCACATGTCTGTAAAGGCGGAATTGATAAATCATGGTTTTTAATAATCAAAACGTGAACCCAGATATGCATTAATTATTCCGTAGTATAATATATAACAATAGACCAACGTGATTCATTGAACAATCATTATAATAATTAACATTATTGTAAGTGTGTTGGATTGAATGTGCTATTTACGAACACGGCAAGTAATTGGAAATAAGCGTGCAATCTTGGAGTAATTACAAATTACTAGTCAATGCGCAATAAAATAATGATTCTAAAAAAAACTATTTTATTCCGAGCAATTCGCATGGGAAAACATTGTATAGAATAAAATATGTAAAAGAAAGTGTTTAAAAAGCAATATGCTTAAAAACTAATTACCATTACTCTCTCTCTAGGGTAAAAACTCAATGGCATTAGGTTCGGAGCTTGACTAAAACCTACTGTCGTTAATTACATGCTATGTGATCAAGCAGTTCTCTCTGAGACGGTAGTGTAGAGTGTATTGTGACACACTGACAGTTGGTTTTGTTATTGTGTTAGATTTTTAGTCCATTGATTTAGAAGTACAATAGGATTTCTTAAATCTTTCAGAAAATCAGGGGGTCCATGCCGGTATTTAACCGAGTAGAAATAAAAAAAAATGCAAAATCATCATGTAAACGCGTTATTTTAAAATAAAATCGAAACTCAGATGAACAGAGTGCGTTTTTTACTGAATGTGACCTGAAACCGTAACAGAAGAAAATAAATAGGTAATAGCTGTACCCGAGAAGCATACGAATGCAAGTCCAAAAAGGTAAATGTTCAAGAGAGACAAAAAAACTATTTTTTCTGTAACTATGGTCTCATAACTTCTTCGGATATCAATGCTGATAGATAACAAAAAGTAATTATTAAATCAATTAGTTTCGTTTTAAAAACGAGCAAATAAAACGAAATATTTTATATGTAAAGTCTTTAAAAATATTGTTAAAAAAAAACGCTGACTTTAACCAAACAAAAATATGCAAATGTAGATTTCGGGAATCTAATAGTTTGCAGTTTGCATCCCGCTTTATGCCTCATTGTGTGTAGCATAAAAACAATTAACTTTATTACACTGGTACTAAAAGACCTCGGTAAGTGAAACAATTGGCAATAAGCGCAAACATTTTCAAAAATACCTTGCACAATATTATTTATCCATCATGGACGGCATTTTAATGGCCATGGGTCAAGAGCGGCAGTCACGGTACGGCTCAAAAATTTTGTACGACTCAATTGAAGGCTCAATTGAGCGAGAGCCGAGACCATCAGAAATTTCAATATCAAAATTTTAAACAAATAGTTTGGAATTAACCGATATGACAGCCCGATTTTAAAGTTGTTCCCCTTCTCCCTATTCAACCCCCACACAGACAGATTATAAATCTTCTTCTGTATTATAATTTAGTTTATACGTTTATTGTCCTGACGAAGGTTGAGATAAACCAAAACCGGTCGACGTTCATAAATTAAATAAAGTGGTTTTAAGCAGAGAAATTTTTCGATGGAAACATATTAATATTGCATTTTATACCTACATATGCTATGTCTATGTGTAAAAGGTAGGTACCTACTTATTGTAGCATAATATTACAGGTAATCAGTATCACTAATAACTAATCGATACTATTTGGTGGCGTGACGTGGCCGGCATTCCACTGCCGATATCTCTACAGTAACAGCTCTAGAATGTTCCAGCCCAAACCATGCATCGGCGATTGACAGAAAACTGAATTTTGATAATGGACAGTGCAACGACACCACCGGGTGCCTATTCAACTACAATTTTCCTTTAGGTACGTAACGCAATTTTTGAAGATTTTTGACCACTCCTCCCCTCCCCTGTAACGCGCCGTAACGTTTTTCTGTAGGTACCCTCCCCCCGTTACGTAATGTTACGTAACGCTCAAGTGACAATTTTTACCTGAAAGTCACAATTAAGTTGCGCAAAGTACTTGAAAGTCGCTTAAATACCTTTTTTCTTGTTTTAATCGCGTTTGCGGTAATAAATAAAACAAAGAGATTTCGAGAACGAAAAGGGTTGCCAACTTGGAAGATTTTAATTCCCTAGTTTTTTTATCTAAATAAAGAAAACCAAGTTACGTAACGCGTTGTTCGAACTACCCCTCCCCCCCCCCCCCCCCCTTAACGCACAGTAACGTTTTACAAGACACCGCCCCCCCCCCCCCCCCCCCCAAGTGCGTTACGTAATACTTGAACGGCCCCTTAGACGCTTTTATGATTACCGCGACGAATCACGGTAATGCTGAAGCTTTTTCAAAAGATGAGATACACAATGTAAGTAGGTCTGTTTCCTCCAAAGGAAAATAGTCATAATTTTCTTGCATCTCTCTCACATACCGCACCGAGAGGTCTCCGTAGACCCTCTACCAATACTACTTACCGTGATGATAATTTTGAAAATATGGAATATAGTTACAAGGATAATATTGAACTGTAGTGAATTACAAAAATTCAAAAACGTCAAAATGTCAATGCACTGATGGTTTTGCTACTGTTCTAAAACATATAATGCTGTCGCTCTTTCTTACACACTAAATAATAACAGTCGACAATGAGACAAACGGTGAACATATGTCTGCACTCCCCCCGAAGGAATCATACAATCATTATCAAACATTTCCCTCATACGTATAAATAAAATGAAAGGCAATCCCGTCGCAAAAAGCAGGTAGTACTTTGGAGGAAACAGTCACGCGTATTTTGTGTGTCTCAAGTCTCAACCATTATTCAATGGGTAATGGTGAAAGAGTTGCAGCATTATATATATACTATTTCTGATATATATAAATGACCTTATGAATCTTCCCATAAATGGAAACATAATGAGCTTTGCAGATGACACTGTTATTATATTCCAGGAACAAGATTGGACAAGAACCTACAAGGAGGCGGAACATGGCCTGGCTGTACTTCAAAACTGGCTAAAAGTAAACTCCCTTACATTAAATGTTAATAAAACTTAATAAAACTAAATATCTAACTTTCTCCAAAAACAAAAGAGGACAACCAATGAATGTACATACCCTCAAATTACATGAATGTCAAAATACTTTTCCACAATGTTCCTGCCCGTCTATAAGGGATTGAAATTGATGAAAAGCTACAGTGGAATTCACACATTGATCTTACCTCATTAAAGCCAACAAAACTCATCTACTTCTTCAAAAAATTAAGAAACATCTTGTCCATGAGGGATCTAAAAAGAGTATATTATGCTTTATTAGTTTATGCCACTCTCGATTGGAATATGGAGTAATAGGTTGGGGCTCAGCAGCATCTAATCATTTAAAACAACTTAAGATAACTCAGAATTGCATCATAAAGACCATTCTAAAGGTCCCAATAAGGACGTCAACAACAGAAAATTTTGAACAATTTGATGTTCCAAGCATACAGAAAATCTATGCCAAAAACATTCTAGTACATCACCACAAAAATGATTCAGAGGCAGACACCTCACATGCTCATAAAACCAGAGCCAAACAAACAGACATACTTAATATACCAAAGTGTAACTCTTCATTTGGTCAAAGAAGTTCTGAATTTTTAGCAGTAAAGTTATATAACAAACTCCCACTTAATATCAAACAAATTAAAACAAAAAATAGCTACATTAAGGACATTAAATGTTGGCTGAAGGAACTACCGGAAAATGAACTTACTGCTATACTTAAAACATCGTCATAGAAGTTTCTGGAAAACCTTATCCAAACAATGAAGTTAAACCATAGAAGTCGCTGAAAATTTATCCAAAGCATAGTCCCCCTCAGCACAGGATCTCCTAGTGAGGAGGACTACGAATATATTTTCTATTTTATATATACATCTAACTAACATGTTTCATATAAAAATGTAAAAAACATTATTTAGTTACTAAATAAATTAAATAAATAAATAAAATTATAGCGTAAAGGAACGTATGCTTATTAGGTACTTATAAAAGCGCACATTTAGTAAAACCAGCTCAGTTTACATTGGTACTCGTAACTGAATGATGTTATCTTTTTGTATATGAAAAATAATTCAAATCCAGTAATTAACCTCGGACCAAATTAGAGGATATTTCAAGAATGTTCAGTCAGTCTGATGTGATTCAGTCAGTGCCCTAACTGCTCCAATTGGATCGATGCCCTGTCCCTGTCCCTAAACGTTCAAACGTTCAATAGTTTAAATCCAGTTATTAACCTCGGACCAAATTACAGGATATTTCAAGAATGTTCAGTCAGTGTGATGTGATTCAGTCAGTACCCTAACTGCTCCAATTGGGTTGATGCCCTATCCCTAGTCCCTAAACGTTGTAATATAAAACTTTGTAAGAGGGGGTTCAACCAACTTGTTTGACGCATCAGCCTTGGCATGGGCGTGAGTTGGGTTGCCGAGATTAACCTAGTGTCTAGTACGACGGTACCAGACCATTCAAAGCCTTATCTTCGTGTACAAGGTCAAGGGCTGTTCGGAAAGTGACGTCCACTTGGGCATAAACATAAATAGAAATAAAAAGCAGTAGAGAAACAAATATTTTATCACGTGACTCTGAAATTTGAATAATACCTACCTAGGTAGTTTATAGCAATTGAAGCAATTAGGTTGAATGACGCAGAATTGAACCTATCCTGAAGAAGTGAACTACCTTTTCGATTCACTTTGCTGAGGATGTCTTCGAATTACGTCGTTCCCCTTCCATCTTCCCCACCCACCCTCTCCCCTCTCCCCTCTCCCGCTCCCCATCCCACATCCCGCATTCCGTATATTCAGTTCCAGTACATTTAGTTTTCAAACAGCTCGCGTGCCACCTATTACATTCATTTTTCGTATATTACAAATATTCATTTTTGTATGTAATAAGAACAGTCAATCAAATTTGGTACCTAACGTAGGTAACTATTTAAATATCTATAATTTAAAAATCTAAAAACAATTCTTTTAATCCAATAACTTCAATTTGGGAGGCGGGAATGGGTGCCGCCGCCCCGGGAACCTTTATTGGATAACCAACACCTCTGCCATAGGTCACCCCAAGTGGTTCGCTACGTTTGGTGATTTAGCAGGGGTGCCCGGGTTCATGGGGTACGGTTTGTCTAGGTCTTGGAGGCGGATGACCAGGACATACTGAACCCCAGATTCCTACCCACCCCTTAAACCCTTTTCCTTCCCAGAACTCTACTCTCCTTCCTTTCCTTAAAAAAAACCCTCCCCACAGCATCCTCAAAGATGACATAGGCCCTGAGGGAAATTATTTTCCTCAGGGCCTCCTGTGTGGAGCTCATGTAAAAAAAATAAAAAAAATGCTGATTTCAATTTCATCAAACGCACGAATTGTCAAATAAGTACTGTAAAATAGTCCTTAAGTTTTCTGAAATTATTCAATTTTCTGCGCAATTTTCTTAATTTTTCTTTCCGTAAGAACCTTCTACAAAGTATTAGAAAAAAAGATGCATGAAATGGGTAAAGGCGTTCAGGAGTTATGGCGTGACCAAGGGAAACAGGGATTCATTTTTATGTACATAGATGATTATCCAAATTGTATTGCAGAATTGAACCGTGTAACATCGCTATTACCAAACTGTTGCTGTCAGTGTCGGTTCTACCACCCCCCCCCCCTTTCCCTCCCGAATAGTGAGCGAAAGGGACAACTGCACCAAATAAAATCGAGGTTTTGTATTCCAATTTTTCATCTGCAAAACTGGACCGATTTTCAAGAACTTTGTACCAATTGTACTAGAAAAAAATAATATTCTATATCTATATGTATACAGAACGTCTGTCGATGACGTTCAAACCAGGGAATTTTAACGATTTTTAGAGGGTATGTATGAGTTTCAAAACGTACCGTCACGTTAAATTGGGGAATACGTTTGTGTGGACAAATCGCCGCCCGGTTTCCTTTTAAAACCCCAGGTTTCCACTATTTTTCAACCTAGTCGCCAAACTCAAGCTCTTGTCACAGCGTTTCAACAATTTGTGAAAGAAAGAAGTGACTGAAGATCTCGTGAAGAAGTTCTGTTCTTCACGAGAGTAACTTAATATTTTCTAATAATTTTTCTTCCCCCCCCCCCTCCCCCCTCCCCCCTCCCCCATCCCCCCCCACCCTCCCACCTTACGGTAAATACTTCAGCTAACCTCTTGGTGACACGCCATGACAAGTGATTGAATTCGAATGGCGACTCTTTTGAAAAATAAGTGGTGGAAACCTGAAATTCCATTTATTTGAGTTTAAAGCCACCTACTTTCAGATACAATAGGCCACATGCATCACATTTAAAAAAAAATCCGGTTTAGGCAAATATTCTAAAACATTCTGTATTTTTTTTAATCATATTTTTGAAACCCTGGCGATTTTTTGAAAATTTCAATCCGAAAAATCAGACCATTTTTTATAAACCGAAAAGACGGGACATAATTTTATGGGTGCGAAAAAACGATAATTACATAGCCGAAAATAATTTTAAAAAATTACGTTTTCCACACGAATAGCACAGGAGAATAACGAGGCATACCAAAAATATTACATCTCATAATGTTTTTTTTTCCTTGATCCGTTTTATTGATCATAAATCATTAAAATGTTCAACGTCTATATTACTAAATCCAATGTAATATACTTGTACTTGTTAATCATAATAATAAGAATATTATAAAATTTGATTTTGTTAAAATCAGCAACATTACCATTATACCTCTAAAACACGTAAAGACAGCATAAAATATACGGGGTTCTCTTCATAACATCTGTCAAAAAGTCAAACCAAATGATAAGTTCGCACGGAATAAACTATAAATCTAGTGAACGTTAAATGTCAAGTTCAAAAATTTGCCTGAAATCAAAGTGTTGCCATGTAAAAAAATAAATCAGTGTGGAATTTTACAAAATTAATAGGAAAATTTTCGGAGACAGGAAATTTTCATGTTGTGTCGTCACGAGCCCAAATAATGGATTTATTTATTTAAAAAAAAAATTGCATTTCTAAAAATTATTACTAACATTTTCGTTATCTTAGTAAAAAAATCTACTCACACGATTTTTTCCAAGTCGTTATGAAATCCATGCAAGTGGCCTATTGTGTGTGGCTCTCAGAATAGAAGGTGCATATTTGCACGTATCAACTAAATTAAAAAAGATTTACAAAATAAATTGTTTTCATTTTGAGGACAGGTATAAAATAATTATTTGAGATATTTTTGTTTATTGTTTATAAATTTTTTATAAATAAAAAAATAATATTATTGAATTTATAAAAGAAATAAAAATTAAAATGGAGTTCTACAAATTAAATTTGATAACAATAAATAAAAAAAACCTCCTAATGGTCCCCAGCGTTTCCGGGTAGTACAAAAATTTAAACAAAAATTAACCTGATCTCTCTCTTCTTTTGAAGGTCAAGCGTGCAAATTTTAATCAGTCTCAGAATAAAAATGATAATTTTCTATACAAATCAAATCCGCCGCCCGCCAGACACCCTTTTTGTATAAATAGATAGACAGAAAACGTTTTTCGGTTATTATACTGTCCTAAAATGGGCATGATTGTATCCGAAACTAGTAGCTTTTGCTCTAATACAGCGGTTGTCAACCTTTTTGAGCCTGCGTACCCCTTGACTCTCACTACAAATTTGTTGTACCCTTTATCCCCTATCTATCTTGTGTAAACGTGTAATGAAACACATGTTTCATTTGTATTTTTTTTATACTCTCATTATTATATGAATTTAACAATCAAGTCACGCAAATATAATTAATGCAATTTTATACAGAGTCTAACACGACTACGGGCATATTTAACCTGTGATTCTATACGCGAAATTGAACAAATTTTTTTCACGTCTTTTTATTTTGACGACAAAAAATTCATGGTTTCCAAACATAACTCCAAACTCACAAAGTGTATTGAGAGGATTATTTTTTTTACTAATTTTGTAGAAAAAAAGTTTCATACCAGTAGTTAAAATAAAAGTCCGATTTCCTGTTACGCACTGTATAATCATTCATACAATGTTAACATTCATTAAATGTGACCCTTGAGCTTGCTTTGCGCAGTAAAGTTAAACAAAGTTTGGCCCAATTTCACATAGGTAGAGCTGAGTCTTAAAACCAAAATTTGCGCCACGATATTGCGTACCCCCATTTTTGCTTCGCGTACCCTTAGGGGTACGCTTACCACAGGTTGAAAACCACTGCTCTAATAAATTTGATTTATATTCATCCTCAAAATATTCTTCAATGGGATGCTCGGTCTGACAGGCTCCGAGAAATAAATATCATTATACTTATTATTTATAAACTCACTGTCAAGATAAGAAAATATAATAATAAGTGAATATGTGGTTAAAATTTATCAGGATTGTGACTCATTTCTATTAAAGAAATTAATTTAATCAGGCGTATCAACAATAATAATCACACAATCAAAATTAGATTTAATCACATTATTTCTACGTCAATCATTGATTTCACAATATTACCTATCTCTGACCAGTTACGGGCTTGATATATTTTGACCTTCCGACAAAATAGGCCAGAAGTTCGGGTGGTTAAGTCGTGTGATATGATTAAATTGTAGAACAGCACATCTCAAATAATCTAAAGATGTAAATCAAAAAACTAACAGTGCATCAAATTATAACAATATAAGTCTCTCCATTATTCATGAGAGAAAAGCCCTTTGAATATTGAACTTCAAAAGGTCCTTTGAATACTGAACTTCGTTGGCAATAATAAATCAAAGACAAATCACAAAAAATCGCATCATTTAACGAAAGGGTTTGGCAAAGGGGATGAAACATTACAGACATTCAATTCTTCCCTGCATTCTTTATTTCCCTTCGCCCATACGCCCTTCCATTGCAACTATCCGACCAACGGGCGAATCGAGCGTTACTAAACAAATCAGTTAGCTGATCGGAGACTAATATTGATAGATCAAAAAGTTGGAAACAAAGGTCGTTAATCTTAAGCCTTGACTCCAGCGACCAAATATTGTTTGAAAGTCCTTCAATGACCTTCAAACAATTAACATAAATTGTTTGAAGGGCATTCAAAGACCTTCAAACATTTACACCAATATTTTTTGTAAGATTAGGGTGAAGTTCGCGCGGTCCACACAATTTGACAACTGGTCTGGAATACGGACGTCCACGCTTGTCAATACTTGACGCCAAACGTCAATACTTGACGTTTGGCGTTTATTGCATGTCCTAAGTTACTATTGAATTTGAGATGCATCAGGAAGAAAAGACAGATATTTTAATAAATATTTATTTATCAGGAAAGATTTCCAACTAATATCGATTACTATTGAATTTAGCGAGTGGACAGTTTTGTGTGTCATCATGACAATCTCACTCGCCGATTTACCCGCTTTTAAATTTAGTAGATAGTAGCTTGTAAAATCGCTCAACGTAATTGACGCTTTAGGAACAACGCAAACGGCCGTAATATTCTCTTGATCGTACCATAATATATTCCTAGGACCCCCAAACTTCTATCGACATTCCGTTTACAGTAACTCTACGATCTACGTGCCTAAACAAATTAAGCGTTATTTTCGTAATCGTGTTCAGTTACACTTAGGTATTTTGGCCTTGCAATATTTGGGAGCTCCTCATTCATAATTTGATCATGCAAATGATATTACTTTTCAAGTTTGGTTTCAGGACATCCTTGAGCACTATCAGGCTCGCTTCATGTGACAACTTACTGCTGACTACCCCATTAAATCCTCCTTTCATTCAATTTTATGTATTCGTCCTGATAAAGTCGAGTTTAGTCTTAGTTTCAATTTTGAATTCAAAAGTTCAATGAACTTGAATGAATTATAACACCTAGGTATATTTCACATCACGCATGCATGCATTGACAACCAAAAGTACCTAATAGGTATGTTTAATTAATTATATTGTCATAATATCCTCTCTATTTCTACAAAATACTCCACTCGTACTTCGTTCATCTTCAATTAATTTGGCAAACTGCAGATCTGTTACCATAAGAAATATACACTGCATTCGCAAACAATAGGTAATCTAGTTTTAAATATTATATCAAGCAACACACCCCAATTACAAGAGGAAAAAAATTTAAAAAATGGAAAAACTATTCCATAAATACATTGATTTCACAGAGATTACATTCAGTGGAGTAGCGTGGGGGGGGGGCGGCACTTTTAAGGGGGGGCGGCACTTTTGAGGGGGGTGGCAAATATTCACAATAAATAATAACATTATCTTGGAAAAGTTTAAACCATTTCAAATCATTATTTGAACATGTTCTACGATCCTTTCGTTTACGAATCCAACTCTTTTGTTAATTCATCAAAAATATCAATAACTACATTTTTTTAAGCTGCGAATTTCGCAATTCGTAGGAAAACCGTACGCATATTATGAGAGTAATACTAATGAAAGCTGATAACTCGCAAACAGATTCACTCTTAATTAAAATCAGAATTGTGTTCAGAATGTATTAACGACTGATTTCAGTTGTGTATTCATCTGCTGATACATTTCGAAAGAGACCATTATTGTATTCGAAGTGCAGTTATAAAATTCTAGTTGTAGATTATGTATGTGCTGCCAGAATCAAAGAGAAACCATTTTCATTTTCTGGGTGTAGTTTTAATTCGGCAAATACAGATTTAATTTGACCCGTCTAATCACAGGAGACGCAAATTATCCCACACATTTAATTTTAAAATAAAATTGTGAAATTATGTCCCACACATTTAATTTTAAATAAATTTGTGATTGCAATAAAAATTTAAGACACAGTTTTATAACATTTTTTAAGAAAAGGAATCTGTATTTTAAATTTTAAGTTTATTCTATTTTAGGTACTTTAATTCGAATATTCGCAGGCGTGTATTTTTGAGCCAATTCACATTTCCAATATGAAAATTTTAATGTTTAGAAACAATAATATTCTAATAAGCACGTGGAAAAAATTACTTTATCTAGATTTTAGAACAGTTTTGTTTTAATAAAAAGGAACATTGCATGGGAAGATCCGGAAATTTTGTGCGCAAACATTGACAGGCAAAAGTTTATAGATATTTTTTTTCTTATTATTCGAAGGGTTAAACCAGTTTTCAGGATGTAAAATTCCATTTGAGAATTCATCTGCTGACACAATTCAAAATTCAAATTCAAACATTATTTTATTCGAAGTTCAGTTATTAAATTCTAGTTGCAGACTCTGTATGTGCTGCCAGAATCAAAGAAAAACCATATTCGTGTTCTGAGTGTACTTTTAATTCGCCGCATACAGACTTAATTCAAACCAACTTTGTGTTTAGAATGTAAATTTCCAGTTGTGGATTCATCTGTTGACTCATTTCGATGGAAAACATCCTCTTATTCGAAGTTCAGTTAAAATATTCTATTTGCAGACTGTGTATGTGCTGCCAGAATCAAAGAAAAACCATTTTAATGTTCTGAATGTAGTTTTAATTCACCGAATACAAACTGGTTTTGTGTTCAGAATACAACGATAAATTAAATAACGAGTTGCAGATTCATCCTGCAGCGAGTGAAGCTTTACATTTGAGTTAGATCTCTCTCTCTGGTTTCAATCCTGGGATTGGTTTGCAGCAATGTCATCTATTCGTTTCTTCCACTCTTCCCTGTCTTGTGCGGCTCTTTTGAAGTCTGCATATGATGAGCAGCGCACGTCCACCAGCAGGTCCTCCAGGTACTCTCGGCGTGGGCGTCCCCTAGCGTTTGTCCCCTCGGTCATAGCCTCCATAATGGCATGCAAGAGGCCTTCTTGTATTATCACATGGCCAATTCATCTTGCGCGCCTTTCGGACAAGGTCCTGAGCAGGTGCCTTCCTCTTCTTTGGAGAACCTCTTCATTTGTAATGTGGTCTCTTCAGGAAATTCCTAAAGAGATGTCAGGAGTTCCACTAAAGAACACCAAGGAGTTTGTCTACCTCGGGAGCAAAATAACATGGGACGGTCGGTCTAAGAGCGAGGTCAACAGCCGTATACACCAGGCTAGGCTTGCATTCAATAAAAGGTCAAAAATAATAGAATCGAAATTTTCTTCCGCCCCGGACGGCCGAAACCCACGCTACGCCACGATTACATTAGAAAGGTGTGAACTGACACTAGAACCAACTAACTTTAAATAAAAAGCATGAGCCAATTTAGCATGCCCCTTATCAAGCCTTTCGAACCCGGAATCGAACCCTCAAAAGCGACACATAAAAGTATCACACAACTTGCAATAAATACTTACTTAATACATTGCATTTAATGATTTTTTCCTTTCATCTGAGATCCTACCTATAATTATTTATAATTACTCAAAGAAACTGGTCTCCATGAATAATAAACCCGTCGACCTAGTTTCGTAAAGGCTGCTGTTATTTATTTATTTAAACATTTATGTTTTTTTTTCAAATCTTGCCATTATCGAGATTTCCATTAAAGTGTCAAGGAGAGGTTAACTGAGTTACTGTTTTAGATTTTTATCAATGCCGTATTATTTCATTTATTCATGTCGTGACAGCAAAAAAGCGATGCCTTTATTCAACTCTGACGTTTATTTGATGATATAATTAATGTTGGTGTAGGCACTTTGGCGGCAGATTTTACTCAATATCTGTTTGTGTTCTATTTTTGAGGAATAAATAGTTATGGGCGTAAACGAAGAAGGTATTTTGTTTTTAGAGTTTATTTGAATAATCGAAACAATTCGTTGCTTAAAACGACGGAGTAAAAGAGTCTGGAATCGAATTGATAAATATTGAGTTAACTATTGAGTTACAAAGGAAATATAAGACACAAAGGAAAAGCAATATACCCTATATATATTTACAAAGGGGCAAAATAAAGTGTATTAACTTTCCCATCAATATTCAAGTTGTTATTAATGTACATGTTAATTCTCGCGGATCCGTCACGTGGACAGCACCCATAATATAGAAATAGTAAGTTAGTAATAGGAGATGAAATACTTAAATGATAAAAAAAGGTTTTAAGTGTAGGGTTAAGTGTTCGTGGTTATGTGGATGCTCACACACAAAAATATAATAAATTAAAAAACAGAAGAATTTATCTGTTGTATTGCCTCTTTGCATCCGTGAAAATGTCCATTTTTTATTTTTATTTTACCAAAAATTTCATATACTACACAGTTCTGCTACAATAAGGAACTCCAGTGAAAAATATTATGGCTTTAAAAAAATATGTTCATACAGACCAATAAATGCTGATTCTGAATATATAAGTTTTTTTTCATAATATTAAACGTAGAGTTCGTAAAAAAATATTAAAAAGTGCATTTTTTAACGCCTCGTTAAAATACACTGTAAAGTTGGTACGACTGAATGGTTAGTGCTGACGTCACGCGTCACCAGTCATTGTATCACATTGTATTGAAATCAATTGAAATGTAGGTATGGCACAAGCCATCAGTATTAACAATATTTCATGTTATTCTTTATTTCGTACTGTTTATGGAGATTTAGTTGTTGTGTTTATTGAAACAATATTTAAGCCTAAATAATTCAGTATCAAAAATAGAGGCATCTCTATTAGTTTATCTCTATTATTTAAAATATTGAAAAACTACTGCACAAAAAAAAATAGTAATGCTTCTTCTAGGGAGAATACTTCGAACAACGGATTTCAAAATGGCGGTAGTTGATCAGCTGATTGCCCAATCCTATACTAATTTTTCGGGAGTGATGACGTCACACGATTTACCATATTTCCGGTGGTTTTCGGGGGATCTTGAAAAATTAAAATTTTGACAATTATTTTAACTATTAAAACTAACTCCATTACCCAATAGCACTCATCGGTAGCAGAGGTGAAGGAATAAGTTAATCATTTAAAAATTAATTGACCTGTAAATTTTTATTTTATACATGGCACTCAATGCATACACGACCTGAGATACGGCCACCCAAATTGTTGAAAATGTAACATCAACGAATTTGTCGCAAATGTCGCCACGTACACTTACCCCCCGCTCACGGTTACCCCGCGTGACTGCACCATCACTAATTACTTTTAATCTGATGTATTTATTATCAGTTCTTACATAATGATAACAATATTATAATCTTGTTATGCATATTTAGTGAACTGGTTTGAACAAATCTTATAATATCTAGAATGCGCAATTACCTGTATTATAAGATTGGGTTCCAATGTCGTAAAAAGCATGTAAAAATTACCTAGGTACCCGTATAAACAACATAAAATTACTTGGTGGTAGAAAATAATTTCCCTCAGGCTTCGACCAATTTTTTTACATTACCTCCACACAGGGGGACCTGAGGAAAATAATTCCCCTATATCATATTTGGGGATGTTGTGTGGAGGGTATTTTTAGAAAATGAAGTAGAAGAAGTTCTGGGAAGGAAAAAAGGGTAAATATGCAGTTAGTCCACCTCACGGATAACACGGAACGTTCGTGTTGTCGAAGTTTTATGCACGGATAATACGGAATGTTCCTTTTTTAACTAATAGACAATCAAATATGACAGTTGTCGGAAGTACCAATCTTATAAAATAAATTCTCTAAAACAAACTCGCTTTTCATCATACTTGTCAATGATGCATTCACTTTGTTTTACGCAAAAATATTTTTTCTATGATTGGCAGCATTGATGAAATGTTAAAATAAAAACGATGAATAAACATGGCGTTACCGCGCGAGTGAATTAATTTTAACAAAATTAAAATGTTAAATGCATATTTTTTGCATGTTTTTTGGTCTCCCCCGACATAAATACTCACTTTTCGTAATAATAAAGCTAAATCTAACTGTTTGGATAAAAAGTTTTCCGTATTAACGAGTAAGCGGTTTAATGCATAAATAATGAAAAAAGTATGAAGGGTGTAACGGACGTGTTAATCCAACTCTCCACTGCGGTGCATTAATCACTGAAGACAATGTTAGCGAAAATTTTCTCAATCGAAAAATGAAACTGTAAAATTAGAAGAAGATACGAATGTTGGATAGGGTCCCATTAGATCAGTGATAGAGGAGCGCCCAAGATTAAGGCCCTGGGTTCAATACCGAGATGCTGATTTTTCTGTTTCATATTTTCGATTCAGAGTCTTCAGTGATCTAGTATAATAGTTCAGCGCTGTAAAATATTAAATTCATGATTTTATATTAACAAGTTAAGCTTCGGACCTATTTTGTCACAATGTAAAAATACTTTCGCTTTACAATAAATTCCGAATAAATGGAATGTTACTGAACGCATCCGAAAACTTTTAACTAGTTTTGAAAGTTAAAGACATTCGCTTTCACGCTTTATAATTCAAAATAAACATGTAATTTTAGAAATTCAATTTTTTTTAATTCAAACATAAAAAAGATTTTAAAATGGCTCACATTACGTTTTTCTAACTAAAATTACTGATCGAAAAAATAAAAACACACACATAATTTACTAGGCAAATATAAAAAGTATAATAAACGTTATCGATAACTTACTTTTTATCGTTTCACGTAAAAATAATAATTAATAAAAAATTCCCACAATTTCTTTTCATCATTTTAATTACTTTGATTAAATACAATAACAGTAGCGGTGAAATGTGGACATTTTACCAATGTTTTTCTATATTAAAAGCAGTTAATCTTGAATAAAAAACACACCTCACACCTAAAAGTCATTACAAAGCATTCCGCCATGACCGCCATGATTCTTCTGGATTCTTCATTCAAACAGGGATGTTCTGCCCAAAAAAATTATTTCCCTAGATTTCGAAGTGAAATTTCCCTAGAATTTCACATTTACGCAATTACCTACGTAGCCACCCGATTGTGTAACACTAATCCTGTTATATGTTAATTAATATGATAATTAATTGGAAAGATATCGGAACTTGGTAAATATACTAATAATACCGTGATTTTCCAAATAAAACACTTTTTGCTACGTGAAGTAATAATTTAAAAGCACGAATACACTCACCACTGAATTAGAAACTGGATTCCAAATTAAAAAAACACTTTGCAAAATAAAAATCATAAGCAACCCGCCGCTCATTTGTACCAAGCGTGGTATTTTTAAGACCCCCCCCCCCCCCCCTTTGTGCTATGCATAAAAATCTTGTCTAAACGTTAGTTTATAAATTAAAAATAATAATCATTTTGTGGTTAACTTTTAACGATTTGAATACAATGCATGGTGTTTTCTCTTTCGAATACCCTTTACATCATATTTCCATATTAGCAAGGGAGCTAAAACAATTTCTATGAGTTGTTCGGAAAAGCGAAAAAATCAGCCTGAGTGGTTAAGTCATTAACTTATGATAAGTAATGCGTATATATTATAAGTACATAATAGTGATATTGTTTTAATTATTTCACTTTTGACCGGTTTAAAAGATGTCCGTAGCAGGTGAAACCGGCCTAGACCATAATAAATTAATAAACTTGTTTATTATCCTCTTTTTAACGTCAGAGGTTTTTATTTGAACGTTATGCACTAACGATACGTCATTACAACTTTCAACGTGACAAGCTCGATGACTAAATACTGTAATATATACAAATATATATATATATATATTTTTTTTTTTTTAAATGTTGAAATGTTTAAAAGTTTGGAGGTGACCAAACATTAAAGATGATTTATTCTTTGATTGGGCTGATATACTTGGTGGAATTAATCCTTCCCAGAGAATATCAAAGTGTTTATTGTTCACAATCCCAGAATTACAAAATATTGGTAGCGGAAACAATTAATTACAGTTTGGTTTTCCTGTTAATTTTTTTGTTATTATTTTATTTTATTAGTTCAATATTATGAGCAACCATCACAATTTGTGGCAGGTAGCAAATGGCTATTTTATTTTGGTTTTCTCTTTTTTTTAAATTAAATCTTATGCATTATATATATATATATATTAAAATGACTATGCATTTTAATTATTAAGGCGCTGCAACCGAGCTCAAAAAGAAGAAGATGGAGAGATATGTAATTACGAAAGTTAGAGGAGCGCGCTTATATTTAAAGCCATAAAATCGATACGAAAACTCTGAAAATGTTTAATAAAACACGACTCATTTAAAATAGAGCATAATCTCTTGGGGCTGTCTAAAACAGCATTTAAAGAAACACTGAATTTTTTCATATATATAACTTGTAAAATAACAGAAACAGGCTTGAAAATAAAATAAAATCGGAGCACACTTTGCGATTTTTTTCTATCGAGGGAATTTTATATAATTTGCGTTTCGGCGCGGAGAATGAATCTTAAAAAATTCAAATGTTTAAGGAAGATATGCAAGAAATCGGTAGAAATTCGGGTAGCGGCGGATTAAACCATAAATTTTCTTTTGTATCGTGAAAATAACGACTATTAAGGATCCCCAAAATATTTTTATGGTGTTAAATCGCTTTAATATGCGATATCCATTGAGAAATTACTGAAATATAATTGTGAAGCAAAGTCGCCCCTAATAGGACTTACTTTACATCACTTTCTTAAAAATACGTAAATAATTTATGAAATCGAAAAGAATGCTTAAAACCACAAAAAATATTATTTTCAATTCATATTACCTTGGCACTTAATTTCGATAATACCAATCGTTCCCGTTAAAAGATATAAAAAAATATTGTGAAAAGTGACAAAAAAGTGATGCAAAGTAACCTCAGTTTACGGAACGTTTATTATGAACAAAAAATGCCAGTAAAGACATATTACCATGTTTTTGTTGCTGTGTATGTAATATTAGCATGTAATATTGACAAATTAATAATATTAAGAAGGTATAATACAACAACCGCTTATATTCGTGCATGAATTATGACGACCTACTTCTACAACATATTACTCTCTTCGTCTTTCTTGGTATTTCGTTACGAATTTAACACTTTCTGCATTGTCCAGGGACGGATTTTATCGTTCGGGGCCCATTTTCAAATTAAAAATAGCGTCCCAAAAAGGCCAAAAATAATCCGTAAAACATTACAAATAGAAACATATCTTTTTTAATTCTTTTTTAAAATTTTGTAAATAACATTATTATTTTTAATTACTCTTAATTACTTTTAATTACTTTACACAAACATACATTTTTTTAAATAACCGCGGTGTGTGCATCACACATATGTACGTATATGTATGTATGAAAATTAATATTTATTACAACCATTTTTTCTTGATTTCTTGCTGCCATGTGCGTCGATACTAAACATTGTGAATACCAAAAACAATAACCTAACCTAACTATCACGCCGTTTCCTCGCAGAGGTAGTCAGATAAGACGGACAGCCAAATAATTCGGTCTTGGTACACACTAACTAACTATTACCATCACGCCATTTCCTCGCAGAGGTGGGCAGAGAGGACGGACCGCCAAACTCGGTCTTGGCACACACTCTTTACCTCACTCTAGTCCTGGGTCGATCGATCGTTTTTTTATTATTTTTTATTATTAAGTTAAAAGAAACATAATATTTCGCTTTCTTAACTTAAATACAGAGCATATATATAGTACAGTAGTAAGAAGTAATATTTTTAATTTTGTTCCAACATTTTGAGTTTAAATAGTTTTTTTTAAAATGTTTTTATGTTATTTTCCGTTTTTAGGCTATCTGGAAGGAGATTATATATATGAACTCCCTCGTGACCAATACTTCTCTTGCCACTTTCAGTCTTGACAGTATTTGTGTACAATTTATTGTGTTGTCTAGTATAATGTTCCTGTACTTGTGATGTTTTTATAAATGTTGTGTTTGTGTGTATAAGTCCATTTTGTATTTTGTAGATTAAAAGACATATGTTATATTCGTACAATGTTCTTATTTTCAAAAGGTTCATTTCCTGGTATAGTTTTTTGTGGGAGTGTCTGCGTTATAGTTGAAGAGTTTTTTAATAACTTTGTTCTGTATTATTTGTTAGTCGTTTAAGTACGTAATGTATGTGTTTCCCCATATTTCTATTAAATAATTTAGGTGGGACTGGATTAAGCTAAAGTATAAACCCCTCTTTACCTTTGTTGGTAGAAGATGAGCAATTCTACCAAATACACCAATTAACGGGTGATTTTTGTTTTTAGTTTTTCTACGTGTTGTTTAAATGTTAAATGTTTATCAATATATAAGCCCAGGTATTTTTCGCTATCTAGGATATGTAGGTCTCTTTCTTCTATTTGTAATGGTTTATGCGATGGTATTATTCTTTTAGGTGAGCTTAAGATCATGTAATCGGTTTTATTAATATTTATTGTTAATATATTTTGTATTAGCCAATCGTTTAGTACATTAAGATCCGTTTGAGATTGTTCTAATAGACTTTCTAAGTTTTTGCCGAAGTAAAAAATTGCCGTGTCATCTGCGTATAAGAAAATTTCACCATGTAGTTTTAGCTGACAGATGTCATTTATGTATATTTGGAATAAAAGTGTCCCCAGTATTGATCCTTGTGGAACTCCGTAGTTTATACTCTCGAGTTGACTGTTACTGACAGATAGGATTTTATTAGTTTGATAGCTGGACCGGTTACACCTGTTTTTTCTATTTTTTTAATCAGTATTTCATGACTTACGGTGTCAAAGGCTTTTTGTTTTACATGACCCGGGTCGCTCACGACACACTGGCGTCATGAGCGGGTCGCGAAGACCTGCTCTTTTCGCGACACAAAATATGAAACTCGATTACGCTTCACCCAGCTACTTTCTACTACCTGAGTCGAGAGAGAAGGTGGCGAAACCCGGGTGTTGACAACCCGCTCGCTCTCTCATATTACATCGATCTATCGTCGCTCGCCCTGCCACTTCCGCACCCAAAACCCAGGTAGCAGTAGTAGAGCGGTTGCGAGAAGTGGGTCGCGAGACCCGGGTGCTGACGAAAAAATGACCCGCTCGCTCGTTTGTGGTCCGTGAGCGGGTTTCAATGAGCGGGTTATTCACGACCGACCCAGGACTACCTCACTCACAATCATACATTATCTCATACACATTTTTCTTCACAAGCAACATTTTCCGCTTATTGCGGTGGTAGTAGGATTGTATTCAAATATTGTCAAATTATGTTTTTCTTTCTTTCAAAAAATACGTAGTCTCATATGTATATACTGTTCTTTTATTCTGGCCCGACTCAAGTATCTGATTCGCTTCATCGTGCCATGTCTTCCTCAGGCGTCCCCGACTTCTTCTGTAATAATTCATGGATTCAAAAAATGTTTTGCATGTTTTTCTTTGCTCATCTGCGCAGATAAGCATATCATTTTTTTTTTAATTCTTTTTTTTTATTACATATTAACCAAGAATAACATTACAATATATACAATATACCTACATATGTATATTTTTATTTTTTTGGTTTATATTTCCTCACTAGACTGAGCCTGTTCTACACCGATCTACACCGAAAAATGCAAAACAAGTAAAACCGCTTTTCAAAATAACTGAAGTTTCGATTTGCTCATCTTTGTAAGCAACGGCGTTAAATAGAAAACAATACGCATATTTCAAGTTGGTCGATCTCTAATAATCGCTTGACGCACACTTAGTAAGAGATATTGTAAAGTAGCACTAGTTTTCGAAAGAAAAATGTCAAATGTTACACTAAATTAAAATGTTACACTGATTTTTTAAACTTAACTACGGTTCATTGGAAAACTGAACTTTTTGGTAGCATTATTACAGCGTATGCATTCTTTTTCGTAGACTATCTCGAGACTATTTGAAAAACATGTATCAAGGCCCGGTAGTAAGCGCTCAAAAATAAAAAGGGGAGATAGATAATATGTAAACACGAATGTTAGAGGGAGCGCGCTAATATTAAAAACGGTAATATTTAAACGAAAATTGTTATAATGTTTAATAAAACATGACTCGTTTAAAAGAGAGCAAAAACCTCAATGGAAATATCTAAAATAGCATTTAAGGAAACACTGTGATTTTTTTATACATATAACTTGTTAAATAAAAGAAAAAAACGTGTTTGTAATTATTTCGTAGAATGCTTTGTGATTTTTTTCTATCGAGAGCCTTTCATATAATTACCGTTTCAGCGTGGCAAATGTATAAATATTATCTTAAAATATTTTTATTTATTTTTTATTTAATATAGATATATAGTACAGTGGTTTTATATAAATTACATATCGGTACACAAATTATTTAAAATTGCAATCTCACCAAAGAAGAAACTCGTTCTTGTGCTTGATGAGCGAGTTACACTAATTATAACAGAAATAGAATAACATTATGCAATAGGTAAGTATATAATGGGAACAATTGAAACTTCTGGATTATCTATAAGTGTAGGTGTACATACATGGGATACGGTTACATACTAATATATTATGCACTTAAGTGAAATTCGAAAAATCTAAATAAAATAGAGATGAATATAGATTGATAATACATAGAAAAAAAAGAGAAAAACAGGTAATTATTAAGTTAATTATTCCCGATGAAGTGTAGCTTCAGTTTGAGTTTCAGTTTATTGATGTCTTTGGTTTTTTTTTATTTCAATCGGAAGGTTGTTGAAAAACTTTATTCCTAAATAGATATAATTGTTTTGCATTAGTTTGGTATTAAATTTTGGTATTTTGAAGTTGTCTTCATATCTTTTTGATTGATGGGTTTCAAATTGTTTGATGATATTATATTTGTAAATTTGGATAATTGCATTTTTCTTGAAGATATTCTCTACTCGAGGCACCGTGAAATCGGCGAAAAGCGTTTCTGTTGGATAATTGGAGGGTTTCTTTAGGATTACTTTAATGATTAGCTTCTGGATCACTTTGATCGGAGTTAGAATATTGGTAATATATTGGTAACTGATTTATATACCACAAATATTTTTAGAAGCTAAAAAACTTAAGTGTTCAAATGAAATGTTTTAAAATGTGGTAAAAATTCGGAATGCCGCTGCATAATTTCAGAAGCTAATAGTTTTTTCGTATTTATTTGGCCACCCCTTGTCAACCCAGCGTCCTGTTCCTGCATGAAATAAGAGGACCTATTGATAAATCCGTCCCTCAATTATCTGAGAATAAATCAATAACAGCCTGAATGACTGAATGACTTCTGAAAAAAAACCAGAATGAATTCTTAGAATTATTTTATAACAACCTGTTTTGACAGTTAAAAGTTAGTCTCAAGCAATTATTTGTTATTGCCTACTTTTTGTATAAAATAGTCCGCAATAAGAGATTAAATTTTAATGTGTTTCAGTCAGCTATATTAATCAGTCTGAAAAAACAATGCTTGACCTCCAATGAAAAGGCAAATTAAAAATTCATATTATGTCATGTTCATTTTTGTTATGTTTTATTATGGCATGTATTATATAAAAAAAACAGTAACAACTCTGAAAATGCTATCATATCGTTTTATTCAGAATGAAAAACATATGGTGTTATGTCGGGTCTCCAGCGACCAAATGTTAGCCCTTTTTCATGTTTGCGCAAACGTTTAATGTTTGTGGTAATGTTAACTTATTATAAGTATTAAACAGATTAAATTGCTGTATTGTTGTAATAAATTAATAAATTAAAACATTTACATTATCCTATAAAAGTTATTTTAAAGACTCAGAAAGCAAATATTATTAATAATTCAGGTTTTTAATACTCGGACGGTTACGACGGGTGAAAACTTAAAGATAAATAATTGTAACGATAATTACTGTCCCAAAACGGTAATCCTAGTTGGATTGTTGGGCCGTCAAAACATTTTAAAAATAATGTATAATCTTGTACTAAATAAATAAATAAATTTTAAAAATATATATTAAAAAAAGTTTAAAATTAAAAAAAATCGTCTTAACAAAAAAAAATTGATAACAACAACTCACATGTACTGATTAACTAACATCTTGAAAATTATAAGAAACCAACAGAGTTAGGGTCAATATCAATTAAAAAAATTCGAGTGCTGTTTACACGCGGTAGAAGTCAAACATTACCAAAACAATCTCAACCAATACTTGAAAAGTGTAGTGTTCTGATATTTGATAGACACTAGCAGATCTCCAACACACTTTGGATGGAGATAACTTCTTGGAATAAATAGAATCTGGTTCGTTATCTGCGTTTATTTATACTTCGCGTATACAAATGGGATTCGGTAGTCAACCTAACTAGGAGCTGGCTAAAATGGTTCTGGCCGGTATTAATTGAAACACCGCCTCTTGGCTCCCTGATCTCCCTGCCGGAGAGCTTAAGCACTACGGCTTGCCATCTAGCGGATTCTACCGAAAGCTGATGTCACCGCCATCTGTCTCTACAAGGCGGAAGCTTTTACGATACGCCACAAAAAGTGAGGTCATAATCAGACCAGCGTTATTTCCGTTTCATATCACAACTAATAGGAGCCTTTAAGAGCGACATCATAATCAAAGCGGTCAATGAGCGCAGTTGATGAGCCGCAGGTGCAGTAATCTTCATTTCCGTTATATCAGAAATCAAAATCATAGCCGGGCTATACAAGTTTCACTTCAAAAATATTTTTTTAATTTCTGTCTATAGGTATACAAGTGTTAAGAAAATCGTACCTAACTTACTTTAACCACTGCTTCCTGACCTTATTTGGAGTAAATAATTTCCGGTAGGTTCTTTTATTTATTTTTTAAATAAGAATAAAAATAATTATTCGGCCAAGTAAGCGCCGACCTCGACCCCAACAACTGTCCAATACCTACCGACTTCTTATGTTTTTACCAATTTTTTAACCCATTATCTGTAAGAAACATCAATGTAACAAAACTGTTCTTTCAAAACCTATATCATCATGCGTTATTTTTATTACTTTATAAAATTACTAGCAAACCCGGCCACACGTTGCTGTGGCTAACGAAACACAACACCATTACCCAACCTTTATAAAATCCATCACCACCCGCTGCCCGCTGCCTGAATTGAATATTTTAATTTCTCGGCTTTTCTCTACTATAATAAGCATGTATTATACATATAAACCTTCCTCTTGAATCACTCTATCTATTGGAGAAAATCGCATGAAAATCCGTTGCGTAGTTTAAAAGATCT
This sequence comes from Limnephilus rhombicus, assembly GCA_929108145.2. NCBI lineage: Eukaryota > Metazoa > Arthropoda > Insecta > Trichoptera > Limnephilidae > Limnephilus > Limnephilus rhombicus. The sequence goes on from OV815287.1 coordinate 33,426,429, forward strand.
ATGCGCACATACATTTTGAGCGACTTCATTTTATATTATGTAATGATTAACCTAAAGACCAAGTGAGGTTAAAAATTGTAAACAATAATACCTATATCATACAAAGAAAAAAAGTAAGTACGTCAGGTACGTCGCATAACACCCTGTATAAATGGTTATCCAAAAAACATTAAAAACAACTTTACATGGTATAAAATGAAGTCCCCCTCGCTGTCTGTGCGCTTAGATCTTTTAAACTACGCAACGGATTTTCATGCGGTTTTCACCAATAGATAGAGTGATTCATGAGGAAGGTTTTTAGGTATATAATCTTTCAGGTTTTGTGTAAATTGGTTGAAATATATAATAAATCTGGCCTAGCGGCAGCGGGCAGCGAACAGCGGACAGCGGGCTGACTTAACAGATGGCTTTGGTTATAAAGGTTGGGTAATGGCGTGGCGTTGTGTTTCGTTAGCCACAGCAACATGTTCCCGGGTCTGCTAGTTTAATATAAACCTAATAGTGATGAAACATAACACGATATAGTAATAGGTTATGTTTAGTTAAGTTTATTTTGGATGTTCTTTTTCTTCACTGTTATGCTTTGTCATAGAATCAAATAAATGATCAGGAACACTGATACAACATTCTATACATTTGTTTATGTGAAAAATATGATAAAATTGACTTCTAATTATTCCTTCAGCAGCAATATAAATTTTCAATTGTCAAATTGCTTCCAAAAGAAATATTTTTATTTCTAAAAATGCCCGCGTCAACTGATCTCTACCTAATTCGTAACACATTCAATTTAGCACACAAATTCATTGGGATGTGTCAATTTCCTGTTAAATTTCCTCATGCATGACACACAGAAGGTCATTTCTGGTTGGTATACCTAATAGTAATATTGTATTAACCATGTCCAAGTTACGATTTTGAAAAACAAACAAAAACCTTTATGCAAATTTGGCGGGTTTCTCGCTTATCTTGCATTGAGCATTTTGCGGAACAAACGCAGCTTTGTTTTGACCGGGTCGTACTTTCATTGATAAATGCAATAAATAATCCATGCGTGTTCAGTATATTGTTTGTTTACAAGCAAGAAGAAATCGAATCGGAAAATTCGAAAAGTAAATTATAAATACACTAGCTGGTTCCCGGCATGCGTTGCTTTGCCATTTAATAAAGAAATTGTTTCTCCCTGCGTGTCCTTTCCACCTCCCATTCTTCTCGCCTTCTCCACCTTCCCTCTCCCCAGTCCACTTCCCCCCTTACCCCGTCCCACGAACCCCCCCCTCCGCAAACCCCCTCCCCGAGTTCCCTTTCCCCCTCCCTCCTCCCCCCCCCTGTATTCCATACATTCATTCGCGGTACATTTAATTTTCAAACAGCTCGCGTGTTTTTTTATACAAATTTCATAATGCCAGAGCTCACTTATACACACCTTGTCCTGACAATAACGAACACAAAACAAAAAGAATTATCCAATTTGGTGCAGTCGTTCGGAAGTTATGCGCGTACATACATTTCGGCGATTCATTTTTATTTATATAGATAGATAGATATAGATAAAAAAATTATTTTATGTGGGCTTTAGTTTTAGTAGTTGAATTTTTTGTGTAGAGACAATATATTTTCAAAGTTTTGGTTTAATAACTGTTTAACACATTGTTCCATTGTTCATTTCTTGGTCAAATTAAATGTAGGGTCGTTCAAATAAAAAAAAATTAGCTTCCTTGTGAGAGCCCTGAAGGAGTAACCACAAGTTACTTATACCGGGGTGGGTATGTGGTTGGAAACCTCCAGTGTTCATTTCTTGGTATATAATATATTCTGCTACTTGTAACCAACTGTTATTCTTCACTAAGTATTATGTTCTCTTATTTTAAGTTTTTCTTTTTTTTTTGCAATTCTTTTTCTGTTTTAGCGATTCAGCAATAAGCTCCGACCCTTGTGGCTGAAACTGAACTGTAAATGTTCTGTAATGTCAACTTCCCCATTTTGGAGGTGAGTTAGACCTCGCTCCTGGATACATTGGCGTAAAAAAATTTTTTTTTCGGAATGGAATCCTCACAACTCATCTGCGCCTCCCCCAGCGATGTGAGGGCCTGAGGTTTGGCTGGGCGAACTCAGCGTCCTTCCGCCCTGCCTCCGGCAACTCGACGCTTCCATCCTAAGGGTCACGTTAGGGTCTTCTGGTACGTTCCCCTACTTCCCACTTACTATCGTCAAGGCACAACTGAGAAACCGGCTAAAGGGCGCGGACGTTGAGATTCATTCACGGCAGACCGATCACCATACACATTCTGGCTGGTACTGCCAGATGACGAGAGAGGTATCCCACCCCCACAAGCGTTCTTCATATCACAATACTTGTTTTCATTATCTTTTCTTACAGATGCTTGCAACATACGCAAGATGCCATGACCCTGCGAGCAGCCGCCTTTTATGTTTTTCTCTTATCTTTTTTTAATTTGTTTATCCCAGACTTGCTTTATATTTTTTCTATTATGTAAGCACTTGCATACTGCTTCCTAACACTGTGTGCAGGGACACTGGAGGTCTAGATTCGTTCAAACTTAAATGTATATTCGTTCTTTCAAAAAAATTAGAGTCCTTGCGAGAGCCTTGAAGGAGTAACCACCTGTTACTTATACCAGGGCGGGTAAGTGGTGGATACCTCCACTGTCTGTTCATTTCTTAGTTTTTTGGATATGTTTGTGGTGATATTTTTGGTTAATAAATTTAATTTTTAATGATTAATTTTGTTATCATAAGAATAATGCGTGCATGATGTTCAGTTATATTAGTTTTCCGAATAGTTGATTTCATTTTGTCGATATCTTTAATATTAATATTAGTCCAGATATGGTCTAAACAAGATGGGTTTTGATTTTTTATTTCTCTTGTATTTTTATTTATACACGATATGAAATTATATTCAGTAATTCAATTAATATATTCATTATTGATATTATTTTCGACGTTTTTATTAATATTTATATTGAAGTCTCCTGCAATAAAGCAAAGCTTATTACTAATTTTTAATTTCTAGATTTAATATATTTAAATATACGGGTTACAAGTGTATTTAATACTTGGCAATGAAACTCTCAAAGTCTGTTTTATGAATCCGTAATCGTGACACATGCCTACACTTGCATATACTTTTAATAATTGAAAAATTAAAATATGAAATAGAATAAGACACTGGAAATAAACATATAACGGTCGCAACTGGGCCTCGAACCCGGATGCCCTAGACTTACCGAGATCAACACCAAATGAGCTAATTTTTTTATGTGTGAATGCCTCAGAGTCCCAGCTGCTCCCGCCAGGAGCCAGTGAGGCTGTGGCATCCCCAATTGGGGTATGTTGTGAGGCTGAAGGTAATCGGGGAGGGGGAAGAAGATGAGGAAGAGGAAGGTGGGGGAAGTACCTGGTTATTCAGATCTGGTCACCAAACATGGCTAAAACGATTTCCAGCAACGTTTCATTTCTGAATGGTGGTCTTACACCAGGGCGGTAATGAGAGTATCTTCTACTCAGGGCACGCCGGGTTCAAACCCGCGACCTTCGTATAGAGTGACCCCTCAATCACAGAGGCCATGATGTGAGCTAACTTAAGGCTCTGCAACCGGGCCCGAAAAGAAGAAGATGGAGAGATACGAAATTACGAACGTTAGAGGAGAGCGCTAATATTTACAGCGACAAAATCGATGCGAAAATTGCGAAAACGTTTAATAAAACTCGACTCGTTTAAAATTTAGCAAAAATCTCGCGGGCATTATCTTACAGAATTTTATATAATTTGTCTAGATATTATCTTCAAGAATAACATATATATTTTTAGGAGCTTTAAAACTTACCGTGTTTAAGGGAAATGTAATAAATCGGTACAAATCCGGGTTGCGGGCCCTTAAGATTAATGAATAACTTAATTTGTAACTCAGATTCAAAATTCTTCTTTTGTTACAAATTTGAATCGAGTATTGCATGGAAAATCAAAAACAGTGAATTTTAATTAAAAAACTGAAATGTAAGACACATTCCTTTTATTTGAAAGAAGATTTTTAACTTGTTTTTTACCTACCAGTTTGCGATGATTAGACAAGAATTCGCTACATTTGGTGACTTCGCACGAGTGCCCGGGTTCATGGGGTAAGGTTTGTCTTGGTCTTGGCGGCGGATGCATCTACCCACCAGCTGCATGGCAGGCCAGATCGGGAGAGCATGGTTGAGGAAGCGCTTTTGACTTCTCCAGCCGTACTCTCTCGGAACATCGCCTTGCACCGCACTGGGATGGATTCGTACGTCCGGCACTCCTAGACACACTGATCCCAGATTCCGACCCACCCCTCATTCATTTTATATATATATATTATATTATATATTGATAATTATAATTATAATCTAATTAATTATAGTCTTGATGTGGTTTACCGATATACACGGAAGTTATCGAGTTCTTAGTAAAAAAAAAAAACATTGCTAGTTTTCTAAAGGTGAACTCAAGGCCATAGTATTGGAATATTATTATAACAATGTTCTTGATTTTATGCGATTAATTCTTGCTGACATTGAAAACGTTAATATTTATTAAGGCGTTAACATAATTTAGCAACGTACCAAGAATAAACACGTTTATACAGTGTACATTATGGATATGTAAACAACATATTTGCAATGTATTAACAAAGAAATTAGTTAGGTCGAGGATAAATAATATTTTCTGATGCAATAATTCGTTCTTGTATAATCCTCGCGAACTGGTACAATAGGTATTAATTAGAAATCTTTTGGCAAATATGAGGAACGTTTAATTAAAATTAATTTTAATTTAAAAAAAGAAAGGCAAACATTCACGGGTTATTGGAGGACCCACCACTTACCCGCCCTGGTATAGGTAACAGATGGTTACCCCTTCAAGGCTCTTGCAAGGACTCTAATTTTTTTGGTAAAAACGACTCTACATTTGAAAACGAAACTAAACCTCCAATGTCCCTGCATACGTTGTTAATAAGCATCATGCAAGTGCTTAGCAGGAAATACAGATACAATATGTGTTAGTATGACAAAATATAGACAAGACAGTGGGACAGGTTGGTGAAAGTCCACGAGGTGGCAAGCGCTGGGTGATTGTATCCAGCGTATCCTACAAGCACCTGTTTGGGAGGAAGACACAGTAGATAAGTAATAAGGGCATGGCAAACGGTTGGGAGTCCTCTCCAATCGATTGGCAGTCCCAGCAAGAATGCGCATGACGTTCGGTCTAGTCGTGAACCACACTCAGCTTCCGCGCCCCTTAGCCGGTTCCTCGGTGATGCCTCACGGGTTACGAATAACCTGACAATATTTGAAAAAACTCCTACTATCATCACAGAAAGCGGAAAATCTTGCTTGTGTCGTGATGGCGTACTTAGCCAGCTAAGGAATCGAACACGGGACGCCTGGGTGGGACCCAAATGCGATGCCAACTCAGCCACTGACCGGTCTTACATTTCAAATTTTTAATTAAAGTGCTTTGTTTTTGATTTTCCGTGCAATATCTACAACATCATTCAGATTTTTTTTACATTAGTTTTCACACAGAAGGCCATTTCCCTCAGGGACCATGTCATCTTAGGGGATGCTGTGTGGAGGGTTTTTTAAGGAAAGGAAGGATAGAAAATCCTGGGAAGGAAATAGAAAAGTATGTTTCTGTCTATATATGTGAGATGTTATGCATTGCTAAACCATTTATCCGATTGCGATGAAACTTTGGGAATTTGATGTGCGTACGCCCGCGATGGTTTCTATATACAATAATGAGTTCTGGCATCATGAAATTATGTGTTACTATCAACTAAGAATGAAACCAACTCAGAACCATCTCAGAAAGGTCATTAAGAGTGATGATAAAAAAAAAAACACAAAAATTGGTTAAATAGGTTAAGTTAGGTTAGGGTTAAGGGCTATTTTTAAATTATTTTTTCATAGCTTTTAATGACCTTTCTGAGGTGGTTATGAGTTGGTTTCATTCTGAGTTGGCACGGAACCGTTGCTAACCATTTATTAGATTGCGATGAAACTTTGGGGATTTGATGTGTGCATGCCCGCGGTGGTTTTTATATATACTGGTGAGCTCTATGACTACGAAATTTGTATAAAACATTGCAATAGCTGGCACGTGGGCTGTTTGAAAACTGAATGTACGGAATGCGGGAGGGCGTGGGGAACTTGGGATGGGGGCTCGCGAGACGGGGGAAGCGAGAGAGGGGAGTGGGGAGAGAGAAGGTGAAGTAGGAACGTTTGAGGGGAAGAGGTCGCGGGAGAGGAAGGGGAGGCGGAAGGGGAACGGAACGAATGGGAAAGGACACGCAGGAAGAAACAATTTCTTTATTAAGTGACATAGCAACGCATGCCGGGAACTCACTAGTTTTAAATCAATTGTAAGTTAGAAATACATTAGAAACATTAAAAAAGGCAAAGTATAACATCGTGTGAGCCAAATTGTTTCGTACTTGTGACGTAAATAAACTTGGATAGATTTTCATGTCTGATATTCTACTAGGTATGTAAATATAAATACATAACTTTACTGTACGTACGTGTTACTTGTACACTTGTATACTGTGTTTTTTGTTGATTTCCATAAGTTTATCATGTTATTTGGTTAAATAACCCTTCAGAAATTTGGCGTATTTTTAAGATGGTCAAAGTATTTCCGCTTTACAATAAAATGCAAATAAAAGGAATATTTTTAAATATAGCCGAAAAATAAAATCTGTTTTAGAAAGGTGATAAACTCAGCTTTCAAATTTTAGATCTCGAAATAAAAATAAAAATTTTGAAATATAAAAATATTGCATGCGAACATAAAAAAAATTAAAAAATGGCTCAACTTACGTTTTTTCTAACTAAAATTACTGATACCGAAAAAAAAATAAAAACACATACATATTTTATTTAAAAAATGTACGATAAACGTTATTATCTGCTCACTTTTTTATCATTCCGTATAAAAATAATTAATGAAAAATTCCCAAGGATTCATTTTTTTTTTAAATTGCGATTCAAAACTTTGATTTCCTAAAAGTATATATTTTACTTTTTGGTGGTTACTTTTTAGATTTGAATATAAAGCGTGGTGTTTTGCATTTCTAACACCGTTTATGACATATTTCTCACTACGATAGAAAGGGAGTTACAGCGATTTATGAGACCTGGGACAAATATGGGCTCCTTTGATTAAATGGGTAAATATACATATCAACTTTTTTAAATGTCGAAAATTATTAACATAACACACACATGGCATTCTTTTTGAAACCCTTGTATATTTATATATTATTCTGAAAACTGGTTTTCGTATTTCCGTCAGTCGGTAACACAATAATGAAGCCCTTTTGATGACAGTGATAATAATAACAAAAAGATGAAACTGGAACATACCGTTGCATTGTGAAACCTGTGTTCCTGTAGACTGACTGCACATGCACACGAGGCATAAAACAACAAACGCGGTAACAGACAACAGTTGCATTGTGGTTAATTTACTGAAACTCCTTCCTAATAAATTGTGTGAAGCAACGGAGTTTCAACAGCCTTCTCGGAGCTGTTTGGAGTTACAATCTTTACACGGTACTGGTCGATGCGTCAATTGCCACTCAATATATAACCGATTTTCCCACCATACTCGTTTGCAATTGAGCGGCGCGGTGGAATAACACCTAAGTCTGAAAACGACAGAAAACTGTTTAGTGTTTATATAGAGGAATTATTTCATCAGTTAAAAAAAACCACAAATTGTAATATTTACTGCTCAGGCAGTTTAGCGGTTGTAATGAAGAATAAACAAGTAATAATAAATCATTGAATAGTTCGGTTTAGCGATTATATCAATTAGCTAAGCAGTTAGAGCATTTCTGGGGTAAGGAAGAGATCCTGGGTTCAATTCCCAGATGTGACCGAATCTTTTGCTAAAATGAATTCATACAGCTGTTCTAGGGGGTATTTCATCATCTCCCGTCTCCAGAGGGCCATCAGGGGGGACTACATCCAGGCAGTCATGGCGGTGATATTCGCATTCTTCGATTGGCGTAGTGTGCGTCATAAACTTCCAATGCGGTGGCGGAGAAGTGCTCGGAAAGTGTCCAATCGTCCCTCAAGGAACTTATTCCGTAACACTGCAGTATATCGGTAGACGGAAAATTTGGCGATAAGCGTTATTGTAAGCAACCTTTAACTTATGACATTGGGATGCAGTGTAGTCAACCCACAGGTCTGATGTATCACTAAAAGAAGGAAAATTTCCCACAAAATTTAAAGAAGCAATTAATTCATAAAACAGGTTCTAAAAGCAACATTGAAAATTACCGCCCAATATCAATACTCACGGTATTTAGCAAACTATTCGAGCGCATTATCTACGATCAAATTTATACTACAATTGTTCGCAACATTCAAAATCAACAACACGGATTTTTACAAAAAAGATCGGTTTTAACAAATTTGGTAAATTTTACCGATTATTTATCGAGTAATATGGACCACAGAAACCAAATAGATGTGATCTATACTGACTACTCGAAGGCCTTCGATAAGGTAAACCATTTAATTTTAATTAAAAAATTAAATCAATTAGGCATTCATGGTGACTTACTCCGATGGCTCACTTCATACCTTTCGAGTAGACTCCAATGCGTCTCAGTTGAGGGATCAAAGTCCAACTTCTTTTCCGTGCCCTCCGGCGTACCTCAAGGTTCTCATCTAGGCCCATTATTATTTAATGTGTATATTTATGATATTCACAAATGTTTTTTACACTCTAATTATCTAGCATACGCAGATGATAAAAAAATATACCTAGTTGTCAAATCAATCGAAGACTGCTTTAAACTTCAAGAGGACCTCAATCGTCTTTTTGTCTACTGTGAATTGAATAAACTAGTCATAAATATCTCAAAATGTAATAAAATATCATTTACACGTAATAAAAATAAAATTTCATTTGATTATACACTAAACGGGACACTTATCAACGAAGTTGTATCTATCAGGGACCTTGGGGTAACGCTTGATTCTAAATTAAACTTTATCCAACACACTAATAATATCATCAACAAAGCCAACAAAATGCTGGGTTTTATAATTCGTATATCGAAACCTTTTCGAAACGTAAATACTCTATATTCCCTCTACACCGCATATATCCGCCCACACTTAGAACACTGCACACCGATCTGGACTCCTTTCTACCAAGCCCACATTGTTAGGATCGAAAGAATTCAAAAAAAATTTTTTAAACACTTAAATTATAAACTTAACCTACACTTTCTAAATTACACCGATTCTATTAAATTTCATCACTTCAACTCCCTTCATACACGACGATTAATTTTTGATCAAATTTTATTATTTAAAATTTTAAACAATGGCCTGGACTCACCAGAGCTTACCAATTTAATAAAACTCCATATTCCTTCAAGATTTACCCGACAATCGAATTTACTTCATTTGCCCACTTGTAGAACAAACTTTAGAAAAAATTCCCCGATTCCTCGAATATGTGCTCAATACAACGAATTGTTTCACAACGTAGACATTTTTAATTTAAACCTTCAGAAGTATCGAATAGAAGTAACGCGTGCGATATTGGATTGATACGGGGTGTGCAAGGTATCGAGAGCATCTCATATCCCTATCCTATATTCTCCCTCCCCCCCCTCCTCTCCCCTTCCTAAGTCTAAATTTAGCTTAAGATAAATTAAAACTCCATCTGGAAACAATATTAGCATAAGAAACTCTTTTGGCTTCACTGCAGTTAACGTGTATATTTTTATGTCTATTCTATGTATATAAGCTGTTTGTTTCTTACAAATCAAATAAAAAAATAAAAAAATAAATAAAAAATAAAATAAAATAAAGCGAGGTACAGAAAGCGTTGAACAGTATTTTTTTACTTTTGGGCTGCAGAGGTAAAAACGTCTTGACAGCATACCCGCTCTAACTGATATCGCTCTTCTCTGCCCTTCCATATCCTCGATATCCTTAAGGTCGTCTGTGATGATGTGTCCCAGGTAGGTACTTAACGCGATGACCAACATTCATCCTCCTTTCATCTAGCCGTACTGAGGGTGTTTGGATGATTTCGTTTTTGTATTTAAAAACCATAACGTTTGACTTGTTGGTATTATATAAAAGGTTATGGTTTTTTTCAAAATCTTTACAAATTTTGAGTAATTTCTCTAATGAGCTTAGTGACGGTGCATAAGAAGAATCATATCATATGCATTATTTACGTTATTTACACACACTCCATGTATATGGCAACCTATTTTCGTGGCATTAAGTCTTAGAATAAGCTCATCGGTATATAGATTGAACAGAACCGAAGACATGCTGCCTCCTTGCCTTACGCCACTTTTCAATTAGAATGGGTTAGAAAACTCCCCAGACCATTTCCCAATATTTTCTTGTTGCGTGTGCCAAATTGAAAGAATCGCTATTACATCTTCCGGTGAAAATATTTTTTATTAACATTTATTATAAGTGAAAAATATTCAGTACTTACTAAGTAAAATAAATTAGGATTTTAAAAAACAATTACAGTCTGTCAAATAAGTGTAGAAAACATAGGAGGGCGCCACTGTTGATCAAATGACAATACTAAACATACAACACATGGTGGCGATGTAAAGCTGTGTAACCTACATTTTTTGTAAAAAGTCAAAAACACGTAAAAGTGGGAAAAATATATTTTTATTGCAATTTCGATACCTACTGATCTCAAAATTAGAATTGCATATGGGTATATTATACCTTTGCAATTCTTGTTAAAACAATGAAGAATAACGATATATAGTAAAATAAAGCACAGTTAGAAATTGCTCACATTTATTTAATACTAGCTTAAGTAAGCAGCGTTGCCCGGGTTTTAGATCACGTCTCTAATTTTAGATCTGAATATATTTAACTCAATCAGACCCTAAAAGTAGTGTAACTAAACTCACTATTAGTGATTCTTCCTTTCTACCTACTGTTAAATTCAAATTTATGTTAAATTAAATGAATGCAAATCACTTTATAAAAGACCATTTAATCAATTTTATGAGGTGCTTCTTTGAATTTTTTTTCTTTAAGAACAAAAATGTTTTTTTAAATGTGGCTTACAGTGTTTTATATATTCAGTGTCATTGCGATTTGAAATAATATTTGACAGTTAAATTGGTGTTGCCAGCCTACAAATTTAGTACTTCAATTTTTAATGTTTTCTACTCTTATTTGACAGACTATAAATTACATCACAATGTTAAAATATAATATTTATAGGTAAATAATTTTTAGGTACAACAGTCCATAAGAAAAAGTAACAAAGATTTTTTTAAATTATTATTTCATGACAAACTTTTTCGGCTACTTCCTTATTCCACCTAGCCGTCTTCTATGAACTAAGTGCTTCGCTGCATACCATCATCACACTTTGAACGATGAAAGAGTAAAAATGGCTATTCATTATCCATAATATTTCATTTGTTTGCATTTATAATGGTGTCACTTTTTACTTGTTTCGCGTGAATCAAAGATGATGATTAATTTGTTAAATTAAACCTGTATTTTTTTTGTTTTCGCTGTAGTCAACTGTTTTTTTATTAATATTTTGTAATTGAAAGCACGCTTACAAAGTAAATACTGGCAGGTAAATATTACATAAATAGGTAAATAGGATATTAATCTATGAACGCTGTTTTTAGCACGTGCGTAAGCAATTTATTCGCGTGATTTAATTGCCAATCATTTGGGGAAAAAACAATAATATTTTTTTTAAATATTCAACATATTTATGTATTGATTTATCACGGTGGGTATACAGGTTTTTTTGTTTACATTAATTCCACACAGGAGACCCCGAGGAATAAAATTTCCCTCAGGGCTTATGTCATCTTTTTGAAGAGGTGAAGTAGTGAACATGATGTATGAAGGAGGAAACACAGAGGCCGGCAAATCGTTCCACAGCCGAGCTATCGAACTCAAGAACTAAACATAGATGTGACCCCTTCTAAAGTGACACAAAATGCCAATCGTGTACATATATTGGGCGCGCATTTGGCGTGTTTACCGATTACTCACCGGTGGCAAAGGGATCAATAATACTAGTTCCGGTAATACATCTTTCATTGTAATTCTGGTAGAACGAGGACAGCACACCTTCCTGACGCGTGTGCTCCAAAGAATGCAATCCCCTTGTTAAGGTAGGGGAATCCATCAAACGGACCGCACGTCAAGGGCGTTTTCAGGTATTTTGTGGCTCCATACCATAGGTGGATGCCAAATTCATTAGCGCACTTATACAGGGTCAGCAGTTGTGAACCTTTAAAGTGTCTGCGGGTCCTGTATATAGTGCGCTCAGCTTCTGAGAGGCTAAATTGACTCTGGCATCGATGGAGCCCCCGTGCCTGATCATATCACTTACGAATATCACTAAGCATATCAATGGAAGGCATATTGGGAAGATTGCTTCCGTTGAAGGAGACTACGAGTAGATCGTCATTTCGATCCCTTTTAGTCTTAATCAGAAATGATTGAAATCTCAGTGCAGAAGCCTAAAGCATACAAATTGATCTGGTTACCAAACGTAATTTAACCACTTCGCATTCGTGTAGATTATAGGTTCTCAGCGTGGGCGATAACGCCCCCTTGGGGGCGTTTCAGAACTCCAGAGGGGCGGTAGAAGATCAAGATAAAATTGGGGAGTGTTTCAGACTTTCAGGGGGGCGGTAGGAGACCTATAGAAACTCAACCCACCCCATTCTACCTTGCCCCATCCCATCCCATTAGAAGCCATCCATCACAAAAATATTTTCCTTATCCCATTACGCCCCCTCCGTTGTGGCAAATGTAACCCCGTCGTGATATTCCATTACGCCCCCTTCGTCGTCGTGGTATCCCGTTACTCCCCTCCGTTGTGGCAAATGTTACCCTGTAGTTACGCTCCCCCCCCCCCCCCCCCCCCCCGTTGTGGTCAATTGTCAATTGCTGTTTCGGATTCACGAGTTAGGGGGCGCTAGAAATAAAAAAATTCTCAAAGTGGGCGGTGGGTAAAAAAAGGGAGAATCAATGGTGTAGATAGTGGGTGATAACGCCCCCCTGCGGGCGTTTCAGGCTTTCAGGGGGCGGTAGAAGACCAGGGGATAGTTAGGGAGCATTTCAGATTTTCAGGTGGGCGGTAGGAGACCCAGAGAAATCCATCCCACCCCATTCCATCCCGCCCCATCCCATTCCGCCTCACCCCCCCCCCCCCCTTTGTCGTAAATATCACTGAAAACTCACGGACCGCCACTGTCAGATTGATACTGAAATGTTTGTAACAACTTACCACTCACCACATTCTGTTATATTGATGGCCGTGCCTAAAAAGCGTTAACATATATTTTTACAATATTACACAACAACCCAAGTTCCTCCGTCAGTGACAAAGTTTTACAAATCATTTCACAATGTTGGTACGCTGCATTCATGTTGAAATTATGCAATATTTGGATGTTTTCAATATCGTCATAAACAGGTTCATTAAAATTTAACTCACTTTATAACAATCTTCAAAGAATTTCTCAAACTGCTTTGACTCACTGCCCACTTCACAAAGATATAAATATTCTTTATATTGGAAGGGACCCATCACTTTCTCAGGGAGGCGTCTACTAATATCTACAGGAATTCCAAAAACTGAAAAAATCGGATTGATATCTATGAGAACCAAAGTGAGGACGAATATCTACAGCTCAAACTGCTGACTAATATCTATGAGAACCAAAGTGAGGACGAATATCTACAGCTCAAACTGCTGACTAATATCTATGAGAACCAAAGTGTGGACGAATATCTACAGCACTGGCAGAGGTCGGATTTGCAATTATGTATAGTATATTGGAATAACGTAATATTGCGTATGCAGTTTAAAAAAACTTAATTTATGTATGTATGTATGTAAAAATCCCGAATATCGGACTATTGGACACATTTAGCTGATTATTAAGGATTTTGGTTTTTGTTTTAACAGCTTTCTTTATTTCGAGTGCTTCTAAATTATTTAGTCTGTTACCATGACCATTTCTATGTCAGTTAGGTTAGGTTAGGTTAGGTTGTGGTGCCGTGTATTTCGAAATAATTTGTATTATGACCTCCGTGTTTGTTCAATAAATTATTGTCCTCGTAAACAGCAAAATACGTAATATTTTGCAAAAACTTCATGTACGTACTTTAAACGTTTAAGCCTTTACATAATTAGTAATTACGTAATTGAAGTAATTTATGCTTTTCCGTACAACCTCTTGCTCAGCTGCCCTCTGAAGATATTAGTTCAACCTACGCTCCATAGATATTAGTCACCACAGGAACCGTCATAGATATTCGTCCGACATCAGCTCTGTAGATATTAGTCCTCACTCTGAAGTTCATAGATATTAGTCCAACATATGAGCTGTAGATATTCGTCTGACATACAGGCTGTAGACATTAGTATCTGGAGTCCTTTCTCAGCGGCTGCATCAGAAAATGATTATTAAACCGTCCGGTAATCAGCCAGTCCGTAGCCTTGCTCCTTGCTGTGTACGACATTCCTCATTGCTTTGATAAGCCGCCGAATAGTTCCCATTTAGACGTCGAGGCGCTAGCAGTAACATACCAAATCTGACATTTAGGCTGGCCGCATATACACGTTTTCCGTATTCGATTTCCGAATTCGTTTTCCGTATTCGGACAACCGAATGCATGGAATCAGTAGAAAATACATTAACTGACGCACATGTTCGCTTTTTTCCGAACGGAACAAATTCCGTATGTACGTTTCGAATGCAAGCCGGCGCGTTCGGAGAAACCTAGTGGAAAAAACCTAATGACGTCATGCGGAACGCAGCGCTTGCATACATTTTGTTTGTGCCGGCGCACACGTTCGGAAATTTCTATTCAGTATCGCACCCGCACCGCGTGCATCGGACGTATTCTTTGTATTTGTTACGCATAGAATCGCAACACGATAATGTGTGAGGCAGAAACATTAATATTGGCTGTTGTAAAATACCCCTGCCTGTGGGATATTCACGATAACGACTATCACAACAGAGATGGCAAAGATTTTCAATCAATGTACCCAATACCGACGTTTCTTTTTCTTCTTCATTATTAACAGAAATGCAATTGCTAATAAATCGTCGTCCTCCATCGTCGTGCGTTCACCACGCTATCACTATCTGTACTGACGTGTATACATTCCGAATGAAGAAAAACGAACGTTTGCGCTAGTCTCACGGAATTCCAAATCGAAATTCCGCATTAGGAAATCGGATACGGAAAACGTTTGTATGCGGCCAGCCTTACTAAATAATAGTTGAATACTTCCTAGTATTAATTTTAGTTTCCTAGTAATAGCTTAATTTAATACCTAAATATGGACAATTCCACTGAAGCGATCACGCGAAATAAACAAATCTGCCTCGATTGCTCGCGATTTCCCATAAAATCATTTTTTAAACTTTTCGCCAACATTTAAAAAATCATAACTTCGAATTTTAACAAAGAAACATAAAAATTTATTATAGTGCTAAAAAAATGTGGACTAGCGGGCTGGCAAGCGGGTGGTATGGATTTGATTTGTATGCAAATCTACGGTTTTATGCCGAGGTTGATAAAATTTTACACATGTGATCTTCAAAACAAAAGGAAGGTAGTGACCTGAAGGTAGTGTACATTTGATTTCGAAAACTCTGTGTAAAGCCCGGGCATCACCGGAGATTCAGCTAGTAGATAAATAACTTTTTTCAAAATTCATTTTCAGCTACAACATCAATAACATCGTGTTTTTCAATCTTAGCACTCTAGCTCACTGAAAACTGGACTGCTGGATTTAATTAATTTAATCAATTAAATAAATCAATTAATTAAATCAATTAATTAAATCAATTAAGTAAATCAATTAATTAAATCAATTAATTAAATCAATTAATTAAATCAATTAATTAAATCAATTAATTAAATCAACTAATTAAATCGATTAATTAAATCAATTAATTAAATCAATTAATTAAATCAATTAATTAAATCAATTAATTAAATCAATTAATTAAATCAATTAATTAAATCAATCAATTAGTGCCACTGCCACTGCAAAATAAGCCAAATTTAAATAACAATAGATTTTGAACATGTCTAAAAAAGTTTCGGTTTCGGCCGAAACAGACGGTTACCGAAGATACGGTTTCGGTTTCGGTAGAAAGTCCTGTTTCGGTCGGACACTAGTATTTTATGGTACATCATTCGTTCGTTAGGGCGCTTCATTGCAGCCGGAGGCTTTTTATAACAGCTCTTAGTTTATTTTGAAAATACGGAGAAATTCTCAAGTCTTACCGTGTAAATCCTACTTCCTACTAATATTATAAAGGCGAAAGTTTGTATGGATGTATGTTTGTTACTCTTTCACGCAAAAACTACTGATTGGATTTTAATGAAACTTTCCAATAATATAGCTCACACATCAGAATATGCTATAGGCTAGCTTAGAGCTCTGGCATTATGAAATTCGTATACAAAACTTGCAATAGGTGGCACGCGAACTGTTTGAAAAATGAATGTAACGGGTATGGAGGGGGTTGAAAGGAGGGTTAGAGGGGGGGGGAGGGGGGATAGGGGATAAAGGAGGGGGGAGGGGGGAGTGGGAGGGGGGATTTGGGGGAGGGCGAGTGGGTTGAGGTGGGGAAGAGGATGGGGTGGGGATAGGGAAGGCGGAGAAGGCGCTGTGAGTACCCACATAATACTATGCGAGCGAAGCCGGGGGAAAAAACTAGTATATCATAAAGTAATCATAATCTTATATGTAAAAAAATTCGTGTCACGGTGTTTGTGGTCGCACTCCTCCGAAACGGCTTGACCGATGTTTATGATTTTTTTTATGTATATTTGGTAGGTATGAGAATAAGTTTTAAAGTAAATGTCTTTTGTTGTATTTTTTTTTTATTTGGCAAATTTTTTTTTAAATTTTTTTTATTATTTATTTTTATTTATTTTTTTTAATTTTTTTTTTTTTACAGTGAATACCGCACAAGATTCTCAACTGCTCCCGTCTGGAGCCAGTGAGACTATGGCATCCCCAATTGGGGTATGTTGTGAGGCTGAAGGTAGTGGGGAGGGGAAGGAGGTGGGGAAGAGGAAGGTTGGGAAGTACCTGGCTATTCAGATCTGGTCACCAAACACGGCTAAAGCCATTTTCAAGCAACGTTACCTGTAACCTGTAAATACCTGTAACCTCAAATTTTAACCCTCCTACTCCCACCTTCCCATTTTTTAATTGCGATTTTATTATTTTTGTACGAACAAATTTAACCATCTTTCGTATTTCAAACAGAACGAAATTATGTATGTTGTTGAATGATGGATGGCGCTACGTCCGCCTCATCGAACTTTCATCCACACATGCGCAAGACATTCACGAGAAGCGTCGCGTCATTTTGATATTTCATTCGGCATCTTGTTCTCGTGTGGGCAAACCATCGAGCTTATTTATTTGTGGCTTTTAAAGACGGACTGACAAAAAATATCGTACACTAAATTGCTCTTCGAAATTCATATTGATTTTTTTAATTTCATTTTCTAACTTTAGTTGGTGTTTTTTGTTTTTATCGGCGGTTATCGTCTACAGTCTACAGCGCTCCATTCCTCTCTCTGTCATAGAACCCTTCCCTTCGACCAAGTATATCCACGTCAATGCCCCTTCCCCACACACTTACAATACATTAGTTTTCTTTTTTAACAACCAATATATTCACTAGAAATAACTTATATGGCAGAACAACGTTTGTCGGGTCAGCTAGTAATTTATAGATTAAGTGAATGAACTCAAAATAATTTTAAAGTTATATAATTTTAAAGTTACCAGTGGACGTAATAATAATATTTGGATGATTTATAGCGCCGTTTTTGTGAAAAATCACCTCAAGGGCGCTGTACAAACTTAAAATACATTTCTAAAATCTCGAAAACCTACAAGCTAGGCAAACAATTAAAAACAACTTATGGCTGAAAATTGTATACACCGGTTCATTGATCACCGATACGAGAATATATGTACAATGTTTTGACCAATGAACGCGATGCTGCCTAAAAATTAATTAATACAGAACCATACTTACCTGGGAGGTCGCTTGAAATGAACATTGTATATTGACTATTTAAAGAAATTTAGATAGAGTTCGCACGCAGAGTACATAATGGTGAACACATGTTATTTAATCCTGAAAAAATATTTTAATATCAATATGTAATATATTCTTTAATGGGTGTATTTTGGAAAGTAGAAGCAGCATTTAATGGTGGGCGGTGCAGTAGTACCTATAAGGATTTGATCTTCCTAAATGTGATTCGTCAAGAGACAGATTGATGTGTAAGGATCGAGTAATTTTAATTCAGTAAGAAAAGTGTGATTAAGACATATTATGGGCAATATAAGTATGATAATTCCAGATAAGTATATGTAGAGGCAAAAAATAAAGTAATAAAGTTGGGTACCTACTTAGGGAAGTAGATAAGCAGAGCTTAAGATAGTTAAAAATAGGTAGTTAAGCTTTTCTTCAAAATTAGAACTACATTGATTTAGATTGTTAAAAACAAAAGCAAGTTGTCATGTCGTCTTCCTGAAAATATAATACGTAATATCTGTCCTGTTGTTTTCTTGAATATACCTAATAAGTAATTAAATTTATATTCTACATTTTGGGGGCTCGTCCGGGATTGCAGGGAACATGCAGATAAAATAAGACGTGTCACATAAATATTATGTGATTAGTGCAGTTCTTGCCTATTTGTTTTTTTGTCTATGGTGTTTTTTTTTGAGACTGGTAATTTTTTTTGAAAAGAGAGAAGCTCTTTTTGTTTATGGTCACTTCCTCCCGGGCAGCTATGGGCTAGCTGTGCGTGAATTGGTCACTCACTGGAAAAGTGTTTTATTGGATTTTATCATGTGAATCGAAGTCGATCCTATCTTATAAAGACGCGGGGTGTATTTTACGTAACACGAGAAGTTCGTGTACGGCAATATTTTTGAGTGGTTATGTGAATCCCACTTTTTCCGTTGTTGGCAGTTGGCCATTTTGTGCAATTGTGTTCTGAAAACAAACTTTAAAAAAGGATTGGTCCTTGAGGTGGCAGAATATGCCTTTGTGACCACGCGTCGTGGAGACACGGACGGATGACGGATTTGCCGAGAGACGCAGGTCTTGGAGATCGGTTGGGACCGCGTGTTTCTTTTATGGAGCTTGTTGGGGTGGCCCGGGGCTGGGTGCACTCCTTGGAGGCGTAGCAGCCTTCTTCCTAAGAAGGATGACCTTGGATTTCGGGATTGCGCGACGTCCCCGGTTAATGAGCCTGGAATTGTCTTCTCTCCACTAAGCAACGTTGCGGACGTCATCCGTCGTGAATTCTTTTAGTTAGGTTAGAGTGTTCCGGAGTCCATCTGGTATGTGATTTGCTTTGTATATTTTTCTAAATTTGCACCCTCATGTTTGTTTTTATTGCTTACAATATAGTTTTATAAGATTCATCTTCTTTTATTTTCTAAGTTCTCACCTACTTGACAGAAAAATACCTTTCCCACAATCCTGAGCTCTGGTCTCTGCTCTGCCGTATAGAATTACACTCATATCATATTGTACCAGAACTTGATTCCTTTACAGACGAAAGACGGATTATTTGGAAAAGTAATTAAAGTCGTGAAGTGTTTTCTTTCGGACGACTGTGTAAGTGCGCTGCGTGGAAACAATGGTTGATGAAGTTATCGACAGTGTGGCGCGGGGTGTTTACGTGATGGAGTTGGATGAGGACCAGCTCACGCGGATGAGGGTTCCTAAGCTCAAGATGGAGCTCAGGAAGATACACCTGCGAACTACTGGTCATAAGCGTGAACTAATTGAACGTCTACGAGCGGCTCTTCTGGTCCAACGAGAACGCGTTGAAGACGAAGAAGACGATGATGATGATGACGAAGAAAACGATGAAGACGATAACGATAAAGACGAGGAGATCGACCCTCTCCAGGACGATAAGGACGACCGAGGAACTCCGATTGTTCGCCGACCCAGAGTTCCTCAGCAGTGCGTGTTGTGGGTAAAGTTCGGTTTATGGGCGAAATTCCTAAAAAATAAAACTAGTTATTTTTATACTAATTTGGGGTCGGGGAATCCGAATCTGAAAGAATTAGGCGGTGGCAAGCAATATTAACTGAATTACACGACTTTAAAAATTTTTATACACATACAGGAAAATAGCCATTTTGGAAGCATTTTGATTCCTAGAAAATCAAACTAGTTATTTTTATACTAACTATGGGCCGGGAAATCCGAATCTGAAAGAATTAGGCGGCGGCAAGCAATATTAACTGAATTAGACGACTTTAAAATTTTCTATACACACACACATGAAAATAATCATTTCGCAAGTATTTTGACACACGTAGTACAAAGATCATAGAAAAACAAGATAACATAGATGTTTTTACCACACAAAATTAAGTGTTGCCATTAAGCAGTAATATTAATAAGGTAAAATAACATGTTTATATTTTAAGTACTTATTTTTTATAAATTATAAATTTTACTCACTTTTGTATCACAAACCATGTTACATAAACCCGGCGTAGCTGCTAAACTACTTGAAAACAGGGATGTTTTTTTGCCGTGACGCGAGCAGGCGGTATAAAGGGGCACAAACCATGTTACACAAACCTAGCGTAGCCGTTAAACTACTCGAAAACAGGGATGTTTTTTTGCCGTGACGCGAGCAGGTGGTATAAAGGGGCACAAACCATGTTACACAAACCTAGCGTAGCCGCTAAACTACTCGAAAACAGGGATGTTTTTTTGCCGTGACGCGAGCAGGCGGTACAAAGGGGCACAAACCATTTTACACAAACCTGTAGCCGCTAAACTACTTGAAAACAGGGATGTTTTTTTCCCGTGACGCGAGCAGGCGGTATAAAGGGGCACAAACCATGTTACACAAACCTAGCGTAGCCGCTAAACTACTCGAAAACAGGGATGTTTTTTTGCCGTGACGCGAGCAGGCGGTACAAAGGGGCACAAACCATGTTACACAAACCTAGCGTAGCCGCTAAACTACTTGAA
Organism: Limnephilus rhombicus; assembly: GCA_929108145.2. Classification (NCBI taxonomy): domain Eukaryota; kingdom Metazoa; phylum Arthropoda; class Insecta; order Trichoptera; family Limnephilidae; genus Limnephilus; species Limnephilus rhombicus. The sequence continues at coordinate 33,447,557 of OV815287.1, forward strand.
AACAGGGATGTTTTTTTGCCGTGACGCGAGCAGGCGGTATAAAGGGGCACAAACCATGTTACACAAACCTAGCGTTAGGTTAGGTTAGGTTACGGATTTTTAAGACTACGAATTTTCATACTTTTGGTTTAAGAATACGGCCGTTGAGATAGTCGTAATTCATCAGGTTAATGTGTTATGTGAGGAATTATCGTGTCGGAAATTATTGATATAGAGATAAATATTTTTGAGAGCTGGTAACACTGCCGGCACATGTTTTTGTATATTCCTTGTTTTTCTATGATCTTTGTACTACGTGTGTCAAAATACTTCCGAAATGATTATTTTCATGTGTGTGTGTATAGAAAATTTTAAAGTCGTCTAATTCAGTTAATATTGCTTGCCGCCGCCTAATTCTTTCAGATTCGGATTCCCCGGTCCATAGTTAGTATAAAAATAACTAGTTTTATTTTTTAGGAATTTCGCCCATAAACCGAACTTTTTCCCGTGATGTTAACGTTCAGAGACGTGGAGGAAACTCTAAAGAAATTCAGCGGCGACGACCACACTGATGTGCGACGGTGGTTAGGGAAATTTGAAGAAATGGCTGTGCTGTGCAAGTGGAACGATGTTCAAAAAGTCGCGTACACAAGCAATTATTAGAAGGTTCCGCGGAATTGTTCGTGGAGTATGCAAATTGCAGCAGAACATGGGCGAAACTAAAGAAGGCGCTAAAGGAAGAGTTCTAGCAAACGGTTGACAGTTTACAAGTGCGCCGAGAACTTACGAAACTGGAAAAGAGAACAGATGAAACACGCTCCAAGCATATACGTACAACATGCTGCAGATTGCCTCTCAAGCCAATCTCGAGGTGCGCGTGGTTATCCAATATATTATCGAGGGTATCCCTGACGAAGCTTTCAACAAAGCAATTCTAAACGGGGCTCAAACAATTGAGCAGCTAAAAGAGCGATTCAGTCAATACGAAACCATGAAACGTGAAGCTACAAAAACGAAAGTGAAGACAATAGAGAAAAATGATAAATCAGGAAAAACCGACGTCAGAAATAAAAAGATTTTCCGGATTTTTCTAATTAATAAAGTCAACGAAGTAGATTTATTTCATATCACAGAAAAAAGTTATCGGGGAGAAATTAGAATGATTATCACAAATTACGAACCCAACAAAACGGAGAATGTCGGGATAAAAGCGAAAATAATATTAAGATCAGACGAACTGGTTGTTTCGCGACCGCGACTCAAATTCAGAGTACGCGAGTCCGATCGTTCTCGTGAGAAAGAAAGAGGGGTCAGTTCGGTTTTGCGTAGATTATCGTAAATTAAATATAACGAATTGTCATGCTTTTATAGACACAATGAAAAAAGAGAAATTGTGCCTACGAGTAGATAGATGGGCTTTATTATTGGAACACTTCAATTATGAAATTCATCATAGACCCGGAAAAAGTATGTCGCATGTAGACGCGCTAAGTAGAAGTCCATTACCGTCAGTTTTAATTGTGCGTGAGTACGATGATGGATTTTAGCACACATAAGAAGTGCGAAAGAAATAAAAAAATTATGCGAGAAACGGTATGACAGAGTGAATGAGTATATAGTGCGGAATAGGTTAGTTTATACAGATGTATTGTTGCCTAAGTGTATGCAATATCAAATAATAAGGCGAGCGCATGAGAAGGGACATTTTGGTGTACATAAATAAAACTGAAGAAATTCTCAAGAAGGACTTTGGTTATATCCGACGAAGTCGACTGTACAGCTGATGTACTTAATCGATTGCGAAATGAGTCAGATGTTTTTGAAAATCCTAGGGGGATCATTTTCGACAGAGGAACATCGTTTACGTCCAACGATTTTAAACAGTACTGCATATAAGAGAATATTCAACGTTCACTCATTGCATCGGGATTACCGCGAGGAAATGGCCAAGTCGAAAGAATACGCCTTAAAGAAGATTTAAATTTACCTGAGTTATTAGAGGATGGGCTACTCGATTCGTCGAGGATCGAGAAGAATTACGAAGAGAAGCCAAAAAAAATTGAGACAACACAGGAAGAAAACCGTCGAGGGATTAATAAAAAGCGGAAACCAGAGAGGAGTTACCAGGTCGGAAACTTGGTGGCCATTCAACGAACACAGTTTGGCCCTGGATTAAAATTAAAGGGTACATTCTTGGGGCCGTCTCGTGTAACAAAAAACTTGAGAAACGAGCATTATTTAGTGGAGAAAGTTGGAGAACATGAAGGACTGCAGAATGCATCTACTTCGGACGACCATATGAAATTTTGGGCTATGGAGCCCGAACATAACAATATTGACGACGAGCGCGAGTCTATTTGCGACATCTGAGGGCAGATGTCATAGCAGGACGGCCGAATGTAGAGACAACAATAAAGTTATATAGTTGGGTACCTACTTGGGGAAGTAGCTAAGCAGAGCTAGGCTTAGAATAGGTAGTTAAGCTTTTTTCAAAATTAGAACTACATAGATTTAGATTGTTAAAAACAAAAGCAAGTTGTCATGTCGTTGTCTTCTTGAAAATATAATACGTAATATCTGTCCTGTTGTTTTCTTGAATATAATAAAGTTTATATTCTACATATATTTAAATTAAGGGTATGAGAGCCAAAAATGGTAGATATTTAGTTTGGACCTAAACTCTGTTGGGCTTATTATGCATCTTAATTCCGGAGGGAGTCTATTCCAAGCCTTAGGCCCAGATACTCCGAAAGCACGATCTCCGAACTTAGTACTTGGCTTTCGTTTAAGTTCTATTAGTCTGCCTATAGCAGATGAAGTTGCCGAACTAAGGGTTAATTGCCTCGGACCGGTATTTTCCTGGACGCATAATTCGGAGATGTAAGGTGAGGCCATTTCGTTGATTGATTTAAAAACCATCCAGCACAATTTGTACTGGATTCTTTCAGGACACTAGAGCCAGTGAAGGTTACAAAGGTGTTCTGAAATGTGCGAATATTTAGAGACCCCGGTTATGAGCCTTGCAGCTGCAACATGGATTGAAGTTTGTCAGTTTAATATTTTAGAAGACTAGCGTAGATGGCATTACGTTATTATTATTTATTTATTTATTATGTATATAGATACAAAAGAAAGTACAAATTACATTTTCGCTCTAAATGGCATTTTTCAGCATTTTGAGGTTTTTTGACGATTTTAGTGTTAGATGGCGGTTTGTAACCATTTTGGACGTTTTTGGCGCAAAATTGCAATTTATGAGCATTAGGTTTTTTGGCGATTTTAGCGCTAGACGGCAGTTTATAGCCATTTTGGACTTTTTTTTGGCGCTAAATAGCATTTTTCTGCATTTTGAGGTTTTTGGACGATTTAAGCGCTAGATTGCAGTTATTAACCATTTTCGACATTTTTGGCGCTAAATGTAAATTTTTCAGCATTTTGAGGTTTTTTGTCAATTTTAGCGCTAGATGGTAGTTTAAAACCATTTTGGACGTTTTTGGCGCAAAATGGCAATTTTTCAGCATTTTCAGGTTTTTTGACGATTTTAGCAGTAGATGGCAGTTTATAACCATTTTAGGCGTTTCTGGCGCGAAAGGGCAATTTTTCAGCATTTTTAGGTTTGATTTTTGCGCTAGATTACGGTTTATGAGCATTTTAGATGATTTTACCGCTAAATGGCAATTTTCCAGCGTTTTCAGTTTTTTTGACGATTTTAGCGCTAGATGGCAGTTTATAACCATTTTGGATGTTTTTGACGCTAAATAAAAAAAATTCAGCATTTTGAGGTTTTTTAAGATTTTAGCGCTAGATGGCAGTTTATATCCATTGTTCACGCCTTTATTGTTACATCTTGCTTTGTTGTACTACGTGTGTGTTCCCTCTACCTTTATTCGCCTCAATTGTTCAGTTTAAATAAAATCACCGCATTGAATAAAAGATCCCACAAACCGCTATAAAACGATGATCTTTTAGCAGATTTTTTGATTGATTCGTGTACGGATCATGATTCTTAGTAGGAATCCAAAATTTTAGTCGGTTCAGTGCCACAGAGCCGAAGTTATGACCGACCCCAAGTGCTAAAACGACCGACCCCATAAAAAAAAACCGTAAAAACGACCATTTTTTTAAAAATCTTCTTTTAGAAATTTCTTGGGCGTAAGATGTTGTATTATTATTTTTTCTACAATTTTTTCAATCTTTTTAGTGAGTTCTTCGTGATTTTCGATCATTTTCTTTTGTAGTTTGATTATTTCTTCTATATATTTAATTATTTCGCATTTTCAGAGCTCTTCTAATATATTGATATTTAGTTCAAAGTTCGTTTCAGCTTTTGAATCTTTTACTGTGGTTATTTATTTATTTCTGTTTTATATTGTCAATGGCCGTGCGACGGCGAAGGCACCCTTCACGAAGAAGACCTTGATACGCCCGCGCCTTATGGCGGGTTTAAACTTAACTATAAACATAAAATTAAGGAGGAAACAACTAAAAAATCCACTGATTTAAGAAACGATACATATATTCTAGTAGGACACAAAAGGCAGGTGTTAATTATTAATCTAGGGTTAGTCTTATACTAGGTACTTAGTTAATTAGTCTTAAAATTAGAAAGTCTGTTTGTTTAATTCTACGGAAAGGTCTTTATGTAATTGTTCAGAGTCTAATCACTTCGGTGGTTAAAACAGTTAAAATGTTCAGTCACTTCCATTTGGTTGCTGATGATGGAGTCCCCGCGTACGCACACAGTCACTAGGCACTTTAAACTTAGTTATCTATTTTTTTTCACTTGTTATTGCACAGATAGGAATTTGCGAGAGTTCCTTGTAGTGAAAATTTGTGCAAAGTGGAAATTTTGAACAAATCCCTGGTTGGAATTTTCGCGGTCACTTGGTTGGACTTCCTGGCGGAAGTTCGCGAACGTATCGGCGGTTCCTGGTTGGAATCCGCGAGCGTGTCTTGTGTAATTTCCCTGGTCAGGAAATTGCGAGGGGTCGCGTGCAGTTCGGAGAGCGTTTGCAAAGCCCTGGCCGGGTTGCAAATCGCGGGACACACCGTTGGCGGAGTGGAGTACTACCCCCAGTCGGGTAAATGGTGACTGACTTCGTGGTGAAATTCTCCCTCGTATCTTCCTTCTTGGCTCTGGTGTAAACCTTCAGAACTAATTCCAGCGGCGGCGGCGGCATCGAGGGTCAAACCAAAAGGTTTATGTGCCTTCGCCCGACTCGGCGATTGGGTTTTATTAGTCCTTGCCGACAATAAGTTCTAACTTTCCAAATTTTATTAAGGTCCTTAATTGCTTTCGCCGTTCTGTGTTCGCCGCTAGCTGCAAATTTTATTATTATTTTATCCTTCGTAAAAATAATTTTATCTCATCCTTCGTTGCTTTCTAAAATTATATGACTATTTCCGGTCCTTTGACTAACTTTAAGAGCCCGAGAGGGATTTTTCAATATTTAATGTTTTTTTCGTATTTTTGCGTATTTTTGCGTATTTTCGAAGTCATCTGTGTCGATAACGGCACCTGAAAAAAAAAGTTTGTCATTATATTTTTTTAGATACATGTATTTTCAATGCCTCAAGTTAAAATTAAATATTTAAAAAAATATTTTTTCTTACTTTATAACTCTTTATAAAAGATCAGTTTTCAAAAAATCGTCAATGTACCACTGATTTTTTTTCCATCTGTCGTCATATACGAAAAGAAAAAAAATATTGAAAAATATTTTGTTATAGGACACATATCAACCTTTACCCGCCTATTTATATATTTTTATTATGTAGCTTAATTATGACGTATTTTTTAAACCACGTAAATCAACGTACTTTAAAATCATTTTATTGTACTTAAAAACATTTTTTCTGTATAATAAAAATATTACCCAATAAAACAGTGTTTTACCTATACAATGTATAAACTAATGTAAAGAAAATTAATGATTTATTTGATTAAATTCAATTTTCCTAAACATACAAAATACATAAAAACTATGGTGTTTTCGATATTCTGGTCATAACGCGGAAGTCTCTCCGCCAGAGTGGTCGTCTGTGACGCTCTATTCCGTGAAACTGTGTTAAAAAACATAAGTGTATTAGTTATTGAGATGTAATACATATACTCTGTATGAATGAAACCAAACTGTATAATGTGTTCATGTAATTTGAAGGAAGGCTGTCAAAAAGGATTTCAAAAACGTGCGTAGCAAGGGACATACGATCATAGTATGCTTAAACTTTTTAACATTGTACCCGTTTATCATTTAATAATTAACATGTCAAAAGGAATTAATTAACGGAAGTGGCCAGGACGCGGCCTTTCCTTGTATATTGTAACTTCTGATGTGTTGGCTGTTTTGTGCACGCTTCAAACGGAGCACGTAGAAAGGGACAAAATAACTAAAATACCCAGGACACGTATGTTCATATATTTTGTACCTTTGCACATATTACCTTCAGTTAGCTTCGCACAGGGTAGCTGCGTGCTTTATTTTTCAAACGGAGCACGTAGAAAGGGACAAAATAACTAGAATATCCACGATACAAATGTTCACATATATATTGTACCTTCTCACACGTTACCTTCAAATAGCCTCACACAGGGTACATCATCACTCGGAACAACAAAGCAAGTTTTAATTGTATTGTCGTCTCTTTCTCTAAGCGCAGCGCCGTGGGTATGTCAGAGCGAGACCACAGTAACAATACATTATTGAAACGTTATTCGCAGATATCATGTTACATTGGACAAAAGTGTAAGGGCTGTGCAAACAAATGATTAAATATTATAATCATTTAAGTATTTAATCTTGCTATTTTCGGCGTTCCAAAACTTGGCGTCAGCTCAATACCTCCGAATGAAAAAGCATGATTTTTAACCTATTTATCATTACATAGTATAAAATGAAGTCGCTCAAAATGTATGTGCGCATCGATCTTTTAAACTACGCAACGGATTTTTATGCAGTTTTCACCAATAGATAGATTGATTCAAGAGGAAGGTTTAAATGCATTCTTATTATAGTAGAGAAAAGCCGAGAAATTCAAATATTCAATTTAGGCAACGGGCGGCGGGCAGCTGGCAAGCGGGTGGTATGGATTTTATAAAGGTTGGGTAATGGCGTTGTGTTTCATTAGCCACAGCAACGTGTGACCGGGTCTGCTAGTAGCATACAGGTTGTATATAGACGTATCCGACGACTTTTACCAGATTTTTTTTAAAACAAACAAAAAAGCTTTCGCCGCTAGTTTTAGATTTCTTTGGCTATATCTAATTTTATCATTTACAAAGGATACAGAAAACATACTTACCTGGCAGGTCACTTCCGATAAAGAAGAAAGTTTATTCTTGGAGAAGATGCGATGTGCACGCGGATACACTACATTTAAAACAATGGACATGGCATGATTGTAGATTTGCTATCCCCATTACTGTTGATTTTACATTTATGAGAAGATTAGTGGCAAAAGTAAATATTTGTATTGAATGACTGGAGAATTTAGGGCTCTTTATGGGATGAACATACATGTTTCTTATTCATCAAACACGGTAAAGCCATTTCAAGCACAGTTTCACGTTTAATGGTGGTCTTACCAGGGCAATACTGAAAATACCTTCCACTCTGGAACGTGCCACAAATATACTATGTATTTTTTTGTTTTTGTTTTTTTTTTATTATAGCGACTATATAAAAAAATTTAACATACAAAATGCAATGTGAAATTAAGTACAAAATATTGTATTTCTTAGTCCTCCTCACTAGGGGGTCCTGTGCCGAGGCGGACTAAAGTTATTTAAATATAGTTCATTTGTCTTCTATGTCGTTTTTAGCGTCTTCGCTAGGGTTTTCTCATTGACCTCTTTAAGCCATATTTTTATTCTTGATTTGTATTTAATTGGATTTTTTATTAGTTTTATGTCTTGGGGGAGGATGTTATGGAGTTTTGTTGCAAAGTATGTATAGTTTCTTTGTCCAAATGTGGTGTTATAACTTGGAATATTTTTTATATCATTTTTATTCGATCTAGTGTTATGCATACACGGTCTAGTAGAGGATTCATTATTTTTGAAGAGCTTCAATAATATATTTTTGGAATATATTTGTTGTACATTTGGTACGTCAAAGTTATTGAAAATTTCAGTTGAAGGCGTTCTAATTGGTACTTTCAATATGGTCTTTATGATTCCTTTTTGAATCGTATTCAGGCTGTGTAGGTACGTATTTGCAGCAGATCCCCATCCTATGATTCCATATTCAATTCGAGAATGACATAACGCATAGTAGACCTTTTTCATATCCTTTTTATTTAGCACGTTTCTTAGATTTCAGATGTATTGATTGTGAAATAACACAAATTGATCAAATTAAATTTGACTGTTTTGTGTACAATTTAATCGGTTTAAAACTTTTAAACAATTGTAAATTGCAGGTCAATTACACAAAAAAGCACAATTTCAAGATTGAAAACTGAATCTATTAATTAAAATATGTATTCTGACAAATTTTTAGACCGATTGAACCAAATCTAACAGGGTTATTCAGTAAAAACCAAAGAGCTCGAAAAACGCGTCAAGCCGTGATCGCGACTCAGCGAGACCCTCATCGCATATTATATTTATTTCTACTATCGTGGTACGAGAACACAACAGAATGGAGTTGGCAGGAAAACACTTCTTTTTCTTCTTCTTCAGCACAATTTATTTAATGCAATAAATACAATTATTACAAGAGGGTCTATTTACCCTCACTCGGGTGGTCCACGACCACACCACACTGACAAATATCGAAGTCTCTACTTCGATCTCTCTATTGTCAGTTTTTCCAATACTGAACCGTAGGTACGACTCGTACCTCCCAGCTTCAGTATAATTACACAAGTAAAGGCACACAGCGTGTACCTTCTAGCTTCACTCTACTAGCGAGACTAACGCAAAGGGCCTATCTTCCCTGTGCTCAACTGAAGATACACCTCGTGTATCTTCCAGTTCCACCGCAACAACCACACTGCTTCACTCTAACAGCAAGACTAACCCTCTGTTCCAAAAATCACAATATTTAAAGAAAAACATACAAAGGTGAGACAGCATATTTAAGCTGCTTCCACCACGGGATTTTAAAATCCCGCAATAAAACAATTACGCTAAAGTCAGCCCAAAAGGGCCACCCATAAAACTAAGTACATCATAAAACACTTAAATGTAGAAATGCTTGGGACTTAGATTAAATATTCCCGTATCTCGAATTCTTAAACTTAACCCACAATAAAACAATAAAATTACTTTTAAAAGTTTGCCAAAAAGGGCACATCAATAAAGATACATCTTAAACCTAGGGGATTAACAAATATTGGAATTTTATGATAATAGGGCGGTTCCTATTATTAGGTAAATATGCCTCCAGCAAACCCTTTCTATTTTGGCGGCTGCAATAAATATTTATGGGTTCTATTTGAACTGTACAGATATACATAACTACTTAAAAATAAACAATTTAAGGAATAAACCTTTTGTTCCTTATTACCTAACACAGTATGAGGGGACATTGAAGGTCTAGATTCGTTACATTAAATGTAGAGCCGTTTATTCAAAAAAATTAGATTCTTGCGAGAACTCCGAAGGGGCGACCATAAGTTACCTATACCGGGGTGGGACAGTGGTGGGTACTTCAATGTTCCTTATCGGTAAAGGAATGTCCCCATATAATATCAGGCAGAATACATTTATTTCTAAAGGTTGGGAGCTTATTTGAAAAACCCAAGAGAGAATTTTTATTTGCAAAGGTGAAAAAATGTTTAACTAAAATAACTAAAATAACACGAATGATACGACTAATTATTTTACTTAAAGCGAAATGGATAAATCGCACTCTGGAACAAACAATATTCTATACATATATTTATTATTTAAGTTACATATGTTTATTATTTAAGTTGTTAATCCTTTTTTAAATCAGATCACTAAACTATGATCACCCTAAAAGTCTACATGTTTACATTAATGTACTACCTATCGCCATCAGTTTAGTAGGTACCCATAATCTCAACCTGTAAGAAATACAACAATATTGTTCTTTCAATATCTGTATAATATTGTGTTATTTTGAATTTGTATATTGTTAACCTCAACACAGGCTTGTCCTAGTGAGGTGACAAATTGTATTATAAACATTTTTACCTGCAGTGTAAAGATAAAATATAACAATAAATATAAAATATAAAATAATATATATGGCTACATTCTAGCTTTTATACATAAAATTTTGTTTTGGGTCAAGTTTTATTATCTAAATTGTATTAGTTTTTTGATTGGTACAAAAACATAATTAATTGTAATTTTTTATGTATGTATGTAAAGGCCACTAGAACGTTTATAGAAATAAGTTAATAAATAAATTCCAACCAGGGAAAGACATTATTCTACTATTTTTGGATACACTATTCTTAACGTTCCAAATTTTGGAAACATTTTTAATATTATGTTTTTATTCATTCGCCTAAAAAGTGATGTAATAAATCATTAGTTTATAGCGTACAAAGGAAAATACCTAATTTTCGTAGGAAATGATAATGATTTTAATAAAAATACATAATGAAGAATTTTCACTGACTTGGTATTTCTATATAAAATTCTAAACGATTTAGTTGATAGTCCGGTATTGGTAGAATTGATAAGCTTCCGGATTCCACTACGTAATACAAGAAGTCAGGATTTATTTCAGTGCAGAAATTCTGGGACTAACTACCATATGTATTCCTCTTTGCCAAGAATACTAATGGAGGGAAACAATTATACCCAGTCAGTGGACATCTTTAATTTATGTTTAAACAAATATAAAATATTGTTACTGAGACAGTTCGGTTATGTACAATGAATTCTGTATATTTCTTATTAGTCATATGTAATGTTTGTAAAAGACCCGAAAAAGGGCGTTAATAAATTAATAAATAACAAAAAACATATAATAATCATAGTTATGGATTGAAGTTTTTTTCTCTTCGTGTTATAAAAACTATTTTATTCTATTTTGCAAAAAACCTAAACTTTTAAATAAATAAATGAATATTTCAACGGTGTTTTATATTTCCATGTTTTGACAGCCCTAACAATTTGCACAGACAATGATGGACACGCTAAGCAGGTGTTCGGGGTTGAGAGGTATAAAAATTCCCAATATTTAGGGAAAATTATGTACAATACACGTGAAATGTGGGAAAATTGGTAGTATGAAATATATCAATACCCCTCTAATTTAAACTTTATATTGAAAAGAAGCAGATTTTCATGGAAGTTGGTAAACTTTTTGACGTTTGTAATTTTTAAGTTAAAAAATAACATAGAATGTGGTGTTAAAATCCAGTAAACATCTCCCAATTTAATTAATCATACTTTTTGAATCTTGGATATCCGGGAGTTTTAAAAAGCTGTTCGCGTAATATTTTAAAATTATTTGCAACAAAATAGGGAATCTCAGGGGAAATTTCCCCAAGTGAAAGGGAAAAAATCAAAATTCAGTCGATCACAAAAGCGACCAACGTGTAATATTCCTTTTTCAATCCGTGTTTGGGAATGATCGCCATAACTTCTGGTTTTTACGAGCGGATACTGGGATCAAACTCATTTGAAGTAACAATGAACATTAACTTTTGGTGGAATTGATTTAAAAATTCGATGAGGGCGACGCAAGCGACCAAAATTTAAACTATTTTGTCAAATTTCGACGAAATCGTTTGCCCTGCTCCGCTCAAGCTCTTTGTGACTACCGCCTACTCCCATGCTAGCGGCCTTATTGTAGATGGTACACATTTGTTCAGTTCCGTGAATTTTTGGCATTAAAATACCTAAAGGTATATCAAACTTTCCCACGCAGGCGTCATCGCTTGAGTTGCATTTCATTTACTTTCTAGTATTTCAAATGTACAATTAGTCCATCGAGAAAGTGTAGAAATTTAATAAAAAAATCATTATTGTGGCAACACCAACATGTAGTTAAATGATTCGAATCGGGGGGGTTTACTCCGATCCGAATTTTCAACCGAGACAAAGATGATCAAAATCTATGACTGTGTAACGCCATTTTACCGTCCACCAATGAGAAACTTTGATTTTAGGGAATTTTCTTGGAATGGGAATTCTTCTTCAATGGGATTTTTATCGAATAAACGATGAATTTCTTTGTTTATATCTTTGACGTGTGCTACCCAACGGTTCCGACGTAAATATTTTGATTTATTTTTTGGAAATGTCTCCTAAATAGGTATCTGTGTTGTGAAAAAGGCTGTGTAGACGTATATTCAAGGCAGCATAAGCTTCCGTACAGGGAAAACAAGGAGAATCTGTATCGGGAATGGTCGATGAGAATCGGCAGACTCGAATATATTGATAACCCTAATTTGGCAAATTTCGCACGTGTATGTGAATCTCATTTCGCTATCGAATGCAAAATTCGTAGGGGAGACAAGATAATTCTTCCCGACATCCTAGAATATCTGGATTTTCCCAAAGACGTTAACGTCATTGGATTTTCCTCGTGTAAACAGAATCGATGATCGGCAAAGTACAGGTTTGAAACGCTCTTTGTTTATTGTTACTGATATATTGTATCTGTGCTAAAATGGCGAAATTACACACGTCAACACCACATTGATGCCATTTGGTTGAACGGCGTATAATTGAAAGGGTGTACTGATCACGTACTTGACAGAAGTGGACCATTCAATCACATTGCTGTCATAGATTTTAGAATGTCTTCGAAACAGGTCGTGCGCGCGAGAATTAAGTTAATGTGTGATCATTTTATTAACGAGTTAATGAGAGGCGTATGCACTTCCCTCCATTTAAAAACCATTTTCTATGTTGACAACTCACTACAAAATAAACAGTCACAGTTTGACAATTCAATATGCGCGCACAGTGCTGCGCGCGCAAGCAACGCCGCATTCGCGCATGCGCACGAAGGACAACAGAACCAATCGCATTGAAAATATTAAACAAGTTGAATATTTTCAATGCGGTGGAAAGATGACGCGCAATGACATGGAAACATGCAATGTCTTGTTTACACGGTGCAATTTGGTATCTACAACCTAATTGCGCAGCAGAATTGAAGGGTCTAAAATGGCGAAATTACACACGTCAACCACATTGATGCCATTTGGTTGAACGGCGTATAATTGAAAGGGTGTACTGTTTACACGTACTTGACAGAAGTGGACCATTCAATCACATTTCTGTCATAGATTTTAGAATGTCTTCGAAACAGGTCGTGCGCGCGGGAATTAAGTTAATGTGTGATCATTTAATTAACGAGTTAATGAGAGGCGTATGCACTTCCCTCCATTTAAAAACCATTTTCTATGTTGACAACTCACTACAAAATAAACAGTCACAGTTTGACAATTCAATATGCGCGGACAGTGCTGCGCGCGCATGCAACGCCGCATTCGCGCATGCGCACGAAGGACAAACGAACCAATCGCATTGAAAATATTAAACAAGTTGAATATTTTCAATGCGGTGGAAAGATGACGCGCAATGACATGGAAACATGCAATGTCTTGTTTACACGGGGCAATTTGGTATCTACAACCTAATTGCGCAGCGGAATTGAAAGGTCTAATATGCCCATAATGGCGAAATTACACACGTCAACCACATTGATGCCATTTGGTTGAACGGCGTATAATTGAAAGGGTGTGCTGTTTAGACGTACTTGACAGAAGTGGACCATACAATCACATTGCTGTCATTGAGTTTAGAAACAGGTCGTGCGCGCGGGAATTATATCCCTCTGATTTAATGTTCCACAGGCTTGGATAGTTCTTAAAGTGCTCTAAGAACAGATGCGTATGCTCTTCCCTCCATTTAAAAACCATTTTCTATGTTGACAACTCACTACAAAATAAACAGTCACAGTTTGGCACTTCAATACGGGCGCACAGTGCTGCGCGCGCATGCAACGCCGCATTCGCGCATGCGCACGAAGGACAAACGAACCAATCGCATTGAAAATATTAAACAAGTTGAATATTTTCAATGCGGTGGAAAAATGACGCGCAATGACATGGAAACATGCAATGTCTTGTTTACACGGGGCAATTTGGTATCTACAACCTAATTGCGCAGCGGAATTGAAAGGTCTAATATGCCCATAATATGCCCATAAGGTATCTATTTTCGTTTTTTAGGCCGTATCCGTGTACCGAAAATGAGACAACTGGAACCATGCAACTAGAATTTATATTATTTATGCATTAAAAACCGCTTACTCGGAAAACTTTTTATCCAAACAGTTAGATTTAGCATTACGAAAAGTGAGTATTTATGTCGGGGGAGACCAAAAAATATGCATTTAACATTTTAATTTTATTAAAATTAATTCACTCGCGCGGTTACGCCATGTTTATTTATTGTTTTTATTTTAACATTTCATCAATGCTGCCAATCATAGAAAAAATATTTTTGCGTAAAACAAAGTGAATGCATCATTGACAAGTTTGTACCTGTATTTATAATAGTAGAATGTGGAAAGAAATAATGTATTAAAATAATTACACAAACCCGCTAGACAAACCCTGCTTTGCCAACAAATCATTCAAAACCTGGGACGTTTTTTAAAAGTATGATGAAAAGCGAGTTTATTTTAGAGAATTTATTTTATAAGATTGGTACTTCCAACAAATGTCATATTTGATTGTATATTAGTTAAAAAAGGAACATTCCGTATTATCCGTGCGTCAAACTTCGACAACACGAACGTTCCGTATTATCCGTGAGGTGGACTAACTGCATATTTACCGAATTTATTATTTATGCAATACCGCTTACTTGTTAATATGGAATATTTTTTATTCAAACAGTTAGATTTAGAAAAATGAAACAATATAACTTTGTATAAACCACTTATATAATTTGCAAATCCTACCGGTTTCGGAACAAACGTTCCTTCGTCAGGGAAAGCTTATACTAATTTGACAGTTTAGAACAATGTTTTATTATGGTAGGGGTGGAGCCGTTGTTAGTTAATAATGTAGATTGGGTGGGTAGGTATTAGTGTAGAGTGGGTGGGTAGGGGAACAAATCCATGATTGGGCTATATGACAATATTTTTTGTTTGTTGATAAGAGATTCATTATATATAAGGGATTTTTTTAATTTCCAAAGCTTCTAAGTTATCTAAACGTTTTCCTTTATGATTAATATGAAGAATATTTATCCCTGTGTTTTTTTCAAAACTATGGTTATTTTCAATGATATGGTTAGCAAACTCAGAAAAATTATTATTATTAAGACACCTTATCAAAGAACATTTTAGGTGTCTTAATAATAATAATTTTTCTGAGTTTGCTAACCATATCATTGAAAATAACCATAGTTTTGAAAAAAACACAGGGATAAATATTCTTCATATTAATCATAAAGGAAAACGTTTAGATAACTTAGAAGCTTTGGAAATTAAAAAATCCCTTAAAAATAATGAATCTCTTATCAACAAACAAAAAATATTGTCATATAGCCCAATCATGGATTTGTTCCCCTACCCACCCACTCTACACTAATACCTACCCACCCAATCTACATTATTAACTAACAACGGCTCCACCCCTACCATAATAAAACATTGTTCTAAACTGTCAAATTAGTATAAGCTTTCCCTGACGAAGGAACGTTTGTTCCGAAACCGGTAGGATTTGCAAATTATATAAGTGGTTTATACAAAGTTATATTGTTTTATTTTTCTATAATGGATAACCACAAAGTAATAGCTACATTCAAAAATAGTTAGATTTAGCTTTATTATTACGAAAAGTGAGTATTTATGTACACCACAAAACATGCTAAAAATTTGCATTTAACATTTTAATTTTGTTAAAATTAATTCACTCGCGCGTAGGGTTGCCATCTGTCCGGCTTTAGCCGGACATGTTTGGCTTTTTAGGTCGTGTCCGGCTAAATATTTATATGCCCAGCCTGTACGGCTTTTTGTTAGTGTAACGCGATGCACGCAGCGCTGCAGAACGAACGCAACACAAGCTACGCAAGGCGCAACGGACGAGGCGGGGATGGCGGTTTTGTCTTTAGTCGGCTCGTTAGTGGCTCTTTTACGTCAATATATCAAAGTCGAATCAAATGTATGGAAATTCAGATATTTCAGTCAACGAAGTAATTGATCAGTGTTCACAAATAATGGACAATGTAAAAAATGATAGTCTGTAACAAAATTTCTGCCCAATCAAGTTAACCGCAATTTTACGACATTTATCGGAGGCTCACCCAGATCGCGTAGAAGAATTCAAAGAAAACATGAATAATATGTACAAAATTGCCAAAGACCTTAAACTCTTGGACAAGTGAATTCAGTGCCGAATTGAAACACTCTTGAGTGGATGACTTTAGCTGTGGTACCAAGCTGGGAGCACGTAGCAGAAACGATACACATTTTGACTAAAAAAATTTAGATGACAGTAAACTTTTTGACCAATGGCAGAACTTTGCGATTCCAGGCCATAACGACAATGTTGAAAGAGTTTTGTCTCTAAGATGAAGCCATATTAAATAATGCAAAATCATACAAAATCGTATGTTTTTGTTTTGAAAATTGGATCGCTTAGAAGTATTATAGAAGCTTCTATTAAATACTTCTTGTAGAACATATCTTGGCCCTTAAAAATAACAGTCAGTTTTTAATAAGCCTTTTAATAAGCCTATAAAAAAATAAAATATAAGGTTTGTAAAAAACACTACAGTCCAAACTCTCCTGTTTATAAACACCTTTTCGGATATGGTTTTATTGTTTAATGTAGCACATTCAGTTTCTTTTATAATGATCCCAAAAAAATTGATATTTACGCCCGAAGTTCACAAAATAAAATAAAATATACATTTTCGCGTTGTTATTTTACAGTACGGCCGGCAGTAGACGAATTTGAATTTTCAAAGTGAACTCCATGCCGTCCACCAAAGGGCTACATAACTAGTCATGCCCGTTTTTTTATCAGTTCGCCCGTGAAATCAATTTTAAAATTCTGTTTTATTACAATAAACAATGCATAAAAAATGAATTAATGTTTTTTACAGGCCTTTACGAAATCAACCTCTAAAAAAAAATCTCAAATACCTTTTCCAACCTTTCCTTCAGCTTATTCTCAAGTATTTTTAAACTCCTCCCATAAAAGGGCGTGAATTCCGATTTCGATTTTTTCCTGAACTATTGGATCGCCTTAATAAACGCCCAGTGAACCGAGAAACGCAATAAATTGCAAACAGAAACAATTGCCAAGATGATGTACACATTGTGTAATTTAAAAATGACATGTCAAGAATTTTATGAAATGATTTCCAAAGAAAATGGCGTTTTGGATAAAGTAGGTGAAAATGTCAAATATACAAAATTGTAGATTTTTGTAATTTCTGAATAATTTGGAGAAGTCGAGATTTTAATTTTTTTTTTTTTCGTTTTTGTCCGCAAAGATAGATATGTTTCATTATATGTATATTTGTTTATTGAAAAATTTTAGTTTGCTGTTTAACCAGAAAAAGAGTTGTGTTTTGTTTGTTTATTTTATAACTTTATTATGTTATGTCTACAGACAAAAGAATCTATATTCTTTATTTTGTTATTGACATATTCTATATAAATGCCAAATGATGACAAGAATAAGACTGATTAATGATCATTGTTATTAAACTGGTTAATGTGTGATTAGTAAACAACTGTAACTTGTAACAGATTTTTTATTATTATATAAAAAAGTTAGGTCCAAAATTACGTACGTATGTCCGGCTTTTAGGGCAAAATGTCAGGCCTAATACAGCGCAGAGTCAGGCTTTTTTGTTTTAGAAGATGGCAACCCTACTCATGCGGTAAATCCCATTGTTTATACATCGTTTTTATTTTAATGGTGCTTCTACATGCTTGCGACAAACGGCTTTCTATTAGTTCCATTTCTCAAGCTCAGGCAAGCTCTGGCAAACTAATGGCTGGCTTCCACACGCTTGCGAGCGCGCCAGTGTGTTCGGAGCATCCAAGCGCGGCGGACGTCTACTTAGGCTATATTATGTTTGCGTTACTCTATTTTTATTTTGGTTCCATGCCAACTCAGAATGAAACCAACTCCTCAGAAAAGTCATTAAAAGCTTCGAAAAAATAATTTTAAAATAGTTGGTAACCCTAACCTAATTATTATGACCTGAGGTGCTTCTGAGTTGGTTTCATTCTGAATTGGCCGGTCACCTTTATTTTAATGTGAAACAAAAGACAAGGGGAAAATATATTTTTTATACCATTGAAGAAGATAACACTAATAAAAATATGAAAAAGAACATGACACAGAAAAAAAATGTCTAGTTAACACGCAGTAGAAGTGAAACCTTTAGAAAACTAAAGTAGAAAAGAGTGGGGAGGCTACGAAGCACCGCACAAAGAGGAGACATTATCTCGCAGGCTAAATCCTATAGATTTTGCCTCTTTTTAGTGCCACTTTTTCGTTTCATCGATTTTCAAATCACAACGGTGCCAAAGAAGTTTTCGCTTCAAAAGGTAATGATCGCAATTGGGACCCGAACCCGAGGATCACTTGTCTTCATATAATATTGTCTTGTATTACAAAAAAAAGTGTTTCTAACAAAAATCATATATTTTTTATTGTGATAAATAATAAATAAAATATTATTTATTTATTTTGACTTTTTAGGTAAATCCATTCGCAATAAATTACGTAAGTGCATTCAAATTATGTACTTATACATTTTAATAAGTCAGGCTTGCCTCATACGCCATACATATGTCTCGTAATATTATATTATCATAGACCTTATATTATATTATATTATTATACATATTAGCATGGAGCAAAAACGGCGTGCATTCGCCGCCAGCTCGGAAGTTCCACTAAGCGCTTGCCGCTTGTGGCCAAATCATCCGACCTCGACCGGATCGGTGGCAAGCTCTTGCAAGCCTACGCAAACGTGCGCTCCAAACGTTGGGACTTGTGGAAGCTTGCCGAGGCTCGCCAAGCATTTGGACCTGGACATACAATCAATGCTGCCAATCATAGAAAAAATATTTTTGCATAAAACAAAGTGAATGCAATATTGACAAGTTTGTACCTGTATTTATAACAGTAGAACATGAAAAGAAATGTATTAGAATAATTATACAAACCCGCTAGACAAACCCTGCTTTGCCAAACAAACCATTCAAAACCTGGGATGTTTTTTTAAATTATGATGAAATGCGAGTTTATTTTAGAGAATTTATTTTGTAAGATTGGTACTTCTGACAAATGTCATTTGATGGTCTATTAGTTAAAAACGGAACATTCCGTATTATCCGTGCATCAAACTTCGACAACACGAACGTTCCGAATTATCCGTGAGGTGGACTAACTGCATATTTACCAAGGAAACTATAAATATGCACTTGAATTATATGTACTTATATTTAATATCTTTCATTGTCCAGGAGTGACGGATGTAAAAATTCATTCCAAGGGTATTGTTATCCATTAAATGATTCCCTGGGAGATGGTACCCGTGCCGCCTCGGAAATTTAAGCTTATTATGTTATATATACTTATTATTATACTCCTAGACAACCTTACCTAATAATACATAATAATATATAATAATCAAAGCCTACAAGGCGTTAATTAATAAATGAAATATTTGGTGAAAGTAAATAAGAAATCTGGTTCGTGAACGTTGGATAATGTGATGAATATATTTATTTCAGATGTCTCCCCTGGACCCACCTTTGCACCCATCGATGCCAGCTTGATGCAAGAGATCGACAAAGCTTGCGAAGGTATATATCTCTTTTATATTTCGTGAAAAGAAATAATATTCTGTTTGGTTCGTGAACGTTGGATAATGTGATGAATATATTTATTTTAGATGTCTCCCCTGGACCCAGCAGTGTCCCTGTTGCTGCAGTGGCCACACGGACAAAAGATGCTTTCTCACGTAAGCATATTTTAGTTTTTTTGTTTGATCATCATTGTTTTATATCGGTTGTTTTAAATAATGTAATCATTGTCCTCAAAATTGTGTTCGGTAATTATCGGTTCGGACTGGCCACGCTTATTACGAATAATTTTTAGAAAAAAACTTTAGATTCGCCTTAATTACTATAAAATGAAACTTTTTGGCTTTGGGGCGGCGGAAAATAATGCATTTTAATTTTCAATTGCATAAAACCAAAATTCTCTTCGCGATCCGACACAGCGAAAATCCGCGGCCGTACCTGTCACTGTGATGTTAGTATCCTTTATAAATTAACAAGAGCTAATACGACTGTAGCCGACTTCGCGGGATACCTACATGAAATACCGCGAATCACAAACCATGTTACACAAACCTAGCGTAGCCGCTAAACCACTTGAAAACTGGGATGTTTTTCTTGCCTTGACGCGAGTAGGCGTTATAAAGGGGCACTTTCTTTTGTATCACAAACCATGTTACACAAACAAGCCCGCTAGACAAATTTCATAATTACGCGCCTTATCCCACGAAGTCGGCTACAGTCGTATTAGCTCTTGTTAATTTATCAAGGATACCAACATCACAGTGACAGGTACGGCCGCGGATTTTCGCTGTGTCGGTCGCGAAGCGAATTTTGGTTTTATGCAATTGAAAATTAAAATGCATTATTTTCCGCCGCCCCAAAGCCAAAAAGTTTCCTTTTGTAGTAATTAAGGCGAATCTAAAGTTTTTTTCTAAAAATTGTTCGTAATAAGCGTGGCCAGTCCGAACCGATATTTACCTTGTGTTCTTCTAGATAAGAGGATTTCATACTATGGGCCAATTTCAAAACTCACCCCATAAAAAAATATGAAATTGGAGATATTGGGGACCAGGCGACGGTTGTAATATGTCCAAATCTTTGGCATTGGCTGTCTATAAGAGTGGGCCGAAATGTTACAGATTTTTGTCAAAGCTATTTGCATTACCTTCTCCTTTAACCCTAAAAAAACAAATTTGCTTCGGTATTTCTTAAACCGAGGATAAATCAACTTTTTTTTGACCATTTGAAACTATAAGCAGATTCTACGAAGGATAAACAAAAATTCTGCATTTTAATGTTTGATGAGATGAGTATTTTGCCTCATATTAACTTAATGTGAAAAGTGGAAATATTGAAGGGTTAGAGGATAAAGGTGATGCAAGAAGAAAATTTTTTGCTGATCATGCTCTAGTTTTAATGATTAAAGGCCTGACCGTTCCCTATAAGCAGCCAGTTTTTTTTTTTATTCGTTTTCAGAAAGTGGAACTACTTATTTTGACTTGAAAGAAATTCTTCTAACTCTTTTAGGAAAATTGTTCGAGTGTGGTCTCAAGCCTGTTGCAACTGTGTGCGACCAAGCCACCGTTAACTGCAGGGTGGTGAAAGCCTTGCTTGAAGACACTCGAACAGGTTGCCTAAGGGATGAAATAGAATGTAGGGGTGGATACTTCATGGTAAATGAAAATAAAAATTTACCTTTGTTTGACGCGCCTCATCTTTTGAATTTCGTGCGTAATAATTTTTTAGATAACGACAAAATTAGCTTTATGGGACAATTTGATGACGGCTTACAAATTGTTACCGACTGAAATATTCAAGAGGATGTATCGGATTGTAAGGGAGATTATTACTTGTATCTTCCATAAATATAGCATACTTATTAAATGATGCTATGTGATGATGTGTAAAGGAAATTAGTTGCAATTAAAACCCAGAGCATGAGATATTGAATTTATTAAATAACAATCAAACATAATTTAAAATAAGTTGAATGTAATCTACAGGGCGTGTCATTCTCCCGAAGGGACAATGAATATGTAATTTCTGATATTAATAGAGGTAGGTAGTTAAAAGTTACTTATAAAAGAAAGTGGTAAAGGTTGAGCACCATCTTATTTTTAGGTGAATAAGAAAACAATTTAAATTATAGATAAACCATGATGATAGATAATGAAGCTAATTCTACGTTACGTGAAGTATATCGTTGAAGGTAACAGCATGACTCGTCTGAAGGAGAAATCTATAGGTCCGGCAACCAGACGCCATCCTCCGTCCGCAGGGGGGTGTTGCTCCTGTAGTCTCCCAAAACCAAACTGCCGGGTGAAGCCGTCAATGCCCCCTAGGAACCGTTCGCTGGTCACATGGTCAGTTGCAGATAGTGATGTGCATGCAACAAAGTGTAGGGATGGATACCTCTTTAACCTGGTCTCAAGGGTTGTTGATGGCTTCTCCTCCTGATCATTTATAGAAGTGGAACCTCATCAATGTTCCTGTTGCTGTGTACTAGGCGCCAGGAGGGCCTACATTTCCTTCTGGAAATGTTCTTTTTGGGGAGGGGGTAATGTAGCGATTCGTTCGCTGGTCACATGGTCAGTTGCAGATAGTGATGTGCATGCAACAAAGTGTAGGGATGGGGAACGAATCGCTACAGGATAACTGATAGCCATATTGTCCCAGAAAAAATTTAAAAAATGAAAGTAAAATTTGCTTCTCAAGTTTTTAGTGATAGAGTATCTGCCACACTGGAAGCACTGAATATTTTACGTCCAGACTCATTTACTAAAAATCCTTTGGACACTCCAAGAATTTAACAATTTTTTGATGCATTATTCAAAAGTGTCAATGGTACATCAATTCATCCCAAAGGGGGAAAAAAATATTTTGTGGCTTTATCGAATGCCTCCTCACACGTTCAATTGTGGAACGAGTCGTTGAAGATAATGAGCACGATGAAATATGTCCATCAGACAACAGGCGAAAATATCAGAACTTTTGCCCCGGTCTTAAAAAATTGGATTTTTTCAATAACTGGTATGATTCAAATGTGGCACTTCCTGCAAAACAACGGCTTCAATTTTTTAAAACTATGTTACCTCAATCAAGACCCTTTGGAAAATTTTTTTGGGACATTAGAAGTTGTGGTGTCCGAAACCCATCCGCCACTTTATTTATGGCGGCTGCTTACAAGTCACTTATGATTTGCAATTTAGCATCTGCACGATCACCTGGTACCAATTGCAAAGCCGATGATTCTACTGTGCTTTTATCCAATGTGGCGAATTTTATATAATTTTATATATTTATTTTATTTTATATAGTAATAATTCCACCTTTTCTACTTTAAATCCAAATTGTTCTTTTTTAACTACACCGGACATCGATGCCCGATTTGGAAATTTTTTGATTCATTTTCAAGACAAACATTGAGTATTGACCCTGATGTAGCGGGATTTACGTTAAAGAAGATATCCGAGGGTGTGATGAATGCAAATCATCTTGCATCGGTGATCCATACGATCCCATGAATTCCTTAATTTTATCTAGAGAGTACCGCATCGCGGAAAGACTGTGTCTGAATTATCCTTCTTCTGGAAATTCATTATATCATCGAGTATGTACTAAATCATAATTGCGAAAATTTAAATCTTGTGCCCATTATTAATAAAACTATTGCCCAATATGTATGTTTTGATTGGATTCATTGTGAGGAACATAAAAACAAATTGATTAAATTGTTAAAGTCACTGTGCCCTTCATAATTAATATTTGGTGTGCAGACATCAATAAAAAAATTATCTGGTAGAGATACTAAAGAATATAATGGACCAGATTCCATTAAAAATAATAAGTGTATTTTATTTGTCTAGTACTTTTTATTACATACTCGACATCATAATGAATATCTTTCAATATCTTCCTTAACGTGTTTTATTGTACACTGTGTTTCTGTATTATATTTCTTCCAAAAATGTTTAATATGTAATTCTCATATTTCCTGTTTCTGTGTTATTATATTACGCACCTTCTAAACGATTTTTGTGCTACAAACCATATGAGTTTTCCATTTAAAATGTTGACCTGTATATACCAAAATATTTTTTCCTGTTTCTGTGTTATTATATTACACAGCTTCTAAATGATTTTTATGCCACAAACCATATGAGTTTTCCATATAAAAGTTGACCTATATATAGGGTTGCCATCTCAAAAATTTGGCAACCAGGACAAGACGCGTGAAAACCCCGGATTTTAGAGCCCAAAACCCGGACATGTCAATAGGTTTTTTTAAACATAGTCAGTGTAATAAAAAACAGTTGAAAATGTCAAAAATCACCTTTGTATTTATTTTCAGACCTTAAAATTAAATTAAGTCATCTTTTATCATCATTTTAAGTGTACCTAACAAAATAGAATCATATTACAGTTTGTTAAGCAGCGCCGTCAATACGATTAATGTAGAATGTAGATATTGCCCGTGGAAATTTTTGACATTTTCTGTAACATTCAACGGAGACTTATTTTAGTCTGGTAAATCAGCACAATTTTTAATGAAACTTCCACCTTGGTAGCCGTTCAAATATTATGTAACGCAATTTGGGGGGGGGGAGGGGGGGGGGGGAGTGTTGTTAAACGTTACTGTGCGTTACCGGGGCAGGAGGGGGTTAACAGGTTTTTTAAAATTTAATTAAAAAAACGAAGGAATTAGAATCTTTAAAGTTGGTAACCCTTTTCGTTTATATTTTACAGGGAATACATTGACTGTATTGTACGTCATTTTTATTTAAAATTTTGTTGTCAGTATTCGTAAGTGTTTTAAACACGAAATACGCATAAATACAAATTGCTGTGGTTAGTGTTGTTAAAGTGAGTAACCATAATGTCCTCAAAAGCGGGAGATTTACATCGTCAGCTGTTCTTGGCCTATAAAGGCTCTCATGAATTCCTCTTGAAGAACATGAATAGTTGCAGTCAGGACACGAAAAAGGTTTCACTCCACTGTGAATCGGCGAGTGCGTTCTTGGACGTCTCTTTTGAGAACATGAAGCGTTGCAGTCGAGACACGAAAAAGGTTTTAGACCAATATGGGTTAACATGTGATTTTTAGATGTCCCTTGCAATAACATGAATACTGGCAATCGGGACAAGAAAAAGATTTTTTCTCCTCTGCGGGTAAATATGTGACGTTTTAGTTGTTATATTGTAGAACATATATATTTGCAGCCGGGACATGAATAAGGTTTTTATTCACTATGGGAAAACTTGCGTTTTTTTTTAGATATATCTTCGTAGTTCATGCATAGTTACACTCAGAATATGAAAAAGGTTTTTCTCCACTATGAATCGCGCTGTGGATTTTTAAATCTCCCTATCGGGAACTTTAATAACTGCATTCGGGTCAAGAAATTGGTTTTTGTCCGCTGTAGGTAAACATGTGATTTTTTTGGTGCCTCTTTGTAGAACATGAATAGTTGCAGTAAAAACATGTCAAAGATTTTGTCACTGTGAGTCAGCAAATGATTTCTATGAAATTCCTTTGTACAGCCTGAATAATTACAGTCGGGACATGAAAAAGTTTTTCTTCACATAAGTAGCAAGTGACTTCTTAGATAGCCCTTTTGAGAACACGAATATTTGCAGTCAGGATATTATGTAAAAGGTTTTTTCACTTCTGTGAATCATACCGTGGGTTTTTAAATCTTCCTTTTGAAAACTTGTATTACTGCATTCAGTACAAGAAAATGTTTTTGTCCGCTGTCAATGAGAAGAAGAATAGTTGCAGTCAAGACATGAAAAAGATTTTTCTCCACTGTGGGTAAAAATGTGAATTTTAGATTTTTCTTCGTAGTACATGAATAGTTGCAGTCGGAACATGAAAAAGGTTTTTCTTTACATGCGTCAGCAAGTGACTTCTTAGATAGCCCTTTTGAGAACAAGAACACTTGCAGTCAGGACATGTAAAAGGTTTTTTCACTTCTGTGAATCATACCGTGGGTTTTTAAATCTTCCTTTTGAGAACTTGTATAAATGAATTCGGGACAAGAATTTTTTTTTGTGCGCTGTGGGTAAACTTGCGGTTTTTTGGAGCCTCTTTGTAGAATATGAAGAGTAAAAGGTTTTATGTCACTGTGAGTCGGCAAATGATTTCTAAGAAGTTCTTTCGTACAACATGAATAATTGCAGTCCTGACATGATAAAGAATTTAGTTTACTGTGGGTAAACACGTGAATTTATAGATACCGTTTTGTAGCGCATGCATAGTCGCAGTCGGGACATGAAAAAGTTTTTTCATTACTGTGAGTTAACAAGAGCCGTTTTAGTTATTTTTTTCGAGAAGAAGAATAGTTGCAGTCAGGACATGAAAAGAGTTTGAGTGCCTCCTTAGTGCATCTCTTCCAGAGGTAATATTGATGTCCGTGTTGCAACTCTTGCAGAATGCACAAGTTTTTTTTTGCTCGGAGCAAGCCAACCGTAATAATAATATAATCTGATAAAATTACCCACTCTTTTTTATAATAATGGGATTTTTCTTTTTTTTATCAATACTAATACTCGTACATGCGCCTGCATCAGAATCTGAGCTGGTCATAATTTAAAAAAATTATTAAGTTCGTAGAACAATTTACTGAAAAACCTTTCGAGTCGAAGAGGCGTTACGACATAATAAATTATAAATTCTAGCTCATCATAATTCATAGATGATTGGTTTGTATGGGTTAATAGTTTATAATAGATATATACTTAGGTTGCGGTATTTTCTAATTTTTCTGGTCGATACCGGAAATCGGGGGAATTTTTTATAACCATAGGTAATTATTTGCTTGTTGAGCGAACCATAAACAAAGAATCGACGAGAAACAATAAATCGCTGAGAACTTCGAAAAATCGGGAGATTTTGATGCCATTCCGGTAGATCGGGGAGATGAAGTGAAAAATCGGAAGATCTCCCGAAAAATCGGGAGCTTCGGTAACACTGGCCACTGCTGCTCACTGCTAGTGTCACTGCGGAGTGCGGGCAGCGAAGTCGAAGTGCGCATCGAGGCAACTGCGACGGGAAGGGGGTGGGGACGGTGAATTTAGCGAGTCGGTTCGTCGGTTGATCGCGGCGTGCGGGCACAGTGCGTGTGTCGCGGGCGGCCCAAGACTTAAAATTTTTAAACCCGGACTACAAATGAAACCCCGCCCGGACGCTCCCCGGACGCCCTCTAAACTAGGACAAATCCGGGGAAACCCGGACGGATGGCAGCCCTACCTATATATATACACCAAGATATTTTTCCTGTTTCTGTGTTATTAATGATTTTTGTGCTACAAACCATATGGGTTTTCTGCTTAAAATGATACACCAATATATATTTTTTTAGGAGGTTGGACTAAGTTTTAGAACATACTTGATTGCAATTAGTTCTGCTACATTTACTTTGGTGTATTATAATATTTTATTTAAATTTATTGATAGAAAATACGATAAATTTTGTTTTTTCAGTGTTTTGTGCTTATATTGTATATCCTGTTTGTGTTTTATCTGCTTACATACATGAATAAAAAAAAACTAAAACCTGTAATTCAGAGTTTTCATATTTCTGTTGTTAAACCAGAGAAATATCTAAATTCGATACTGTCGTAGGAGAAAGCTAAAGCTTTAAATTAATTTTAGGTTATTTTTATGACAGTTGGTTTCTTAAAGCAATGGGTTTCCATCTGACAAAAGCTCTGTCTAGAGAAAATGAGCTGTAAAGAAAAGTAAGCTCATATTCTCAAGGCATCTGTAAAAGCACAAAGTTATCAATCTAATGATTGGTTTGTTTATAATTTGAATTATAAACATTTGGCTGTCATCTTTGTTTTGCTCCTTCTAATAATTTTTTTTTTTATTGTTTTTATTTCTTGCTAGAGCAATCCCGATGAGTTACAGAACTCATTTTAGGACAGGAGGAACATACAAATCATGGGTGGGAGGAAATAGTTAAAATTTTACATAGGAATTTGGATATTAAAATATAAGATTCACATACAATATAGAAGAAAAATAAAAGACAGGTTGAGTAGAATAAACAGCAATGGAAAACAATTAAAGAAAAGGGAACAAGGTTATACAGATATGGATGTTACAACTTAATGGAAAAGAAAAGAAGAGAAAAAAACAAGACAATTGAACGTGACAAGAAAATTACAAAGTTTCATCCTTATACATACTTAAAAAATATTCTTTTAAAGCATTAATCTGATTTTTTTTATTTTGCTGGATTCCCTTGACATATCTGGTAGCGAATTATATAGTGTACAGGCAACATAGTTCAGAGATTTTATCCCATATTTTGTAGTGTGTTTGAGGTATGCGGATTTTATTGCTATTTCGAGTATTGTGAGTGTGGATGTCTTGATTGTAAAGTGGCTTGATGTTAGTGTGAGTTGATTGTTGGGTAATTTGTAGGATGGTGCTTGTGATTTCATGTTTAGGAAGGACTGTGATTGGAAGAATACCGGAAACTGAATAGATGTCTCTGACATGGGTGTCCCATGGAAGTCCAAAAACATTTCTGAGAGCTCGGTTTTGAACCACCTGCAGATCAGCTATCAATTTCTTTGAGGCAAATCCCCAGATACAGCAGAGATAAGAAAGGTGTGAATGTACCATGGCGTAGTACACTGATGTTAATAAAGTTACGGGTAGTAATCCTTGGAGTCTATAAAGTACACCAGTTATGGGTGTAATTTTCTCCTTTACATGATTTATGTGGAGATCCCACGAAAGTTGGGAATCTACGATCAGGCCCAAATATTTTGTGCTCATTTTCTTTTCGAGGCAGTTATCACCAACTTTTTAATATTTTTTAAAATTATTTTAAGGCGAAAGGAGCGGGTTTGCTATACAAATTTCTTAACGACAGAGCTTACCATTATATATAAAAAATACTATACTGCTAAAATGCAATGTTCTGTAAAATTTTTGAGTCAATCCATCGATTAATTTCTGAGATTTGCGGACACAAACATACGGAACCTAATTTTTTATATATATATATATAAATAGATTAAAAAGTTATATATTTTTAACATGAAAATTTTAAAGCATTACATTTAGTTAATTAAATACAACTGTCGAACCCAATGACATACATTATGACGTGTAATATATAGACGCGTGGTAGAAATCTCAAAGGTGGTAAGCTAGGCACTTGTATTTGTTTTCGATTTGGTATTTTTAGTACTCAAATGCCAAGCGTCGCGTAAGGTCGTGTCCTACTAGTAAGTAAATTGCATTTAAAAAAATGCCAAAATGCACTCTTGTGTAATGAGAAAATGTTTCCATTACATTTACAAAGATTTTTAGCACCATTAGAGAAAGTGTGATAGGAAACAATTGAGTATAATTAGGACAATCTATGACAGTAGGTCGTCTCGTAGAGCATTCTGTATTCACTTAGTGTTAGAAGATTTTTAGCACCATTTGAGAAAGTGTGATAGGAAACAATTGAGTATAATTAGGACAATCTACGACAGTAGGTCGTCTCGTAGAGCATTCTGTATTCACTTAGTGTTAGAAGATTTTTAGCACCATTTGAGAAAGTGTGATAGGAAACAATTGAGTATAATTAGGACAATCTACGACAGTAGGTCGTCTCGTAGAGCATTCTGTATTCACTTAGTGTTAGAAGATTTTTAGTACCATTTGAGAAAGTGCGATAGGAAACAATTGAGTATAGTTAGGACAATCTACGACAGTAGGTTGTCTCGTAGAGCATTCTGTATTCACTTAGTGTTAGAAGATTTTTAGCACCATTTGAGAAAGTGTGATAGGAAACAATTGAGTATAATTAGGACAATCTACGACAGTAGGTCGTCTCGTAGAGCATTCTGTATTCACTTAGTGTTAGAAGATTTTTAGTACCATTTGAGAAAGTGTGATAGGAAACAATTGAGTAAAATTAGGACAATCTACGACAGTAGGTCATCTTGTAGAGCATTATGTATTCACTTAGTGTGAGCGAGTAAGCATATCTTCGCATCCCATTCACATGCGAATAGTATTCGACGCAAATGAAAATGCCGCACCGTCCTATAGCTGTGTATTGTATACACACATTCTTGGTATGTCTATCTTTATCAAAAATAAATAACTTTTGAATTAAGAAATTACTAAAATCAAAAGAGTGTTTCTTACTTGCCACATTGTATCTTGAGTTTGTGAGACAATTGCGCATACAGATTTTAGATATAACGTCATTGGTCGAACCTGTATATATTTTGAATAAATTTTTAGATCAAAAGGAAGGGTGCTTTTACGAAGTACCATTTCTACATTCAACGAAACAAAATCCGATTTGGGAAATTAATTTTAGAAGTATGAAACTAATTTTGCAAGATCTTAATAACTCAGGTACACCTCATACGTCATTACATATGTCTGGCCGTGTTGTAGGTAGCTTTAAAACAAGCTAATGGATCCAAGTGGTTAAATAGCTTACATAATAATATATTTTAGGAAAATATTTGATTTTCACGTAAATTCAGACCAACATTGAAAAAATCACGTTTAACATTTAAATAAACTTACATATATCATAAAACATACTAAAGAAAGTTACTATAAACGGAAGTTGGATCTAGCTGAAAATGATAGTAAAAGAGTATGGACGGTTGTAAATGAAATAATTGACAAGAAAAAGAACAATAATAACGAAATCAATGCTATTAATCATGATAACTCAAAAACATGCTGTAAAGAAAACCCCTCAAAAGCTGCAAATATATTTAACACTTTCTTTGCAAATGTTGGGAAAAATCTCGCCAATCTCATTCACATTGATCCAAATATTATAACATCTCCAGACTGTAATATAAATGCTAAAAATAAAATGACAACATTTGAAGTCACCACAGAGGACGAAATAGTATCTATCATAACCGATATGAAAGGAGGATCTGCTCCGGGCTTTGATGCAGTCACGGTTGATATTTTAAAAAACATAAAAAATCAAATTTCTAAGCCATTAATGCATATAATAAATACAAGTTTCCAAAGCGGAGTATTTCCATCAATTTACAAACAAACTACTATTACCCCAATATTTAAGTCAGGTAATCCAGAAGAAGTAAATAATTACCGTCCCATATCAGTAATCTCAAATATAGCAAAAATTTTTGAAAAACTAGTTAAAAAAAGAATGAGCCAATTTATAAAATGCAACGATATAATTAATGAAAACCAGTTTGGTTTTATGGAAGGTAGAAGCACACAAGATGCAATTGCAAAATTAAGTAGCCTTGTACATAGTTCATTAGATAAATCATTTAAATGCCTGGGAATTTTTATAGATCTCAAAAAAGCATTTGACAGTATATCACATGACAAACTTATAAGTAAATTAAGAAACATTGGATTAAATGGTTCAGCTCTAGAATGGATAAAAAGCTACCTTTTCAAACGTCCCCAAGTTGTAAAAATTAATGGTGTGCTTAGTTCACCAAAAATGAGTCATTTCGGCATACCTCAAGGTACAGTCCTGGGACCGTTACTGTTTATTATCTATGTTAATGACATATTCATACAAAAACTAAACGGAAAAATAATATCTTATGCTGACGATACTGTCATAATAATTGAAGGTACGGATTGGAATACTGTTAATAATCTAGCTAATATTGATATTAACATATTGAAAAATTGGTTCGATAAAAATCTCCTCTCTCTAAACACTGAAAAAACAAAATTTATCCCATTCTCTATCAATAAAT
The DNA here is from genome assembly GCA_929108145.2 of Limnephilus rhombicus. Lineage (NCBI taxonomy): Eukaryota > Metazoa > Arthropoda > Insecta > Trichoptera > Limnephilidae > Limnephilus > Limnephilus rhombicus. Next base: position 33,479,044 of record OV815287.1, read on the forward strand.
TCAAATTAGAACCAAATTTAAACATCATAATACACCAAAGTAAATGTAATAAAACTATCTGCAATCAAGATTGTGCTATACTTAGTCCAACTCCCAAAATCAAATATCTTGGTGTATATATAGATCAACATTTTAAATGGAAAACACATATTTGTGAACTCGTCAAAAGGATTAGGAAATGTATTTATATATTTATTAGACTTAGAAATATTCTTAGCTTAGAAAACCTAAAAAGAGTGTACTATGCAACTGTTCAATCTATATTGCAATATGGTATTATTGGCTGGGGAGGAACATATGACAATATTTTAAATCCCCTCAAAATTGTCCAAAGGTTGATAATTAAGGTAATCTTAAAAAAACCGTCTAAATTTCCTACTGAAATTCTTTTTTCAATATTCAATGTGCCTATAATAGACAAAATCTATAAAAAATATTCAATTCTTCAAATTTACAAAGAAATACAGTTAAATACTCGTAACTTCCAATTCAATACATCAGCAAGATACCAGAAAACTATTAAAATTCCTAAATTTAATACTAAGCACATCCAAAATTCCTATCTTTATCTGGGCATAATCTATTATAACAACCTCCCATTAAAATTAAAAACCATCGAAAATATGCAGGAATTTAAGCCCAAATTAAAAAATTACCTGAAACTACTATAAAAGTCCCAAATATGTTTACTTTGTATCTTAAAGTCTGCTATTTTATAAATCATTTATTCCTTCTTTTTTCTTTCATTTCTTAGTTTCTAAATCTGAGTCTACTATTGTATAAATCTTGCGTTCTTTCTTACGTATCCTTTACTTACTTATTACAATAATTTTTGTTACTAACTTACATGATTCTTCCATTATAATGATTTTTTAATTTATATTATGATTTTTTTAAACTCTTCAGGATTTTTATTTTTAAACTATACAAGATTTTTTAACCTTCTTATTATTTACAATAGCCGTTATTACTAACTTACACGATCATTAATTTACTAATTGAGCTAGAACTCCCTCACCAAACACAAGAGCATTGTCTCTTTATGGTGAGGAAAGGCAATTTATTTTTATTTTTTGTTAACCTTATGTAACTATGTAACTGTTGTAACTTCATATGTATTTTTAATAAACATTGCCAATAAAAAAAAAAAAAAAAAAAAAAAAAAAAAAAAAAAAAAAAAAAAAAAAAAACATTATGATTTTTTTTTGTACACCAGGATCAATCTTTTGCATTTTTTATCAGTGATAACTGAAGATGGCCACTGATGAATCCACATTATTACCCTCGATTAGCATTCTGGTCAATGAGGAGTACCTATTACGGTAGTTAGTCCCAGAATTGCTGCACCGGCTTCAAGTAATCTGGTATTGGTGAAAACTTAAAAATAATAAGTAAAAATAAACTTTGGTGAAAATGTTCTGTAACCTTTTTTTCTTCTCCTTTTCATTTAACATCTTGACTCCAATATTTTATATACATTTCAAAAATAAAACTTTTTCAATTATTTTGCCAACTGTAAGTTTATTGTTAACAAAATAAAGTTAAACACTTTACCTCATCATTTAAAGCAAAAATAAATAAAATAGTATGTATCGGTACTCGACATTTAATATAACTATTGATTAAGAAATAATTATTCAGTTTATTTGGCTATATTAGCCTCAAATCCAGTATTAAATTTTGTATGAAAATGGCTGAAAAAAAGGCTTAAAAAGACAAAGAAAGGCTGCACAGCACTTCCCTTAACCATAGATAACTAAACTATCCTATGAGTGACGTTGTTACTAAACATTGTAAAAAATATGACAGAGAAATAAAACAGGAATAAATAAGATAATCAAATAGTTTTATAATTTAAGAAGTAATAGTAACATTCTTTGGGTATAAGAGATCCACATTGATTACCTTATCACGGGCATTAGCCTAGTATGATGTCAAAAAAAAACATAGTAGTGTACTTTTAAGAATTGTATGAAATAATAAAATAAAAAAACGTAATAATGAAAAATTAATTATATTTTTATTCTACTCAGTTGGGACACATGTTCATGTTATGCGCCATACATGCATTGAATGCAAAAGTTTGTTGACATTTTTCTTGACTTGGATGGACAAAAGGCACATCTTTTTTTTGCATTTGGTTCTTGGAAATGTTGTCGCTTCAGGAACAATTCAACAAGCAAGATACTTTTTATGAGCTCTTTTATTTCATACATATTAACCTTAGAATACTAAACTGTCCTAAACTCTAAACTTTCGTAAATTTTATGACACTCGCTATAAGTCAATACACAAATGACTCCCGACCACAATGACAGCGTGTGGCACACTGACGGAACAAATTAGGAAGGTACTGTGAAGGAGGGGGCGCGGGAACTACACAAACATTGTTTTTCGAGGAATCTTCATTTTGCCGCCGTAATTATTAAGATAGTTTAGTAAATATCTTAAAAAAATATTGAGGTGTGAAAAAATGTTCTTTTTACACAAACTAAATATTATATTTTATTTTCGAATCTTCTCTGAGGTCAGAAAAAGTCATTAACTGCCACTTCTATTTTGATTATGTGCTTCATAAATATGTTCGATTATTGTGCTACAATTTCTTTATAAAATAATATCTCTGCAATAAGTAATTTTTTTTAACAATTTTTTACCACAGATAATGTGACATAAATATTCTAACAATATTAATTCACAGTCGTTTGAACCCTCGTCACAATGGACATTGTAACAAATTGGCAATTAGGGTCTTTTTTAATTCTGCGTATTCTTTTTTCATTTGATCAAATTTTGATCAACCGTGAAGCATAACAGCTTGACGGTGCCTGGCAGCTGATCAAATGCTGAAACGGGCCGAGAATAAGGAGATAAAAAAATAACAGTTAATTTTCAAAAAATGTTAAAGTTATTCTTTTTTTTTTCAAGAAAGACTACGTAGAATAATTTAACAATAATTTTAACCTTACGAATAACCTGAAAATAATTTGAAAATCACCTACTACCATCACAGTAAGTGGAAAATGTCATGTAGCTTGTGTAATGATGGAAGACTTAGCCAGCCGAGGAATTGAACTCGAGGCTCCCGGGTAGAACCCAGACGCGATGTCAACTCAGCCACTGACCTACTGTATAAACACCTGGGGCGTAGAGAATTATTTTTTTACTAAAATATCTATTGCCCAGAATGGTGACATGATAATAAACCTAATGATCTAAAGCGTCATCAATTTGCATGATTTCTATGTATTTCTTGTCAGATATCACTATTTGCTTCTGCTCTATGGTTGGATCCGGGTCTTGGCACTCGTCCAGCAGATCCGCGTGTCTCTCGTGGCGCTTGGTGAGAAGGTAGAAAACAAACGTCGCCACGAACATCAGACACGAAAAGAAGAAAAAGTGGTACACCTGAAAGAGAAACAATTATTGCAAATTATTTTAAGTTTGAAATCTGCTGAAAATCATTTGATAAGTTCAATCTATTATGGTTCATATAAATAATGGCTTAACCATGTAATTAAACTGCAGTAAGCAGTTCTTATAATTCCGTATTATGTGTAGGTATGATATTTACTAAATAGAATGGCCGAACTGAAAATCGAACTCCTACAAATCCCCATCGCTCGAGTGGATGAGAAGAAGGTGGCATACCTGGATGTACCTTCAAAATATTATTTCTATTTTCAACAAAAGGTTAAGAACATAAATAGCTTCTCATGATTCGGGTCGAGGAACAAAGTGTTAAGACACATAGAATGTAGATTACCTAGTGTTGATTTTATGGACACAAATCATTCAGAGTTGAAGACCTTTGGCCATGTTTGGTGATCAGATCTGATTAGTCAGGTACTTTCCTACCATTTTCTTTCCCATCTACGACCCCTATCCACTCCAGTCAGCCTCACAACCAGGGTTGCCAGGTGTTCGGTATTCTACCGAACCGTTCGGTATTTTAGCACCGTGTTCGGTGTTCGGTATGACAAAAATACCGAAGTATGAGCGGTTCGGTATTTTTTTGTGATCAATTTTTCTCCCTAATAAACGATTCAACTGTATCCTTACTTAGTTTGTGCGATGTTGCCGCTTCGTGCACGCGCTCATGTTTTCGAGCCATTTCGAGGATTAGTGTTACACATCAGGTGACTACGTACTTGTACTTGCGTAAATGTGATTTTTCGAATAATTTGACTGCTTACATTGTTTCAAATTCCGACAACCCCTCCCCCCCCCCCGACGTGGGTTTTGATTTGCCAAGGTACCACCGAAATCTAGAGAAATTTCACCTCGAATTTTTATTTTGCTCGTTGTTCGGTATTTATTTGGAAAAGACCTGGCAACCCTGCTCACAACTCACAACATAACTTAAGCTGCCGCTACCCGAATTTCTACCGATTTCTTACATACCTCCCTTAAACATTTGAAGTTTTTAAGCTCTAAAAAAATATGTTATATAAATGCAAATAATATGAAATTCCCTCGATAGAAAAAAATCGCAAAGTATGCTCCAAAAATTATTACAAACACGTTTTTTCAGTTATTTTTACAAGTTATAGTTGTGAAAAAATTCACAATGTTTCTTTAAATGATACTTAAGACACCTTCCATGAGGTTTTTGCTCTATTTTAAACGAGTCGTGTTTTATTAAACATTTTCACAATTTTCGCTTCGATTTTATCGCTTTAAACATTAGCGCGCTCCTCTAACATTCGTAATTACATATCTCTCCATCTTCTTTTTGAGCGCGGTTGTGGCGCCTTAATTGGAGAAGCCATAGTCCCACTTGCTTTGAAAAGTTGGGACTCTTAGGCGGTATTCGCTTACATCAAGTTGTTTGTAAGATTCTATGCAGATATGCACCTAGTGCTATTGATCTCAATAGACATGATATCATCACTCACATTGTAACACATTTTTACCTTCTTCTTGTGTAGGTAATAAGAAAATGATACCTTTGTCAACATTTACTCCACAATTACACCACATTTATATTAACTCAAGATGACATAGGCGCTGAGGAAAATAATTTCCCTCAGGGCCTATGTCATCTTTGAAGATGCTGTGTGGAATGTGTTTTTGAGGAGAGGAAGGAGTGAACATAGGTGTTGAAGAGACCCATATTGTAGGATGGAGGAAACACAGAGGCCGGCAAATCGCTCCACAGCCGAGCTATTCAACTCAAGAATGAGTCTTAGAAATGAACTTTTCTCATGTGACAAATGTCAATCGTGTACATGTGTTGGGCGTGTGTTTGGCGTATTTCCCCACTATGCACCGGTGCCGAGGGGATCAACGACCCTAGTTCCACAGAGCATCTTTCATTGAAATACCGGCAGAACAAGGATAGCATTCCCACCCGACACCTGTGTTCTAAAGATTGCATTCTGTTTGTTAAGATGGGAGAATTTATCAAAAGGACCGCCCATTTCTGAACAGAGTCAAGGGTTTTTTTCAGGTATTTTTGGGCTCCAGACCAGAAGAAGAACAAATTCAACCGTTAGCAGCTATGTACTGTTAAAGTTTCTGCAGGTCCTGTACGGTACGCCCAGTTTCTGAAACTCTAAATTAATTCTGACTTCGATGGAGCCCCCGTACCTGAGCTGGTCACTTACATAGAGTAAAACCAAGTTGATGTAAGGAGACTGTAAACATTATAGGAGGCTGTAATGGAATTTGATGTTTGTGGCTAGTAATGTCCTTCCGAGGCTTGAAGGGTTAAACTTACTTGTCTATATCCCGAGCCGACCCTTGTGACGATGATGATGAGAATGTTTCCAATAGCGTCAATGAACAGCCAGTATGCCTGGAGAACAGCCTTCATGCTCTCGGGGGCTTCCTTGAAGGCAAACTCTAGCCCTGTGATGGAAAACATTACCTGCAAATTATCACTGCACATTACTCACTTTCATCATTTAAATAAACATCCAAAAAATGGTTGTCTCAAGTTTAGCTACATTTAGTAATATAGGAGGGGTGCCTGGGTTCATGGGGGGAAGTTTTTGTCAGAATTTCATGGTGACAGATGCGTGGCGGGCAGAATAGGAAGAGGCCGGTTGAGGAAAACCTTTTGAACGCTCCAGCCGGACTCTGTCATCAAAAACGCCTAGTACTGCAGTGGGAGGGATGGATTTATACGCCACTTCTGGACACACTGGTTCCTACCCATCTCTCATACCTTTTTCCTTCCCAGAATATCCTCTCCTTCTTTTATTTAAAAAGACCTCCACACAGCATCCCCAAAGATTGATACAATCACAAAGATGGATTCAATTTGGGAGGCAGGTATGGGTACCGCCGCCCCGGGAACCATTTATTGGATAACCAACACCCCTGCTGTAGTCACCCCAAGTGGTTCGCTATGTTTGGTGACTTAGTAGGGGTGCCCGGGTTCATGGGGTGAGGTTTGCTGGGTCTTGGCGGTCAATGCGTTTGCCCACTTAGTACATGGCGGCTCGGATTGGGAGAGATTGGTTAACTCTCTCATGGAATGCAGTGGAAGAGGTGAATTCATACGCCCATTACTCCTAGACACATTGACCCCCAGATTCCTAACCATCCCTCATACCTTTTTCCTTCCCAGAACTTTCTCTTCTTCCTTTCCTAAAAAAAAACCTCCACACAGCATCCCCAAAGATGACATAGGCCCTTGGGAAACGTTTTTCTCAGGGCCTCCTGTGTGGGTCTAATGTAAAAAAAATACAACTGTGGAGTTAATGTAAAAAAAACATTTCATTGGCTCCGCCGTTTTGATAGTCCATGCAGTTTATTCATTGGTCGGAGACAGTCTGCATGCTTCCATGCCATATCTCCCTTCGTTTATATTATCTATACTTATCTTACCTCCCCTGCTGAAATGATGATGATTTGTGGTAATATCCACACCATAGATATAGAATTTGGCTCTGTCACTGTTACCAGCTGGGCATTCTGAAATTTTTTAATATTTGATAAACAAACAGACTTAAATCAGCGATTTCTCAGATTTTTTAAGTAAAAAGGGTAGATGAAAAAAAATTGTTTCACGTGTCATCGAACAATAGACGCATACTGGAATAAACTTTAAAATTTTCATACTAATGATAAATTTAGTAATTCATGTTCTTACGAATCCATCAACATCATTGATGATTATTGTATACACTCCTCCGATTTTAATGTCCAAGTATAATGGGATGAGCTGTGAGTTGATGTACAGCTGATAGTCCCCGGCAAATACTTCAACGAGTTCCGTGAAAGTGGAGTTAGTCTGTAACTCAATGATGTTTTTGCCAGTATTCTTCAGCAATATCTCCAAATTAGTTTGGTTCAGAATATTGCCCAGAATTCTGAAAAATAAAGTGTTGTTAATTTACTCATGCTGTCGATAACATGCATTGTCATTCACATGATTAGTTTTTGCACATAAAAACTAAACATTTGGAGTGAATGGTGTATGTATTTGTAAACATCCACAACAGAATATTGAATGACTTCCAGGAGTTTTCTGAACTAAGAAATTACTGGAAACATAAAGAGTGTTTCTTACTTGTCACATTTTATCTAGGAGACAATAGCAGATGTTGGCTGATGTATTGTAACATCATTGATTTTGACAGTGTTGTTCAAAATCACACAGAACAGAAAATCCCTAGAAATGTGATTTACGTCGATTTGAAAGAAAATGATGTTACCAATTTCTATAAGATCTTTCGATTCTGAGGGCCCACAGGCCAATGAAATTATTTGTTTTGAAAAAATGTTTTTGACATATGTAATAATCATTCAGTACTCTCTCACTAATCCGCCACCTCAAAAACCAGGCAAATAAATGTCCAATCAGTGAAAGCGGCTGATTATTGGCGTACATAAAAATATGCTATAAATTAAAACAATCACCACTGTTGATCTTTTACTTTTCATTTTTTGGTTTAAAGTTAAGGTGTCTTGTTTTAGCTTGCAAGAAGACTCCATTTTTTTTTTTTTTTTTTTAAATAATCGGAGACGGTTTACATATATATATATATATATAGTTCCCGTGAGCACTTAGGCCATAGACCCATTGTACTATCTCCCATTTTACCTCATTCCTTTGACAGTAACCTAGTCACTTTTATAAAGTTCACCAGGATTGTCATTGGAAATGAAGCTATATCTTCTGGTCCGACAATGTGTCTTCCCAGGTCACATTTCCCCTCTTCACTCCTCCTTGGTTTCCTGAAGGCCCCACTACGGAAGAGGACTTCATCTCTCCTCTCCTCTCCTTAGTTCCCCGAAGGCTCCACGACGGAGAGTCCACCTCCCCTTGGTTCCCTAAAGGCCCCACAAAAGAAGAGTCCACTCCACCTTGGTTCCCTGAGGGCCCCTGGAGGGAAGAGAACTTCATATCTCCTCCTTGGTTCCTTAAAGGTCCCACAGAGGAAGAGTTCACTCCTACATGGTTCCTCGAAGGCCCCACATGGGAAAAGGACAACATCTCACCACTTCACTCCTCCTTGGAGGAGCTTGTGCCCTTCCCCTTGGTTCGTTGAAGGCCCCACAAGGGAAGAGTTCATGGAGGTGGCCTCAGCTCACCTCTCCACGGTTTCTCCTCTTGGTTCCTACTACGGCCCCAGGAAGGAAATCCACAGAGGTGGCCTCAGCACTCCTAGGTTCCCAAAAGGCCCCTAGTTTTCAAATGGTCCAATTTTTTGTCCCACGAGTTACCAGGGAAATAGAAGGTCCACTCCAGCAGAGCCCTGAGTGCTGGAGTGAGATCTAAATACTCCGAGATGCGACCTTGTTTCTCAGAGGCACCGTTCGTGACGCTGTTCCCCAGGACATTCAGCCTGAGCATGGTAGCTCAGACCTTGGCTTGGAATGGCTATTGCAGGTTTGTGTTTTCCACTCCCTGAGCGATGGGTTCGCCACACTTCTACGCTAAAGACTCCATTTAGTAAACTTATTCAAACAAAAAACGTGGCAGAACGAAACAAACTGAAATACACACAACAATTCAATTCACACAGCATCTTCAAAGATGACATGATGGAGTTAATGTAAAAAAAAATTGCTAGAACCAAACTTGAACTAACCAAAGTGTCCTAAAACAACAATAATTATCCTAGTGATGGGTAAAATGGTCAGCTCTAGAAAATTAGATGGTGGTATAGTAATTGAGTATGTAAGAGTAATATAACCCAACCCGTCATCGGAGTACAATGGCACTCAAGGCTAAGCGAGTGGCGGACTAATCTGTGTACGTGAACTTTCACACAAAGCTACTGCTATAATTTGGTTTCTAATTCAAGAATTCAACACAAGATGATGCTACTTCCGCCAGCAGCTCGCATGTGGACGTTTCTTCCCAAGGTATAACTACTACAGATTTATAGAATTTAAGTATCTAGGCGCCGTTCAAGTATTACGTAACGCAATTTTTGAAGATTTTTGACCCCCCCTGTAACGCGCCGTAACGTTTTTCTGTACCCTCCCCGTTACGTAACGCTCAAGTGACAATTTTTACCTGAAAGTCACAATGAAGTTGCGCAAAGTACTGGAAAGTCGCTTAAATACCTTTTTTCTTGTTTTAATCGCGTTTGCGGTAATAAATAAAACAAAGAGATTTCATGAACGAAAAGGGTTGCCAACTTGGAAGATTTTAATTTCCTAGTTTTTTTTATCTAAATAAAGAAAAACATGTTACGTAACGCGTTGTTCGAACCCCCCTCGTAACGCACAGTAACGTTTCACAAGACCCCCCCCACCCCCCAAGTGCGTTACGTAATACTTGAAATCCAGCTTTACTTTGAACGGCCCCCTATCCGGATATGGAGAGATTACATATGGCGTCATTGCCTCTCACGGTTACTTTAACTCAGTGACTAGCTGTCACTGGATCGCAGTGGATCCGAGGAACTGGCTATTTTTGGAACCAGTTTTTATCGGATTTATAAAATATACCTACACTCAAATTGGGCGAAGCCGAATGTAGAAGCCGCCCGCAGGGCCTGGCAGCAAAAACCTGCGGAGCGGGTTATTAACTGCTAGTACATATTGATTACTTTGAGAAAAACTACGCTTTCACTTCAAAAACTGTGATGTTATATAAATTTTGGAATGTAGTTTTTCCTTATCATTCAATTTAGAATTTATGAAATGAAAAATATTTACCTAGTACAATTATTTTAAAGCCACGTTTTAATTCAGTCAAGAGCATAGAAAAATATTGTACATATTTCTTCTGGTGTTTTGTCATGTGAGTAAATATTGAGTCCCTTGGCGTAGACCTAGGTCGACACTACTTCACAACTATTTAAAGTGTATAATAAAATAAAAATATAAGCCTCAGACATTTATGTATGTAAGAATGTATATTACCCGTTCAGGTAAGTACATAATATTGCTTACATAATCTGTAATAATATGTTTGATGGCATGCGAAGAAACAAGCTAGTGGTAATGCTCTTCGCACCAAACTAAATACATAAATGTGCTAATAAATCCAGAAAAAAAAACTCAGGTAACGCACGGAACTTATCGGAGATTCATACTTCATATTAGTCCTGGGTCGATCGATCGTTTTACACGACCCGGGTCGCTCACAACACACTGGCGTCACGAGCGGGTCACGAAGATCCGCTCTTTTCTACTACCTGAGTCGAGAGAGTGGGTGGCGAAACCCGGGTGTTGACAACCCGTTCGCTCTCTCATACATCTATCTGTCGTCACTCACCCCGCCACATCCGCACCCGAAACCCAGGTTGCAGTAGTAGAGCGATTGCGAGAAGTGGGTCGCGAGGCCCGGGTGCTGACGAAAAAATGACCCGTTCGCTCTTTGGTGGTCGGTGAGCGGGTTTCAATGAGCGGGTTATTCACGACCGACCCAGGACTGCTTCATATGGACTTATTTGAGGTAATTAATAGATTTATCCTAGAAACCAGATATGATGCAAACCTTGCACTAGTTTTAATTAGTTTTGATATAGTGCGTAACTCTATCGATAGCACATTCCTCTTGGAATGTTTTGGTATACAAGGGCCAATACTTCAGCTTTAGTCATCACCATGACTTATTCAAGATAACATACAGCAAAACAGATGTTCTAGCACAGCATGGCATGATGAAAGGAACAATGCTATTGAATGAATTTTCTAAAAGAGTATGTACTTACTTACTCTTAACTGTAAAAACTTAACCGTAAAACTTTTTTATATACCTATGTTCCCAAATTTAAAAAATTGTAAGTACTGTAAATGTATGATTTATTTGTCGTATGTATATTTATGAATCAACGTTGTTGACTTACCTCACGAAAGGCAATCCCGATCTTGACTTATCATTATGATCTTGATATCTAAGAACTGTAGAATTCCCCGCAAGCTCTGAATCTCTGTAGATATACGAGACAGCTTTATTCTCTTCAATGTGAATCTTCTCCAGCCATGTTTGGTTGTAGTCGGGACATACGAGTGTTCTGTTATATAGCAGATTCAGATTTCTTTCAACTTGGATTAATTTATCAGCATACATTTGCAGGGGCTCCACCATGAAACTGTCTCCTGTGAATCTATTTTTAAAATGCATCTCACAATTGTATCCATTGAATATTCTCAACTGTCCCAATCCATCAGACGGTAGAATTGGATATGTTTTCTGTAAATAACAAAATTAAATTTTATGACTTTGTAAACAGAGCATTTAGAACTTTTGTAAGTATTAGCGAACCTGACTGGCGGTACAAAAATTATTTATGGCTTAGAACATAAATATCTGTTACTTTTGCTTATCAAGACGGTGAAATGCTACAAGATATAAGAAATACAAGATAAATTGATAATTTCATCTCTGTTTTGTTCAACCCGTATGCTGCTGTGAACGTATGAAGCATGAATAATCTGTGACTCCAGCTCATACACGAGTCTATTCATTTTACATGAATATGTGACGGCTCTAACCACTCGAACGACAGCTACCTAAATTTGGTTAGCAATGACTGAGCGACAGCTACTCAAGTTTGGATATGAATCACAGTGAATTTTTTTAACTTCCCGCAATCAACAATTTTGGAGGCGGGTATGGGTACCGCCGCCCCGGGAACCAGTTATTGGATAACCCACACCTCTGCTATAGGTCACCCCAAATGGTCTGGTAACTTAGTCGGAGTACCCGGGTTCATGGGGTGAGGTTTGTCCGGGTCTTGGCGGCGGATGCGTCTGCCCACCAGCTGCATGGCAGGCCAGATCGGGAAAGAATGGTTGAGGGAGTCCCTTTGACTTCTCCAGCCGTGCTCTCTCGGAACATCGCCTTGCACCGCACTGACCCCAGTTTCCTACCCATCCCTAATACCCTTCTCCTTCCCAGAACTTCCTCTCCTTCCTTTCATAAAGAAACTCAATCGAAAATCTGGAAACAGAAAAATCAGAAAAAGATATTTGCACCTCTGGGACTCGAACTTAGGACCTTCACTTTCCGGGCAAATGTGCTGACCACTGCGCCAAGGTGTTGATATCTGATTCTGTCATTTTTAACACACCCACATTATCTTAATTTTCTAATGCATATTTTTATTGGCTGCTATCTTTATGTGTGATTGCAAGATTCAAACCCGAACTAAATGCTATCTAGATAGTGTTTGGATAAATCTCTATCCATTTTATCTAATAGGCGACATCTGTTGACTTTTCTGCAAGTCTACGATGAATATATTTTTTTTTTTTACTTTAATGAGTAAAACTTCAATATTTAATTAAGTGAAGACAATATTAGCGAAACTCAATCAAAAATATTAATCTAAAAATCTAATCTAAATCTAATCTAATGTGTTATTATGACATGTTGTGTTTTCTCCTTCTTTGGCCAATGTTTCGGACAGCATTACAGTGTCCATCTTCAGGGTAGATGTATAGGTTGTTATAACTGTGTGTATATGTATGTAGAAGTTATGTGTTGTAAGCATCAATCTTCTTAAGCCCGGAAATGAAGATAATGTGGGTGGTTCTTAGTCGAAGTATGAAACAGTTAAAAATGACAATCCGATACGGATGCCTTGGCGCAGTGGTCAGCGAATTTTGCCCTGAAAGCGATAGGTTCTAGGTTCGAGTCCCAGAAGTGCAAATATCAACTTCTGTTTCCAGATTTTCGGGTGAGTTTCGCTAATATTGTCTTCATTTATTTAAATATTAAAAATATAAGTGTTTGTGCATGCGCCGGCCAGTGTTGCCAAATTGATGGATTTCCCATCATATCTAGCCGATTGGAATGTCCCGAAATGGGGGAATTTTGCGTCTAACGGAATTTACAAGATGATCCTGGTGGAATCAAATAAAATAACAAAAAACATATTTAGTCCTCCATCACGACATAAGCAAAATTTTCCTCTTGCTGTGGTAGTAGTAGGAGATTTTCAAACATTGTTGGGTTATTTTTAATCCGGGAATGTTTGTCTTTTTTTTTTTATTAAAAAAAAAGTAATTTTATAGTCGAAAATAGCCTATATACAGGTACGAAAATTTGTGAAGAAATTTTTGTCCCTGAAATTCTCTAGCCTTTTCAAAGGGGTGTTGAAATGCCACTTTGTTTAGTGTCGTGGAACCCTTGTAGTTTACGATTTTATTGTATGATGTGGATAATAATGTTTTTTATAAAATTATGGTAAAACTATTTAATTATTTTTGCTAGAACTTCGCAAAATAAAATAAAACTCTATTTTGGCGATCTTTTTTACTTGAATAAATCAAAACAGGCGGCCGGTTTTAAATGTGAATTTAAACCTTTATCGCTATTTAAATAAGGAGTGTTAGCAGCCTGATCACAAATTTTACATGACGTTGTGCATCGCCGTACTTTGCACAATTTTTATCTTTTATTGAAATGAAATTACGCAATAATCTTTTTCTCCCCTTTTAACTTTGATAAGTATTGAACCAATTTTATAAATATGTAAGTGGTTTTAAAAATCTTGGCAGTGTACTAAATTAGTAGATATTAATTTAAAAGGCGTCCATGGTAAAGAGAAAATGAAGAGCTGCTAAAAACAATGAGCAAAGTGAACATACTTCGAGTTTCATTTCTAGAAGTCCTGATGAGATGAAAGCCATGGCTGCCAGGAGGCATCCCACCTGGAGTCGGGTGACGGACTTGGTCAGCATTCCAAACCTGGCACTAATTGGATAAATAACCTGCAACCATATTCAATTTATTAATAATTATGATAAAGTTATACCCACCAATGAGAAAAACCAATATTGAATTTGAAAATGTTTTGAGATTTTCACGGCCAAAAGTATTATCGTCATTAATTAGTCTTTGGGTTTTTATGCCACATTGTGTTTCCTCCTTCTTTGGCCAATGTTTCGGACAGAATACAGTGTCCGTCTTCAGGGCAGATGTATAGATTGTTATAAAGTATGTGTTTATGTTTGTAGAAGTGATACATGTTGTAAGCATCAATCTTCTTAAGCCCGGAATTTCAGTATAATAATAAGTGACAATAATGTGATTTTTAATCATTTGATTTAAGTTCAGTACCGGATAGGAAAGTACCGGATAAGGACTTGGTTACTTTACAGTTACACCAAAACTAAACGCCGAAAATCTGTGCCATTTAATATTTATGTAAAAGCTATACTAATGTAATTACCTTTTTAAACACCGGTATAAGCAGTAAAATAGCAATTGGACACATAACCTGCATCTGGTCTGGTTTCACCGTGTAGAACCAAAATCTTCCATCCATCTTTGTTGCTTGCAAAGTCCAACGGGAACCCTGAAACATTAAGGTAGGCAGCATTTCATATTATATACTAGCTGAAGTCCCCGGCGATGCCCGGGCTTTACACAGGGGTTTCGAAATAAAATGTAGACAGTGACCTTCCTCTTGTTTTGAAGGTAACATGTGCAAAATTTCATCAACCTCGTCGTAAAACTGTAGATTAATAATAATAATATATCTTTATTGAACAAAAAAAAATGAAGATTTATAACTACAAAAACAAAAAGTACATCATAAGTACAGTAAAAGTACAGTTTAAAAGTTGCATATGTACGAAAGTTAATATCAAAAAACAAAATACGTATATACAGTAGGTAATTAAAGAATAGAGATTTATAACTATAAATTTAGGTTTCTCATAACCTGCCTCACTAGGCTAGCCTGTGTTGAGGCAGTAATTTTATGTCAATTTATTATACTTGATTTGCATACAAATTACACCGCCCGCTTGCCAGCCCGCTCGTTCACCACATACAGACATTCTCCTTTATACATTATATATTTCAACCAATTTACACAAAACCTTGACAAATTAAATACCTTCCTTATGAACCTTCCTCATGAATCACTCTACTATTGGTAAAAACCGCATGAAAACTGAAAATCCATTCAGTAGTTTTTCCGAGTTTATCGCGAACAGACAGACGTGGCAGAGGACTTTGTTATATAATAGTAAAGATTACTTTAAATTAAATCTCTGGGACCTATTCAATTTTGAAACATTCCTCAATTTGAACCTTTCATAAAGTGAATGTGTTTTA
This sequence comes from Limnephilus rhombicus, assembly GCA_929108145.2. Taxonomy (NCBI): domain Eukaryota; kingdom Metazoa; phylum Arthropoda; class Insecta; order Trichoptera; family Limnephilidae; genus Limnephilus; species Limnephilus rhombicus. Next base: position 33,494,531 of record OV815287.1, read on the forward strand.
ATTTTACCGAATGTTAATTAAATAAGTTGGTTGAAAATAGTGAATAACCCTTGCTAAAATTTTTTCAGAATGTAATTTCCCGAAATTCTAGAGATGGTAGCCCCACATAAACTTTTTAAGAAAATAAATGCAGTAGCGCTGATACAAAACTGGGCTTGCAATGGAACGCGACCTTATCAAAGCAATATGGCCCAAACCGGACTAGAATAAAAGAATGAAACTGTTGATGAAGTTGATGAAATTCTCTTGTTACAAGTGATTCCTTCTTTAGTTTATTTCATTATCTCAGTGGCGGCGTAAGGGGGGGGCGGAGGGGGCGGTCCGCCCCGGGTACCAAGCACCGAGGGGTGACAACGACAACTCACTCGTACAGTCAAAGAATGCACAAAATCTCCCTCTATAAAGACATATCAATAAATAACTACCCACTCTTGTACCTAGCTACATACCTGCATAGATACTAATACATATTTTGAAACGCATCGCAACTATATTTTAATTTTTTTCGAATATAATTTCTAATTCCCTTAAAGAATGAATTCATGTTGCATTCATTCCCTAAGATGACATAGTCTCCGAGGAAAATTGTTTTCCTCAGGGCCTCCTGAGTTTTTTTTTTTTTTACATGAGCTCCACGCAGGAGGCCTTGAGGGAAATTAGGGCCTATGCCATCTTTGGGGATGCTGTGTGGAGGGTTTTTTAAAGGAAAGGGAGGAGAGGAGAGTTCTGGGAAGGAAAAGGGTTTAAGTGGTGGGTAGGAATTTGGGGTTCAGTGTGTCCCGGTGAACCGCCTCCAAGACCTAATCAAACCTCACCCCATCAACCCGGGCACCCCTGCTAAATCACAAAAAGTAGCAAACCACTTGGGGTGACCTATGGCAGAGGTGTCAGTTATCCAATAAAGGTTCTCGGGGCGGCGGTACCCATTCCCGCCTCCCAAATTATTTGATCTTTTACCGCGCGTACCTAACATTGAGCGCGGTGTGAAATACTAATGAAAATTATAGGCGTGTCCTTTAAACGACTATCAGAGATAATATGGAGTGCTCATCCCGACGCTGTTAAATCATTGAAGAATAATTTTGAGATGGTTGTATCAACACTCGAAGAGATGTGCAATCCCAGCACAGCAAAGAAAGCGTCGAAGCAAGAGAAGCAGCATCAAAACTCATACCAGCTTTGTGTGACTTCAGTTTTCTATGCTATCTTTCCTTTTGGTGTGAAGTCCTAGAAGAAGCTAATCAGACCAAAAAGTATATATAAAAATCTGGACTAACATTAGAAAAGTGTGTAATAAAAATTATAGCTCTTAAAAATTTTCTTCAAATTCGACGTAACCAAATGATGGAAAAGGCTATTTGCTACGCAATCAAAAAATGTGAGGAAGACATTCCGATCGAAGGAAAAAGAGAAAGGAGGAGATTTCTAAAACGTATGCCTGCTAAAATGGCCCGAGATGCTGGACTTACATTATCAGAGGAGCTGCAGAGAGCAATGTTAGAATGTCACGATAGATTTTACGAAGAAATAAACCATCGTTACAGGGCAACGGATTTTATGCTGGTTACATTTAGTGTTATTCAGCCTAAAATGTTGGTAACATCACCAGAAGAAGTGGAATAGTTCCAAATCTGTTAAAAATTTATGATGAATTTTCAGCAAAGGACATCGTGTTGGAGATTTTACGGTTGAGGCGGCAATTGGAAGCCGACAACATTTCTGCCCAAGAAGCAGTTCAATGGACTACATTGGAGCTTCTCAGATTCATCGTAAAATGGGGCTATTTTGAGTCTGTTCCAAGTTTAGCGATATGTCTTAAGCCTCGATTACATTAAGCGAGTTCACAAGCTACTAGCTGGAGTATTCACTATCTGCTAGTAAGCTCCTTCATTGTAAAAATCTGCTAGTTAGCTAATTATATGATTACACTGAGCGAGTTCACTAACAGATAGTGAATACGCCGGCTAGTAGCTTGTAAACTTGCTCAATGTAACGAGGCTTGAGTTTTTTTTTAACAATATGTGTTTTGGTGGCTGCGTGTGTAAGGAGCTTTTCAGAGTTAAAATGATTAAAATCGTACTGAAGGTCCACAATGAGCCAAGCGCGACTAACCAATCTTTCTATTTTTATGAACTGAAAGAGACAGGTAATAAATTAGGATAATGTGATCGAATATATTAGTAAAATGAAGTCTCGTAAGCATGTTTAGTATTTGGTGTTTTATTTTAAATAGGGGTGCTCAATACAAAACCGCCCCGGGTGCCAATCTACCCTACGCCGCCACTGCATTATCTACGGATACAGAAATAGTTTACCAATTGGTCCAGCAGAGACCAGAAGACAGGCAGCGGTGTGAACAGAAGGAACACTCGGAAGCATCTCTTGAGATCATTGATAAACTTTTGGTCAAAGCTTCCTCGTGCATAGTCCAGCCAGTGGTCATACTTCTTTCCTTCTCTTTTCATGGCCTTGCGCGACTTGATGGATACCTAAAAAAGTAAAAAGTGAAAGTCAATAATTTAATATTCAGTAGTTATTGATTCACCATCCTTTTTTGAGTTGTTAATATCATTTTTAATGCATGTTGATTGCTAATATATTTTACTCACATAAATGCATTTGCAAGTATCTGTTATGATATTTCCTGTCGGTTTTTTGATTACGTACAACTTCTTTCCTGCGGCAAAAATTACTGAAAGCAAATTATGTACATATATTTAAGATTATAGTTATGTTTCATTAGGTAAGGCAGCGAAATAACCTTTTTGGTTTATGTATGAAATGAAAAATCCGCACTCAGAAATGTTTCAGAGTGCATTTGTATATACAATGCAAGAGTTCTGCTGCCTGGAGTCAGTGGCACTAAAGATACGGCTGTTGGCATTACTTATGGATGTGATGATCAGGATTCCCGGTGCCCCAAAAGCCAACGAGAAGCAGTCCTTGTCCCCGAAGCACTGCACCTCGGAGCGCAGCAGTGGAGAGCAGGACTTGGCGATCAGTGACCCGATGCACATAATAAAGTAGAGCAGCGTGAAGAAGGAAGTGAGCTGCTTTTCCTGCTCCGGGAGGACAAACTGGTCTCCCCCGAATGAGGAGACGCAGGGCTTGATGCCTCCCGTCCCCAGGGCTACCATAATCAGCCCCATCATGGTCATTTCCCTGGAATAAATATTCTCTTCAACTAACTGGATACAGTGAACATTTTGCAGTTGTGACAAATCTGTTTCCTTATATAAAATACAGTAATACCAAAGGTGATAATATTGCTCCAAATGTTGTGGGTTTACATTATGCCAAAAGAACGGGGGACATGAGTCCACGGACTACCAGCCTGAGGAGGCCCCGGAACTCATAGTATGGAAAATTTCTTTGTTTTTTTGGTGTTTTCCTGTATGTGTTTGGCTTTCAAGAAAGGCCCCCAAGGTTGGTGCAGGGCCTCAAACTCAGTTCAGAGTCGGCCCTGCTGAGCGCCAATAGATAACAATAAATTTAGAATTTAACGGTAAGTTTTAAAAAGACAATTATTATTGAATTCTGTTGTAGTAGCATGAAATTAGTAATACATATAAGCCTTAGGTTATAAATTCTCTAAGGTAAAAAATAACATTTTGACAGCACTACAGTTTAAAACAAAAATGATCTGTTCGCAAAAATGGGTAGTTTATTGTAGGCACAATCTTGTTAACCCATTGGCATACTAGCAGTTCCCTTGGGTGGCTGCTAATATTATACTTTCATATACTGCCCCGGTGACTTTATTTTATATCAAAAGTTGATTTGAATAACATAAAGTACACAATATATACCTGGCTGGTAGGCCCATTGTGGGGACGGCTGCCATTGTTAGAATTATATTCCCAACTGCGTAAACCACCATCAGGTAAAGAATAGTTCTGTAATCAATAATTATCTCAAAATCAATCCAGTTAGTAATTTATCAAGTTAATTCATATTTTAAATTAAATAGCAAGTAATAAAGTATCCAACTGTAATTTTTATCTATTCAGATCACCTTCATAACAACCTGAACTTTCCAAAGAAACTGTCCGCCAGAATTGCGCCGAATATTGCGAAGAAGTACGCCATTGTCGTAAACACGTGGTACACTTCGGTCGCCTCATCATCGGAGTACAATAGTTTCTGTTTGAGGTAGAGAGCAAGGAATGCTGAAATTGATTGTTTATTCATATTATTATCATGAATCAAACAATTAAACCATACCTTAATTAATGTTATTATAATTTATCACTGAAGAATAAGATAATACTAATAAATCTAAATGAAACATTAAAAAAGACAGAGAAAAATAAAAAGGTAACGATTGCAAGTGGAGCGAACGCAGGATCTCTTGTTTTACCGGGATAGTAAGTCAGTGTAGTATTTGTTGTAACGTTTATTTTTTATTTTTCTGTGACTTGTTCTGCTTCATGTTTCGTTTAGATTTGTTTATATTATCTTCTTCTTCAATAATATATTACATTGGTGGATATAACCTTCAAAAGTTATTAAAAAAGTTATTCCAACAAAATTGAGTTATTATCATTTTTTACTGTGCTCAATTTTCCCTTATTGAAGTGAAAATTTCTTTAGCACCGTTGCGATTTGAAACTCGATGAAACGAAAAAGGGATTTACTTCTCTATGCGTGGTGCTTTGTAGCCTCCCCACTCTTATCTACTTTAGTTTTCTGAAGGTTTCACTTCTACCGCTTGTGAACTGCACACTTGTATTTTTGTATTTGACAACCCAAGAAAGGGACGCTCCGATGGTTTGGGCATGTACGAGGAAAGAAATGTAAGAAGAAATATGACGCAAATGTGATTGGTAGAAGAAGTCGAGGATGCCCAAGAAAGACATGGTACGATCAAGTGAATCAGATACTTGATTCGGGCCATGTCAAGAATCAGAACAATAGAAGAGCATGTTTGAGACGATGTATGAATGTAAATGAGGCAAGGAGTGTGACCGAGTTGTTTGGTCGAAACGACGTGATGGTTAGTTACTTAGTTAGACAACCCATTGACAGCTGTTAAACTCCCTTTTAATCTGTCTGCTTGTTTAGGAATAAATACATCCCAAAACACGTAATCGCATTATACTTTCATAAGACCAAAAACATCCCGAGCGACCTTACATTTTAAAAGCTCTCTTCCTCTCATGCAAACATATGTATTTTTCTTTTAACCAGAAAGAGAACGAAATAATGCTTCTTATTGCCTTTGAAAAATGAAAGCTATCTTGCATAGATATTTTACAATCTCGATCCAAAGTTACGGTTTCAGAATTTACGGACAAAATCGAGGCTTCCGGATTGTGAGGTGCGAATATATTGAACCCAGCATATAATAGTTCAAAAGTAATTTCAAAAATGCATTTGCTAACACTGTGCGCTTTGTTATAAATTTGTTTTTAAGTTGGCATATATTTAATATATGTATTTATATTTTTTGAAAGTGCAGTTCTGTTTGTATTGAAACTGATGTAAACCTTCAGATATTTTTGTGTCTTTTAGTATACAGACTGACATACTGACTCATATAAGTCATTCTATCTCCTTTTATGTCAGAAAGAGGCAACACTGCGCTTTGTATTTGCATTTAAAAGTTTAAGTTAGACACTTCCAAATAATAATATACATATTTCAAAAGTCATGGACTGCCAAATTTTGCACAAGATTTATCAAAGTTTGTGAGTTTTGTATGAAACATGATTGGTTTATTTATGTATGAAACGAAAAAAAGTTACAGTTTGTCAATTAAGAGTAGAAAATATATGAGGGCGTCACTGTTGATCAAATGGCAATACTAAACACATAACTCATGGTGTTAAAGTAAAGCTGTGTAACCTACATTTTTATAAAAAAATAAAAAGGCATAATAGTGGAAAAAATATATTTTTTTAAATAAATGAAGACAATATAAGCGAAACTCAATCGAAATCTGGAAACAGAAAAATCAGAAAAACATATTGACACCTCTGGGACTCGAACCCAGGACCTCTTGCTTTCGAGTCCCAGAGGTGTCAATATGTTTTTCTGATTTTTCTGTTTCCAGATTTTCGATTGAGTTTCGCTTATATTGTCTTCATTTATTTAAATATTACAATTTGAGGTTTTACTCATAAAGTTAAAAATTAAAAATGAAAAAATATTTTTTCATTGCAGTATAGATACTCGCCGATCTCAAAATTAGAATTGCATATAGGTATATTATTATTATACCTTTGAAATTTTGTGTTAACATAATGAAGAATAACTATAATGTAATAAAATATAAAGCACAGTTTAGAATTGTTCATATTTATTAATACTAGATAAAGTACCTAGCGTTGCCTAGGCTTTAGATCATGTCTCTAATTTTAGATCTGAATATATTTAACTCATTCAGATCTAAAAGTAGTATAACTAAACTCACTATTAGTGATTCTTCCTTTCTATCTATTGTTAAATTAAAATTTAAGTTAAATTAAATTAAAGCAAATCGCTTTATAAATCACCTTTTAATCAAATTTATGTCATGAAGAAAAAATGTTTTTTTAAAATGTGGTTTACTGTGTTCTATACATTCAGTGTCATTGCACTTCAAAAAAATATTTGACAGTTAAATTGGTGTTGCCAGTCTACAAATTTAGTAGTTCCGGTTTTTATATTTTCTACTCTTTTTTGACAGACTATAAGTAACAATAACCTTTATAATGTTTGTGTAATGAAATATGTTTTTTAGTTTCGTTTAAAGTGATCTGCTTTTTGAGTTTGCAAGAAAAAACTGAGAGAGACCATAAAAAATCTTCTATTTTTTATATCAATTTTGTTTATATTTTACGATGCAAATGTACATTTTTAATATTAAAACCGAAAAGAACCTTTCAAAAACAGTATTTCATTTTGGGATACATTAAAATTCCGGACTCCATTTCAAATTAAATGTCAATTGGAAATATTTTTAAATCAATTGTGAATCTGACCGGTCCATTCATTATAAGTGACTTGAAGACAAAATACCTAACGGGTTAAAAAAAACAACTTACCCCGCATCCCCGAGTATGAAAACCTTTCACAGAATTCATTAAAAATTATCAAAAACACGGCACGTGGAAACTTCTTGAGCTCCTGAAAAAGTACACAAGAAACACATTGAGTTATAGTTTTATCTCACTCAACTTTATTGATTTATTAACTTGACTTATAAAACTATCACCTTCTTTTGTATTGGATCATAGGCCACTCCGTTGCCATTGTCCAATATTTTTTCCACTACCATTCTATGAACTCACTTTCTGGATGATATTGATAAAACTAACTCTAATGACTAAAAATTTACATTTATATACGCAAGATTTGGAATGAAAGATAAAACAAAAGTCAAACAAAGAAAACGTGGCGAATGCCTACAGACGGGCAATCAGATTTTCCATTCTTTATTACTAATTAAATAAATGAGAACTATTTTACTACAACATTATTTTTATCTAAACTTGCCTTCTCTCTTTTCGCCATTTCATCACCCAAGTCTCATTATTAAACATTATAAAAATATATGCTTAAAAAAATACAAAAATCTGCCTTTTCCTCAACTCTTAGCTCTAAATAGGCTTTCGTTGGGGTGATACTGAAACTTTTGTTAGTATATATACACTTTTGTTATTCTTCTCCCGTTCTTCGTGTCATGTAAATCGACATTACGAAAGACTTTCTAAGTACAATCACCTTTGTGAGAAAGCATTTACAATCGAAACGTTGCTAGAAGTGGTTTTAGCTTTGTTTGGTGACCAGATCTGAATACCAAACTACTTCCTCACCTTCCTCTTCTCCATATACTTTCCCTCCCCACTACCTCCAGCCTCACAACATACACTAATTGGAGGTGCAATCACAGCTTCAGACAGTTGGGAGCAGGTGGGACTCTTGTGCAATCTTTACATAAATAAAGTAAGCCATTAAGTGTAGCTTCTTCCTCTAAAGCATCTTCCATTAATATTCCACTCACTTATCAGTTTGATAATCTTTCAGTTGGCGCTCCTTATGATGGAACCAAGATATTAAAGTCTTCTCCTTTTGTTAATTTTTGGCAATAAGGAACTCCAGTGAAAAATATTATGAATTTAAAAAAAAATGATCATATAGACCAGGACTTCCCAACCAGGGGGGCACGCCCCCCTAGGGGGGCGTAGAGAAATGTCAGGGGGGGCTAATAGGTATGTTTGCATTTCTGAAAAAAAAAATCTATTTTACGCGTAGGTAAATTATCTGTTCCGAATTGCCCTTCAATAGCTGCTATTCAAGTTTCGACAAGTCACGGCACACTTGCTTGTAAAATTTAGTTTTAAGTTTATACCTAAATTATGACGGTTTGGTTGTGAAGTAGGTACTAATGGGTTCATATGCGAACTCCTTTTATTCCACAAGAAGTACGTAATCATTTTTTATTCATAAGCTCGTTCGTGTTATATTACAAATGATAAATAAATTATTTAGTTTTATCTACAAATTAAGTACCCAATTGTGTCATTTAATCCATAATAAATAAATACATTGTATCTGTATTGTACCTATTTGAAATTCAAATAAATAATTTAGTTAACAAAAAAAAATGTGTTTCTTATTTTTGTTGAAACTTAATTAAGAGGGGCATGAAAATAGTTTTTTTTTGGTTCGGGCAGGCTCGGCGAAATAAAGGTTGTGAAACCCTGATATAGACCAATAAACGCTGTTTCTGAATATATAAGTTTTATTAAATAATATTAAACGTAGAGTTTTAAAAAAATTATTAAAAAGTCCATTTTAAATCGTGTCATTAAAACGCACTGTCAAGTTGGTATTATTGAATGTTTAGTGCTGACTTCACTGCTCTCCATAATTCTCGTCACCTGGTGATAGCATGTTGAAGTTGTATTGAAATATATGACACAAGCCATCGGTATTATCATCATTTCATATTTTTGGTTTATTTACATACTGTTTATAGAGATTTTGATTTATAATAGTTGTTGTGTTTATTGAAACATTATTTAGGCCTAAATAATTCAGTATCAAAAATAGAGGTATCTCTATTAGTTTATCTCTATTATTTAAAATATTCAAAAACTTTAAACTGTGCAAAAAAATCGTAGCTTCTTCCACACCTATCGTGTGGTAGCTGTGGCCAATCCTCCAACTATGAACTACAAAATGGCAGACGTCGAACAGCTGATTCGGCACTGTATCTTATTTGTTGCCTGCAATGCTTCGGTTTCCATAATATTGATTTAGATTCGTTAAGCTAAAAAAATAATAATTTCAAACAACTTTTATACCACTCTCCCGTAATAATATTGTAAAATATAATAAATAAATATAATACATATAATAAATAAATAATTCCGCCTAAATAATGTTTTTACTTATTGAATAGTTTCATTCTTTCTTCCATACAAAATGACAAAACCTGTTGAAAATAAATAAAACATTTGGAGAGTGATGACGTCACACGATTCACCATACATATGGTGGTTTTCGGGGATCTTGAAAAATTAAAACTTTGACAATTATTTTAACTATTATAACCAACTATAAAAATAAATATACAGTTATTTAATTTAGAAGGTCATTATTCATTAAAAAAAATTGTACTGAAGTTCCTTATTACCTACAGAGGAATTACACACAGATGTATTAGTAACAAATGAAGCTTCTCCATCCAAATCTCATATCTCCCATGTCAACGCCTGTTTTGGTGTCCAGGTACAATGTATACTTACTTATACTGAATAGAGAAAACAACAAACAAATTTAATATTTAATTAAATATTATAATTTGAGATTTTACTCATAAAGTTTAAAATATTAATAATAAACAAATTTAATTCTAGTACAAAAGAGTTTCTTCATCATATGAAAGCCAAATTATATTATAATGTTGTGTATACGTATTGTGGAGTTGAGACAGTCTAAAGAGGGTTATAAATAGAACGCTTGGTTTGTGCTGAGTAGACTAAAACAATATTTACTCTTTTGTTCGACCTCACTTAGAGCAAGCAATGATATTGTGAAGTTATATCACATATCCATTTTAATGATGTATTTCCACTATGTGACTCAAGGATTAATCAAAACCAATTCATAAGTATGCATTTACAAAGATACAATGTTGATTGTCTTTTATTTTTAAAGTAATATTATGTCATTATTTGATTTTTTGTTAGCTGCTTATGTTATAAACTATACCTGCTCTAAACACAGGAGTTCCTGATGAGCCAGTCACGGCACATCACCCATTGGAATAGATTTAATAAAAATGAATAGATAATAAAATAATGCTGTATGATTATCCAGTATGCACAGTAACCTATAGCCAATCTCGAATAGATAACGATCAAAGTTTGGATACTGAAAATGTCTCCATTAATAAAGAGAATGTCTATATATACTCGTACATAGTTACCTCACCCCACCATGTGTCCAAAACATCCTATCTTATAATTTTTTGTTAGTTGTTTACTTTCAAGAATCCAGAATATTTTTCACGTGTTGATTTACGCACTGTTCGCTATGGAGGCTGTTGTTAGTAGGTAATTAGCAAATACAGCCCTGTCCTAGAATAATTTGGAATTTAAAGATATGATTGTAATTTACTTAACTTTATTATATTTGCCAAAGAGGTTCTTGACACTTCGTGGCACGATGAAAAAGCAGGCTCTATCAAAATAATTCAATGAAGTTATTGTTTTGTCTGAAATTTTTTGTGCAAATTATACCTGAAACAAATACAGAAGAATAACGGATTTACCAGTGAAGATAAAATGCTGTACATAGCACCTTACGAAATACAAACTAAGAAAAGTTAAGAATGGTGGTAAATAAAATACTAGATTTATTTTACATTTTTATAACCGTGATGATTCACGGTTAAGGTACCGTGACTGTAAAAAAGGGTTACAAACATACATTCCTTATCGCTATAATGCTGCAGCTATTTCTTACATATTAAATAATGGTGAGATTCACAAAATACGTGTGACCGTTTCCTCCAAAAAACTACTTTTTGGAAATTGTGTTTGTGTTTCATTGTACGTGTGAGGGAGATGTATGATAATGATTTTATGCTTCCTTTGGTGGGGTGCATACAAACATTCACCATTTGTCTCATTTTCGACTGTTGTTATTTAGTGTGTAAAAAAGTGTTCCATGCCAACTCAGAATGAAAAGCTATGAAAAAATAATTTTAAAATAGCCGGTAACTCTAACCTAACTTAACCGATTTAACCAATTTTTTTATCATCTCTCTTAATGACCTTTCTGAGGTGCTTCTGAGTTGGTTTCATTCTGAGTTGTTTGGTCACCGTAAAAAAAGTGGCAGCATTATGTGAACAAAAGCAAAACCATTAGCTCATTGACATTTAACATTGTCGCTTTGACGTTTAGCAAAAAAGCAAAACCATTAGCGCATTGACTTTTTGAATTTTAGGAACGCACTAACACTTCTACATTTTATCCTTGTAAATATTCCGTACTTTCAAAATTATTGTCACGGCAAGTAGTATTGGTAGGAATCTACGGTGCGGTGTGTGAGAGAGATGCAAGAAAATGATGACTTTTTCGTTTGGAGGAAACAGACCTATGTTTATTGCCTTTTTTTGCCGTCACGGTACCGTAACTGAATTGTCATGGGTGCACTGCAGTTAGGTATTTTTGTACTTGTGAACGAATTCAGCGGCCGCTAAACTCCCTCGTTATCCGCTGTCTGTTTGGAGTAAAAGCAGGTACATTGTTAGACATGGTTTTGATAAATCAGTCAGGGTTTTGATAAAATACAAAATAAAAATACACTTGTTTATCTTTTTTGAGATCTCAGTTTTTTAATCAAATTGACATACTTACCTAGGTATGGTATTTTGACATGAAAAAAGACTTCTGGTTCTGACTTGATGATTTTATAATATTACCATAAAACAATGGGTGTGAATAAAGGGACATCTGAAGATAAAGTTACGACAAATATTTTTAAATATGTGCGGTAGAAATGACAAAAGGTCGTTTTGTTTTTGAAGTTTATTCAGATGATTTTTTTCATACTCAAGAAGGAATAGATTTTTCATAAGACTGTCATTTTGCAAGAACATTATTCTTACTCCAAAACTAATGATTCACAAAGTACCAAAACACCTTTATCTGAAGGGTAAATAATATTACATCAGTACTATGCATTGTCACAAACATGCAGAATCGTATTTAACAGCTGAATAGTAACTTCTCATTTTAATAAACAAATAGTAATATAATATTCTTGTATAAATAGGTACACTATTATTTTATATTTGTCCTTTAATCATCAGACTAGGCTAAATATAGAATTCAGGAGCATTTTATAACCCCTCATAAAAGTGATATTTTAATAAATTAAATGTAGCATTCTTGATCAACCAAAAATAAAACATTAAATACTCTTATCTCAAAGACGTCTGCCTTTGTACTAAAGATGTCAGTTATCTAATGCTTGAGTAAGCATCGTGTAATTGAACTAAATGTGTTGAGAAAATGACTTTCAAGATGGAGAGTGGCATGAAAATTCAATATTATTTCATGATATTAGCGATATGTGTAAAAGATTAACATTAATGTCCGAACATAAACAATGCGTTACTTCATTTGGGTAGGGTTCTAACTTCACTTCACCTTGTTCTGAGATATGAGGTGTCAAGATTTGCAAACACCTGCACTCATTATCTATATACCAATTTCCGATTTTGAGGTTGAATCTCGTGTATAGTATTTTAATTGAACATATTGTAAAGGGAAATATTTAAATAGGATGTAAACTTACCTAAACATGCAAATAGAACCATATGCAACCAGTTAGGGCATAATAATTCATTGCACAAGGTTGTAATTGCTTTTGCCTAATGCAATTCCAAGCTAGGGCCACATGCTATTTAAATATTTTCCATTAAAATATGATAAACTAAAATTGTTAAATAGATTACGAAAATTCGTCTTTGCAAGCTTTGAAACCTTAGAACATGGTAAGGCTACTTCTGCACAGATAGGCGGCTTGCTTAGTGCCTAGAACCTAGCGAGTAGCTTAGTAAAACGAATGTTCTAGAATTTTCGCGACCGTCCGCACTGCGTGCTTGGCGCCTAGCTGGTCGCTTAGCATGTATCGAAGTCAACAAACGTGTTGATTTTTTGCCACTAGGCGCGAGCATTTTAGAAGAAAAAAATTGATAAAATATTAATTGCATCAGTTTTTAAAAGAGAACCTCTGTGGAATCCAGCTAATGAACTCCATAAAAATGCTGTTGTCTGCTCCTCTCTCTAACGAACTCCATAAGAAACTATGGGAAGAGGTAACTATCGAAGTGTAGAAAAAGATAGTAAGTAGGTACTAAAGTGATTTATTTATGATGAGATTTTTTTTTTCAATGAGAACTTAATTTTCGTTATTTGTTTTTTGGGGTATTATGCCATGTTGCGCTACCTCCTTATTAAACCAACTTTTCGGACAGCGTTACAGTGTCCATCATCGGGGCAGATTATCTGCCGCTGTCCGAAACGTTGGCTAAAGATGGAGGTAGCATAACACGGCATTACACCCGAAAAAAAAAAACGAAAATAGTTTTGGCCGTGAAAATCTAAAAACATACATGGTTATGAATGTATATTATGGTTATGGCGTTGGATTACGTTTTCAGGCAATGAGTTGTTTTACTAGGTAATCAATCCAATTCCGTTGAAATAATTCAACAAAATTTCTCTGGTTTGTAATGTGCACTGTTTGAAAATCTGTATTGTTTATACAGAACATTAAACTCCCCATGACTTGACCGTGACTTTTTTATGTCATGTACCCAAAATGATGGATAAGGCCGTGAAATGGTATATTTTAAAGAAGAATTTTTTGTAAGTAGCAGTTTTAGAGCTATTTTTTTTAGTGATATCTTGTCAACGTACCGACAAGCAAATGACCAAGGCACCTAGCGACCCACCACGCAAACGACCACCGTGTATCCTAGCAAGTAGCCTGAGTGCAAGCCACTAGGCTCTAGGCGCTAAGCAAGCCGCCTGTCTATGCGGACGTAGCCTAAGGCGAAGTTAGAAACCTATTCAACCAAAGTGATGAACCATCTCGCCTCGTAATAACGACCAACAATAGTCAGATACAAACAAAATAGAGAGTATAGGTGATACCTTGTAAAATAAATGATTATTTAAAATGCTTGATGTTAGAACTTTGCCATTCATATATCTACGAAAATACAACACAGGTGGTTCTGAAAATTTATTTTGGCGATAGAAATGAGCAAAAGAAATGCTTTGGCATTCAAAGGACATTTTTTTTAAAAATGTCAGAACCATATATGTATAAGTTCCACGACAACTCAACAAGGTGGCATTTCAACAATCAATTGAAAATTATGAAAACTTATGAACAAAATTAAAAATTGGCCATAATATTGCCCAATTAATGACTTCTCAAAGGAGTTGTTGAAGTTGTATGTTGTCGAGTTGTCCGGTCACCACACAAAAATGACGCCCACACTTATCTCACACCGGCAATTCTCACAACTCTGGAGTTATGTACATTGCAGAATCGTATTTAACGGGCGTAATTTTTGCAACCTCAGAATTTTGTACAAAGAGCACTAAATGCTGAAGTAGTAAATTATTAAATTATTATAAAACCTAACGTGATAAAAGAGTACATTGTATAGAACACATAATGTACAAAGAGCACTAAATGCTGAAGTATTAAATTATTATAAAACCTAACATGATAAAAGAGTACATTGTATAGAACATATTATAATGTACAAAGAGCACTAAATGCTGAAGTAGTAAATTATTATAAAACCTAACATGATAAAAGAGTACATTGTATTTATTTATTTATTACATAAGATAGATTTATACAGCAGTATATTGTATTATATTATTATTGAATGGAACACATAATGTGCAAAGAGGTAAAAAAAGACCTTTTTAAAAAAGTTATGGTGGGTGAAGTTTATAGATTGAATTTAATCATAATATGCTTGATAATAACTAATTAACCATAATGCCTTTTGCTCCAGGGATAGGCAGAGAGAACGGACCGCCAAAAAACTCAGTCTTGGCACACACTCTTTGCCTCACTCACATTCATACATCGTCTCATATATACTCTTCTATTATTCCAACTCTTGACAAGGCCCGACTCAAGTATCTGATTCACTTGATTGTGCCATATCTTCCTCAGGCATCCTCCACTTCTTCACTATTGTAGGGATGGTTCCAGAGTGCAGGTGAAGATAGCTCAATTGTGTGTTGTGTCTAGCGCCCACGCGTTGCCTTGAGATCCTGGGCTACAACCTGGTGCAGGAGAAGTACATGAAGGACATCCCCACCTTCATGAAGAAGACCTTTCCCACGCAGGCACTCCCTCGTGAGTTGCATTTCATTTACTTGCCAATATTTAAAAATGTACAATGTGCCCCGAAAAATTATATCAGTCTATCGAGAAAGTGTAGAAATTAAAAAAAAAAATCTTTACTGTGGCAACACCAAGTATCACCAATTTTAGAACAAATTAAAGCCAGCTGCCGTGGTCTGGGGGAAACGCTCTTGACTCCCAATCCGAAGGTCACGGGTTCGAACCCGAATCTGTGTTATTTCACAATTAGTTCATTTAAAAATAATATACAGTATATTTGCGGCGCGTTCAAGAGTGGAAGATGGCTTTTCAGTATTGCCCTGGTTCAGAATTCAAATGTTGCTTGAAATGACTTAAGCCTTGTTTGGTGACCAGATCTAAATAGCCAGGTATTTCCCACTTTCCTCTTCCCCATTCTTCCCCTCCCCACTACCTCCAGCCTCCCAACATACCCTAATTGGGGATTCCATAGTCTCACTGGATCTAGACGGGAGCAGCTGGGACTCTTGTAAGGTAATCATAAAAAAAAGTTGTCAAATGTGAGCTTATAACTGAATATAGCGGTATGTTATTGGACAAGAAAAATCCCCTTTCCTTACATAATGTTTTTAGGCATTTTCCCCAAAGTTTGAACATTGCTTTTTTGACATGACCCTCGATTTTTATAGGATTTTTCATAGTTACGTTTTATAAAATTCTAGCTGGTACGGGTGCGTACCGCCAGGCGTTGGATTCAAAGAAATAAATTGTTTCTCCCTACATGTCCTTTCCCATGCGTCCCCGTTTCCCTTCCACGTCTCCTTTCTCTCCCACATTTTCTTCCCCCTTCCCCGCCATCCCCTTACCTCGTCACCCCTCCCGTGAACCCCACCCACCTCCTTCGTTACTCTCCCCCTCCAGCCTTCCCGGCCTACTGTTAAAAATATATGAAATACACAAATTTTAATTCATACTAATTTCAAAACGCCAGAGCTTACCATTATATATAGAAACGTTTGCAGGTGTGCGTACAACAAAAACCAAAGTTTCATCGCAATCGGGTGAACGGTATGGCAGCACATAAAACATGAACAAACAATACAAATATTGATTTTTTTATATAAGATTGGAAAGTTATATATTTTTAACATGAAAATTTAAAAGCATTAAATTTATTAAAGCTTATGTAAAAATACAATTATTTTGATTGTTTCCAGACGATTTTTAGCGCCATTAGAGAAAGTGAGATAGCAAATAATTGAGTATAATTAGAACAACCTACGGCAGTCAGGGCCGGATTAACCATATCGGGGCCCCTAGGCAATGCACGTCTCGGGGCCCCTTTACCAATGGCGGAATAGCGGACTAACGGGGATGGGGGGGGGAGTAATGCGTCATTTTTAATTTTTTGATTCTGTGCAATCATTTTTTATTTGATCAAATTTTGATAAGCCATGAAGGGTAACAGCATGACCATGGTGCCTGACAGCTGATCGAATGCTGTAACGGGCCGAGAATAAGGGCATAATAAATTAACATTTAATTTTCAAAAAATTTCTATTTTTATTTTTTCAAGAAAGACAGTACGAATAACCTGACAATAATTATTTGAACCTTACGGATAACCGGAAAATAATTTGAAAATCACCTACCACCATCACAGTAAGTAGAAAATGTCATATAGCTTGTGTAATGGTGGAGGACTTAGCCAGCCGAGGAATTGAACTCAAGGCACCCGGATGGAACCCAGATGCGATGACAACTCAGCCACTGACCTCTTGTCTAAATACCTGGGGGGCAGTGAATTATTTATACTAAATTATCTATTGCACAGAATGGTGATATGATAATAAACCTAGTGTTCTAAAGTGTCATCAATTTGCATGATTTCTATGTATTTCTTGTCAGATATCACTATTTGCTTCTGCTCTATGGTTGGATCCGGGTCTTGGCACTCGTCCAGCAGATCCGCGTGTCTCTCGTGGCGCTTGGTGAGAAGGTAGAAAACAAATGTCGCCACGAACATCAGACACGAAAAGAAGAAAAAGTGGTACACCTAAAAGGGAAAAAAACATTGCAATTTATTTTAAATTTGAAATCTGCTGACGATAATTTAATAAGTTCGTTCAACATTAACATTCATTCATATAAATAATGGCTCAACCATGTAATTAAACCACAGTAAGCAGTTCTTATAATTCCGTATTAATATGTGTAGGTATGATATTTATTAAATAGAATGGCCGAACCGAAAATCGAACTCCTACAAATCCCCATCACTCGAGTGGATGAGAAAAGGTGGCGTACTTCCCTGCCTTCAAAATATTATTTATATTTTAAACAAAAGGTTAAGAACTTATAAAGTGTGCCATGATTTGAGTCGGGGAACAAAGTGTTAAGATGCATAGAATACAGACCAACTGGTGTTGATTTTGTGGACACAAACCAATCAGAGTGGAAAGGGCTTTGACCATGTTTCGTGATCAAATCTGATTAATCAGGTACTTCCCAACCTTCCTGTTTCATAACGCTGATGGATTTCATTCGTTTTGTGCTCCGATTATCATACGGGATCGGAGGAACCCAGATTTTGGACTTCCGCACAATAAGAGTGCCTAACTACACGGAAAACAAGTGACAAGTGCTTTATCGTCAGTAAGTGAGTCCGTTGCTAACCACCGATCGTATCGTGATATTTCGCACCACGCCGAAGTGTTATTCATCATATCGTCACATAAAGTGTAAATCCTACCGTATTCTTTCGTATACTTTGTGTGAACTCGTGACTCAAACTTTACCGAAGTTCTAACAATCAAATAGAACAATCTCGAACGCTTATGGACATCTATGACTGTCACCAAGCCAGAAGACAACAGACGTGAGTACCACTTAATTGTGATATACCTTTCTTGTTTGGTGGTTGAGCATAACTTATCGAAATCCATAAGCGTCTCAGCAAGAGTAGCCGCAAGGTTACGTTCATCCCCATGCCCCGTGCATGATCATTTTGGTGCCGAAAACCAGCGAACCTTTAGATATAATAAATTCTTTCTTTGGCAAAACGAAAGAATGCTATGAAATATTACGTGAATTGAAATGTCATTTCGTAGAACGAATTCAAACAGTGAATCGTAGAATTAGTTTACACAGTTCTTAATTATTAACGACCTAACGGGTATTTAAATTATATCGAATTCTACTTTTTAATTCATAGAGTTTTCCTGATTATTTCGTTAGTACATTTGTTTATTTGAAAAAAATGGCTAGTACTTTACAAGGCTTGCGTAGAAGACGGAACGTAGCCATTAGCAGAATAAACAAGGTGTATGAGGTCGGTCAAAGCGTTTTGCAAGATGCAACCAATTACCCATTATTTTTAGCGTATTATACGAGGTTGCAAAACATTGTTAATGATTTTGAAACCGTTCACGCTGACATCTTAGCTTTAGATGAGGCAAACAAGGACATTGAAAATCAAGTTCGCGAAGCTTTTGATAATGTTTATTTCAAAATCGTCGTAATTCACAAGGAATTAACGAATCAATCTTTCGAATCGGAGCCCGCGAACATTATCGTACAAAACTTTTCAACATTTCATAATCAAGCTGTCATAAAACAAACGTCATCGCTTACTTGTGACATGAATAAGGCAAAACCTGAAATCAAAGGGTCCTTGACTACGTTCACTTCAAAGTGCGTGTTTTGCAAGGGTACTCACCATATCGCTAAGTGCAAATCATTTGCACTCAAATCGGTTCAGGAACATGCTCAATTCGCAAAGGCACAGCGTTGGTGTCTGAATTGTCTCACGCCTTCTCATTCTCTCACGAATTGCAAATCTGTGTTTGATTGTCAGAAATGTCATCGTAAGCACCACACTCTTCTTCATAGGTAAAACAATATTTCTACTGAAGAGGAGTACCAACGACCCACCACGTTTGCCATTCAAGGAGCTTCTATTTCTGATCCTCCAGTTCTTTTCCTCGCTAACTTCGGTGACAGCTCGATCGTACGTTTGCCTACTGCTCATATTAGCAATCGTGATCCCTCCGGCAGTTTTCAAACATTTCGTGGGTTGACCGATTTAGACAGTCAAGCACACTTCATACCCAATCGCACTGCCGAGCGTCCAGTCAGCTCTCAGAAAATCCGTGGCTTAGGCCAATCTTCTACAACCACGTCAGGCGTCACTAATTTCGATGTCGATGTTAAGGGACAAACTATCTTCAACACGAAGTTACTTCCATTGCCAACAATTCAATTCGACCAGTTATCTTATCATCTGTTCCAAGACATACTTCATGCCAACTCTGACTGTCACAAACTGACAACTGACACAGGAGCGACTGACCTACTTCGAGATGTTGAGATCTTGCCATCTTTACCGAGACCCCAATTAACGAGTGATCTTGACCAGCCTTCAGCTATCAATTCACCATTCGGTTGGCTTCCTCTGGATTCGGTTGGTTTTGCTACCGATCGTCAAACAAACTCCTTCATCGAAACCAACCAGTCTCGTCTTCCAGAAGAAGTCAAGAGACTGAGGGAGTTGGACATATTTCCTCAGTCTTCACAGCCCACTAAACAACGTAGTAATCAAGTGTATCGCATTTATCGCTTACGTGACTTTTCTAGTCAATTTATCGAAACCAACCAGTACCGTCTTCCTGAAAAGGTCAAGAAACTGAGGGAGTTTGACACATTCCCTCAGTCTTCACATCTCACTCCTGAAGAACAACGTGATGAGCAGGTCCATCACACTAATCACTCACGTGACCCTTCGGGACTATTCATAGTAGCCTTACCTTTTGGCGAAAAGGATAAGGATATCGCTTTCCCAGGTTCGCGCGAAGCCTCTTCGCGCATTATCCTTTCACTCGAACGTAAACAGACATTAAAGCTCAGTTTACGTGAACCGTACTTCGCTTTCATGACTGACTACTTGCACAGTGGTCACATGAAACGTGTTCCTGGAAAAGATTTACTCAAGGAAATGGATCACATACTTCGTCATTGCATTCTTCGTCCGGGCACCGTTACCATTAATTTGCGAATTGTCTTCGATGCCTCGGTGACGGAGGTGAATGAATCATCGTCAAATGATGCCTTCTTTATCGTTCCCAAGCTTCAAACGAACATTGCTGAACTTCTGCAACACTTTCGTTCACCATCTGTGGTGTTCATTGCTGAGGTACGGCAAATATATCGCCAAATATTCCCTCAAGAGCCAAATCGCGCGTTTCAAAGAATATTTTGGCGTAATCAATTATCGGAATCTACCCCGGATTACCCATTACACCCTGTGACTTCTGATATCTCTACCTTTATTCTGTCCTATCGTATTGTCAGATCGTTGACAGAAAAGAAAGGTTACGGATTATCACTCACACGCCATGCGACCACTTCAGACTCAAATATCGATTCTATCATTATCGGCTGTTCCAGTCTGGAACAAGTTCAACTAACGCAATCTGAAGTCATCGAACATACCAAACGAGGTCAACTTGAACTGCAGAAGTGGAATTGTAGCAAACCGAAACTTCGCGCCTTTCTACCGTCGGACTACTATCTCACTGATGTAATCTTCAAAAATGTTGATCATTCTTTTACTCTCAGAGCATTGGGATGTAAGTGGAGGCCACCGGATGCTTCACCCGATGATACTCGTCACGGGAATCGTTACACCGACCAATTATCGCTTTTGACAGTTATCACATCTAACCATCGGCGTCAAGCATCATCGGTTGATAATTCATCGGATATCGCTTCACGTGGCCGTTCTCCGGCCGATCTAAACCGTAACGTGTTATGGTGGGCGGAGCCCTCCGGGTTTGTCCAGCCAAACGACTCTTGGTCCATTTTAGATGGCCATGTTAACAAAACTGAACTCCACTCTGAGGAACGAGTTCAATCGTCATTAGTCCAACATGATGATATTCTGCTGGACTTTTATTAAAAAATATATATATCGTTTTCGGAAACTCCAATGCCTTATGGGTTCTTGTTATCTATTCGTACACAACTTTCATAACAAAGCCTCTCGTCGTTCGGATTTTCTACTTAATCATTTCGAAATTAGTATTCTATCTTTAACCAAACATTGGACATCACTCTCTACGGATGAGGTGATTAGAATCATAATTAAAAATCTTGTGCTTATCGCTACGTTTCTTACTTTGAATGGATCTTCTCTTACAAGACCATTCACCAAATCGTATCCATTGCCTAGGCAATGTGACTAATCATCATCGTTTCGCGGTTCGTTTTATTCTTTTTTACGTCTATGTTAATCGTATCATTTAGTTTCTTATCGTCTAGTTTGTCTATATCTAGTTATCGTTTAAAATTACTTCTTTTGCTTCGTCTTCTTTTCATCTACGTCACGTTTCATGGCATTCTGCGTTTCGCTTAACGTTCAACTTTTCTTTAAAATACAATTTGCTGTATTTTGGTGGGCGGAATGTTTCATAACGCTGATGGATTTCATTCGTTTTGTGCTCCGATTATCATACGGGATCGGAGGAACCCAGATTTTGGACTTCCGCACAATAAGAGTGCCTAACTACACGGAAAACAAGTGACAAGTGCTTTATCGTCAGTAAGTGAGTCCGTTGCTAACCACCG
Source organism: Limnephilus rhombicus (assembly GCA_929108145.2). Taxonomy (NCBI): domain Eukaryota; kingdom Metazoa; phylum Arthropoda; class Insecta; order Trichoptera; family Limnephilidae; genus Limnephilus; species Limnephilus rhombicus. Next base: position 33,516,519 of record OV815287.1, read on the forward strand.
ATCGTATCGTGATATTTCGCACCACGCCGAAGTGTTATTCATCATATCGTCACATAAAGTGTAAATCCTACCGTATTCTTTTGTATACTTTGTGTGAACTCGTGACTCAAACTTTACCGAAGTTCTAACAATCAAATAGAACAATCTCGAACGCTTATGGACATCTATGACTGTCACCAAGCCAGAAGACAACAGACGTGAGTACCACTTAATTGTGATATACCTTTCTTGTTTGGTGGTTGAGCATAACTTATCGAAATCCATAAGCGTCTTAGCAAGAGTAGCCGCAAGGTTACGTTCATCCCCATGCCCCGTGCATGATCACTTCCTCTTTCCCATCTACGACCCCTACCCACTCCAGTTAGCCTCACAACATAACTAAATTAAAGAAGCCATAGTCCCACTCGCTCTGAAAAGCTGTGTCCCTTGGGCGGTATTCGCATACGTCAAGCTGTTTGCAAGATTCTATGCAGATGCACCTAATGCTTTAAATCTTAATAGATATCATCACTCACGTTGTAACACAGCGTATCTCAAAAATTAAGAAAAAAAAAAAATCTTTCTTCTTGTTTAGGTAATAAGAAATGGCACCTTTTTTATATTAACTCCACACAGGAAGCCCTGTGAAAAATAATTTCCCTCAGGGCCTATGTCATCTTTGAAGATGCTTGGTGAAGGTTCTTTTTGAGGAGAGGAAGGAGTGAACATGAGTCTTGAAGAGACGTGTTTGGCATGTTTCCCGACTATGCACCGGTGGCGAGGGGATCAACGACCCTAGTTCTGCAGAGCATCTTCTATTGAAATACAGGCAGAATAAGGACAGCATTCCCAACCAACTGTGCTCTAAAGATTGTGATCCTTTTGTTAAGATAGGAGAATCTATCAAACGGACCACCCATTTCTGAACAAAGTCGAGGGTTTTTTTAGGAATTTTGGGGCCAGACCAGAATTGGCTGGCAAATTCAACCATGGGACATGGCGATTTGTACAGGGTTAGCTGTTGTATACTGTTAGGGCCTTCGCTCATGAAGAAACCGAAAACTGGTTGGCAACTCAATTCACGGCACAACTCAATTTATCAACTTCCTGAACAAAATCCATATTTTTCTGATCTGACATATCACAAATTACTCAAAAACTTGACAGGTCGTGAGCTGCTACCATGGCAAACTGTCAACATGGCTAAAGATGTCCTTCCGAGGTTTGAAGTGTAAAACTTACTTGTCTATAGCCCGAGCCGACCCTCGTAACGATGATAATGAGAACATTTCCAATAGCATCAAGGAACAGCCAGTACGCCTGGAGAACAGCCTTCATGCTCTCGGGGGCTTCCTTGAAGGCAAACTCTAGCCCTGTGATGGCAAACATTACCTGCAAATTATCACAACACATTACTCACTTTCATCATTTAAATAAATGTCCAAAAAGTGGTCGTCTCAAGTAGTTTGCTACATTTGGTAACTTAGCAGGGTGCCCGGGTTCATGGGGATAAGTTTTTATGAGAAGATCATGGTGACAGATTCATGGCAGGCCGAATCGGTAGAGGCCGGTTGAGGAAGACCTTTCGACCTCTCCAGCCGGACTCTCTCGTCAAAAATGCCTAGTACTGCAATGGGAGGGATGGATTCATACATCATACTGGACACACTGGTTCCTACCCATCCCTCAAACCCTTTTCCTTCCCAGAACATCCTCTCCTTCCTTTATAAAAAGACCCTCCACACAGCATCCCCAAAGATGGATACAAACTCTGGAGTTCTTGTAAAAATAAAACACTTCATTCGCTCCGCCACTTTGATAGTCCATGCGGTTTGTTCATTGCTCGAAGACAGTCGGCGTGCTTCCATGCCATATCTCCTTCCGATTGTATTATCTATCAATGATTAATATAAATGTTAAAAATGTGGTTAAGTTATTAATTTTAGCTTTTATTACCTCCGCTGCTGAAATGGTGATCATTTGAGGTATTACCCACATCATAGATATGGAATTTGGCTCTGTCACTGTTACCAGCTGGGCATTCTGAAATTTATTATTATTAGTTATACAAACAGGCCAATGCTCTTTTTGAAGTAAAAAAGTAGATGACATTAAAAAAAAATTCTTTCAGATGTCACCTCTGGCTAGAGCTTTACGCCGGCCTGCCTTATACCACATGGTATGCACCATCAGGTCTAAAAAAAAGCCTTATTAATTTGAAAAATTCAATCAGTTGTTTACTAGATATGATTTAAGATTTTCACGGCCAAAAGTATTATGGTTATTTGTTTTTGGGGTGTTATGCCGTGTTGCGCTACCTCCTCCTTTAGTCAACATTTCGGACAGCGTTACAGTGTCCATCATCAGGGCAGATGTGTAAATGTTAGAGATGAAATGTGTGCTTAAGTACTTCGAAGCAATACCGTGTTGCCAGCTCCACTTCACTGCGGGCTGGCATTACAGTATACTTCAAGATGGTTTTTTGCATTTAGCTTTGGTGTAGCCGTCAATTACCGGATACCAAGAACTATTGAGCTTAGCTCAGTCGTCTCTATTAATGTTAATAGGATTTTTATGAATTTCAATTGCCTCTGTAATTAGGCGTGCTCTATAATAAACACGAGCAATAACCATAACAGTTCTTTATTAGTTTCTAAAATTTAAAATGAAGTGATGAACATAAAATGAGGTTTACAAAATAGGAAGCCAGAACCTCTGCAAAAAGATTTTCTCTTCTATCTATATTTATAAAAATGAATGTATGTTTGCTTGCTTGATTGTTTGTGCTTTATGTATTGCTATATTAAGCTAAGGAAATGTGTGAAACGTTCAACATATCTTCTTTCCACCCTCAAAAAGGTTTCTGGATTATTACAACCACTTGACAATACATCTGAAAAGTTTTTTTAAGCATTACTAAAACTCTTACAAAACTGCCAGCCATGTTACACTTTGAGAATGACAATTTGGAAACCAGCGATTGTTCTTAATCAGAATTAAATTTATGAATAAACTCTTTAATTTAATGAATTTAATTGAAGTACAGTACAATCTCACTAATCCTATAATCTCACACAATCGCACTTCAATAGACCGATACGTCCAATAATCCGGCACCCTCCGCCCGCGCCTCCCTCGCCCCTCTACTCCTATGCGCTCCATCGCCGCGTAGTCGTCTAGCAGTCTAACCTCAAAACTTATCTCATGTGCATGTGCGTACATATTTCCCTGTTGTTTTGAAGTGTGAATAGTGTGTATATTCTCTTTATGAAATGCTTTGTTTTATTTATTATGATTTTTTCTCTATAATCCAGTAATCCGAACATTCCAATAATCCGGCACCCTCTGGTTTTTAATAGTGCCGGATTAGTGAGATTGTACTGTACTCAACTATGATACTCATCCAAATCGAACGCTTTGAATCTAATCAAGAATTTTAGGTATTTTAAATATGTACCTATGTTAGGTACTAAATTTGATTGATTGTTAATATATAAAAATGAATGTTTCTTTGTTTGTTCATTATGCATTCCTCAAATATTCATCCGATAGCGACAACGACCAAGTTATTGATCGAAGGATAGTGATGAAACTTTGGTGATTTTCTGTGGGCATGCCGGCTATAGTTTCTATACATTCTACATTTCTATAATAGTGAGCTCTGGCATTATGTAATTATTTCCTATACTATTAATCTGATTGAGTGAGTAGTTGTGCGCACACCCAGAAAAGGGGGAGGGGGAAGGCGGGAGATGAAAAGAATGTGGGAGGGGATGGGGAGGCGGAGGGGGAACGGGGACGAATGCAAAGGAAACGGAGGGAGAAACTATTTTTTCATTTATGTGGCATTGCAAAGCATGCCGGGAACTCGCTAGTATTTAATAAATCAAAAACCAAAATTTCCTATGAAAGCATAAGATTTTTTAAGTACTTTCCTCCTTAATTATATACCTTAAATATTTTAAATAACATTTTTAATTTCAAATAAGGAATTATCTAATTCCGTGGTCGTCAAACTGCGGCCCGCGGGCCGCATGCGGCCCGCGGCGCATGTTTGTGCGGCCCGCTCAAATATCTGGCGTTTTCTTTTAAAATATTTTTTTCTTCACGTACAATTATACTTTCCGTTTTTTACGGCCCTCACAAATATCTGCCGTTTTCTTTTTAAATATATTTTTTTCATGTACTTACATTTATACTTTCCATTTTTTGCTTTCCACTCAAATATCTGCTGTTTACTTTTAAAATATGTTTTTTTTTGCATGCACAATTATGCTATCCGTTTTTATGCGGCCCGCACAAATATCTGCTGTTTTCTTTTTAAATATTTTTTTTTCATGTACAATTTTAATATGTCTTTTTTAGCGGCCCGCACAAATATCTGCCGTTTTCTTTTTAAAGATATATTTTTTCACGTGCAATTATAATATCCGTTTTTAAATATATTTTTTTTCATATACAATTATACTATCCGGTTTTTTGCGGCCCGCACAAATATCTGGCGTTTTCTTTTTAAATATATTTTTTCATGTACAATTATATCTACTATCCGTTTTTTTACGGCTCGCACAAATATCTGGCGTTTTCTTTTTAAATATATATTTTTTCATGTACAATTATATTATCCGTTTTCTTTCAAATATTTTGTGTACGTACCCACATGATTTTAAAACGTTGATTTTAATTGATTGACATTTGATTTCAAATCGCCCAGTTGGTTTTTGAACACATGGTGTACGTCGTAGGTTCTCGACGTGGGCGATAACGCCCCCCTGTGGTCGTTTGAGACTTTCAGGTGGGCAGTAGAAGACCCAGAGAAAATTAGAGGGCGTAGAGATGGCACAGTGTAGGTACAAAAAGGTCTAAAAAAGACCAAAAAAACACGCTTATCATGTACTAATTAAAGCAAAGTAAACTTTAATATTGGTTAATTTTTGTTATTGTATGTATTGCAATAATTTTTATCACGTGTGCGCAAATTCACACATTTAATAGTTGGGGAATTGGATGAAAATTGAACTGAAAGATTCCATTACGTGCATTATTATTATTAAGAATTGACACTACATCACGAACACAAAAAGGAAGGAGGTGTAGCAACCCGGTACTTAAAAAGCTTTTTCAACTTGCTAAAAAAAGATACAACCCCCCCCCCCCCCAAATCATAAGTGTGCGGCCCGCGGTGATACCTCACATTGTCCTATGTGGCCCTTGACCAGAAAAGTGTGACGACCACTGATCTAATTGTTCTAAAAAAATGGTCACCATCTCAACGATAATTCCATTTTAAAACTTTTTTCATGCTGGTAGGTACCATAATATTGATTACAAACTCTGGTGCAATAAAAAGGTAGCCACCATCTTGAACCAGATCCGGAACATAACAAACAAATTTACAGAGTTGAAATGTCAAATAGTCCAGTTAAAACGGGACTTCACTTCGCTCAGTCGATAATAATTCATCGAACAATAGACACAGACTGGTATAAACTTTAAAATTTTCATAGTAATGATAAATTTAGTAATTCATGTTCTTACGAATCCGTCAATGTCATTGATGATTATTGTATACACTCCTCCGATTTTAATGTCCAAGTATAATGGGATGAGCTGTGAGTTGATGTACAGCTGATAATCCCCAGCAAATACTTCAACGAGTTCCGTGAAAGTGGAGTTAGTCTGTAACTCAATGATGTTTTTGCCAGTATTCTTCAGCAATATTTCCAAATTAGTTTGGTTCAGGATATTGCCCAGAACTCTGAAAAATAAAGTGTTTTCAATTTACTCATACTGTGGGTCACATGCATTGTCGTTTTTATTCGTTTTTGTGTGCAAAAACAAAACATGTGGAGTGAATAGTGTACTTGTAAACATCGACTACAGAATATTGAATGACTTCCAGGAGTTTTCTGATGATGTTACTATATTTATACATGGAAGCGCTATTGAAATCTCAAAGTGTAAGTTCTATTCAAGTTCTTTAATTCCATCGTTATAGGCCAGTTGCTGCTTAAACTGAAATAATCACAGAATTCGAATAGAACTTACACAAAATGTGAAAATCAACTTCAAATATTTGAAGAATTGTTAAAAATTTTTTAAACAACCCATCCTTAGAATTAAAGTCTATCTTTGTCATTCGTGAACAGCATTTGAATTAAGAATTTACTGGAAACGTAAGAGTGTTTCTAACTTGCCACACTTTATCTTGAATTTAGAAGACAATAGCAGATGTATTGTAATGTCATTAATTTTGATTGTGTTGTTCAGAAACACACAGAACAGAAAATCCCAAGAAATGTGATTTATGTCGATTTGAAAAAAAATGATGTCACCAATTTTTATAAGATCTTTCGATTCTGAGGCTCCAAACGGGCCAATGAAATTATCAGTTTTGAAAATATGTTTTTTTAGATAGATAATAATACAGTACTCTCTCACTAATTCGACTGTTCCCCAGGTCTCCTACCTTAGTCGGCCTCGAGGCAGCAGTATTCGACGGAACTTTTGAATTCTGAATATGAAAACGCCACTTGCATTCTATCGTTTATTTCGTCCGTATCCATCTATGTCGTACATTCACGTTTGAATTAAGAATTTACTGGAAACAGAAGAGTGTTCCATACTTGCCAAATTTAATTTTGAGTTCGTGAGACAAACAATGATGAATAACGTAATGGATTGTGCATGTTTGACGGCCGGCTTAGTGCAGCGGTAAGGCTCTTGACTCGCACACCGAAGGTCGCGGGATCGAATCCCGGCGTGGCAAATAAATTTTATTTGATTAATTTGTGTTATTTCACAATTTATTCATTTAAAATAATGTATAGTATATTTGCGGCATGTTCCAGAGTGGAATATACTCTCAGTATCGCCCTGGTGTAAGACCACCATTCAGAATTGAAACGTTGCTTGAAATGGCATTAGCCGTGTTTGGTGACCAGATCTGAATAGCCAGGTACTTCCCCACCTTCCTCTTCCCTATATCCTTCCCCTCCCCACTACCTTCAGCCCCACAACCCACAAAATACCCTAATTGGGGATTCCATAGTCTCACTGGCTTCAGACGGGAGCAGTTGCGACTCTTGTGGGGTATTCATATAAAAAAATATATAAACAATGTTGAAATGCACCACAAATAGTATGCTAATATCCGTTTGAACAATGATTTAAATTTTCAAATCTTTTAATGTGACCTATATTATTTTAAACCACCTGTGTTCTTTATTGTGAATATTACTTTTGTCGGGTCGACTTGGGTTCGTATTTGTTTATCAAGAAATATAATATTAATTGTGTGAGGTGCCCCTTTAATAAGTGGATACCACCTGTAAGTTTGAAGAGTAGTTTTTACAGAAGACATTTGTTTACAGGTTGATGCATCTTTTTTATGCGTTTAGGCAATTTAGAATTACCGTTTTCGACATATTTAGGCCTCGAAATAGGTTCACATCTCTATTGTTTGCGACTATTTATACGCCCTTTGCTTACACAAGCAGATTATAGTATTTGTCGGGTAATCGAGCGGCAGATTACTGAAAGAGTATTGTAATACGAAATGTAATAACTTAAAATTAAATTGGATTTCCACAAATTAAAATTGAAAACACTACATTTTACGTTCAAATCTAAAAGTTATCTTTGTGAATTTTTCATTAAGTAATTATTTTTACATAAAATGACAAAAAGTGAGGTGCTAATAATACAGTAGAATTCGGATATAACGGCATACCGTTTTTAGCGATGACAATGTAAACTCAAGTTAGGTTTCATAGTAGGAAAACATTTCCATTTAGTACGACTTCGTTAAGCGACCAACTGCTTGAAGCGACCTGTTTTGACCTATTTTAATGATAATTCGTCTGGTTAGAATGACGCGAAGTGTTTTGTTAACAAAACCTCGCCGCCCTGCGCCTCACTTGTGACTAGGAAACTCGACACAATGAGTTCCGTGAAGCAAAAGTGTTTTTCAATGGAAGAAAAAAGTGCTATATTACACCATTTAGAAGCCGATGAATCAAATGTAACCCTTGTGAAGGAGTTTGGCGTGTCTCATTCTACAATATCCACCATAAAGAAAAATAAAAATAAGATAGAATCCCTGTTTAATGCCGATGCTTTGAAATGTAAATGTGACAGGACATCAACTCTAGAACAAATAGATCAGGCATTGTTACAATGTCGATGTCGATTACAATGATGTCGCATATTCACAATGATGTGCGAAGATCTTACTATCGAACAAAAATTGGTTAAAAACAAACTCAAATTACAAACTTTCTACATTAGCAACTACATATTGACTTGCATAGAATGTAGGTACATTACAATGTGGATACATTACATCTTTTTGGATTATAGTACATTATGTATGTATTACAGTACATTATGTGGAATGTTTAAGTATCATTAAAGTTATTATTTGTATTAAATGTTTTATAAACCTAAAAATGAAATTATCTATCTTTACTTTTACATATTTCATAACAATACATAATTACAATAACATTAATATCTATCACAAAAAAAACAAGCTTAAATTATCCGGCCGTTTTGTGCGTCATCCGGTTAGTACGAATGACTAAGTATCGCCAGTCCCTTGAGGGTCGTTATATCCGAATTCTACTGTATTTATAATACATTTGTCTAATAAAATGGGTGAGTGTTTTATTATTTTTCATTGTCAGCAAATTTAGTTAGAAAATGCATAAGGTGAGCCATTTTCAAAATTTTTTCATGTTTGCATTCTAAATTTTTATATATAAAAAATTATATTTATATTTCTAATAATACAATTTGAAAGCGTATTTCATCACTTTTCAAAAACAGTTTTTAGTTTTCGAATACATTCAGAAATATTCAATATCGGAACAGGCTAGCCTAGTCAGGTGGTTTATACTTATACCAAAAAATAAAAATAAAATAAAATGTTTATTGTAATGTATATTGTGTATATTGTAATATTATCTTGGTTAAAAAATAATTTTAAAAAAAAATTGATTTTATTGTAAAGCGGAAATATTCCGACCTTCTGGCCGAATGCGTCAGAGGCCTGAGCATAAATAAAACAAACCACACACGGCCTAAGTGATTAACCGTCAAGCCCATTTGGCTATGTAAGCAACTGTCAAAATAATAATATATATATAGTTAACATTCAGTACAAAGCATGGACGTGGCCAGGTTCTGATTTAGGGTGGGGCAAAAAATAAAAATCTAAAGTAGGTACCCAAAAAAATTAGGCTTCTGGAACATATTCATGCATCAGGCTCTACGAGTACAAAGAATATGAATGGAAGAAGGAAATACCATCCTATGAAGTGCTGTAAATTTGAAAATGCGACTCAGTCGACAATCCCAGAGATCGTGCATTGCTCTTGCACCTTGCTCCACCGTGCCTACACATGGTACAATGTGTAACCATGTAAAAAACAAGTTTATATATCACAACCAGATTGCTTGTTTGTTTTTAAAGTTTATTATTTCATAACTTCCAAATCTGCGATCTTATTTACTCTTGAAATCATAAAAAATGTGGTTTTTCCTTATCACCAACTTAGAATTTATGAAATGAAAAATATTCACCAGTATGCAAATAATTATTTTGAACTCACTTTTTCCTTTAGTCGAGAACATAGAAAATTTTTGTACATATATCTTCTGGTATTTGTCATGTGAGTAAATATTGAGTGACTACTTCACAACTATGTACTTATTTCCTAAAGTGTACAATAAAATAAAAACATAAGCCTCACACACTTATATATGTAAAATATATATACTTAGGTAAAAATATGTTTGATGGTATGCGAAGAAACAATCTAGTGGTAATGGTCTTCGCACCAAACTAAATACATAAATAAAAATACTCAGGTAAAACTCAAACTCTCGGAACTTATTCGAGATTCATGCTTTATATGGACTTATTTGAGGCAATGAAAAGATTTGATGAAACCAGATGTGATACAAATCTGCACTAGTTTTAATATAGCACATTCCTCTTGGAATGTTGTTGCTTATATCTGCTAATACTCCAGCTATATTCGTCACCATGACTTATTCAAATTATTTATGACGTAACAAATGAGTGGATATACTTAATTACTCTTTAAATAACCTTAAAGCTTTTTTGTATAACTATCTTCCCAAATGTTAAAATAAGAAATCTTGTAGGTACTGTAAATGGATTATTTATCTGTTGTATGTATATTTATGAACCTATGCTGTTGACTTACCTCACGTAAGGTAATCCTGATCTTGACTTATCATTATGATCTTGATATCTCAGAACTGTAGAATTCCCCGCAAGCTCTGAATCTCTGTAGAAATACGAGACAGCTTTATTCTCTTCAATGTGAATCTTCTCCAGCCATGTTTGATTGTAATCGGGACATACGAGTGTTCTGTTATATAGCAGATTCAGATTTCTTTCAACTTGGATTAATTTATCAGCATACATTTGCAGGGGCTCCACCATGAAACTGTCTCCTGTGAATCTATTTTTAAATTGCATCTCGCAATTGTACCCATTGAATATTCTCAACTGTCCCAATCCATCGGATGGTAGAACTGGATATGTTTTCTGTAAACAATAAAATTAATTTTTATGACTTTGTAAACAGAGTATTTTAGCAAGCTGGCGTTTTTTTGTAAATATCAGCATTTTTTTGTAAATACATATTAGCAAACCTGACTGGCGGTACAAAAATTATTTATGGACAACATAAATATCTTTTATTTTTGCTTATCATGACGGTGAAATACTACAAGAAATAAAAGATAAATAAATTGATAATGTCATCTCTTTTTAGTTCAAACTGTATGCCGCTATGAATGTATGAAACATGAATAATTTGCGTCTGTAGCTCATACCCTTGTCCATTCATTTTACATGAATGTGTTAGGGTTCTAACCACTCGAGCGATAGCGACCTAAATTTGGCATAAATGTAGGTGATTTTTAAGAATTAAAGCTAATTTATTTTTAACTTCCCGCAATCATCTTACATGTTTAGTCTATAGCTTGAGCTTCTATCGAATACGGAAAGTTGTCATTAACATTCTTATCACAGAATATTCTACATATACAGCCTTACTAAAAAAAAAATGACTTTACAGTCGTTAAACGATATTTTACTTTCACATTGTACAACGACCGTGCAATAAAAAAATCCATCTGTTACCAATAAAAATAAAAATAAATTATTTTTCAAACTAGCAATACAGAGTATTTGCGCATGCGCCGGTGTGAATATTAGGATAACATGCTGACAATGGCGTTAAAGATGTTTGTAACCAAAATATCTTCATGAATCAAGTTATGGGCATTACAATTTATGAATACCGGATCGCAGCCTAGTACCGTGATCCTCAGGAGCCTATCTACCCCTTTTATGGTAAAGTATTGATACTGCCTCGTCTGAGGAGAAGACGGAGCACCAGGACAGAGATTTTCCACCAACTCCTCAACCCTTCAAACAACACATCTAACAAAGTTTTTATTTCATAAAATGGTGAATTTATTAGGGAACGTACCCATACTACGTGACCAGCTTTTTGCAATTTTTAACCCCCTCCCCCCCCCTGGTGACTAAAAACTAAAAACCTAAGCCCCTCGCTGCTCATTTGTACCAAGCGTGGTATTTTGAAGACCCCCCCCCTGAACAGGTCACGTAGTATGGGTACGTTCCCTTATTAGATTTGCGTAGTTTAATATATTTAAAACTTATTTGTGCCTTTCGTTAGTTTTAGTCAAGAAATTATACAGTAACTGCGTGTTAAAAATTGAATTTTCGTGCTGTTCAAAATTGGGGATATTGGAGACCGTTACAATTTTCTAGCTGGTACCCGACAAGCGTTGCAATGCCATTCAAATAAATAAATTGATTCTCCCTACATGTCCTTTCCTGCTCATCCCCGTTCACCTACTTCCCTCTTCCCCTTCCCCTCCCGCTTTCCCCTTTCACCTTCCCCCTCCCTCGTCACCCCTCACGCGAATCCACCTCTCCGTACCCCTCCCCTCCTTGTCTTTCCTCCCTGCTGCTAAAATATATGAAATACACAAATTTTTATTTATACAAATTTCATAACGCCGATAAAAAAAAATTGGGTAAATATGTAACGTTAGATTGGGTTATGAGGAGAGGTGGCCGCTGCCCTAAAAATGTTATGGTTCACTGATAATCTGTACCTATGAAATAACGATTACTAAGCAACATTAGGTAAAAAATTAGATAACAACATTAGGTAAAAAAAAGCCTAAATGGGCGTAAATAAATAAATAAATAAAAATATTGCGCATTCGAAATGAAAAAAAAAATAAATAAATAAATAAAAATAATTCCACTTATCTTATTTGCAGAGAAGATCTTAATCTATTCTAAGCTGTTTTCGAAGGGCGAAAACTTCTACATATCGCTTTTTAATTTTTTTGTACAGATCTTTTTTCAGTACCAAGAAAATAAAAACACAAATTTTTCGTAAATAAATCTTACATTTCAACCCACAAAACTCAACCAATTTATTTTATTCTATATTTCATTATAAACAGTATACACACAGTATTTATAAACAATGTATAAACAGTACACAGGCAAAATTGTCAAGGTTACCTATAAAAAAATTTAATCCCTTAATGATCGGCGTTTTATAATTTAAAATACAAATCAATAAAAAAGCATACATATGTAAAATTTAGGTATTTGCTATACCTTTTGATTAAAAAAAGAATTATTCAGTTTGGTTAAGTATTTTTGCCTCAAATCCAAATTTAAGTTTTGTATGATAAACGCAGCGCAGTCGTCCGTGTGGCACAAGCCGATAGCTTAATTTTTTATACATAATGCCGGCGTTGGGCGCCAGCAATGTATGGGATATTCGATACAAAAACATAATTCGTTTTGTTTGCATACGGTCTGCACACGGGAACTGGCAACTTCGCGCGGAACTTTGAGAATTCGCTCTCTCTGATAAACATTCATATTAGGGATTATATTGGTAGGTGATATTTTTAATGAGATTCGTAGATTTTATATTTTTTGGTAAGATATTATAAAGTAATTTTAGGCGATATAATTTACCAGTGCTGCACACAAACACGAAATTGTGCAACCAGCCGCCCTTGGTTATGAGCTATTTTTAATGCATTTTTTTCATAACTTTGATTTTTCAAAGGGGTGTTTCCACTTGGTTGAGTGTCGTGGAACCCTTTTAGTTTATGGTTTTATTTTATGATGTGGAAATAATTTTTTTTTTTAAATTATAAAATATTTCATTATTTGTGGTTGGACATCGCAAAATAAAATAAAAAACACTTTTTGGCAATCTTTTTTTCTTGAATAAATCAAAACAGGAATTTAAACTTTGTTGCTATCTAAATAAGGAGTGTTACTGTTAGCGGCCTGATCCTGAATTTTACACGATGTGGTGTGTCGCCTTAAGTAGTTTTATCTTTTATTGAAATGAAAAAAGAATTGATTACACAATAATCTTTTTCTCCCTTTTTAACTTTGATAAGTATTTAACCAATTTTATAAATAAGTGGTTTTAAAAATCTTGGCAGTTTGCTAAAACAGAAGATGTATATTTAAAAGAGATCCGTGGTAAAGAAAAAGTGAAGAGCTGTTAAAAGCAATGAGCAAAGTGAACTTACTTCAAGTTTCATTTCTAGAAGTCCTGTTGAGATGAAAGCCATGGCTGCCAGGAGGCATCCCACCTGGAGTCGAGAGAGGGACTTGGTCAGCATCCCAAACCTGGCACAAATAGGATAAATAACCTGCAACAGCATTCAATTTATTTCTTAATTATGATAAAGTTACACCCACCGAGAAAAACCGATATTGAGTTTGAAAATGTTTTGAGATTTTTCACGGCCAAAAGTATTATCGTCATTAGTCTTTCGGTTATTATGCCGTGTTGCTTTCTCCTTCTTTAGCCAATGTTTCAGATAGCATTATCATGTCCATCTTCAGGACAGATGTGTAGATTGTTAAAAAGAGAGTGTTTATGAATGTAGTAATGATACGTATTGTAAGCATTAAGCCCGAAATTTCTTTGGTTTTATTCCAGTACCGGATAGGGACGATGGGCTTAGCTTAATAGTTGATGGTTACTTGACAGTTAGATCAAAACTAAACATCGAAAACTTGTGTCATTTAATATTTGTGTAAATAGCTATAGTAATATAATTACCTTTTTAAACACTGGTATAAGCAGTAAAAGAGCGATTGGACACATAACCTGCAGCTGGTCTGGTTTTACCGTGTAGAACCAAAATCTTCCATCCATTTTTGTTGCTTGCAATGTCCAACGGGAACCCTAAAACATTAAGGTAGGCAGCATTTCGTTTTATGTATTACTTTTAGTTATATCTCTGGGACCTATTCAAATCACCTTTTGAACCTTTAATCAATTTGAACCTTTCATAAAGTGAATGTGTTTTAATTTTACTGAACGGTTGTAAAATAAGTTGGTTGAAAATATGGAGTGAATAACCCGTGCAAATTTTTTTGCAGAAAAACTCCCGAAATTCTAGATATGGTAGCCCCACACAAAGCTTTGGAAAATAAATGCAGAAGTGCTGATACAAAACTGGGCTTGCAATGGAACGCGGCCTTATCAAAGCAATATGGCCCAAACCGAACTAGAAGAAAGGAATGAAACTGTTGATGAAGTTGATGAAATTCTCTTGTTACAAGTGATTCCTTCTTTAGTTTATTTCATTATCTACGGATACAGGAATAGTTTACCAATTGGTCCAGCAGAGACCAGAAGACAGGCAGCGGTGTGAACAGAAGGAACACTCGGAAGCATCTCTTGAGATCATTAATAAATTTTTGATCAAAGCTTCCTTGTGCATAGTCCAGCCAGTGGTCATAGTTCTTTCCTTCTTTTTTCATGGCCTTGCGCGACCTAATGGATACCTAAAAGTAAAAATTGAAGGTCAAAATTTTAATATTCAGCCGTTATTGATTCACTATCCTTTTTTGAGTTGTTAATACCATTTTTAATGCGTGTTGATTGCTAACATATTTTACTTACATAAATGCATTTGCAGGTATCTGTTATGATATTCCCTGTCGGTTTTTTGATTACATACAACTTCTTTCCTGCGCCAAAAATGACTGAAAGCAACTTATGTACATGTATTTAAGATTATAGTTATGTTTCATTAGGTAAGGCAGTGAAATAACCTTTTAGATTTATGTAGTTATTTATCTTTAGGTAAACCTTAAAATTTCGGCTTATGTATGAAATGAAAAATCCGCACTCAGAAATGTTTCAGAGTGCATTTGTATACATAATGCAAGAGTTCTGCTGCCTGGAGTCAGTGGTACTAAAAATAAGGCTGTTGGCATTACTTATGGATATCATGATCAGGATTCCCGGTGCCCCGAAAGCCAACGAGAAGCAGTCCTTGTCCCCGAAGCACTGCACCTCGGAGCGCAGCAGCGGAGAGCAGGACTTGGAGATCAGTGACGCGATGCACAGGATAAAGTAGAACAGTGAAAAGAAGGAAGTGAGCTGCTTTTCCTGCTCCGGGAGGACAAACTGGTCTCCCCCGAATGAGGAGACGCAGGGCTTGATGCCTCCCGTCCCCAGGGCTACCATAATCAGCCCCACCATGGTCATTTCCCTGGAACAAATATACACTTTAAATAACTGGAAACAATGAACATTATGCACTTTGCAGTTGTGACAAATCTGTTCCCTTATATAAAATACCGTAATACAGTAATAATATTGCTCAGGTATTTTCGGTTTACATTATGTCCAGTTCGGTCTTTACCCTAAGGGCATTTGGGGCACGAGACCAGGAGATCCCGGCCCGAGGGGGTCCCTGAACTCATAGAAACTGTCCTTTGTGTTTTTGTTATTTGCTCAAGTATTTTTGATTTACATTAGGTCCAGTTTCGTCTTTACCCTAAGGACAAGTACTAGGAAGACTATCGATAATTTTCTTAACATCACGGTTCAAACGACAAACGACATAAATGCATATAAAAAAATTATCTCAACACCTAAAGCACTAAAAATATTTGCCATGAACATCCGTAGCCTCAATAAAAACTTCGACAATTTACTTGTACTCCTAACTGACTTAGGAAATGAATTCGATATAATTGTTCTGTCAGAGTGCTGGATTAATGTAAATTATATCCCAAAGATAATCAACAACTACTCTGTGTATAATACAACTCGACACAGGTCCCAATCCGATGGGGTCATAGTTTATGTCAAATCCTACTTAAACCCTACAGTGTCTGAAACTACAGTTGACCATGCAAATTGCCTCAAAATCACAATTGACAACTTAAATGTCTTCGCCATATATCGCTCCCCTAAGTCCAATAATGTCTCCTCTTTTCTCTACTCGCTTGAAAAAAATATTGATGACATAACTAAGGATCTCATCATAATCGGTAATATCAACATAGACATCCTAAACGAAGCTAGCCCTCATACTACAAAATACCTAAACCTAATGGGTCTTCATGGCCTTATACCATACATCAACATACCTACCCGAGTCACACTCACTACTAAGACATGCATAGATCACATCATGGTCAGAACAAAGCGAATCGCTAAATCAATTGTATTTGAATCTTCGGTGACAGACCACTACTCAACCATCCTAGAAATACACAACTCAAAATCTCCCCCCCTTAAGTCTAGTAATCCTTCTCATAACGTTGTAAATATGGATCATCTGATAAAGTCTGTAGAACAAGAAAAATGGGAGTCTACCCTACTCTCTGAAAATGTTGACACAGCTCTTGAAATGTTTTCTGCATCACTAACTGCCCACATTAACTACGCCTCTTTCCCCCCCAAAACAGCCTCCAACAAAAAAAAGAAGCTAAAACCTTGGATTACGAATGGCCTTATATTCTGCATACGTAAAAGAGACAGACTCCACAAACAAGCACTAAATAACCCAGATCCCCAATTCTTCCGTTTCTACAAAAAGTATTGTAATATTTGCAATAACCTGTTAATAATAACCAAACAAAAATACTATAAAAAAAAATTGAAGATTCAGGATATGACAGTAAAGTAATCTGGAACGTAGTCAATGACATCTCAGAAAATAAAAAAACTTCACTCAATATTCAATCACTAGTAATTAATGGGAAACATATCCAAGTCCACGAAGACCCAAAAACCCTAGCCAATCACGCCAACCATTATTTTAGTAACATCGGAACAAACTTAGCCAACAAAATTCTTAAAGCCACAAATAAAACCCAAAACCTTCTAACTTCACGGGTAAGACTACAGAACTCTCTCCATCCCACACTTATCTTAGCCCCCACATCCACTAAAGAAATTTTTGACACAATACTTTCCATAAAAACAAATAGTGCTGCAGGTATTGACAACATTTCACCTTACATACTAAAACACATAGCTCACTTTATTACCACACCGTTAAAACATATTGTAAATCTAAGCTTCAATAGCGGCTCCTTCCCTATCCAACTAAAACATGCAACGGTTATCCCAATATATAAGAGTGGCGACAAAACAAATATCGAAAACTACAGACCCATTTCTTTGCTCAGTGTCTTATCAAAAATCATTGAAAAAATTGTTAAAAGTAGACTTATCTCCCATTTGGAAACCCAGAAGATTCTCTCGCCCAATCAGTTTGGTTTCCAAAAAAAAATTAGCACAGAATCTGCAATCTTAGATCTGACTGAGAACATCACAAATAGCCTGAACGAAGGCGATTCCTGCCTAGCCATATTCTTAGACTTAACCAAAGCATTCGACACAGTTTCCCACCCTATACTACTGGAAAGACTATCTCAAATTGGCATCCGGGATTCAACTTTTAACTGGTTCTCCTCATACCTTACTGGTAGATCACAAACCGTGAAAATTAATAACGTAGCCGTAAGTAACCCTTTGCCAATACAATTCGGAGTCCCACAAGGAAGTGTTCTAGGCCCAATTTTATTCCTAATATACATCAATAAACTCTGTAACCTACCCATAACCGGAAAACTAATATCCTTTGCAGATGATACTGTGCTTATAGCTCGACATAAAAACTGGAAAGGAGCTTTCGACATAGCTCAATATGACATAGGCCTTGTAAAGAATTGGTTAGATGATAATCTCCTCACCCTCAATGCTGGTAAAACAAAATTTTTAACCTTTAGTCTGTCTGCTGCTACCCAACCTACTAACAACCAGAAAATAACAATCCACTCTTGTCCAAAACCTTACTCTTCCTGTACTTGCCCAAATTTGGAAAAAGTTTCCCATATAAAATACCTGGGGGTCCTAATTGATCATCATCTACGTTGGAATCAGCATTTAGCCAATCTAACCCCCCGAATTCGCAAGCTCTCCTATGTTTTTCGAACTCTAAGAAATATCCTTACTCCTACAATACTAAAAAGAGTTTACTATGCTCTCTGCCAATCCCTATTAGTATATGGCATCATAATTTGGGGCGGCTGTGCTCATAAATTTATTGATCCCCTACAAAAAGCTCAAAAAACGATAATACGTGTTATCAACAAGCGACCGACAAGATACCCCTCCACTCGACTTTTCACTGAATATAATGTTCTAAACATACGGCAACTCCATCTAAAATTTACTTTAACGCATTTCATGTTCAAATATAAGAAAAAAACTCTCTTACATCATAACTACACGACCAGAACAATAACCAACCGACACTACAATGTACCGACACTACATACCACGTCAGCACGAAGACATTTCATATACCTAGCTCCTAAAATATTTAACCTTCTCCCTGAGAACTTAAAAACCGAAACCCAACCGCTCACCTTTAAAAAACATTTATCAAAATGGATCCTTACAACTAGAAATGATGTTTAGAAACGATGTTCCTTTATTCCTTAATTCAACAAATAATTAAATTACTATTTCTTATATGTTATATTTTAATAACTATTATTATCAACTTATTATTACAATATTATTACTTATTTTTGTTATTATTATTCATTAATTGATTATTATTATTAATTATTATTTATTATATTAATTAATAATAATAATTAATTAATGAATTATTGTTATTATTATTAATTATAAATTTTACACACCAGATTTAAATGTCCGGGTTTAATTTTCCCCACAGGAAAAACTAAACCCTTTCACACAGTTCCCAAATGATCATCTGGTCAATCCACGTTATGCAATTGCACTATATGTATTATAATTACAAAACAATACAAGAACAACATGTCAACCTACCAGAGACCAGATGGGAAAATAATTCGCCGACTCCAGATATTTTCATATCAGAGGGTTCGGCTCTGTGGAATTCCTAATTGAACCTATAAATCCTACTGATCCCTCAATATAAATATTTAAAAAATCTTTTGTAATCCTACATGTATTTAAAATTACCGATTTTTGCATTTTTACATATAAATTCTTTGACAAATCTAATACGCCTAAATTTTGAATCAGAGACCTAGGTATAATGCCAGTAGCCGAAATAACAAATGGTAATATTTTTATATTCCGAGAATGCCAAATTCTTTTAATCTCATTTCCTAAATCTGTGTATTTTCTAATTTTTTCAGAAACAGTTTTTATTAATTATTTTTTTATTAGTTTTTTATTTTATTATTATTATTATTATTATTATTATTATTATTCATTATTAATTAATTATTAATTAATTATTATTATTATAAAATTTTGCAATTTAATTTAATCTGTACAACTTTTAATTTTATTTATCAACCATTACAAATGTATAATTTCAAATCTGTAAACTTCACCCGCCATAACACAGGGATATCCCTAGCATGGCGGATGAAACACCACAAAAAACTAAGCAATGTACAATATTCTTATAAATAAATAAATAAGTCTCTGGGGCATAGTCCCTGGCCCAAAGGGGCCCTGGAACTACAACCTTTCAATAAACTAACTAACAGAAACTAACCTAAAACCTTTTGTTATTTTCCTTTATGTTTTTGGTTTTAAGAAAACTCCAAACTCAATGCTGTATCCTTTCCAAGGCTAACAATAAATTTAGAATTTAACTTTGAGTTTTAAATACACAATAGGCTACTTGCATCACATTTTTTTAAATTTTTTTCCGGTTTAGGCAAATATTCTAAGACATTCTCTATTTTATTTATTTTTTTAAATCGTATTTTTGAAACCCTGGTGATTTTTTGAAAATTTCAATCCGAAAAATCAGACCATTTTTTATAAACCGACGTCGGTTCCTCACTGCGGCTTTCGTATGAAAAAGCTGAGGATCCGGCATCGGGAAGTACTCCATGTTTTACGAGGGCTTGATGTTAATAAAGCTAGTGGGCCTGACGGAATACCTGCCCTGGTAGTGCAGAGGTGCGCTGCAGAAATAGCTCCAATTTTGACGAAGCTTTTTAAAATGTCCCTGAAGACTGGCTCTGTGCCCTCTGGTTGGAAAAAAGCGGTTATCCATCCTATTCCAAAGAAGGGTGACCGCTCCAACCCGGCCAACTACCGCCCCATAGCAATCACATCAGTTCTGTCTAAGGTGATGGAACGTGTGATCAACGACAAACTGCTCACATACCTCGAGAAGAACAAAATTATTTACGATCGTCAATACGGATTCCGGCGGAACCGCTCGTGCGGTGATCTTCTCGCCTATGTGACGCATGTTTGGGGGCGATGCCTGGAACGTTTCGGTGAGACCCAAACGGTTGCACTGGACATCTCCAAGGCCTTTGACCGGGTTTGGCACCGAGGACTTGTCAACAAACTGCATTCTTACGGACTTTCCGCATCCTTGTGTACGTGGATTGCCGACTTCTTGAGGGAGAGGTCGATTCAGACGGTAGTCGATGATTTCACCTCTTCCTCACACTCGATAAATGCTGGCGTCCCGCAGGGATCGGTTCTGTCTCCGACTTTGTTTTTGTTGCACGTCAACGACCTTTTGTCATGTGCACCAATTCACTGTTACGCGGATGACAGTACAGTTCATGATAGCTTTTTGTTTGACAAACCCCCAAAGGGCTCACAAACTCCAACAGCTCGTAGGGCTTTGAAGCAAAGAATGGACGGCTACCTCGAGAGTGTTTTCTCTTGGGGTAAAAATAATCTCGTTGAATTTAATGTTTCAAAGACCCAATCTTGTCTGATTACGTCTAAAAGGGATCGAAATGAAAATCTAGTCTCTTTCAACGGAAGCAATCTTCCGAACAGGCCCTCCATTGAAATGCTTGGTGTAACCCTAAGTGACCAGCTCAGGTATGGGGGTTCCATCGAAGCCAGAGTAAAGTTAGCCTCACAGAAACTGGGCGTACTGTACAGGGCCCGCAGATACTTTAATAGTACACAACTGCTAACCCTGTACAAATCACAAGTGCGCCCCACGGTTGAATTTGGCAGCCACCTCTGGTCTGGAGCTCCAAAATACCTGAAAAATACCCTCGACTCTGTGCAGAAACGGGCGGTCCGTTTGATAGATTCTCCCATCTTAACAGACGGATTGCAATCTTTAGAGCACAGGCGTCGGGTGGGAATGCTATCCTTGTTCTACCGGTATTACAGTGGAAGATGCTCCGAGGAACTAGCATCATTGATCCCTTCGGCACCGGTGCATAGTCGGGAAACACGCCAAACGCGTGCCCAACATTTGTACACGGTTGACATTTGCCACATGAGAACGGGTCGTTTCTTCGACTTGTTCGTGTGTTCAACAGCTCGGCTGTGGAATGATTTGCCGGCCTCTGTGTTTCCTCCTTCCTACAACATGGATCTCTTCAAGACCAATGTTCATCCCTTCCTCTCCTCAAAAAGACCCTCCACACAGCATCCCAGATGACATAGGCCCTGAGAGAAATTATTTTCCTCAGGGCCTCCTGCGTGGAGTTAACGTAAAAAAAAAAAAAAAAAAAATAAACCGGAAGGACAGGACATAATTTTATAGGTGTGAAAAAACGATAATTACATAGCCGGAAATCATTTAAAAAATATATATATATTTTCCACACGAATGGCACAGGAGAATAACAAGGCATACCAAAAATATTACATCTCATAAATATTTTTTTCCTTGATCCATCTTATTGATCATAAATCATTATAATGTACAACGTCTATATTACTAAATCCAATGTAATATACTTGTACTTGTAAATTATAATGATAGTAAGAATATTATAAAATTTGATTTTGTTAAAATCAGCACCATAATTATACCTCTAAAACACGTACCGACATCTAAAATGTACTTACGGGATTCTCTTCATAACATCTGTCAAAAAGTCAAATTCAAAAATTCACCTGAAATCAAAGTGATGCCATATACAAAAAAATAAATCAGTGTGGAATTTTATAAAATTAATAGGAACATTTCTGGAGAAGGGACATTTTCATGTAGTGACGTCACGAGCCCAAATAATGGATTTATTTATATAAAAAAAAAAAACTGTACATTTCAAAAATTTTACTAACAGTTTTGTAATCTTAGTAAAAAGATCTATCCACACGATTTTTTCCAAGTCGTTATGAAATCCATGCAAGTGGCCTATTATTATTCAATTCTGTTATAGTAGCATGAAATAAACGAAATGTTTGAATTTTTTAAAGTATTTTTGTAGCCTTATGGTATAAATTCTTTAAACTTAAAAATAAGCTTTCAACAACACCACAATTCTAAAAAAAAATTCCAAACAATGAGTAATTAGGCACAATCTTGTTAATCACAACCCTAGTTAAGTACTAGAAGCTCCCACGGGTGGCTGCTAATATTATACATTTATATACTGTCCCCAGTGACTTTATTTTACATCAAAAGTTGATTTACTAATATGAAGTACACAATACCTGGCTGGTAGGCCCATTGGGGGGACGGCTGCCATTGTTAGAATTATATTTCCAACTGCGTAAACCACCATCAGGTAAAGAATGGTTCTGTAATCAATAATTATCTCAATATCAACCCAGTTAGTAATTTATCTAGTTAATTCATATTTTAAATTCAATAGCGAATGATAAAGTATCAAACTGTAATTTTTACTATTCAGATCACCTTCATAATAACCTGAACTTCCCAAAGAAACTGTCCGCCAGTATTGCGCCGAATATTGCGAAGAAGTACGCCATTGTCGTAAACAAGTGGTACACTTCGGTCGCCTCATCATCGGAGTACAATAGTTTCTGTTTGAGGTAGAGAGCAAGGAATGCTGAAATTTATAATATATTAAAATTATTATCGAAAATCAAATAATTAACCTACACCTTGATTAATGTTATTACAATTTATCATTGAAGAATAAGATAATACTAATAAATCTAAACGAAACGATCAACAGGGTCTCTTGTCTTACTGGGACAAAAAAAAATTGTCATGTTTTTGTCACCGTTTCCTTTTTTGTGTTTTGTTCTGTTTCATGTTTAGTTTTGTTAGTATTATCTTCTTCTTCAATGATATATTACATTGAAGTGTATAACTTTCAAAAGTTATTAAAAAAGTTATTCCAATGAAATTGATGTATTATAATTTTTCGCTGGGCTCATTTTCCCTCATTTGTATTTGAAAACCCACTAACAACTGTTTAACTCCCCTTTAAACATGGTTTTTAAAATCTTAAAGTTTGTTTTCCATATGCAGTCATGAATTTATTATTATCGCAATATAATAGTTCAAAAGTAATTTCAAAAATGTGTTTAATAACGCTGTGCGCTTTGTTATAAATTTTTTTAAAGTTGGCACATGCTTAAAATATTTATATTTTTTAAAGTTATCAGTTTTGTTTATATTGAATCCTTCGGGTATTTTTGTTGTCAATATACAGACTGGCATACCAACTCATAAAAGTCATTCTATCTCATTTTGTGTTAGAAAGAGGCTTTGTATTTGCTTTTAAAAATTTACGTTAGATACATCCAAATAATTGTAATATATTTCAAAAACCATCGACAGTCAAATTTTGCGTGTTATCAAAATATTTGTCAAAATTTGTGATTTTTGTAAGAAACAAAAAAAAAAAAAGTAACAAAAACATTTACATTAGATTTGAGCAAAGGGTTTTACTTTTTGAGTTTACAAGAAAAAAAAGTGTCATTAAAAAATTTCTTCTGTTTTGAAATCAAAATTTTAATATTTTATATTATAATGCAACTGTCAGTTTGTAATATTAAAATCTAAACGAGTCTTTCATCTGCTTTCAAAAACAGTATTTCATTTTTTGATTTGTTCAAAAATAGTAAATCCATTTCAGATTGAATGTCAACCAGCGTACCTAGCATGAACGAACGATATATGTAGGTTTAATCAAAGATGTCGGCTACTTGTCATCGCTCCCGAGCACGACTGCAGGCCGCTAACGATCAAATAACAGTTCACAACGACTAAGGATTCCTAATTTATTTGACGTAAACTGTTATTTGTTTGTTAGAGGTCGTACTCGGGAGCGATGACAAGTTACCGACATTTAAATCACGATGCTGATAGGTCCATTCATTACAGGTGACTTAATGACAAAATATTCGAGGGTTAAAAAAAACAACTTACTCCTCATCCCCAAGTATGAAAACCTTTCACAGAATTCATTAAGAATAATCAAAAACACGGCACGTGGAAACTTCTTCAGCTCCTGAAAAAGTACACGAGAAACACGTTGAGTTATAGTTTTATCTCACTCAACTTTATTGATTTATTAACTTCACTTATAAAACTATCACCTTCTTTTGTATTGGATCGTAGGCCACTCCATTGCCATTGTCCAATATTTTTTCCACTACCATTGTATGAACTCACTTTCTGGATAATATTGATAAAACTAACTCTAATGGTTAAAGAATTACATTTATATACACAAGATTTGGAATGAAAGATAAAACAGAAGTCAAACAAAGAAAACGTGACGAACGCCCGAACAGACAACAATCAGGTTTTCCATTCTTTATTGCTAATTAAAAAAATAAACTATTTTGCTACAAGGTTATCTTTATCTAAACTTGCTTTCTCCCTTTTCACCATTTCACCATCCAAGTCTCAAAATAAAGGCCTTTTTTATACTAATAAACTTAAAAGTTGGTACGATAGTTGAATCAATGTACTGAGATACTTCCATATATGAAATATGAAACGAACTACACGCTTTGGAATGTTCCTTCGATGGTTTTATGTACATTAAAAGAAAAAAAATGTGTGCGTATACTCCACGGGCCACAAGTAGACTTTGTTAGGATAAAAATAATGCATGTGCACTCTCCACATTGTTATTGTTGTTTTTTTGTGGGGAACATAATATATATTCATATTATTGTGTTGCGACATAGACAAAAATTTTCATGGGTAAATGTGGCAGGTATATCAGCACGACCGTCAAATAATCTCCTCATAAATATGTTGTATTGTTGATAAAATTAATTCAGAGGTTTCTTATCTTACATGAGCATCACTCATAAAAACTGTTTGTTGTAATATTGTGTTAATGCGTTTAACGCAGGCCCGAACCTACCCGATCTTTGGGAGTTAATGATTAATTATTGACTTATACTGAGCTTTTACATATGTTCTCACTTATGAGCGAACAATCCAGTTTCAAAAACTCGTTTGTTTTCCTTTTTCTTATAGCTTTTATGGTTTAATCTTAATTTTTTTTTTTATATTTATTTAAAATCTAGCATAATAATATTGACTGCCCTGAATTATTGCAGCTCATATACTTTATAGTACCAACCAGAAATACAACTTACAGGCGGTCGGTGCTTTTCAGAGTTAGGCACGAATCTGTGGAGTGTCGACATTCCCACCATCCAGGGGATGAGAAGTGGGGAGAGGCGTGAAGATGTGAAGCTGCGGCTCTTTAGTTCCATACGCAAATATTATTTATTTTATAAATAAAAATAAAAATTTAAAATCGTTCTGAATCGATGAATGAGGATTAGGCACCATTTTTATCTCTCAGCCACTTGAACACGCTTTTCACCGCACCCCTCCCCCATGACTGTCGTCAGTCTGTCGGTAGCTCTCGAATGACGCCGTTATTGGATGTTTCTATGTAGGTTTTAATTCGCTTTCGACGCAAGACAGTTTGGCGTTTTCACCAGTGCTTTGGCTGTGATGTATAGTTTGTTGTTTCAAGTAGAAGATTTAGAAGCGAATTATCTTCTCAAGGTGTGTAGGTACGTACATATATAATAATTATAATAACAAACTGAAGTAAAGGTAGGTAACATAATAAGGTAAAGTGCTTGAATGAAATAAATACAATCCTCAATGAAAAAGGCATTAATCACCCTGAAGAGAATGACAAATGATTACAAAATGTTTGCTTTATGGTGGATATCACTGCAAGGAAAGGGAAACCCAGCCTATGTTTTGGTAGAAGAATTGGTTTGTTTCGAAGAAAAATATTCAGAGCGGTAAATTACTTCATTTTCAATTTCTAAAGCATAAAATAAATTGCGATAAAACCAGTGCAACTGTTGACGCGAATTACTCCAGCACAGTTTTAAATAAATTAAAGATGAATTTGCTGACAGATTTCAGCAATTCAAAACCAACAAAAGCACTCTAGCATTCATAGTAAATCCTCTCAACACAAATAGTAACTAAATCCACATTGAGCCATTTGGACTTGATACTGGATCTCTACAAATGCAATTGATCGATTTAAAAATCATGTATACCAGTGTTTCCTAATCGTATTGAAGGAATCGCCTCCTTTACCACAGTAAAATTATCCAGCCTCCCCCCCCCCCCCCCCTCTGTCCCCTAAATAAATTAAATAAAGAAGATCTAACTAGTTACGCTGCTTCACAGACGTCTGGAATCGTGACTGCATTAAAAGTAATACAGCTACAAAGAATAATACCCTTGGAAAGTATCTATACAAGTAACATGATTACGTTGTAAGCATAAACACCATGTGTATATATAAACCACACAATCAGTTTTTGTTTAACATTGCTACTTTAACACACTCCAAAAAATTTAAAATGATACATAATGCTTTACAAGTGGGCATTTCAAAAAAATGTTCTTCAAACCTTATTTCCAAAAACTTTGAGAACACTATGCCGATCTTACCCTGTCAGTTTTTGTACTTTTTATGAGCTTTCATTTATTTCAAGAAAAATTTCCCCTGCGACACACCATTTTCGAGATATAAGCGGAAACCCGAAAATTGAGACCCTTCTCCCTCCCCCTCCTTCCCTGGCTCACCACCTAGACGTCAGCACTTTTGGTATGTTTACACCCTAAGCACCCTGAACAAGTTTCTGAAGGAACCGCTTAGGTACCTGCTCACGCACTCTACACCTCCTTCCTTGACTGGACTAAAAGGGGTAAGAAAGAAAGACGTTTTTTAGTAAATTTTATGGCTAATTTGTTGAATTGAGATTTTAGAATGAATGCCGGTCTTGCCCCAGAAATCGATGTTACCCCACATTGAAAAATAATTTACAGGAAGTTTTGATTGGTAGTTTTTGGGTGTTTTACTGTGAATAACTCGATAAATAAAAAATTATTCACATAATGAAGAGTTAAATATAACATAATAAAATTAAAACCTTTGCGGGAACACCATGAATTCTTCATTAAAAAATTCTCCATTAAAAATTCCATGATCAAAAAAGTTCATCTCATCAAAAAAGCATACTGTCTTCCCCAACTTACCTTGTATATTTTTATAAATAGTTTTACAGCTAAAATGTTGAAAACATTTAAAAAAATACACCCAGAAACCGCACAAAGACTGTTATTTTTCGCTTATACATAAAGAAAACATGCAATTTGAAATCTTAGAAAAAATCAAAAAATTTGGTGTTCATTTTTTAGTAATTTTTATTTACGTGGGTAAATTAGTACAAAGAACAATCCTGAAGAGGAAAGAAAAACCTGAATTATTATTAAAGATGAAATAAATGTTGAATGCATATTTATGGACAATCTACCGGAGCACAAGAGCTTGAGGATGTTAAAATTAAAAATATATATAAAATAAAGGTCTTCTGTAGGCTTGGAGCTTTAACCATCGAGTTTTGAGCTAAGCTTTTGAGTTTTGAGAAATAAAAAAATTTTGATGTTAACATTGTAATTTCAGATGAAGTATTATTATAATTATTGAAACGTCACTCGAAAATGTAAAATAGTACAAAACTTAATGGGGCACATGATAAGAAAAATCAACATTAGAATTAGAATTCTATAAAGCAGCTATCGGCAATTGCAATCGGCGATCGGCAATTGCAATCGGCGATCGGCAATCGAGCCAGAGAAAATTATATTTGTCTGATAATATAATGCCTCTTAAGTTTTTAAAAATAATTTTCTGTTACATTACGTAAATATACCAACTAACTAATATTTCTTGTCTTAAAAACTGTTACATTTTTACTAAATATAAATATTTTTATTTTTGTAATAATTATTTTTTTATTTGATTTAAACCTTTCACTCCTCTGCACTGGCCAAAAAATCAAAGAAATTTAAAAAAATGTGTGTTCCAAGATCCTCCGTATTTAACTCGATGAGTTCCAAAACCCTCCTTAATTGAAAGTGAGTTTCAAAATCCGCCCTATTGAAAATTATAACACGGTTTTTAAATATATATTAAACATTTAAATAGAAAATAACAATTGTATCATTACCCGCCTCGGCACAGACTTTGTCTAGTGAGGTGGGTAAAATAAATCTATGTACGTAAATTAAAATAAAATAAACGCCCGGGTTGCCGGCACTGAAACTGAAAAAAAAAATTACAAGGTCATGCTAAGGTGTAAAAAATAACCTATGTTAACATGACCGGTCAGTGGTTGAGTGGGCATCGTGTTTGAGTCCCACCCCGGCATCCCGTGTTCGATTCCTCGGCTGGCTAAGTCCTCCATTACGACACAAGCAACATTTTCCGCTTATTGTGGTGGTAGTAGGAGAATTTCAAACATTTTTGGGTTATTCGTAACCCGGGAATGTTTATCTTTCTTTTTAAAAAAAATAAAATAACTGGAATCATGAAAACTCATCAGCCTACATGTTTTTCTTGATTTACTTAATAGTAAAAAAATCCATTAGGGGGGGGAATTGGAACTCAACGATTCACATCATCATTTAAAATAAACATAAATAAAATTGCACACATCCATACTAGATATTTAAAACTTTTGATTAAAAAATATATTATTCAGTTCGGTTGGCCCCAAATCCAAAATTAATTTTTGTAAGAAAAATGCAAAAAAGGCTGCACAACCCTTTCTCTTATATATCTAAAAAAAATAATATTGAGGTGCGTAAAAAAATTGTTTTACTTACAATGATCTAAATATTATCTTTTGTTTTCAAATTTTCTCTGGGGTAGGTAAAAAGTCACTAACCGCCACTGCTATGTCGATTATGTGCCTCATAAATATGTTTATTATTGTATTACAATTTCTTTATACAATAATATCTCTGCAATAAGTAATTTTTTTAACAAATTTTTACAACATTAACAAGTTTTGTAAATGTTCTTCAAAACAATATTAAGTTACAGTCGTTTGAACTCTCATCACAATGGACATTCTAACAAATCGGCAATTAGTGCCATTTTTAATTTTTCAATTGATCAAATTTTGATCAGCCGTATAATGCTGAAACGGCCCGAGAATAAGGAGATAATAAATTAACAATTAATTTTCAAACAATCTCAAAAGAAATTTTTATTTTCAAGAAAGATTACCGGGTTACGATTAACCAGACAATAATTTAGAAATCACCTACTACCATCACAGTAATAGCTTGTGTCGTGATGGAGGACTTAGCCAGCCGAGGAATTGGACTCAGATTCGACGCCAACTCATCCACCGACCTCTTATATAAGCACCTCGGGCACCGTGAAGTATTCATATTAAATTATCTATTGCACAGAATGGTGACATGATTAGTCCTAATGATCTAAAGTGTCATCAATTTGCATGATTTCTATGTATTTCTTGTCAGATATCATTATTTGCTTTTGCTCTATGGTTGGTTCCGGGTCTTGGCACTCCTCCAGCAGATCCGTGTGTCTCTCGTGGCGCTTGGTGAGAAGGTAGAAAACAAACGTTGCCACGAACATCAGACACGAAAAGAAGAAAAAGTGGTACACCTAAAAGAGAAACACTTTATTTTACGAAATCTGCTGAAAATCATTTGATAAGTCCATTCGACATTATGGTTCATATATTTAATGGCTTAAACCACTCGAGTGATGACTATACAAACTTAGCTGATTTATAAAACTTAAAATGATTTATTAATTTGAAGACTTTTTAAAAAAACCTAAAAATATGATATAAGCGGTGAAAAGTAGATGGATTCATTGTGGAAACGTTCATAATTTTGAAAGAATTCAATGTTTAGTAAAAATATTCCATTTGTGTAGGGAATTCGTAAGAATATTGTCACTTTACTTTTTTATGCCATGTATACAATAAAAAAATATAAATAATTTTTAAACTTTTATCTGTCAACGAACAAATCCCCCCAATTTATAATCATACACTTTTACAATTTTTAGAATTTTATCCACGGAACCAAGTAAAAATATTTGAGACAAACAGAGAAAAAAAAAAGTTCTCCTTTAAAGAACAATTCAAATGGGATTTAATAATGTATGGGCTCCCCGGTCAGATCTGTCCCTTTAGAGCAGGACTGGCCAACAAGCGGCAGATTTGAGATTGAGATTGGATTGCAACCCGTGATTTGCGATTTGTGAGTAACGGAATATCAAAATTCATTTGCAGTGTGACTAGATTTGAACGAAAAATCAGTAAGTATTTAACTTGTGCGGCCCCTGGAAAATATTGGGTCGTCAATATTGAGTGGTGCAATTTGGGTTGACCAGGACTGCTTTTTTTTTAAAGATTCTGTGTGGAGGGTCTTTATGCGGAGAGGAAGGAGTAACATGGGACTTGAAGAGATGGAGGAAACAGAGAGGCCGGCAAATCACTCCACAGCCGTCGTAGAATTGATCATGTGACAAATGTCAACCGTGTACATGTGTTGAGCAAGAATTTGGCATGGTTCTGACTATGCACTGGTGCCAAGGGCACCAATGATTCTGATTCCTCTTTTTCCTCTATATTTCATTGAAATACCGGTAGAATAAAGACAGCATTCCCATCCGACGCCTGTGCTCCAAAGATTGCAATCTGTTTGTTAAGATAGGAGAATCTGTCAAACGGACCGCCCGTTTCTTAACAGAGTCGAGGATTTTTTTCAAGTATTTTGGGGCTCCAGACCAGAAGTGCCAGGCAAATTCAACTGTGGGACATACTTGCGATTTGTACAGGATTAGCAGCTGTATACTGTTAAAGTATCTGCAGGTCCTGTACGGTACGCCCCGTTTCTGAGACTCTAACTTAACTCTGACTTCAATGAAGCCCCCGTACCTGAGCTGGTCACTTAGACTTACACCAAGCATTTCAATGGAGATCCTATTCGGAAGATTGCATCTGTTGAAGGAGACTGCAATGTTGTTAGGAGGCTGTAATGGAATCTAATGTTTGTGGTTAGTAATGTCCTTCCGAGGCTTGAAGGATTAAACTTACTTGTCTATATCCCGAGCCGACCCTTGTGACGATGATAATGAGAAAGTTTCCAGTAGCATGAATAAACAGCCAGTACGCCTGCAGAACAGCCTTCATGCTCTCGGGGGCTTCCTTGAAGGCAAACTCTAGCCCTGTGATGGCAAACATTATCTGCAAATTATCACAACACATTACTCAATTTCATCATTTAAATAAATGTCCAAAAAGGAGTTGCCATTAGTTTTGGCCATAGATAATGGAAACAAGGGAGAGAGAGTCAATAACCATTATTAGTATGAAACTACGCCGACATCTTCACCCAAGGCAGCCTTTGTTTCTACCTAAACACCATTCGGGAAGTAGGCAAGGAAACCATTAATTGGCTAACCAATACCTCTGCCATAGGTCATCTCAAGTAGTTCACTACATTTGGTAACTTAGCACGGATGCCGGGGTTCATGGGGTGAGGTTTGTCCAGGTCTTGGTGACAGATGCGTGGCGGGCCGAATCAGGAGAGGCCAGTTGGGGAAGATCTTTTGGGCTCTCCAGTCGGACTCTCTCACATGGACACGTCACAGTGGGAGGGATGGACGTCACTCCTGGACACAATGACCTCCAGGTTCGCACCCATCCCTCACACCTTATTCCTTCCCAGAACATCCTCTCCTTTCTTTACTTAAAATGTCCCTCCCAAAGATGGCTACAGGCTGTGTGAAGTTAATGTAAAAAAAAAACGCTTCATTGACTCCATTGCTTTGATAATCCGTGCAGATTTTTCATTGTTCGGCGACAGTCTGCATGCTTCCATGTCATATCTCTCTTTATTTCTTTTATGCATCAGTGATTCATATAATAAATGTTTAGAAAGTGGTTTAGCTATTTTTTAGCTTTTATTACCTCTGCCGTAGCAATGGTGATCATTTGAGGTATTACCCATACCATAGATACAGAATTCGGTTCTGTCACTGTTACCAGCTGGGCATTCTGAAATTTATTATTATTAGTTATACAAACAGGCTTTAATCAGTGATTTCTCAGCTCATTTGAAGTAAAAAAAGTAGATGACATTAAAAAATATATATTGTTTAACACGTCACCTACGGCTAGAGCTTTAGGTCAGTCCACTTTAGGTGTGGACCATCAGGCATTAAATAAAAAAAACGTATTTATTTGTCATATCGAATCAGTTCTGTATTAAACTTTAATTGCTGATGTGGGAGTCTGTTAGACGGCACGCATACATTTAATTAAATATTTCCACCTAAAATTAATAAAGATATCCAGAAAAAACATTTTGAACAGATTTTTCATGTTTCTACAAAATGTTGAAGGCAGTTAGTAGTACATATTTCATCACCAAAGTGAAATCTTCCTACCCATGTTAACAGTTAAAGGTTAACTTCTAATATTTGAAATGATGTGAAAAACACAAAACCTCAATAATCTCAAATGAAGTTTACAAAATAGGAAGCCGGTTAATCTGAAAAAAGTATGTTTTTAATATTCTCTTATTTAACTCTCGACAGGCCAAGATGCCAAACATAACGTCCGTAACCATTTGGGTCGGTTGACGACCCCATGCATTTTTCTGTCTTATGGGCATATAAACCATAGAAATCCAAATTATTTATTCACATTATCCTTACAGACTACATACACGCTAGTTTCAGCATTTTAGAAACCTACTTGTTCACAAAGTTAGAGTGCTTCCTGTGTAAAATACTAACTGTGTGTCCTGCGCTCCGTAGCGCAGCGCACACCCCCTCCCACCCCGCCCCACTTCACTTGCAGCGTCGTATCAGTCAGTAGTGCTTGACACGACATACTGTATATATCTACTGACTTATATATTCCGCGTCTAGTGATACTTTTCTCTCTTCGCTGAGTGTTCTCTGTGTGGTGTAACTTGGTCATCTCGAAATTTAACTATTTGCAGAGCCCAGGATCCATTTGGGTAGTTACGGACGGACATTGAATTTCTGAGGGCAGTGCGGGAATCGCCCAAGTACTGTGACTTACCCCCCCCCTAGCTTTGGACTTAACCCCCCCCCCTCACCCCCCTCAACCCCCCCCTCACCCCCCCCCCTCACCCCCCCCCCCCCTTCACCCCCCCCCCCTCACCTCCCCGCCCGAGCCGTAGTTTTTTCCCCATTTTTGGGGAAAATTGAGGGAATTTTCCCTTTTTTATCCCTTTTTGTGGGGAAAATTTTCTAAATATGGGATCCGACCCAGTTTCGGAAGGCGAGTCGGATGGCGCTGGTCCCGACCCGGGGAAACCGTCAGAAGCTTGGAAACAGACGATTTCCTCAACGATAGAGGCTCTCAGCAAGTCCTTGACCGAGGGGGATCCTCCCAAGAGTAAAAGGAAGCTAAGAAAGACTACCGACAAAGTCAAATCTACCGATCTTGGATCCGATACGGACTCTGAAATGGAAGTTGAGGGCGTTTTACACGTCGAGACGGGTGTACCAATACCTGGCACCAGTGGGGCAGCCATTGTCGGCATTCACCCCCCAACCCCCCTCCAAGGAAGTAAGAAGAGACAACGGCTTAGCGACTCTCCTAATAGCCTGAAGAGCCTTGTAGAATCCTCAAAAAGGGTGATACCAGCTATGGAGAAGTGCCACAAGATACGTATGATTATCATGGACGGTACGAACAAATTGAATAAGGCTGACAAGAGCGCTCTCAACGTTATTTTGGACGACTTAATGAATGATATCACTAACTTGATGCTGGATCTAAATACTATGACCACCAAGAGCTCCACTATCGACCAAATGCTTAACGCCCAGTCCAGCTTGAACCAGAAGCTGGACTCTGTTATTAAGGCGCGTCCACCAGTAATCCAGGAACCTCAATTGAGATCCTACGCAAGTGCTGCTGCCGGCTTGCCGAACTCAAAGAAAGTCTTGATTAATGGTTATGAACGCCCCATCCCTCCTAAACCATTGACTATTCTTGTTTATCCGGATGCTCCTGAAGGGAAAACATCGGAAGGTACCCAGAAAGACCTCGAAAAGGTCATCAACCCAAGGATAGATGACTTTCAAATCGTACGGACTAGGAAGATTAAAGGCGCAGGCATGGCCCTTCAAGCGAAAGGGAAGAAGGACCTAGACAATATCTTAAAGGCTGGATCCAAACTGGCAGCCAGCGGCCTTAAAATGGTCACCCCATTGGGACGATTGCCTAAAATCGTCGTGTACAATGTTCCGAAGGGGGAACCAGCATCGGACCAAGCCCTATTCACGGAGATATACAGCAACAACCTTGATGGGCAGACAACGCTGAATATGGAAGACCATCTTCGTACGATGAGGCGGGTCTCCCTCTTCGGGAAGAGGGATAATCCGACCATGAATATGGTTCTGACGTGCCATCCGGCCGCCAGAAAGGTACTACTGGACAGCGGGATGTGCTTCCTTGGCTGGAATGCTTGCCGCGTACGGGATTATACAGGAGCCACTCGTTGCTTCAAGTGTCACCAATATGGTCACATATCGAAGAGTTGCTCTCAAGACCAAGTATCGTGCCGCCACTGCGCCGCTTTGGGGCACGACCTTGAGACTTGCCCCAAGAAAGCACATCCCGCTGTCTGCGCTACTTGTACGCGCTTTAAGAAGCCGGCGGATCACCCAACGGGTGATAGGGACTGCCCGGCCCAAAAAGCAGCAGTCGAAGCAGCCTTTCGTATGACTGATTATGGCTCGTCCTAATCCCCTCTCCCTAGGTCAGATTAACCTCCAGAGATCCCGGATGGCCACGCTGGAGGCGCTGAGGGTTATGTCTGACCTCAACATTGACATTTTGCTCATTCAGGAACAGTACACCTGGGAAGGTAAGACCCCAATTAATTTTCCGGGTGCGGTACTCGAAGTTGGCCGCTCTCCAGGGGCGGGAGTCCTGATCAACACCTCGTTGATCAGTCCCCTCCTTCTGGCTGGTTTTTCTGATGAGTACCAAACCTGTGTATGTATTAGATTTGGCGATACTGAGATCTTCTTGATCTCAGTTTACTTTAAATTTGGGAACCCGGTTGGACCCCACATCCTGAGTCTGACGCGCGCGCTCAACGCGCTTAAAGGCCGTAACATAGTTATCGGAGGTGACTTTAACGCACGCTCACCATTATGGTTCGATACTAGTGATCGTAGGACGGAACGTTCAGACGCCGTTGAGGACCTGATTGCCGCGCAAGGTCTTAGCATTATTAATGAACAGAGTTCTTTTTGTACTTTTTCTAACATACATGGTGAGAGCAACATTGATCTAACTCTTTGCTCTGGATCTGTTGCGAGCAGGATTTCAAAGTGGACAGTCCATGAGTGCGCAATAAATTCGGATCATAGGTTAATCACTTTTACGGTTGGTGTAAATAAAACTGAAGCTCCAAGATCCTCCTGGAACTTCAACACCACTAGGGCGAATTGGGATAACTTTGGGGAAGCGCTACGAGATACGCTAAGGGATTTTCACCACGTAGCAGCTACTGATCCGGATAATTTGGGGAATTTTTTCAATAGGGCGGTTGTATCTGCTGCCAACTCGTCTTTAGGAAGATCAAACCCGAAGACGAGTATTAGAACGCCGTGGTGGTCACCTGAGCTGACTTCGCTGAAGAGCGCCTTCAAGAGGGCTTACAGGGCGCTTGGGCTGTCCAGGAGTGGCAACTGCACGGAGGAGGAGACAGTTGCGCTTCAGGTTAGCCTGAGGTCTGCCAGGTCGGCCTTCAAACGGGCCGTTCTTCGAGCAAAACGAGTTGCTTGGCATAATTGGGTCAACGATGTGGGTAACGCCAACCCGTGGGAAATCCACAGCGCGATAGAAAAGTCCGGGAAAGGATCTGACCGGTATTTGTCAACAGTAATTGGGAAAACAGATGGGAGGAACGCTGAGACAGTGGATGTGGCATCCACTCTCAAAACACTTTTGGGCGAGTTAGTTCCTTTAGAATCAGTAGATGGGGAAAGTGACCACCATAAACAGATCAGAAATCTTTCACGGCTGCCACCTAGAGACCTTGCCCAAGAGGATAACTTCATTAGAGTCACTAAAGCGGAAATTGATGTTATAATAAAGGGATTGGGTCCTAAGAAGGCACCAGGGCACGATAGGCTCAATGGCGTGATCGCGAAGCAAGTCTGGGTCCACGCCAAGGAAGAGCTCTTCCAGGTGATGGACACGTGCCTGAGGAGGGGAGTTTTCCCCTCCGAGTGGAAGCGTGGCGTGCTCCGGATCATACCAAAGGGGAACGGAAAACCACTTACCGACATTAAGGCGTATCGGCCAATTACCCTCCTCCCTGTACTCGGCAAAATCTTGGAGAAACTGTTACGAGAGCGACTTCGGCAAACCCTGTCACCGGCCAGTGACCTGCAGTTCGGCTTCGTCCCCGGTAGATCCACGGTGCACGCCCTGTCGTATGTGCTTGACTGGGTGAAGGCTTGTCCCAAGAGGTATGTAGTTGCGATCTTCCTCGACATAACTGGTGCCTTCGATCACGCGTGGTGGGCAATGATGCGTACAAAGGTGAAAACCAGGCAGTGCTCCAAACTTCTGTTCCAGTCAATCGACGACTACCTTTCTGATCGCACGATCACGATCTGCTTTGGAGATTTTTTGATCGAGAGGGAAGCTGACATTGGATGCCCGCAGGGCTCCATTCTCGGACCTGACCTGTGGAACATCAACTTTGACGACTCCTCCAGGTTACCCTTGCCTGAAGGATGCATCTCTGTCGACTACGCTGATGATAAGACGTATTTGGTCGCTGGGGACAGCAGAAAGGAAGTTGAAAGCAAAGGCAGTGAAGGTTTGAACATGTTCCTCGATTGGGGAAAAAGAAACAAGATGACATTCGCTCCCCACAAGACCCAGGGCCTCCTGATGAAGGGCTCTCTCAGCAGAAGAAGAAATCCCGTCATCAAAATGGGGGACTCTACTGTTCAATTTCGTGAAACTGTGAAATATTTAGGCGTCACACTAGATCGTTCGTCCTCCTTTCTGGCTCACGTCAAGGATGTATCCGGCAAGGCTCAGGCCCTCTTCTTTAAGCTTAGGAGACTCTCCACAGCTGAGTGGGGACTGCGTAATCCGGCTTTGCGTGTTCTATACAGATGCGTATACGTGGCACAAGTCTCGTATGCCGCGTCTGTTTGGGAGCACCGCTTGGATAACTCGCTTATACTCCTGGCTCTCAAGCGGGGCCAACGAACTCCTCTGTTGGCACTATCCGGGGCGTATAGAACCGTTGCTTCGGACGCTTTGCCTGTTTTGGCCGGCATTTTGCCAATCGATCTGGAAATCAGGGAAGTGCTCACTAAGCAGAGATTAACCAGAGGAACCCCGGCTACTCACCTAGGCATTGTTCTCACTCCGGGTGGGCCGGGGACTCTCCCTGGGCTGCTACGACGAATGAGGGATCTGTCGCTCCAAGAGTGGCAGGTCCGTTGGGATAGATCGAATATGGGAAGATGGACTTTCTCCTTCTTCCCATCAGTTAAAATCAGAATGGAAGGGGCATATCTCAAACTGGACCACTACATCACCCAGCTCCTGTCCGGGCATGGGGAATTCAGGGGGAGACTTCACACCCTCGCCCTGTCTCCCCATC
Organism: Limnephilus rhombicus; assembly: GCA_929108145.2. Lineage (NCBI taxonomy): Eukaryota > Metazoa > Arthropoda > Insecta > Trichoptera > Limnephilidae > Limnephilus > Limnephilus rhombicus. The sequence goes on from OV815287.1 coordinate 33,554,619, forward strand.
CCAACTGCGCATGCGGATCTACGAACCAGTCAGCCGAGCACATTCTGTGGCACTGCGAGATCTTGATGGATGCTAGAGAGGAAATGCTCGATGGTTTGGACGTACCTATCAGACCAGTATGGAATACTGATCTGGTTTCGAATAAGACGAACTTCGAGTGTCTGAAGAAATTTGCAAGGGTCTGGGTTGAGAGATGGCCTGAGCTTAGAGTCGCTGACTAGAGATTTTTGACACCAGGTGTACTTGTTCCTGATCTACCACGGACTTTCTTTGATTTTACTCTTTACCATTTTGCCAGGATGTACAGTTTTCTATTTTCTTTTCTTTTACTATGTTTTTTATGTTTTGCGCTTTACAATTTTACACCTGTACATATTTTTTCTGCTTTTGGTTGTTTACTGCTTGATATTTTGGGTTTTTATGCATTCACAAATTTTTCTTTTCTTTTAGTCTTTATAAGCCTAGCGTAACTAAACGCTCAAGTTTTGTTATTTTTTTTTATTTTTACGATCACATTACCTTATGTTTTACTGCAACCCTCATGCTTTTGAATTATTTTTTTTCTGTTAGTTAATTGGTGAACTTTCACACCAAGCGATGACTCCTACACGCTTTTTTTTTATTTTTTCGTTTTTTTGGATTGGTTACTTGTATATTTTCTTTCAGTTACGTTTAAATGCGAGAACTGAACTCCGTTGTCTGTTATGTACCGTCCTCTTCCCCATTAAGGGGTAGGACTCTGGAGCGTGTCCCCGCCTATGTTTACTGGCTGACCCTACAGAACTGGTGGAGCTGCACCTGTCTTCCGCGCCACCCCCCGTGACATGAAGAGGCTGGGGAGAAGGCCGAACGGCGACCGAAAGCTGTCCGTCCCGCCTCCGGCGACCCGACGCTTTTCTCCCTAGGGTCTTCATCCTTGACTTCCATTTACTCTCGTCTAGGCACCACCGGTTAGCTGGCTTACGGACGACGCCGCCGGTTGTCGGGAGGCCGGACATTCATCCTTCTTCACTGTCTCGGGGACTGCCGGTTGACAGAGTGTGGCAATACCACTTCTTCACTGTATATACTCTCTGTTATCTGTTTTTCTTTTTTTTCTTTTGAACAGTGCTCGGCACCGCCCGCTGGATTGACCATAGTCATCCGCTGTCGTGAGCTTATTACTCACGACGGTTGCTGTATATTTTGTTCTTTTTTCTTTACTTTATTTTGGTTGAGGCTACTAACAACTCGTTTGACTGTCCATGAGGCTGATTACCTCCATGGGCTTTAGAATTGTAGAAGTGACTATAACAGTACAATCCTGTAGGCGCGCCTGCATACCGCCCTCTAACAACGTATGCGGGGACATTGAAGCTCTAGATTCGTTATACAAATGTTAAATGTAGAGTCGTTTATAAAAAAAAAAAGTAGATTCTTGCGAGAGCTCCGAAGGGGCGACAATAAGTCGCCTATACCGGGGCGGGACAGTGGTGGGTGCTTCAATGACTTATATATTATACATATTGTTTCTGTTTCCGCTGTGCAAGCCATTTTCATTTGCGCAGGGAATATTACCTATTTTTGACAAAATATTTTTTCCTCGATCAACGATTTTTTCAAACGTTTTTTTTAAGTGGTAAATTATGTAATAATCTTTTGTGCAGGAATACGAAAAATACTAAATATATATTTCATATATTTAAGTAGATATAAGAAGGATAGTAATTTTGGGTAATACCTTCTCCTCCTGCTCCTGCCTGTTGGCTGCGGAAGAGTTAATAAATCAAGAATCAAAATTTCCTGAATTCCATGAAATCGTAAGTTTTTTAAGGAAGTACTTAAATAGTTACCTGTCTAATTATGAACCATAAATATTTTACCTAACATTTTTAATTTAAAATCAGGAATTATACAATGTGTCCAAAGAAGTGTTCACCATTTCAATGTCAATTCTTTTTACAAACTTTCTTTAGGCTTCAGGTACCATAATATTGATTTTTCTGATTTGACAGCTCGTACTAGGAAACATGGCATGCGAACTCGGTGGGATTAAAAGATAGTATCAAATATGGCCACCGTCTTGAACCAGAACCGGAACGTAACAAACAAATTTACAGACAGTTGAAATTCCAAACTCGAAGTGGTCGAGTTAAAACAGACTTCACTACGCTAAGCCCATAATAATTTGTTGAACAATAGACACAGACTGGAATAAACTTTAAAATTTTCACAGTAATGATAAATTTAGTAATTCATGTTCTTACCAATCCATCAACATCATTGATGATTATTGTATACACTCCTCCGATTTTAATGTCCAAGTATAATGGAATGAGCTGTGAGTTGATGTACAGCTGATAGTCCCCGGCAAATACTTCAACAAGTTCTGTGAATGTGGAGTTAGTCTGTAACTCAATGATGTTTTTGCCAGTATTCTTCAGCAAAATCTCCAAATTGGTTTGGTTCAGGATATTGCCCAGAACTCTGAAAAAATAATGTGTTTTCCATGCTGTGGGTCACTGCATTGTCGTTTTTATAATTTTTTGAGCAAAAACCAAAAATGTGGAGTAAATAGTGTGTTTATAAACCTCCACAATGGAAAATTGAATGCCTTTCAGGAGTTTTCTGAAGAAAAAGTAGGTAAAAAGACGCTATGACGTTATAATATTTGTATTTAGAAGCCCTATACAAATCTCAAAGTGGTAGTCAAAAGTTAGTTAAAATAAAATTTCATTTGTAAAATACAAATGAATTCCTTTTTGAAATCTACTTTTTTCTATGCTCGTACTTAAATACACAGTTTCCACTTTGCAGATTATAAGTAAGAATAAGAATGATGTATAATGTTCTCATTTAAATATTATATTGTTTCACGAACACCTCACTAGGAGAACCTGTGCTGAGCCTAATAAACCTTTTTATTTTTTGTGTTCCAATAACAAAATTTTATTTAACTTTTTTTATTAGGAACATTTATTTACTTACAAATTAATATCCTACTATTCCTACTAATATTATAAAGGTGAAAGTTTGTATGGATGTATGTTTGTTACTCTTTCACACGAAAACTGCTGAATGGATTTTAATGAAACTTTACAATAATAAAGCTCATGCATCAGAATAGGCTATAGGCTATAGCTTAGAGCTATGGCATTATGAAATTCATATACAATAATTGAAATAGTTGGCACACGAGCTGTTTGAAAAATGAATATAACGGGTATGGGGGAGGGTGAGGGGGGGATAGGATGTTGGGGCAGGGCGGAGGGGGGAGGGGGGAGGGGGGAGGGGGGATTTGTGGGTGGATCGGGTGGGGGAGAGGAGGAGGGGGGGGGATTGGAGTGGGGATAGGGAAGGTGGAGGAGGCGCTGTGGGTACCCCCCTAATACTATGCGAGCGAAGCTAGTTCTTACATATATTTGTAAAAAATAGTAAAAATTATGTTAGAACCCAACATGTTTACGTTACGCATAAATAACCCATCAGATCTCGACCGTATATTCGTCAGTAGATCAGAATATTTTCACTTTGCAATAAAATCCATATAAATGGAATAGTTTTTTTTTTTTACATGAAAACTGCACAAGAGTCCCAACTGCTCCCGTCTGGAGCCAGTGGGACTATGGCATCCCCAATTGGGGTATGTTGTGAGGCTGAAGGTAGTGGGGAGGGGAAGGAGATAGGGAAGAGGAAGGTGGGGAAGTACCTGGCTATTCAGATCTGGTCACCAAACACGGCAGAAGCCATTTCAAGCAACGTTTCATTTCTGAATGGTGGTCTTACACCAGGGCGATACTGAGAGTATCTTTCGCTCTGGAACGTGCCGCAAATATACTACATATTATTTTAAATGAATAAATTGTGAAATACACAAATTAATCAAATAAAATTTATTTGCCATGCCGGGATTCGATCCCGCGACCTTCGGAATGCTAGTCAAGCGCCTTACCGCTGCACTACGCCGGCCAATAGTGGTGAACTTATCCGAAAACTAAAAACTGTTTTTGAAATGTGATGAAATACACTCTCAAATTTTATTATTAGAAATAAACATGTAATTTTTTAAATACAATTTTTTTTTTAATGTAAACTTTAAAAAATTACTGGTAATGAAAAAAAAAATTATTTTATTACATTTATGAATTATAAAGGTTTTCAATACCTCACTTTTTTGTCGTTACATATAATAATTCATAAAAAATTCACAAAGTTTCTTTTTTTTTTTCAAATTGCGGTTGTAAACTTTGGTTTCATAAAAGTGTACATTTTAATTATTTTGTGGTTATATGTTAGATTTGAATACACAGCGTGTTATTTTCTCCTTCCAATACCGTATAGGTCAGTATGATAGTAAGGGAGACACAACGATTTTTATGGGATTATATGAGTTATTCCAAAAACTGAACAAATTAGCCAAATGAATACCATTTTCAATTTTTGCAAGGAGACTGAACAAGCGGTCACTCTGTGATCAGACGTTTCATTAAACGTTCATTCCGCGCGAGTGAAAGATGCCGAGTGCCAATATCCAACATTGTTGGATCGTTTCATCATTTCACTCGGCACTTTCATTCAGCACTTTTGATTCATTTCTTGTTCAAACGTGTCACTCCTAATGAGAGAGGCGGAATGAAAGACAGAAATCATGTTTTCACTTACCTCACGAAAGGCAATCCTGATCTTGACTTATCAATATGATCTTGATATCTCAGAACTGTAGAATTCCCCGCAAGCTCTGAATCTCTGTAGAAATACGAGACAGCTTTTTTCTCTTCAATGTGAATCTTCTCCAGCCATGTTTGGTTGTAATCGGGACATGCGAGTGTTCTGTTATATAGCAGATTCAGATTTCTTTCAACTTGGATTAATTTATCAGCATACATTTGCAGGGGCTCCACTATGAAACTGTCTCCTGTGAATCTGTTTTTAAAATGCATCTCGCAATTGTACCCATTGAAAATTCTCAACTGTCCCAATCCATCGGACGGTAGAATTGGATATGTTTTCTGTAAACAACAAAAAGAATTTTTAAGACTTTGTAAATGGACAGTATTTTACGTATCATGACGGTGAAATACTACATCACAAGATAAGTAAATTGATAATGTAGACTCTTTTTTATTTAACTCATACGCCACCGCTGTGAGTGGACTTTTTTTTTACATTAGCTCCACACAGGAGGCCCTGAGGAAAATATGCCTATGTCGTCTTAGGGGATGCTGTATGGAGGGTCTTTAGGAAGGGAAGGAAAAGGGTATGGTATGGTATGAGTGGGTAGGAATCTGGGGGTCAGTGTGTCCGGGAGTGACGGACTTATGAATCCATCCCTCCAATTGTGCTGCAAGGTGATGGGTCGAGAGAGTCCTACTGGGAAGGTTAAAAGGCCTCCCTCAACCAGTCTCTCTCTTCCCGCTGCCAAAACCTGGACAAACCTCACCCCATAAACCCGGGAACCCCTACTAAGTCACCAAACGTAACGAACCACTTGGGGTGACCTATGGCAGAGGTGTTGATTATCCAATAAAAGGTTCTCGGGGCGGATGGACCCATACAAATTGAAATGTGAGGCATTGCACTGGCAAAGGAAGGATGAATGCAGACATGCTGTATAAATGATGATACTGTATATGTGTCAAGAAAGAGTTTTGGTGATCTCAATCAATCAGTCTCTCTTGATCCTGCCCACCACGCAGCAAGTGGGCAGACGCATCGGCCGCCAAGACCTGGACAAACCTCACCCCTTGAACCCGGGTACCGGGTACCCAATAAATGGTTCCCGGGGCGGCGGTACCCATACCCGCCTCCCAAATGATACTCATTTTCAATCATTTCGGGTTAACTTCAGTGATCCACGGTGTTTTAAATGGTTCCTTTTAAAGCTTTCTTTACCATATACCCTTATTGGTAGGCAACATCTCAAATTCCACTTCATATTACACATCAAATTTATTTTTTGATGATAATCTTCAGCACCTGGCATCTAGTCATACATTTTTTTTTTTTTTCATTAACTCCACACAGGAGGCCCTGAAGAAAATAACTTCCCTCAGGGCCTATGTCATCTTTGAAGATGCTGTGTGGAGGGTTTTTTTGAGGAAAGGAAGGAGTGAACATGGGTCTTGAAGAGACCCGTGTTGTAGGAGGGAGGAAACACAGAGGCCGGCAAATCGTTCCACAGCCGAGCCGTTGAACTCAAGAACGATTCATAGAAACGACCCGTTCTCAGTTCTCATGTAACTAATGTCAACCGTGTACAAATGTTGGGCGCGTGTTTGGCGTGCTTCCCAACTAAGCACCGTTGCCGAGGGGATCAATGACGCTAGTTCCTCGGAGCATCTTCCATTGTAATACCGGTAGAACAAGGACAGTATTCCCACCTGACGCCTGTGCTATAAAGATTTCAGTCTATCAAACGAACTGCCCGTTTTTGCATAGAGTCAAGGGTTTTTTTTAGGTATTTTGGAGCTCCAGACCAGAGGTGGCTGTCAAATTCAACCGTGGGGCGCACTTGCGATTTGTACAGGGTTAGCAGTTGTGTACTATTAAAGTATCTGCGGGCCCTGTACAGTACGCCCAGTTTCTGAGAGGCTAACTTAACTCTGGTTTCGATGGAGCCCCCGTACCTGAGGTTCGGAAGATTGCTTCCGTTGAAGGAAACTTGTTTCCATTCATGCATGCTAGCATTCTTCCATGCTTCATTTGCCAACAAATCCGCCTCTTCATTCCCAAGTATTCCTACATGAGATGGAATGCATTATTTGCTCTACAATATTGTACACTATTTTCCTGTAGGCGAGTTCCCTTTGATGTGCTTTTTTAGAATATCTTAATATTGCAATTTGATTACACTTATTTTTAATTGCATAATGCACTGCTTCTTTGATTGCTATTAACCATGGAACTAAGATTGAAGGGAAGCGGCAATACTTTCGGAATATTACGGGGATAAGCGAAAAACCTATGTAGCTCGCAAACTTGTAGCCGTCTAGTGGGAGGGGATAGAAACGGGGAATGTGGCTAGCTTGCGGGGGGAAGGCGGCGCTCTGGAGATAAGGGCCGAACTGTGAATGGGAATCATTATTATTTTTAGATTTTTTAAACTTTCGTTATTTTTTTATTACATTTTGGACATAAAATATAATAGCTTAATTGAAAAATAAGTAATGAAATGAGGAAAGGGTAGTAACAAGGAGACTGGAGACTTATGTGTTGTTTAATTTTTATTGTTCCCTATACAAGTTATTTTAAGTTACCTTTATCTACTAGGACGTACTTAACTCATTTTTTGCGAAATCAAGATTTGTGAAGCGCTTGTCGAAATACATCGGCCTCACTTTTTACTTGACAATTGCAAGTGGGTAAAATAACTAGTGTTATGAACTCGCTGTAACTCAAGGCGCCATTCCTTGGTGCTATCATTGCTTAACTCATCAGTTTGAAATAGATTTTAATTTATCATATAAATAGTAAGTATGGTTTTTTATACGTATTTTATAAAATCAACAGACTTGCAGTGAAAATTTTTGTGCGTTCTATTCTGATGTATACTGGTGCTTGAGTTTTAAGAAAGGAGTGCTCGATATTAATCTTGTAAAAGAACTGTATTTACAGTTTTACAATGATAACAAAAAAAATAAGTGATAGGAACAAACACTGCTTGACTTATTTGCGTGGGAAAATAAATTTTATTTGATTAAATTGTGTTATTTCATAATTAATTTATTTAAAAATAATGTACATATTATATTATACTAGCAGATCCGGCCACACGTTGCTGTGGCTAACGTAAAAAAATTCCACGCCATTACCCAACCTTTATAACCAACGCCATCTGTTAAATTAAATCCACACCGCCCATTTTCCAGCCCATTGCCCGCTGCCCGCTGCCGCTTAACCAGATATATTATATGTTTCAATAAATTTAGACAAAACCTTGACAAATTATATATCTAAACCTTTCTCATGAATCACTCTATCTATTGGTGAAAACCGCATGAAAATCCGTTTGGGTAGTTTTTGAGTTTATCGCGAATAGATAGACAGACAGACGCGGCGAATAACTTTGTTTTATAATATGTAGAGATATACCATATAATATATCACAAGAATCCCAACTGCTTCCGTCTGTAGCATGTACGTTGTGAGGCTGAAGGTAAATGGCGAGGGGAAATAAATGGTGGAGAGAAAGCTGGAGAAGTACCCGGCTATTCAGATCTAGTCGACAAACACGGCTAAATCAATTTCAAGCAACATTTCAATTCTGAATGGTGGTCTTACCTACGCCAGAGCGATACTGAGAATGTCTTCCACCTGGACCGTGCCGGGAATATATTTTATAATGTTTTTAATTATAAAATGTTGAAAACACAGATCAATCGAATAAAATTTATATCGGGATTTGAACCCGCGACCTCCGGATTGCTAGTCAAGAGCTTTACCCCTCAGCCACGAGGGCATGTCAATGTGACTTTTACATAACAATACAGTGATTATAAACTTTGAATTAACGTTGTAAACATATGTAAAAGGAGTGGTAAATTAGTAGGAAGAAAATCTAAAAATAACAGTGCAAAAAAAACAAAGTAAAAATTTTAAAAAATGAATAAGCTAAATGATAAAAAACATATACCTATGACATGATTAATAAAAACATAAAAGTTTTTTGGTAATTTTTAATTATTATAATTTAAGTTGACTGATTCGGCCCATTGGCAGTCGGAGTTCACGTGATAACATCGGGCTCATGGCGATGGCGGTTGAAATGAACACGCCGAAAATTACAAAATGTATATTTAAGCTATGTTTAAACATTTACATGTGAAAGGTAAGACCGTCTTTTTTCTTAAAGGTCTTCATAGAACTACTTTTACACAATTTTACGGCACAGTGGACCATTTTTCTATGTTTTATGAACGTTTTTCTGGGAGCTCTATGCGCGACCGAGGTGTAAAAGCCAATGTCAGCCATCTAAAAACCGTTCGGTAAAATTTTTGAAAAGGCATGCTTTGGGCAGTGGGGCACACTTTACATGCCGTCTCTCTAGTATCCATACTCTTAGCTATTAACCCTTTGATTAGTGAGTAATTTTTTTGTCGTCTACATCGTGGGAGTGAGTTATTTTTCAAGTTTTTCTTAATTTTTTAATCGATTTAATTAATTATCTTCTTACCTTGTTTTACCACACAAGTTAATTTCGGAGCTTTTTTATTACTATATGTAACCTTTTCTTATTGAATAAGTAAGCATTACGTAAATTTAGTTGTACAAATTCAGTGGTTCTCAACCTTTTACAAATAGTGTTGCGAAAAAAAAAAAATTATAAAAAATGAAATGTACAGTACCTAATAAAAAGTCATAAAACATGATACTAAAAATAAAAATAAATTATAAATTCAGTGGTTCTCAACCTTTTACAAATAGTGTTGCGATTTTTTTTTTTTTTTAATAAAATGTACAGTACCTAATAAAAAGTCATAAAACATGATACTAAAAATAAAAATAAATTATAAATTCAGTGGTTCTCAACATTTTACAAATAAAAAGTTTAAATTTTTTTTTTTTTATTTGCTTACATAAAAAGAAATATACAAAGTAATAAAGAGATAATACTAAAAATAAAAAAGTTGATCTATTCAGTGGTTCTCAACATTTTACAAATAGTTTTTTGAAGAAAAAATAATAAAAATATGTATAAGAACAGAAATGTACAGTAATAAAAACATAATACTAAAAATAAAAATAAAGTATCAATTCAGTGGTTCTCAACATTTTACAAATAAAATGTTTTCAATTTTTTTATTTACTTAAATAAAAAGAAATATAATATGTAATAAAGGAATAATACTAAAAATAAAAAAGTGGACATATTCAGTGGTTCTCAACATTTTACAAATAGTTTCTTTTTTTTTAAATAAAAATATTTATAAAAACAGAAATGTACAGTAATAAAAACATAATACTAAAAATAAAAATAAGGTATAAATTCAGTGGTTCCCAACATGTGAATAATGTTAGATTTAAAATACTAGCTAAAATATTCTTGTCGTGTGGTATTCCTCAAAACACGGATACATACATAATGGAACATTACATCCAACACATATAAATTTCGTGTCCTTCCTTTGCACTGGACGAATTTTGGAATTACTGCACACAAAACATCTCCTACGTGTCCTACCTACGGTAGCAACGGTAGCGCCCTACTGTTGCTTCGCCGTATGCTCCGGGCACGATGGATTCCTGGAAGCGAACTGGAATTGATTCCTGGAACTGAACAAAAGTGCTTGACGACTGCGCTTTATTTTATTTTCTTGTTTATAAATAAAAAAAAAAAATTTTGAAAACACTATTTGTAAAATGTTTGAGAGCCACTGGATTAGTCCACTTTTTATTTTAGTTTTATCCCTTTATTATTGTATATTTCTTTTTATACAAATAAAAAAATCAAAAAATTTGAAAACTTTTTATTTGTAAAATGTTGAGAGCCACTGAATTAGTCCACTTTTTTATTTTTAGTATTATCCCTTTATTATTTTACATTTCTTTCTATATAAATAAATTACTTAAAATTTTTGAAAACTTTTTATTTGTAAAATGTTGAGAGCCACTGGATTAGTTCACTTTTTTTATTTTTAGTATTATCCCTTTATTATTTTACATTTCTTTCTATATTAATAAATTAATTAAAAATTTTGAAAACTTTTTATTTGTAAAATGTTGAGAGCCACTGGATTACATAATCTGAAACGTGAAATACGTAACAATTTTGGTAAAAACATGTAAAAATGTTTGACAAATATATTTGTATTATCTATAAATCATTCGAAATTACAAACACGGCATAGAAAAAACTAAATAAAGTCGTGCTGCCGCACGTATGCGACAATACTCTATTTGGATCGTCCAAGTGCTGCCGCATACGTGCGGCAATACTCCTCAAAGGGTTAATTCTGCATTCATAAGTGCAATATTTATTCAGTTTTATTTGATGAGAAAAATGTTTTGCTGAGAGAAAAAAGACTGCTAAAAGCAGTGGGTAAAGTGAACTTACTTCAAGTTTAATTTCTAGAAGCCCTGTTGAGATGAAAGCCATGGCTGCCAGGAGGCATCCCGTCTGGAGTCGGGTGACGGACTTGGTCAGCATCCCAAACCTGGCACTAATAGGATAAATAACCTGCAAACACATTCAATTTATTAATAATTATGATAAAGTTACACATACTGACGAGAAAAGCCAATATTGAATTTGGATATGATTTGAGTTTTTCAAAACAATCAATTAACGGCCATTTTGCATGACCAAAACAATTAACTTTTGTCATTGGTCTTTGGGTTATTATTAGAGATGCCACAAATATTTGACCGGTATTCGGCCTATTCGGCTACTTTTTTAACTATTCGGTAGTCGGCCGAATACTGCGAACCATTCGGCCGAATACCAAATTATGAAGAAAAAAAAACGGCCAATATTACTCACAAAATTTTTTGTTTCAACAAAAATCAGCATATTCAATGTTTCAAATCTATCAGTGTTAAGTTATGACTTATGATGAATGAAAACATTTGTTGATTGAACGATTGCGCATTTCATCATAAATTATACCTGCTTCCGAAAAAGTCGCTCACTACATTGCTACACTGCTCCTGGGAGATGATAAATAAATCTTAGCAAATTCTGCTAGGCTTGTATACTGTTTTGCGTTTGCTGACCACCACTTGAAAGGATCTGCAATCCGATCTAGTCGAACAGTTTTCATGTATTTTTTAAGATATACACACTACAAGTTTCAATGTATTTTTTAAGATATACCTACACAATATAAGTAACAATCAACAAATAATGCGTGTTGTGGCACCACCTACTCGCAAATTAAACAAATACGCCCACGGTCGGAACCTGTCACCCTCGAAATGTACTAAATGTCATTGAATATTCGGCCGCCGAATATTCGTCGCTTCGGCCGAGAGCCTCGCTGAATATTCGGTATTCAGCAAAATCACTATTCGTGGCATCTCTAGTTATTATGCCGTGTTGCGCTTCCTCCTTTAGTCAACGTTTCGGATAGCATTAAAGTGTCCATCATCACCATGTTGTGAAGCATGTGTTTATGTGTGTAGAAAAGATACCATATTGTAAGCATCAATCTTCTTAATTCTTAAAACCGGAATTTCAGAATGATAATTAGTAAATTAATGTGATTTTCAGCATTTAGTTATAGCCACGTATCGAAAGGGGACGATGGGACTAAGCTTAAAAGTTGTAGGTATAAGATACTTGATGGTTAGGTACACCAAAACTAAAGCCGAAAACTAGTGACATTTAATATTTATATAAATGGTTATAATAATGTAATTAATTACCTTTTGAAACACTGGTATAAGAATTAAAATAGCAATTGGACACATAACCTGCAGCTGGTCTGGTTTCACCGTGTAGAACCAAAATCTTCCATCCATTTTTGTTGCTTGCAAAGTCCAACGGGAACCCTGAAACGTTAAGATGGACAGCATTTCATATGATGCATTATTTTTAATAACACCTCGAGCCTATTCAAATTACCCACAAAGCTTAAAGGTGAAATACATTTTCTAGCCCATGACGATTAAAAGGGATTGAACCTTTCGTAAAGTGAACATGTCTTAATTTTACTGAATGATTAAATAAATTGGTTGAAAATATTGAATAAACCGTGCTAAAATCTTAGCAGAACAACTTCCGAAATACTTTGGAAATTTTAGAGATGGTAGCCCCACACAAATGCAGAAGATATGACGTGAAACTGGGCCTCCAATGGACAGTAATCGCAACGTTGTATCCATATGAGTATAATGTGATTCTTTCCGTAGTATAATATTTCATTTTCCATAGATTTATTTATTTATTTATTTATTGTTTGTTTATAAATATTACATAATACAATATAATGAACTTAAAATGTCCAACTAGGCAATTGCCCGTTTTAGGACATTCCAATATGATAATGTTTTACGATATAATTTTTTTATGATACGGGAATGGTTTACCAATTGGTCCACCAGAGACCAGAAGACAGGCAGCGGTGTGAACAGAAGGATCACTCGGAAGAATCTCTTGAGATCATTGATAAACTTTTGGTCAAAGCTTCCTTGCGCATAGTCCAGCCAGTGGTCATATTTCTTTCCTTCTCTTTTCATGGCCTTGCGCGACCTAATGGCTTCCTAATAGTAAAAAGTGAAGGTCAAAATTTTAACATTCAGTAGTTATTGATTTACTGTCCTTTTTCGAGTTGTTAATATCATTTTTAATGCATGTTGATTACAACATTTTTTACTTACATAAATGCATTTGCAAGTATCTGTTATGATATTCCCTGTCGGTTTTTTGATTACGTACAACTTCTTTCCTGCGGCAAAAATGACTGAAAGCAAATTATGTGTTATAAGTAAGATTATAGTTTGTAATTCATCTTTAAGTAAGGCAGTGAAATAACCTTAATATTTAGGCTTACGTACGAGTATGAAATGAAAAACCCACACTCAGAAATGTTTTAGGGTGCATTTGTATACATAATGCAAGAGTTCTGCTGCCTGGAGTCAGTGGTACTAAAGATAAGGCTGTTGGTATTACTCATGGATATGATGATCAGGATTCCTGGTGCCCCGAAAGCCAGCGAGAAGCAGTCCTTATCCCCGAAGCACTGCACCTCGGAGCGCAGCAGGGGAGAGAAGGCCTTGGACAAGAGCCCCGCGATGCACAGGATAAAGTAGAGCAGCGTGAAGAAGGAAGTGAGCTGCTTTTCCTGCTCTGGAAGGACAAACTGGTCTCCCCCGAATGAGGAGACGCAGGGCTTGATGCCTCCCGTCCCCAGAGCTACCATAATCAGCCCCACCATGGTCATTTCCCTGGAATAAATATACTCTTCAACTAGCAGGATACAGTGAACATTTAAAATACAGTAATACCAAAAGTGATAATATTGCTCAGATATTTTCAGTTTGCATTATGTACAGTTCCGTCTTTACCCTAAGGGTATGTGGGGGACGAGTACAGGGGCTCCCGGCCCGAGGGGGCCCCGGAACTCATAGTATAGAAACTGTCCTTTGTGTTTTTGTTATTTTCCTGTACGATTTGGATTTCAAGAAAAGTCCCAAGCTTAGTGCAGGGCCGCAAAATCAATGCAGGGTCAGCCCCGCTGTACACCGACTTGCTAAGGCTATCAATAAACTTAGAATGCACCTAACTTTAATTTTCAATAAGACAATTATTATTGAAGCCCTTTGTAGCACGAAACAAACAAAATATTTGCCTTTTTTTTCAAAGTATTATCACATACATAAATTCTCTAAAGAATATTTTTTTTCAAAAGCACTACATTTCAAAACAAAAATTAAGTGTAGTTAAGCACAATCTTGTTAACTCATTAGAATACTTTCAGTTCCTTTGGGTGGCTGTTAATATTATACATCCATGTACTGCCCCGGTGACTTACATATTTTATTTCAAAAGTTGATTTGCCAACAATTTGAACAATCTAAAGTACGTAATATATACCTGGCTGGTAGGCCCATTGTGGGGACGGCTGTCATTGTTAGAATGGCATTTCCGACTGCATAAACCACCATCAGGTAAAGAATAGTTCTGTAATGCATAATTATCTCAATTTCAAATCCAGTTAGTAATTTATCAAATTAATTCATAATTTAAATTCAGTAGTACAAAGTATATTTTATCTATAATGTAATTTTTATCTATTCAGATCACCTTCATAATAACCTGAACTTTCCAATGAAACTGTCCGCCAGAATTGCGCCGAATATTGCAAAGAAGTACGCCATTGATACAAATACATGGTACACTTCGGTCGCCTCATCATCGGAATACAATAGTTTCTGTTTGAGGTAGAGAGCAAGGAATGCTGAAATTTATCATTTATTCAAATTATTATCATGAATCAAACCATTTAACCTATACCTTGATTAATTTTTATAGAATTTATCATTGAAGAAGAAGAAAATATTAATTAATCTAAATGAAACAGAACAAGACACAGAAAAATAGCTCGGAATTAGCACAACAACAACAACAATAATTTTGCTAAGTCGCAAATTTCGTTAACTCCAGTTTCTGAAGAAACATAACATTAAATAGTGAAATTAGTTCAAAACAAATTATTTGCTGAGGTCCAGTGTTTTTCACATATCATCCGGTGTATTTGTCTCCCGATATTCTACCTTCTAATTGAAATTTTTAATTTTATATTTATGTGAATACCGCACAAGAGACCCAAATGCTCCCGTCTGAAGCCAGTGAGACTATGACATGACTATGGGGTATATTTGGAAGCTGAAGATGGTGGGGAGGGAAGGAGATGGGGAAGAGGAAGTGAGGAATTACCTGGCTATTCAGATCTGGTCACCAAACACGGCCATTTTTAGCAACGTTTCAATTCTGAATGGTGGTCTTACCCAGGGCGATACAAAAGTATCTTCTACTCTGGAACGTGACGCAAATATATTATTTTTAAATGAAATAATTGTGAAAACCCAAATTAGTCAAATAAAATTTATTTGCCCACGCCGGGATTCGATCCCACAACCTTCGGATTGCGAGTCAGGAGCCTTACCTCTTGACCACGCCGGTCAATAGGTAGTATCAGTAATTTGGAAGGCGGGTATGGTTACCGCCGCCCCGGGAACCATGTATTGGATTATCAACACCTCTGCTATAGGTACGGGTAGCCCGTGTTCATGGGGCGAGGTTTGTCAGAATCTCGGCGGTGGTGGCGTCTGCCCACCAACTACGTGGAAGGTCGGATCGGGAAAGACTTTTTTTTTTACAAGCGCTCGACACATTGCCTATCTCTTCTTTGGGGATGCTGTGTGGAGTAGTGTTGGGTAGGACACGATATCAGGATGAGTTTGTATGAGGTACTCGAATATTGAAATGAGGTGTTGAGGTGAGGTGTTACAAAATAATTTTCGCTTACGGGGGGGGGGGGGGGGAGTGGCTAGAGAATTTCAAGGAAGTTGTTTTTTTCAGCTTGATTTTCTTGGTTCAGAGGTGTTGGTTCCTGGTTGTCTCCCTGCACCCCCCTCTGATCCCCCCCCCCCCTTCACCCCCCCTCTTATCCCTCCCCCTCCTCAGCAACCCCCTCCACCTCATCAAAACACTGCCTCATACCTCCCTTGGGAGCTGTTGGGACTCTTGTGCGGTATTTAGATAACATATAAAAATAATTTAAAATAAAAATATATTAAAAAAAAAATTTTTTGGAGTAGTTGGTACTGTTGTGCTGTATTTACTTATCAATTCATAATTTACAATAAAAAATATTTAGAATAAAAAAAAAATTAAGCATTTGGGACTCTTGTGCTCATAAATTATTGTTATGTGTATTCACATTACAATAATTTACATAAAAAAAAATTTTTGGAGCGTTGGGACTCTTGTGCTCATAATTTATTGTTTTGTGTATTCACATAACAATAATTTTCAATAAAAAAATATTTCCAAAAAAAAATTTTTTGGAGCAGTTGGGACTCTTGTGCTCATAAATTATTGTTTTGTGTATTCACATAACAATAATTTTCAATAAAAAAATATTTCAAAAAAAATTTTTTTAGAGCAGTTGGGACTCTTGTGCTCATAAATTATTGTTATGTGTATTCAATAAAAAAATATTTCCAAAAAAAAATTTTTTTTGGAGCAGTTGGTACTCTTGTGCGGTATTCACATAACAATAATTTACAAAAAAAATAAATTAAATATATATTTTGGAGCAGTTGGGACTCTTGTTCGGTATTCACATAACAATAATATAACACACATACAATTAAAAAATATTCGAAATTTAAATTTTTTTTGCATAAAACTATTCAATAAACATGAAATTTTGCCTTCCGTTCCGTCAACCCTGTAGATTTTATCAACATGAAACAAGGAAATCGTTTACATTCAAAGTTTCGTATTATTATTACGCAATTCATCATTTTAAAATGTTACGATATAGAGCGCCGCGGAAACGACCGGAGACAGCGGCTCTTGCCCGCGGAATGAACTCTGAAATTCTCTTTTGCGAGTATGCGAAAAATCGTGAAATGCGAAGCTGTAAATTAATTAATATTAAATACTTCCTAAAATTATTTTTCGCTCAAAATTATTCATAATTTGTCAATAATGTCTTAGCACAATAAGTATGTAAAAAAATCTGAAATATATTAGTTTATAAGTTCGCAAATAAATACACAAACTGACTAAGTTTCGTCAAGAAACACATGTACGTATATATTTTTTTATGATTTTATTGAAACTAAAATTAAAATTCTAAAACATGCGTTTGCTAGATAATGTATTGATTTATTTTAGTGCATGATTATATTATTTGAAATGGGTGTGGTATAATACAAAAACTTTTTTTAAAATTTAACAAATCTGCCAACGACCTATGGTATAACCTTATTATACCAAAAATTAAAAAATTTTCTCAAAATTTATTACATATGAATGCTAGATAAAAGAACAATCTTTCGAAATCCATTTATAATTTTTTGTGGAAAAGAGTCAATACGTCTAAAATCTATTTGAAAATGACATATTTCTGGTTTTCTCTGGTAATGCCCTCTTAAGTGTTTGGCTCACTTTCGGCCAGTATCTTCGGACAGTGTTCAATCCTCAGACATACCATAATCTTTTTTATTTTATTAATATATTTATAAAATAACTGTCCATAGATGGCGGTAAATAATCATATAAATTAAACCACAAATTCATTTAATCGAGTTACATTACTAAGCAATAGATGGCAGTAACAGAACAATATATAAATTAAATAAATATATAAATTAACCCGTTTAATCACAGGAGACCATATTTGTCCCAACGCACATAGGTCTCATATAAAACGCCGTAACTCCCTTACTATTAGTTAGAAATATGTTCTAATCGGTGTTAGAAAGGAAAAACATCATGCTTTATATTCCAATCTAAAAAATAGCCACCAAAAAAGTATAATGTACACTTTTATGTACACAAAGTTTTGAATCGCAAATTGAAAAAAGAATATGAAACTTCGGGAATTTTTTATAAATTATTTTACATAGAGCGACAAAAAAGTGAGGTTACAATATGTGTTTGTTATACATTTGTCTAAAAAAATATGTATGTGTTTTAATTTTTTTTTATTATCAGTAACTTTAGTTAGAAAAAACATAAGGTGAGCCATTTTGAAAACTTTTTTATGTTTGTATACAAAAATTTTATAATTTTTAAAAAAAAAAAATTTCGAATTCTATAATTTGAAAGCGTATTTCATCACCTTTCTAAAACAGTTTTTGGTTTTTGAATGTGTTAAGAAATATTCTAAATATTTGCATTTTATTGTAAAGCGAAAATATTTTGACCATCCGAAAAAAATGCCAAATTTTTGAAGGGTTAAATAAATAATTAATAAAAACTGAATTTAGATAAAACAACATAACATAATCCAATTAAAAAAAAATTATTTAAAAAAAATAAAAAACATAAAATTAAAAATTAATCTAAAATAACTTAATGAAATAATTAAAAACACTTTGTTTTTACCACAATAAACTTTATTTAAAAGTCAACATGTTTCAAGAACGATGTTCTCTTCATCAGGACATAAAATGTACTGATGAAGAGAACATCGTTCTTGAAACATGTTGACTTTTAAATAAAGTTTATTGTGGTAAAAACAAAGTGTTTTTAATTATTTCATTAATAAAATGGTGCCACAAAGTGAATTTGCTAAATTTGAAGAAGTAAAATAACTTACACTAATCATGTCAACTAGAGGCAAAAGTGCAATGGAGCTTGAAGACAAAAATATGGGAAAAATTCTCCAACATATAGACAAGAAAATGGATATTATGAAAAAAGAAATTATAACAAAAATGGAATTATTTAAGGAAGAAACGCAAAAAAGCATGGAATTCGTCAGCAAACTAAAAAAAAAATCGACCAAACCATAATTCGAAAAGGAACACCAAGACCTCAAAAAAAACAGTGGAGTACCTTGAGAATAAAATTGATCATCAGGAGTACGAATCCCCAGGAAAATCTAGCAAACGTATTCCACAACCTATCCACAAACATCATTAAAACAGTTCTTCAACCCGAAGATGTAACCTCCATAGTACGGGTGGAAGGTAAAAACCGCTCCGATGAAACCCATAAAAAACCAAGAGACGTACTTATCACCATCAGTTCTAAACTGATGCGTGATTTATTTTTGGCGAAACTTAAAGATCATATTAAATCCAAAGGAGGAATTACTACTTCTTCATTAGGACTACCGAATGCTCAAATGGGTGTGCCCATCTATATTTCTGACCATCTGACTTCTAGAAAAAAATTCCTCTTAGCCCAAACTAAGAAACAGGCGAAACTAAAAAATTACAAGTTTATTTGGACGAAAAATGGTCAGGTGCTTGTTCGTAAGTCTGAAGACTCCAAAATCCTTACAATCTCCTATGAATCGGACATTAAAAAAATGTGACTCGAGGCTAACAAAAAAATTCCATTATTAAATCAGCTTACCTATATTACTAATTTAATAATTTTCATTTATATTTTTTTCACAGTCACTTTTGCTCTCATTATAAATCAATTTATTATTATTACTAATCACATTAACTATATCAACGTACTTCAAATATCTATCCTACCTAACTCCATAATTACCATTTATCAACAATCTACCATTACAATCTACCACAAGATTCCATCTATTCTCACTTGCTCACTTATCACCATTATTTTAATCTATCCAATAATTAAATCAAACTCAACTTACTTAATTTTTTTTAATTATTTTATCTTATTTAATATACGTGATACACTCAATTGTTTTAAATCTTCTAATTATTCTAAATTATCAAAATATTCATTTCTACTTAACTTTTCTCATTTATACATTTATTTCCACTGATTTAATCTATTCAATTATTACATTTAAATCAACTTATTTAATTATTTTTAATTCTTTAATTATTTTAACTAACTTGATATTATATGTGATGCATTTGATTGTTATAAATTATCTAATTGTTCTAATCTATACAAATATTCCTTTCTACAAAACTCTTCTGATTTATTCATTCATTTCCACTATTTTAACATGTCCAATTAATATATTAAACTCAATGTACTTAATTATTTTTAATTATTTAATTATCTTAACAAACTATACATGTGTGATAAATTCGATTGTTTTAAATGATCTAATCATTCTAAATTATCAAAATATTTCACTCTACTTAACTGTTCTCATTTAAACATTTATTTCCACTATTTTAATCTATTCAATTATTATATTCAACTCAATTTATTAATTATTTTTAATTATTTTTACTAATTTGATACATGTGATACAATCGATTGTTTTAAATTATCTAATTATTCTAAATTATCAAAATATTCCACTCTACTTAACTGTTCTCATTTACTCATTTATTTCCACAATTTTAATCTATCCAACTATTTTATTGTTCACAATTTACCCAATTACGTTTAATTATTTCATTACTATTAATATTTAAATATGTGTGATATTTTCAATTGTTTCAAATTATCTAATTATTCTAAATTATTCAAAAATTCCATTCTTCTTAATTATTCTCATTTATTCATCTATTTTACTAAACTCAATTTACTTAATTTCTTTTAATATTTTAACTAAATTGATATACGTGATACATTCGATTAATTGTAATTGTGCAATTATTTTAACAAAATTCTTTAATCATCAAATAATATTATCTAACTTAATTCAATTACCTCACTTAACTTGCCCAAATAATGTTATTGAAAAACTGAATCTTACTATTTTAATTCATTTCATAATATCTAACCACTTGATTCCTTCTATCCCCAGTGTTTTTATTGCTGCACTTCTTTTACTTATCTTAAACATTTTAATTTTGCTAAATCTCTTAAATGTGGTATATTTATTAATTTTTTCTCATCCCTTAGTAATTATTATACTCTTATCTTTATTCCCTTTACTTCTCCAAATAAATAAATTCTTCTTTAATTCTCTTAACTATCCTAATCGCCTGAACTCAGGGCCGGATTAAGCATGTCGGGGCCCGTAGGCAGTGCACGTCTCGGGGCCCCTACCTACACTTTTTTCAAACTATCAAAAATATTTTTCTACCACAACGTATTTTTAATCATTATTTTTTTTTTTTTTTTTATTATTTTTTTTTTTTTTTATTTTTTTTTTATTTGAATACCGCACAAGAGTCTCAACTGCTCCCATCTGGAGCCAGTGAGACAATGTCATCCCCAATTGGGGTATGTTTTGGCTGAAGGTAGTGGGGATGGGAAGGAGATAGGGGGAGGAAGGTGAGGAAGTACCTGGCTATTCAAATCTGATAATCAAACACGGCTAAAGCCATTTCAAGCAACGTTTCAATTTTGAATGGTGGTCTTACACCAGGGCGATATTGAGAGTATCTTCCACTCTGGAACGTGCTGCAAATATACTATATGTATATTATTTTAAATGAGTAAATTGTGAATAAAACAATTTAATCAAATAAAATGTATTTGCCACGCCGAGATTCGATCCCGCGACCTTCGAAATGCGAGTCAAGAGTCTTACCGCTGGACTAAGCCGGCCGGCTACGAAGTAATGCCATCATCCCATCCAATAAAAAAAATTGAAACGAATGCAATACAATACAATAATTCTTTATTAGACATAAAAAGGCACAGATATACACGGTGTCCGGAAACTCCTAGTACAAGCGGGAAATTGGTCAATCTACATCACAATTGGAGTCGATTCGTGATATATTTTTTTGATTTGAGCTTTCGTTTTCGAGTAAATCGGGTCCGAAGTTGGAATTTTTTTGGTCATATTTGGAAAAATCGAACACTTGCAGTAAATATCAGAAAAAAAGTTTTTTGTGTAATGTCTTTTAAAATGCATCGAATGTTAAACCAGGCTCAAAAGTTTTTTTAACCCTTTAGTTGCCGAAAAAATTGAAAAAAAGTAAAAAAAAATAATAAAAAATCGAAATGCTCAGATCGAAAAAAAATTTTTTTGGCTTCTCTGTGTGATGTAGATTCACTAGTTTCCCGCTTGTACTACAAGGTTCTGGACACGTTGTAGAAACAAAAATATATTTAAAAAAAAAAACGGTACTATGAGCGGTCTTATCACTCTTGTGATCTCTTCCAGACCACCTTGGTATGGAGATAAGCTTGTATAACATTTATATTTTAAACACATAATTAGAAATAACAAGTAAAAAAAAAACTGAAACAAAATAAATACCAATAAAAGCCACACTCGGCACCTACCTGATACTAAGTAATGCTGCTTAACGAATAAAAGTATAAATACCAATAAAAGCCCCACTCGGCACCTGCCTGATACTAAGTAATGCTGCTTAACGAATAAAAGTATAAATACCAATAAAAGCCACACTCGGCACCTGCCTGATACTAAGTAATGCTGCTTAACGAATAAAAGTATAAATACCAATAAAAGCCACACTCGGCACCTGCCTGATACTAAGTAATGCTGCTTAACGAATAAAAGTATAAATACCAATAAAAGCCACACTCGGCACCTGCCTGATACTAAGTAATGCTGCTTAACGAATAAAAGTATAAATACCAATAAAAGCCACACTCGGCACCTACCTGATACTAAGTAATGCTGCTTAACGAATAAAAGTATAAATACCAATAAAAGCCACACTCGGCACCTGCCTGATACTAAGTAATGCTGCTTAACGAATAAAAGTATAAATACCAATAAAAGCCACACTCGGCACCTGCCTGATACTAAGTAATGCTGCTTAACGAATAAAAGTATAAATACCAATAAAAGCCACACTCGGCACCTACCTGATACTAAGTAATGCTGCTTAACGAATAAAAGTATAAATACCAATAAAAGCCACACTCGGCACCTACCTGATACTAAGTAATGCTGCTTAACGAATAAAAGTAAAGTAAAGTAAAATACTACAATGTTTTTAGATTTTCACGGACAAAAGTTTTTTGTTATTAGTTTTTGGGATGTTATGCCGTGTTGCGCTACCTCCTTCTTTGGTTACACGGCGTAACACCCAAAAAACGAATAACAAAAATACAATGATGTTTAAATATTAACTCTTCTAACTTTTTTAGATACAAAATCGTTTAAAACATCTTGAAAGTTGACCTTTTCCAAAATATCATTTTCAATCGACATTATCGCCAATGAATTTAACTTACTACTTAGGTAGGTACTATTAGGCGGACGGAGAGAAAATGAAAACGGCACGAGATGAAACAGTAACAATTTTCATAATATCTTCACAAGAAAAACTTAACAAAAAAAACTTCACACTCGTCAAATTCTATAATATTAAATGAAATAAATACTTATGTTAAATAAAATCTGGTAATCAAACTTACGTGGTATCGTAATGTAACTTCAGTTTATTACACAATAAAAATATAACACTTCTTAACAAAATTCGAAAGTTTTGAAACATCGAACAGAGTAAAACTGTTTAAATTAAATCACTGTCGCAAAACTCCCAAATCGTAATTTAAGACAAAACGATATGAAGTTTGTTTACGACACAATTCAAATTCTATAATATTAAATGAAATAAGTATGTTAAATAAAATCTGGTAATTAAACATACGTGGTATCGTAATGTAACTTCAGTTTATTACACTCGTCGTGTCACCGATTTTTAGAAAATGAAATGAAGTTTGTTTATGACACATGACAACACACAACATACGTATCGAACGAATCTGAGTCAATCGGGGACTCCCCCAAATCCGGGGTCCCCAATGCTCTTTGTCATGCCAAACAATACTGTCAACCTTATGAAAGTGGGCATAAAATAAATAAATACATGTAGCAGTAGGTGTGCATTTATAATGCATTCAGATTTGGAATAAATATCTAGAATTGACGATATCTAGATTTTCCCTGAGATCTCTGAACTATTACCCTGTGTCTGAAGAATTAATTACTCGATAATATTTTAACCAGTGTTTTCGTACCTCGCTAGATCTTTTCTAAGCCGATCAAAACTCCGACGCGGCATCCCGTTGCTTACTGATAGAGAGTCAAACCATTGAAGCAAGTCATTTTTTCTCGGGGCACGGGGCCCCCAGCCGATGCGGGGCCCCTAGGCAGTTGCCTACTCTGCCTTAGGGATAATCCGGTACTGCCTGAACTATTATCATAACAATTGTTTCAACCATTTCTAATGTATTTACAACTTAAATCGTGCTATCTGTTTTAATTATTTTTATTATCTCAATGCCTTTTATTTCTCGATGAATTTAAATTATTCTACTTTCATGTTTACTCACATTCTTCCTATTGTTCTAATCCTGTCAATTCATATAATCTACCCAATTTGTCTGTTCCTATTGATAATCTGCTATGACTTTTACAATGACTTAAACGATCCTAATATACGCCTCTATATTCCACGAATTCGAATCCTTCTCACAACTAACTTTATTTTAACTCCCTACGTCCTTATGATTCCTCCGATACTCATGATTATAATTATTCCTTTAATTTTTTTGATTGTTTTGCTTCGCTTAACTGACTTAGTTCATACCATCTTGACAAAGCCCAATCTCATACTTTCAATACATTTAAATAACCAAATGATCGTAGTTCTTCTAAGTGTACTTACTCGCTTTATTTCTGAAATCATTAGAGAAACTAAACTAGAAACATCCAAAAGTTAAAGATCCAAAAGTTAAAAACTAAAAAAAAAAATTAATTGCTACGGTTTTCCACTATCCTTACATATCCACTTAACTTACAATGTCTCTGTTGTATTCAAACCCCCACCATACACAGTCGTTAAAAATGGACCCAACAAACTCTATCGATAATTTTCTTAACATCACGGTTCAAACGACAAATGACATAAATGCATATAAAAAAATTATCTCAACACCTAAAGCACTAATAATATTTGCCATGAACATCCGTAACCTCAATAAAAACTTTGACAATTTACTTGTTATTATTTTTTAATTTATAAACTAACGTTTAGACAAGATTTTTATGCATAGCACAAAGGGTAACAATTATTACAAGCAATAATTGTCAGCCTGAAACACTCATTTACATTGAAAAATCTTCCGAGAAAAGATACTTGCCGCCAACGGGACTTGAACCCGTGTCCTTCCGATTGCCGGTCGAATGCTCTGACCACTGAGCTATGGCGGCTTATCAAATACCCGCCAAATAATTCAATATATACTAGTGTTTCATTCAACAATTACTGCTTGTTATATTTTTTCCACCTGAAAACAACCAACTTTATTTTTGCGAGGAAGACATTGTTAGTGTTAAATCCCTCGCTAGGTGGCGTCGAGACAAATTATGTCTGCATTTATTGGGGAAATACTTAAACTTGTTAAATATTAATTATTATTTTTTAATTTATAAACTAACGTTTAGACAAGATTTTTATGCATAGCACAAAGGGTAACAATTATTACAAGCAATAATTGTCAGCCTGAAACACTCATTTACATTGAAAAATCTTCCGAGAAAAGATACTTGCCGCCAACGGGACTTGAACCCGTGTCCTTCCGATTGCCGGTCGAATGCTCTGACCACTGAGCTATGGCGGCTTATCAAATACCCGCCAAATAATTCAATATATACTAGTGTTTCATTCAACAATTACTGCTTGTTATATTTTTTCCACCTGAAAACAACCAACTTTATTTTTGCGAGGAAGACATTGTTAGTGTTAAATCCCTCGCTAGGTGGCGTCGAGACAAATTATGTCTGCATTTATTGGGGAAATACTTAAACTTGTTAAATATTAATTATTATTTTTTAATTTATAAACTTACGTTTAGACAAGATTTTTATGCATAGCACAAAGGGTAACAATTATTACAAGCAATAATTGTCAGCCTGAAACACTCATTTACATTGAAAAATCTTCCGAGAAAAGATACTTGCCGCCAACGGGACTTGAACCCGTGTCCTTCCGATTGCCGGTCGAATGCTCTGACCACTGAGCTATGGCGGCTTATCAAATACCCGCCAAATAATTCAATATATACTAGTGTTTCATTCAACAATTACTGCTTGTTATATTTTTTCCACCTGAAAACAACCAACTTTATTTTTGCGAGGAAGACATTGTTAGTGTTAAATCCCTCGCTAGGTGGCGTCGAGACAAATTATGTCTGCATTTATTGGGGAAATACGTAAACTTGTTAAATATTAATTATTATTTTTTAATTTATAAACTAACGTTTAGACAAGATTTTTATGCATAGCACAAAGGGTAACAATTATTACAAGCAATCATTTGCATCCAACACTTATCTTAGCCCCCACATCCACTAAAGAAATTTTTGACACAATACTTTCCATAAAAACAAATAGTGCTGCATGTATTGACAACATTTCACCTTACATACTAAAACACATAGCTCACTTTATTACCACACCGTTAAAACACATTGTAAATCTAAGCTTCAATAGCGGCTCCTTCCCTATCCAACTAAAACATGCAACGGTTATCCCAATATATAAGAGTGGCGACAAAACAAATATCGAAAACTACAGACCCATTTCTTTGCTAAGTGTCTTATCAAAAACATTGAAAAAATTGTTAAAAGTAGACTTATCTCCCATTTTGAAACCCAGAAGATTCTCTCGCCCAATCAGTTTGGCTTCCAAAAAAAAAATAGCACAGAATCTGCAATCTTAGATCTGACTGAGAACATCACAAATAGCCTGAACGAAGGCGATTCTTGCCTAGCCATATTCTTAGACTTAGCCAAAGCATTCGACATAGTTTCCCACCCTATACTTCTGGAAAGACTATGTCAAATAAGCATCCGGGATTCAACTTTTAACTGGTTCTCCTCATACCTTACTGGTAAATCACAAACCGTGAAAATTAATAACGTAGCCGTAAGTAACCCTTTGCCAATACAATTCGGAGTCCCACAAGGAAGTGTTCTAGGCCCAATTGTATTTCTAATATACGTCAATAAACTCTGTAACCTACCCATAACCGGAAAACTAATATCCTTTGCAGATGATACTGTGCTTATAGCTCGACATAAAAACTGGAAAGGAGCTTTCGACATAGCTCTATATGACATAGGTCTTGTAAAGAATTGGTTATATGATAATCTCCTCACCCTCAATGCTGGTAAAACAAAATTTTTAACCTTTAGTCTGTCTGCTGCTACCCAACCTACTAACAACCAGAAAATAACAATCCACTCTTGTCCAAGACCTTACTCTTCCTGTACTTGCCCAAATTTGGAAAAAGTTTCCCATATAAAATACCTGGGGGTCCTAATTGAACATCATCTACGTTGGAATCAGCATTTAGCCAGTCTAACCCCCCGAATTCGCAAGCTCCCCTATGTTTTTCGAACTCTAAGAAATATCCTTACTCCTACAATACTAAAAAGAGTTTACTATGCTCTCTGCCAATCCCTATTAGTATATGGCATCATAATTTGGGGCGGCTGTGCTCATAAATTTATTGATCCCCTACAAAAAGCTCAAAAAACGATAATACGTGTTATCAACAAGCGACCGACAAGATAGCCCTCCACTCGACTCTTTACTGAATATAATGTTCTAAACATACGGCAACTCCATGTAAAATTTACTTTAACGCATTTCGTGTTCAAATATAAGAAAAAAACTCTCTTACATCATAACTACACGACCAGAACAATAACCAACCGACACTACATACCACGTCAGCACGAAGACATTTCATATACCTAGCTATATATTTAACCTTCTCCCTGAGAACTTTAAAACTGAAACCCAACCGCTCACCTTTAAAAAACATTTATCACAATGGATCCTTACAACTAGAATTGATGATTAGAAACGATGTTCCTTATTCCTTAATTCAACAAATAATTAAATTACTATTTCTTATATGTTAAATTTTAATTACTATTATTATCAACTTATTATTACAATATTATTACTTATCATAATTATTATAATTATTATTCATTATTATTAATTAATTAGATATTATTTTTATAAAATTTTGCAATTTAATTTAATCTGTACAACTTCTAATTTTATTTATCAACCATTACAAATGTATCATTTCAAATCTGTAAACTTCACCTGCCATAACACAGGGATATCCCTAGCATGGCGGATGAAACACCACAAAAAAACTAAGCAATGTACAATATTCTTATAAATAAATGAATAAATAAATTTTGCACAATATGGTGTGCAAACCAAATGTAAAGCTTCACTCGTTACATGACATGGTTTCCTTCGATAAATCTGCAATTCTGCAACTTGTAATTAAATTTATCGTTATATTCTTAACACAAAACTGGTTTAAATTAAATTTGTACGCGGGGAATTAAAGCTTTTTCCCGTGGCTTCGCTCGCACGGTATTAGGGGTTTTCCACTCAGCCTCCTCCACCTTCCCTCTCCCCACTCCATTCCCCCCATCAATCCCCCTCCCGCTCCACCCACCCCTCCCCCCACTCCACTCCCCCCCATCAACCAACCTCCCCCCCTCCGCCTCCACCCACCTCTTCCCCCACTCCTCCCCTCTCCACCTTCCCACTCCCCACACCACTCATCCATCAACCCCCCTCTCCCTCCCCCTCCTCCACCCACCCCTCACCCACCCCACACCCTCCCCACTCCACATCTCCCCACCTTCCTCCACTCCTCCCCCTTCCCTTCCTTCCCTCCCCCCTCTTCCACCCCACTCTGCCTCCTCTACCTTCCCTCTCTCCTCTCCACTCCCCCCATCAACTCCCTCCCCCTCTCCCTCCACCCACCATTCCCCTCACCCCCTACCCCTCCACATTCCCTTTCCCTACACCACTCCCTCCATCAACCTCCTTCCCCCCACCCCCTACCCCTCCCCACACCCTCATCCATCCTTCCCCTTTCCCTTCCTTCCCTCCCCCCTCTCCCACCCCTAAACCCCTCCCCCCACCCTCCTCCCCCTCCCCTTCCCCACTCCACCAACACCCTCCCAACACCCCATCCCCCCCTCCCCACTCCCCCCACTCACCTCTCGTATTCCACACATTCATTCCCGATACATTCAGTTTTCAAACTGCTTGCATGCCACCTATTATAATTTCTTATACAAATTTCATAATGCTAGAACTCAACGGTAGTTTTATACAAAAAAACGAAGAAAAAAAAAGAATTATCCAATTTGGTTCAGTCGTTCGGGTTTATACATACATACATTTCGGTGATTCATTTTTAGAGAAAGTTATTAAGTACGAATTATTATTTTTCTTTTTATATTCTACCAAAAAATCCAGTACGGCAGTTTTATATTTAAAAAATGCTATACCTGTCTATCCAATTAAAACAATAATTGTTGTGTGATAGAAAATGTCGAAATTTGAGAATGACGTTTTGCAAAACAAAGATTCTTAAAACCCCTCGGAATTTTCGAGAATATTAGCTTTTGAAATGACATTTTACGAAAACTTTTAGTTATAACCGCTTCACAATTAAAGCTCTATAAATGAAACATTTCTGAACGTAGCCGAATAGTAAAAACTGTTTTAGAAAGGTTACAAAATAGGTTTTCAAATTACTATATTTCAAATAAATATTAGCATTTGTAAATATTAAAATTTAGAACGCAAACATTAAAAATAGGTAAAAATGACTCACGTGATGTTTTTATGTGAAAACGGTACTAAAATCACAGATTATGCAAACAACAATACTTATTCTATTGTATATATGTGTAATAAACACTTTTGTCACCTCACTTTTTTATCATTGTCCATAGTAACCTAATTTTAAAAAAAAAATTGTTTCCAAGGCAACAATTGGCGTTTGCAATAAATCGATTTTGTTAGTGACAGAAAACATATGATAAATACTTTCATAACGCCAGAGATTATTCATAACGCCAGAGCTTACCAATATATATACAGCCTATAGATCTCGCAAATAATGTAGCTTTCTATTAGTGAAAGAATTTTTAAAATCTATTCTGTAGTTTTTGATATTCTACTCCGTATTTTGGAGATAACAAGGTAATGATCCGAGTCAACATTTGCTCCACGGTATGTTTGTATGCTCATTAAATCAGATTTATGCCTTGCCTCAACAAGTAGGCGGTCTATCTGGTTAACATTTCTACCATCTGGTGTTCTCCATGTTCCTTTATATATATCTTTTCTTGGGAAACATGTGCTACTCACAATCATATTGTGGGACGTTGCAAAATCAATTAATTTTGTACCATTATCATTAGATTCTGCGTGCAGGCTATGTGCTCCAACTGTAGGTCTATACACTGATTCCCTTCCTATCTTTGCATTAAAATCCCCTATCACTATCTTGACATCATGGTTTGGGCAGTCGTGATAGGTTTTCGAGAGCTTTGCGTAGAAGGTGTCTTTTTCTTTTTAACGTGAAGAAACAGAGGGGATCACGCACAAATAAATTTGATATTGAAAGCCTAAAAGTACCAGAAACAGCAGAAAAGTTCATTACAACCATAAATCATAAGCTGGATGACATCAGCGACCATGTGGAACAACATGATATTAACTCATACTGGGATGGTGTTAAGTCTGTGATTACCAATGCAGCTGACGAAGTTCTGGGAAGCAGGCAAACACAACCAAGAGAATTATGGTTCGATGCAGAATGCCAACAAGCAACCAATGTGAAGAATGACGCATACCTAAGAATGCAACAGCGACATCGTACACGGCAAGCAGAGATGGAATACAGAGAACTAAGAAAGCATGAAAAAAAACTGCACAGAAGGAAGAAACGAGTATTTCTCGAGAACCAAATCAAGGAAGTGGAACTAGCCAAGGCCCAAAACAGAAGTCGACTTTTCTATCAGAAGGTAAACCATCAAAAAAAAGAATACAAGCCCAGAATTACAATGTGCTACAACAGCGAGGGAAATATTTTGAATGAAAAGTCAAGAATTCTGAATAGATGGGTGGAATATTTTGATGCTCTGCTAAACGGAAGTGTAGATGAGAGTGTGGGTGAAAATTTGACAAGGGATGGAAACATCACTGATGGTGGTACTAATGATGATGACAATGTCGAGCCGCCACCAACATTAGAAGAAGTAGTGGGTGCCATTAAAAGTCTACATAACAATAAATCACCTGGAACTGACAACATCTCTGCAGAGTTATTCAAATATGGCAGAGAGAACCTTCAAGTCCATATATATAATATCATTAAATCCATCTGGTGCTCTGAGACTCTGCCAAGTGAATGGAACTGTGGAATAATTTGCCCCCTTCACAAGAAAGGAGACCCTATGAACTGCTCTAACTATAGGGGCATAACGCTGCTGAATATCTCATACAAGATCCTATCAAATGTACTGTGTGGTAGGCTTATGAAATATTCGGATGGCATAATCGGCCAATATCAAACTGGGTTCCGTAAGGGGAAATCTACAACTGATCAAATCTTTTCACTGAGACAGATACTGGAAAAAACAATAGAATTTAATGTTGATACATACCATCTCTTCATAGATTTTAAGGCTGCCTTTGACATGGTAAATAGAGAAAGACTGTACAGAGCCTTGGATGAATTTAATATCCCAAGAAAACTGGTAAACTTAGTAAGGCTCACAATGTCTAATGTTGAGTGCCGAGTCAGAATACAACAGGATCTGTCAGACACCCTAAAGACCTTCAATGGACTAAGACAAGGAGATGCACTTGCCTGCATTTTATTCAATTTAGCGCTGGAAAAGGCCATCCGAAATGCAGGTATACAAACCACAGGCCATATTTTTAACAAGTCTGTTCAGCTCCTTGCTTATGCTGACGATATAGATATCATCGCACGCTCAGAATATGAACTAAAATCGGCGTTTAAAAGCTTAGCCACTTCGGCAAGGAACATGGGATTGGTCATCAACGAGGGGAAGACAAAATATATGCCCGTACATGGACGCCAGAAACCACCAAGTATACAGATAGATAATTATACATTTGAAACTTTCAACGAGTTTGTATATCTTGGTACTATGGTGACAAATGACAACAATGTATCCAGCGAAATCAAAAGAAGAATAGTAGCTGCAAATCGATACTACTTTGGGCTACAGAAGCATATGAAATCTCGCCACCTTACCAGAAGAACTAAAGTCCTGCTTTACAAGACCCTTATACGACCTGTTCTTATGTATGGTTCGGAATGCTGGACAATCAGTAAGGGTGATGAAGGAGCCCTAGAAAGTTTTGAAAGGAAGGTGCTGCGAAGGATTTACGGCCCAGTCTGTGATAATGGAGAATGGCGTATCAGATACAACCAGGAGCTATACGATCTTTACGAGGACCCTAATATCTCCAAGGAAATCAAAACTGGAAGACTCAGGTGGGCTGGTCATATCCAGAGAATGAGCAAAGGAGATATTCCAAAGCGAATTATGGATGGTGCACCTGGGGGTCGGAGAAGAGTTGGAAGACCAAAGCTTCGATGGC
The DNA here is from genome assembly GCA_929108145.2 of Limnephilus rhombicus. Taxonomy (NCBI): domain Eukaryota; kingdom Metazoa; phylum Arthropoda; class Insecta; order Trichoptera; family Limnephilidae; genus Limnephilus; species Limnephilus rhombicus. The sequence goes on from OV815287.1 coordinate 33,587,084, forward strand.
TGGATGGAGTGGTGAAGGATGCAAGCACCATCGGCATCCGAAACTGGCGCAACGCAGCACAACACCGACAGTCATGGAGGCAGGCTCTGCTGGAGGCCAAGACCCGACCTGGGTTGTAGAGCCACAGATGATGATGATGATGATTCTGTAGTTTTTGCGTAAAAGAGTAACCAACATACATCCATACAAACTTTCACCTTTATAATATTAGTAGGAAATAGTAGGAAATAATATTCCGGAACACGAAAGTGGTTTTTTTTTTATTCTGGCAGCACATACATAATCTGCAACTAGAATTTAATGACTGCATTTCGATTAAAATAATGGAATATGAAATGGTTTTAACTTAAGAATGAATCTGCATGCAAGTCCCCAGCTTTAATTGATACTACACCCAGAACATGAAAATGGTTTCGCTTCGATTTTTGCACTTGGAACACATGGATGGTTTCCTTCAAAATGCGTCAGCAGATGAATCCGCAACTGGAATTTGCAATAGGAGTTCAAGAGTTGTTTTAACATACGAACGGATCTCCGTAGGAGTCCAGGAGTACACCAACTAAAATTAAATTGTATTCAAAACACGCGAATGGTTTTCCTACTTTTTACATAAAAAAAATTAATTGCAATAACATTTTTATAGTTTTATATTTATTTAACTATTTACAATAATTTACATTTTATTTTTATTTAACAATCTTTAATGGCAGAAGTGTGGCAATATATAAAGAAAGCACATAATTTTTTTCATTCTTTCTGAAAAGAGTTGTCGTTAATGCTGAGATATTATGTTTTAAATATTACTCTAACAGATAGTTTTTCACTATAATAATAAGAAATTAAACTAAAACTGCAGTACATACGTGTCAGCTATGTTATAATTTTCTCTGGGTTTTGTAATAATATCTTAAAAATGTATCTGAAACAACATGAAAGAATACCGTTCTCGCTTTCTGAGTGTAATTTTTTGTGGTGCTTTTAACAGGCCGCACCGAAAGTGCTCGCGGGCCACATTAAAAAGCCGCGGATTCCCCACCCCTATCATAAGACAACTTGGTTTTAGATAGGAAAACATAGAAGACAGGAGAAGCATTTTAATGGAAACACAAGATATTAGATTAAAGCGCATGTTTCTTGATAAAATAAGGAAATATCGAATGGAAGGCAGGCCAATCGTGATGAAACATTTGTCACACACTAGCTCCAAAGCTGGGCAGATGCATCTAATAATGTTCAAAGCAGCAGTTTCCAAAGGGAATCGTATTATAGTCATTCGGGTAGGGAGTTCATCTGCTTTCATCTCTATCTCTACATATTATAAAGAAAAGTCCCCCTCGCCGTCTGTCTGTCTGTTCGCGATAAACTCAAAAACCACAGCACGGATTTTCATGCGGTTTTCACCAATAGATAGAGTGTTTCGTGAGGAAGGTTTAGGTATGTAATTTGTCAAGGATTTGTGTAAATTGGTTGAAACATTACGATAATTGTTAGAAGTGTCGGAAAAAGTCAAGCAGCCTGGTAGCTTTCATCGAAAACACTGCCTAATCCTTTTTGGATATAACAAAACAATATATGGTGGGATATTCCTCTTTTATAGATCTACAAAAAAGTCCGTGAAGGCATATATCTATCTTTTACGGATAGCTTACTACATCCATTCTATCTTCTTATCTTATTATTCTTATCAATTGCTGTTCGTTTGTCTCGCTAAAACTCGAGAACAGCTAGGCTGATTTAGGTGATTTTGGTTTTGAAATGTTTATCGTAGTCCAGGGAAGGTTTAAACGGTGAGATAATATGGAAAAATTGTGAGGAAGATAGTAAAAACAACAATTTCATTTTCTCATATAAACATTTCTACTGTTCTACCTACTTTCAGAAGCACAACGTAATTTAGAATTGGAATGAAAAAAAAAAGAATTCTGATTATCATTTTTCAGTTTTCTGTCAAACGTTACCTGTCATTCTGTTACCATTTAAAATCTTCATCATCAGTTTGTCAGAGCGTGAGAACTTTATTTACTGTTTTAATATGCCAAGGAAAAGACGAGCTGACATAGGTCGTCGAAGTCAATCAAATGGGCGATGAGCTACCTCACGTGCAAACCGCACTGATGACCAGCGAGAGACAGATAATGATAACATTCATATTGGTATGGCAGATTTGATTTTGATTTTGAGTAGCATTCCACTACGATCCGGAAGTAGATTATTGTGCCGACAATTCCGTGATAATCGGGGAAATGACAATCATTTGTCAATGTTGTAAAGAGTTAAAATACAACGGCAAATCACCTGGATTATGTTGTGCTGGTGGTAAAGTAAAATTGTCACAATTGGTCCCACCACCAGATCCATTACGCTCATTAGTTAACGGATTTTCATGCTGTTTTCACCAATAGATAGAGTGTTTCGTGAGGAATGTTAGGTATGTAATTTGTCTAGGATTTGTGTAAATTGGATGAAACATAACGATAATTGTTAGAAGTGTCGGAAAAAGTCAAGCCGCCTGGGAGATTTCATCAAAAACACTGCCTAATCCATTTGAGATATAACAAAACTATGCATGGTGGGATATTCCTCTTTTGTAGATCTACAAAAAAGTCCGCGATGGCATACATCAATCTTTTACGGATAGCTTACTATACCCATTTTTCTAAAAAAATGGTCACGTACAATGGGATAATTGGAAAGTTATTTAGACGGATACAGTATTAATCCTTATTAACTTAAATGCGTTAGTTACCCTAACCTTGAAGCCAATCAACATAAAACAAAGATGGCAGTTTTTTGTAAAGTTTGGTAGCAAACACAGCAATCTCCAATGCTGTATGAAGCAAAGGCAGCAATCTCCAGATTAAAAAGTTTTTTTATCTTTTTATATACTTGCATTAAACAAAATCTGAGTATGCCAATAATCCCTGATATCAAAATACTATTTGATGTAATTTTTTCAGCTTCTCACGAAATCTCATTTTTTAATATTTACAAGTTTTTTGCCTTTGTCTTAAAAATACTAAAGTGGGAGATTGCTGCCTTTGCATCTACACACCTCAATTAGAGTCATTATGCGTAAACCCTACAGGTTTTCTAGCGATCAACTCTACAAAAAATTTAATGTACTTGATGTTCGTCAAAACTACATAAAAAAGGTTACTATCCACGTACATAAAAATCTAGAAAAACTTAACAAAATTGATCATAAATACATCACAATAAGTCACACCAGAAAGGATCTTGTGGTCCCAGGGAGCAATACGTCAAAGTTCCAAAAGACATTTACATATCTGGGACCGAAATTATATAATAAAATCCCCCCAGAATTAAATATTAAAACATGCAAAATGACATGCATCGGTTCAATAATAAATAAATGGTTGATTGGCTTAGGTAGGGTTGAGTCGGAAAAATTATTAAATAATGTCACTTAAAACTTAAAATTTTACATGGTTAACTATGAAATGGCACAATCAGTAAAAACTTAGTATATATTTAATCTACAAAAAAAAAACACTTTGTTTTTTTATACAGAATACATTTTTGGTATTTTTCACAAGCATTTGGTTCCTGATAGCCCCTCCAGACTCACGGCGAGAAGCCCCGAGAACACCCGAGAAGCGTGAATGTGATGAGTTTCTCGCATTCTCTTTCTCGGGCTCGCCTGTTCTCAGATAGCTGTCGGTAAATTTGGCCGCTTCAAAGGATTACTCGGGCGAGAAGCGAGAAGACTACTACACTCACGTTTTGTCTCAGTGTTGTTTAGTGAGCGGTTGAGAGTAGATGTGCGTCATATTTTTGTTTCGAAAATTTTGTTTCCTTGTGTTAAAAATGTGGAACAATCAACAAGAGTTGCAATTTATCGCACAGAGCCAAACCTGCAGCATTTTGAATATCGTCTGTAATGTCGTCCATACCGGATGGGAATTAGATCACGAGTGAGAAAAATGAGAGTGTGGATAAGTGCTTGTTCTCGCGAGAAGCCTCGGCGAGAACTTCTCGCCGAGACTTCTCGCCGTGAGTCTGGAATCGCCTTTAGAACGGGCAATCTGCCTAGCTAAGAACTAATATAGACAAACAAGACATAATAACACTTGTACACATTTTAATAAAACACTTGAAAATGATTTATTTTGCAGTCTGTCAATCCATTATTGAGTATGGTATCATAGCATGGGGAGGCGGTACTGCATCAGCACTGGACCCAATCATAAAGGCACAGAAAACTATTATAAAATTAATTCTTAGACTACCTCTAATTACAGACTCCAACTTAATCTTCAATATTATGAATGTGTTTGACGTTCGGCAGATATATGCAAAAACAATCCTCACTCATCTATACACAAATATACACAAATACTATGAAAAAAGATTAAACACTCGCTGTACTCGAAACAATAACAAATATTTACTACAAATTCCCATAACTCATACTACTTTTGGTCAACGAAGCTTCAGATACCTTGCAACAAGACTTTACAACATTCTTCCAATTAGTATAAAAAAATGTGATTCACAAAAAAATTTCAAAAAAAACATAAAAATTTGGATAAAAAATAATGATAGAGCATTTACCGGTGCACTCACCCAAATTCGAAATTAATATTGAACCAATGCTGTTATTATTGTACCAATGTTATTGTTATTATTAATGCAACCATTCTATTGTGTGATTTTATTCTAATGTAAGTGTAGGTATGTTCACAGTATAATAAATTGACATAAAATTACTGCCTCAACACAGGCTAGCCTAGTGAGGCAGGTTATGAGAAAATTAAATTTATAATTATAAATCTCTATTCTTTAATTACCTACTGTTTATACGTATTTTGTTTTTTGATATTAACTTTCGTACGTATGCAACTTTTAAACTGTACTTTTACTGTACTTATGATGTACTTTTTGTTTTTGTAGTTATAAATCTTCATTTTTTTTTTTTGTTAAGATATATTATTATTATTAATATTTACATTTATTTTGAAATATTATTATTATGTTATTTTTGCTGTATAAATGTATCTTATGTAATAAATAAATAAAAAATAATAATAACATTGTAATGGATTGATTACATCAGTATCTTCCAATTTCGAAAACGATCATAATATAATTAGCGAAGAGAGTGACACTACATCCCATGTGGCATAACTTGTCAGTGCGGACCAATATCATTTTATATTTTTGCTTATGTTACATGTAGAGTAAATTCAATAAATCTATTTTATATTATTATAATTCTGTCTTTTATTGACAAATTTAGAATAACATTTCATATCATGTACCTTCACAGATTTACACAAAATAGCTACATACAATAATTATCCAATTAGTTATCAATCCTGATAATTTATAACCTACACATAAATATTAAATGTTACAACCTTTTAAGTACGTTTGAATATTAAATATGTTTTTTAGTTTCTTTTGCTTTTTTGAGTTAGAAAAAAACAGTCACTTTCAAGGAAAAAAATATTTAAAAAAATTATTTTGTTTTGAAAATATCCGTTTGTAATATTAAACTGTAAAATAGTCTGTCATCTACTTTCAAAAACAGTATTTAATTTTGCAATATGTTAAAAATAGATAATCTATTTCAAACGGGAATATTTCTAAATAAATCATGAATCTGACAAGTCCATTCATTGTAAGCGACTTGATGACTAAATACCCAAGGGTTAAAAAAACAACTTACTCCGCATTCCCAAGTATGAAAACCTTTCACAGAATTCATTAAGAATAATCAAAAACACGGCACGTGGAAATTTCTTGACCTCCTGAAAAAGTACACACGAAACACATTGAATAATAGTTTTATCTCACTCGACTTGATTGATTTATTTACTTGACCACCTCGACTTGAAAACACACTCGACTTGAAAACTATCACCTTCTTTTGTATTGGATCGTGGGCCACTTCGTTGCCATTGTCCAATAATTTTTCTACTACCATTCTATGAACTCACTTTCTGGATGATATTGATAAAACTAACTCTAATGACTAAAAAAATACATTTAAATGCCCAAGATTTGGAATGAAAGATAAAACAAAAGTCAACAAAGAAAACGTGGCGAATGCCCAAGCAGACGGGCAATCAGGTTTTCCATTTTTTATTGATAATTAAATAAATGAAAGCTATTTTACCACAGCATTAGTTTTTATCTAAACTTTCCTTCTTTTTTTTCGTCATTTAATCACCTAGGACTAAAACAATATTTGCTCTTTAGTTTGACCTGACTCAAAGCAAGCAATATATTATACATACTATACATAACTTCATATTGTAATGTTTTTCATTAATCCGTTTTAATGATGTATTACTGCCGCATGACTTATTTAATAATTATACTAATACTAAGCTCTGTAATTATCCGGTATCCACAGAAACCTACAGCTAATATTGAATAAATAAAGATCAAAGGTTGGGTACTGCAAATGTCTCCATTAATAGATAATAATATATGAGCCGTATAATTCCTACTTATGATAAGTCCACTTGAGTGAAACGTTGGGAAAACCATTTATTTTTCCATTTTTTTTTTACATTAGCTCCATATAGGAGGCTCCAAGGGAAATTATTTTCCCTTAAAAAAATAATAAAACAAACAAAACATTTTAATTGTAATTCCATCCATAACTTTGCTGAATTTAAAAAAAAAAAAAAAACAAAAAAAATCATGCATTCACTTAACTGAATTTAAATAACATTATGCATTCATTTTCAAATAGTCAAATTTATTGCATTTCTAACTGGTATTTTTATTATTTATTCAGCATTGCCTTTGTATTCGCTTATCGCATAATAGTAATATTACATTATCAATAAACTAGCGAGCGACACAGATACTCACTTATACATAAATATTATTTACTTAAATTCAACAAAAAAAAAAGTTTTCAAATAGCAATAATCGCACCTCAGATAAACCTCATTGGTTACGATATCGCCACTGCGCAAAGTTAAAGTCAAGCAATATTATTATTACTACATATTATTATTAATTACTAGCTCAGTTCAATGTAAACACTACAAGTACTTACCGCAGTCTTGCACTGCATTTGGCCAAATCGAAGTACCTACCTTCATACCTATCATGAGTCATTAACAGTTTCTCATTTAAAACAAACTTTGGCTGTTATCAATTTCAATTTCTTTAGAAACTTTTTTAATATTATCCTCTGTTATCATTTAATTTATTGAACCAAATAAGTCTGATAAAATAATTTTTCAAATTTTACAAACCTTTTTGGTTATGCATTGCAATATGTTTTGTTTGTTCGAAAATTTAAATAAATATATATCACAAAGAGGGTACTTACTCACTCCTTGGATTTAGCAGAGACACCTAAATGGATTGTTTTCAAAAATAGAATCTAAAACAAGAAAATAACTGACACTGTCTGTTTCTTGGAAAATTTTCATGCTTTGTGAAAACTTATCAGTTTGTGTATTGATTGACAAATTTCATTTCTTGTGCAAATTTTCAAGTCACCTAAGGATTGCATTGATGGAATTTAACTATTTATTGGATGATATTATGGAGGCCTCCAAGCTACAAAAACTACAAAACAAGGTTGGTGGATCTGATATTTTCCCTGGAGTTTTTTCTTCGTGCCATTTCTTTGTGATATATTTGTTCGCGCAAGTAGAGTTTTCACATTCATATCTGTGAGTATTAGGCTCAGAGGGTTTGAGATTATTTATACATCTCAAACTCATATTTATAATGCACTTTTAAAAAAAAATCATAATAAATTTAAACTAGGTTCAATTATCTCAAACTTTTCATATCTCAGCCAATGTAAGAGAAAAATACATTGCCATAATACTCGTAGGTACATTTTTTTGAATTCTCTAACAATTCACTTTCTATGCCCACAGGTCCCGACGTTGACCAACCCCCAGAGCCTTCTCACTAGGGGTTGTAATGGTGTAGGAGTCTTCGGTAAGGGGGCTGATGTGGAGGTCGAACAAAAGTCACTGAATTGCATTCGGTTGGCTATCCGATTGGTCTCCTAGCAACCAATCGAATTCATGAAGTCACAAGAAATCTCTCCGCTCCGGATCGAAAACCACTGATCATTCTGGATTAAACTACCGGTCAAGACTCACTTGCATATCGTGTTTGTTCGCCCTTCACATTATTATTATTGTAAAAATATTTAAATATAGAGGAATTATGTGTAAGTTGCAAATTGTTAATAAACCTGTAAGTAATGTACCGACATTTTACTTATTTTATTTACCACACCCTTTACACACTTTAAAACACATAACACATCACCCTATAACTGGTGACCTCCATAAAATAACTCCCTCTATACTGGTAGGTATTCGTATATGTAATCTTTAATCCTTAATACTAAACTCATACCAACCAAATTGAAAATATTCAAGCAAAATTTTTGGTACACCTGTCCTTTTAGAAAATCATCAGTATAACCATATTGCTCTTAAAATATGCCGTCTCACCCTATCCCATTACACACCTCCGTTGTTCTATCTGCCCCGGGTACCATCCGTGCTAACTACGCCACTGCTGTTTCTGCATAAGATTGTTAACTGCCTTATTGACTCACCAGCCCCATCAGCCTAGCGATTCCGTATTTTTTGTGAGATCGTTATTGGATAACGGACATCACATATTTTAGTTTAGATCGATTTAAACATGAATTCCCGCAAGTACGCATGATTATTTACTCATATAATGTACGTTGTACATAGAAAACGCAAATAACAGCCATAAAAATCACACAAATCTACGTCCGTTATCCAAAAACAATCTCACAAAAAATACGGAATCGCTAGGCAGAAAGGATTGCATGTCATTGCCCTGAATGCAATGCGAATACCTTATTTTATATGTAACATTTCAAATCCAAATACATACACACAAAACTTTTTGTCGGTGTATCTGCAAATCTTACAATGCCCTGAGATATTTATATTTTCCACTTTACCTTTGAAACATTTAAAATGCAATTGACCTTACTTTTGTGTATTTAATTTTTTTTTCTAAATTTAATGTTCTTTCATCTATAAGGATTCATTGCAACACAATTTAATTTTGTTAAAACAATATTGTAATCGTTGATTATTGATATTAGCTAAAGTAGGCACCACATCATCTTATTAGGGTGTTAAGGGACGTACTTGACTTACTTTAACCAGTGATTCCTGACATTATTTGGAGTAAAAAATGTAAATGAAATTTTGGTCTCCGGTGACTTTTTTCGATGACTTTTTTTTTTTTTTTTCAAAAATTTTTTTTCAAAATCAAACAAAAAAAATTCTTCCGCATGTCGTCATTGGTCACTCAGCTGGGTGTCCGACGAACCCCTTACCCCGCCTCCAACTGTTCAACAACTACCATTTTTTTATGTTCTTGTAGAAAAAAAAAAAAAAAAAACATCAAAAATGTCACCGGAGACCAAAATTTTATTTACATTTTTTACTCCAAATAATGTCAGGAATCACTGGTTAAAGTAAGTCAAGTACGTCCCTTAACACCCTGTAATGTTAATATTGTATGCATATTGTTTTTAATCAATTTGGGGAATTATAGGATCAACATCATAAAATGATTTGTGCGGGACATAATATATTTTCATAGCCCAAGTGGACGTAATTTTCCACAGGAAAATGTGACAAGTATATCAAAATGACTGACAAATAATCTCCTCATATATGTTGTATTGTTGATAAAATTAATTCAAAATTTTCTTATCATACATGAGCTTCTCGTGTTGTTTGTTGTAATGTGTAATGTCGTGAAAAGCAGGCCCGAACCTTCAAAATTTTTGGAGTAAATGATTATTGATTCATACTGGACTCTTACAGATGTTCTCACTTATGTGTGAACAATCCCGTTACAAAAAACTCATGTAATTACCTTTTTCTTGCAGCTTTTATTGTTTAATCATAATTGTTTTTATATTTATTTAAAATCTTTACAAAAAAACTCGTGTATTTACCTTTTTCTTGTAGCTTTCATGGTTTAATCATAATAGGCCACTTGCATGGACTTCATAATGACTTGGAAAAAATCGTGCGGATAGATTTTTTTACTAAGATTACGAAAATGTTAGTAAAAATTTTTAGAAATGTAAATTTTTTTATTTTTATATAAATAAATCCATTATTTGGGCTCGTGACGTCACTACATGAAAATGTCCCGTCTCCGAAAATGTTCCTATTAATTTTATAAAATTCCACACTGATTTATTTTTTTTTTATATGGCATCACTTTGATTTCAGGCGAATTTTTGAATTTGACATTTAACGTTCACTAGATTTATTGTTTGTTCTCTGCGAACGTATCATTTGGTTTGATTTTTTGACAGATGTTATGAAGAGAACCCCGTACATTTTACGTTGTCCGTACATGTTTTAGAGGTATAATGATAATGGTGCGGATTTTAACAAAATCAAATATTAATATTATAATAATATTCTTATTATTATTATAATTTACAAGTATAAGTATATTACATTTGATTCAGTAATATAGACGTTGAACATTATAATGATATATGATCAATAAGATGGATCAAGGAAAAAAATATTTATGAGATTTAATATTTTTGGTATGCCTCGTTATTCTCCTGTGCCATTCGTGTGGAAAACGTTTTTTTTTTTAAACGATTTTCGGTTATGTAATTAACGTTTTTTCGCACCTATAAAATTATGTCCAGTCTTTCCGGTTTATAAAAAATGATCTGATTTTTCGGATTGAAATTTCAAAAATACTATTAAAAAATATATATATATGGAATGTCTTAGAATATTTGCCTAAGCCGGAAAAAAAAAATTAAAAATGTGATGCAAGTGGCCTTTTGTTTTTTTTAATATTTACATATTTAATATCTTGCGTAATAAAATTGACAGCCCTGAATTACTGCAGCTCATAAACTTTAATGTACCAGCTAGAAATTCAAGACCATCATTACCATTCTATTGTAACAATACTGTGACGGCTGCACAGTTCAACACTGTTCATTACACAAAATTCAAAACTTAGGTAATAAGTATACAGATATATGAAGTTCATATTATTTAAAATACGAAACGGAAAGCTGCAAAAAACACTGAGAGAAGTCAAGCAGTCGAAAAAAACTTCTGTTTTCTGAAGACATAGAAAATAGATGTTACCTTTTTTTGCAAGGGAGTAGGAGGGTGGATTGCCTGCTAAATGTGTCAATTTATCCAGACACTATCTAGATAGCATTTAGTTCGGTTTTGAATCTTGCAATCAAACGTATAACAATATCGCTGCAATAAGTAAATTTGACAAATTCTTGCCACAGATTATCTATCTAACGTAAATATTCTTCAAAACATTATTAAGGCACAGTCGTTTGAACCCTCGTCACAATGGACATTGTAACAAATCAGCAATTAGCGCCATTTAAAATTTTTTTATTCTATGGGTTCTTTTTTCATTTGATCAAATTTTGATCAGCTGTGAAGCGTATCAACATGACCGTGGTGCCTAGCAGCTGATCAAAGGCTGAAGCGGGCCGACAATAAGGAGATAATAAATTAACAGTTAATTTTCAAACAATCTCAAAAAATATTTTTTTTTTTTTTTCAAGAATGATGAATTTGTCCCAGGTTACGAATAACCTGAAAATAATTTGAAAATCATCTACTACTATCACAGCAAGTGAAAATGTAGCTTGTGTTGTGATGGAGGACTTGGCCAGCCGAGGTTGAACTCACGTCGCCTGGTTAGGACCCAGACACAATGACAACTCAGCCACTGACCTCTTGTGTTTGACCTGGGGTGCAGTATATTATTTATATTAAATTTTCTATTGCACAGAATGTCGACAAGATGATAAACCTAATGATCGAATGTATCATCAATTTGCATGATTTCTATGTATTTCTTGTCAGATATCACTATTTGCTTCTGCTCTATGGTTGGATCCGGGTCTTGGCACTCATCCAGCAGATCCGCGTGTCTCTCGTGGCGCTTGATGAGAAGGTAGAAAACAAACGTCGCCACGAACATCAAACACGAAAAGAAGAAAAAGTGGTACACCTAAAAGAGAAACAATCATTGCACTTTATAAATTTGAAATCTGCTGAAAATCATTTGATAAGTTCATTCAACATTTTGGTTCTTATAAATAATGGCTTGATTGGCTCGAAAGATGGATACACAAATTTAGGGAGGTGATTTATAAAATTAAAATGAATTATTAATTTAAAGATTTAATTTTTTTTTATATAACCTAAAAAGATTAAATAAACGGTGAAACGTAGTTGAATTCATTTTGGAAACGTTCATGATTTTGTAATAATTCAATATTTAGAAAACACTTTCCTTTTTTAATATATAAATAATTTATAAACTTTTATCCGTCAATGAAAAAATCCCCCAATTTGTAATCATAAACTTTGAAAATTTTTAGGATTTTATCCACAGAATCATGTAAAAATATTTGAGTCAGAGAAAAATAATTATTTCTCCTTTTGACATACAAATCACACATCTCCGCATTTAAGAAAAAAACTATAAATGGGCTTTAATAATGTATGGGTTTCCAGGTCAGATCTTTCCCGTTAGAACAGGACCTGACAACACACGGGTGATTTGCAATTGCGATCAGATTGCGACCCGTGATTTGCGATTTGCGAGTAACAGATTATCTAAATTCATTCCCCAGTTGTGACTGTAGATGCAAACAAAAATCAGTAAATATTTAACCTGTGCGGTCCTTGGAAAATATTAGGTCATCAATGCGGGCCGTGGTGCAATTTGGGTTGGCCAGACCTGCTTTAGATGCTGAAATGGAATCTGATGTCCTTTTGAGGCTTGAAGGGTTAAACTTACTTGTCTATATCCCGAGCCGACCCTCGTGACGATGATGATGAGAATGTTTCCAATAGCTTCAATGAACAGCCAGTACGCCTGGAGAACAGCCTTCATGCTCTCGGGGGCTTCCTTGAAGGCAAACTCTAGTCCTGTGATGGCAAACATTATCTGCAAATTATCACAACACATTACCACTGACATCATTTATGTCCAAAAAGTGGTTGTCATTAGTTTTGGCCATAAATAATGGAAACAGCAGCCTTTGTTTCTACCTAAAGACCATTTGGGAGGTGGGTAAGAGTGGCGCCACCCCTGGAATCATTAATTGGCTAACTTAATTAACTAACACCTCCGCCGTAGGTCATCTCAAGTCATGCCCGGTTTCACGGGGAGAGGTTTGTCCAGGTCTTGGTGACAGGTGCATGGCGGGCCGAATTAGGGAGAGGCCGATTGAGGAAGACCTTTTGACCTCTCCAGTCAGACTCTCGTCAAAAAACGCCTAGCACCGCAGTGGACGGGATATATTCTTTCTGTCATTGAGGGTCAACGGATATTGGGGGTCAACGTATATTAGGGGTCAGTGTATATTAGGGGTCAGTGTGTTCACTCCTGGACACACTGATCCCCATGTTCCTACCCACCCCTAACACTTTTTTCCTTCCCAGAACATCCTCTCCTTGCTTTAATGAGGAGTGAGGAAACACAGAGGCCAGCAAATCGCTCCACAGCCTAGCTTTAGAACTTAAGAACGAATCGTAGAAACGACCCATTCTCTTGTGGCTAATGTCAACCGTGTACATGTTGGGCGGGTGTTTAGCCTGTTTCCCGACTATGCACCGGTGCCGAGGGGATCAATAACATCTTCCATTGTAATACGGGTAGAACAAGGACAGCATTTCCACCTGATGCCTGTGCTCTAAAGATTGTAATCTGTTTGTAAAGTTAGGAGAATCTATCAAACGGACCGCCCGTTTCTGCACAGAGTCAAGAGTGATAATATATTACAAAATCATAACATTTTATTTATAATACATTATTCCCAAATGAGGTTAATAAAACTCATTTCGGAAAGGACAACATTATGCAATTAAAAGAAAATTATTTTTACACAAGAAGACGAATTTAAAGGGGAGTTCAATGAAAGTTCATAGATGTTAAAAAAGTGGTTACATTATTAATTTAAACTTCTATTACCTCTGCTGCTGAAATGGCGATCATTTGAGGTATTACCCACACCATAGATACAGAATTTGGATCTGTCACTGTTACCAGCTGGGCATTCTGAAATTTATTATTATTAGTTCTACAAACAGGATTTAATTTGCGATTTCGAAGTAAAAAAAAAGGTAGATGGCATTAAAAAAATAAATCGTTTCGCATGTCTGACTAGAGCTTGCCAGCCCGCTTGTACCACATGGTATGCACCGTATGTATATAAACTACTCATGTATGCACCATCAGGCATTAAAAAAAAAAAAAATTATATATAGTTTGTTCTTTACTAACTTCTAATTTTTGAAATCAATAGAACACAAAACCTCAATAACCTCAAATGAGGTTTATGAAATAGGAAGGTATGTTTTTAATTTTCTCTTATTTAATAAATCTAATATCAAAATTTTGAACCATTTATTTAAAGTGTTTCTATTCGGTGACTGTTAAACGGTGTTTCCTCAACATTACTAATAACATGTTTTTATGTTGGCCGCATTGAACTTTGGAACATTTGTGGTAAATGGCTTGTGCGTGTGTAAATAAATACCAAATTCGAGTTAACAACGTTTAAGTTATGCAAAAATTAATACAAAATGTCAGATTGTTTTCAGTTACTCTCATGGAATAATAATAATTTTTTTTTTTAATTTTTAAATTATTGTATGAAGAGAAAAAAAGCGAAGTCAAAGTTTACTCCCAAATTCATTAAATGACTATGTGTTTTTAAATTTCTCTACGTTTTGATTAAAGATGTTTTTCTAAGCTTTTTTAAAATTTTTTTCCGTTTTTGAAGCTTAAAATATATGGCAATTTTTAAACACGAAAGTATATTTCAGGAATAAAAATCTAAAAGGTAATTTTAGCTAGTTTCTATAAAGGTATTTGTTTTTACGACACTTTTTAAAAAATAAGACATTTTAAATACGTTGGAAAATTCCAAAATTCGTTCAGAAATTATAAATAAAACAAGCATATAAACAATAGATAAACTATCCCCTTTGGCTGTGTAAGCAATGTATACAACACATTACACATTCCGTGAACAATTTTTTGTAATTTTTTAATTAGTAATGTTTTCACATCCACATTCGTTTATTAATTGAATAAAATTTTCACTATGTTTTTTAGTAAGGCTGTAAATGTTTTACCTAACACTTTTAAATTCAAATAAGGAATTAAACAATTTGTACAAATTCTTTTTTCAACTTTCTTCAGGCCGGTAGGTATAATATTGATTATTCCCTTTTGACAGCTTGCACTAGGAACCACGATCATGCGAACTCGGCAAGATAAAAAGATAGTTTCCCAAAAGGCCACCATCTTGAACCAGAACCGGAATGTAACAAACAAATTTACAGATAGTTGAAATTCCAAATGGTCGGGTTAAAACAGGACTTCACTTCGCTTAGTCGATAATCATTCATCGAACAATGGTCGCAGACTGGTGTAAACTTGAAAATTTTCATAGTATTCATTTTCAAATAATTAATATTCTTACGAATCCATCAACATCATTGATGATTATTGTATACACTCCTCCAATTTTAATGTCCAAGTATAATGGGATGAGCTGTGAGTTGATGTACAGCTGATAGTCCCCGGCAAATACTTCAACGAGTTCCGTGAATGTGGAGTTAGTCTGTAACTCAATGATGTTTTTGCCAGTATGCTTCAGCAAAATCTCCAAATTGCTTTGGTTTAGGATATTGCCCAGAACTCTGAAAAAATAAAGTTTTTCAATTTACTAATGCTGTGAATCACATGCATTTTCATTTGTATTGTAAGTTTTTGGGGAAAAAACTAAATATTTGGAGGGAATGTATTTGTAAACATCCACAATGGAATATTGAATGACTTTCAGGAGTTTTTTGGACAAAATGAAGCTAAAAGCACGCTATTTTGATTGACCTTACAATATTTATACATAGAAGCGTAATGTGTAATGAAAAGGTGTTTTAATTACTTGCTAAACAAATCCAAGGAATAACATTTCATTTTTAATTACAAGCAAATTACTAGTTATATTGATATACAACCATTGTATGGTAAATGGTTTTTTATCAATTGTGAATTTAAAACACGTTTATTAGGAAGAGGGGTCATAATATGTGTGAGCTGGGCCTATTTTACATAGCCATACATTTTCAATGGAATAGGATGTGGTGAAATAGGCCAGGTCATATGTATATATATTATTTTATTTTTCCCTAGACCTAGACAAACCTCACCCTGTGCACCCAAATGTAGCGAACCACTTGGCAGGGTGTGGCAGGGTTGTTGGTTATCCAATAAATCGTTCCTGGGGCGATGGTACCCATACCCACCTCGCAAATAGTTTATGTAATACAGAAATAGAATATATGTACAAAGTTAATTTTAATAGTTTTACCATCAAAAGTTTGAGCATTTTTGAATGTAGGCATTTATCAAAGCAAATTTTGAATGAAATAAAATCAATATTAAATTATTATGTTAAAATGTTGGTATGGAGAATAATTAATCTTTCTCATCGGAACCACCCTGTACAGTTGCCAGGGTATGATCGCAAGATCATGGTTCGACGAAATTTAAATCCTTGGCCGCTGGTTAATGGCTCTGTTCGCTGTACAAACAATTTCGGCAGCTTCGCTGTCGGCTGAATTTACATATTTCGTATGCAAAAAAACGCAAGATATCACTTGATGCATTCGCCCTTGACATTGACATCGTTGGGCTCGAAAGTTGAAAAAGGTTTGTTTATGAATATACTCATCTATCAGCTAAGGCAGGGGTTCCCAAACTTTTCCAAGTCGCGGCACCCTTAGAAAATTTGAATTTTTCACAGCACCCCGGTCATATAATGTCTATCTGTGGTAGCCCCGGGACCGAGTGTCACCCCTAAGAGCACAATTCTCTAACCACCCCTCCCCCCCCCCCACAGGGCCGTAGCTAGGGGGGGGCATTAGGGGGCTTAAGAAAACGTAAACTTGGCCACCTTGACAAATCGGCAATCGCCGAGCATTTAATTGAAACCGGCCATTACTTTGGATTTGTTCCTGAAGTCCTGGGAAGACCGAAAACTCATAGAGCACGCCTGATTACGGAGTCAATTGAATTTCACAAAAATCCTATAAATATTAATAGAGACGACGGAACTAAACTCAATAGTTCTTGGTATCCGGTAATTGACGGTTACATCAAGGTTAAACGAAAAAAAAACATGTTGAAGTATATTGTAGCGCCAGCTCGTAGAGGAGTGGAGCTGGCGACACGGTATCGCTCCTAAGTAGATAAGTACTAACATCATCCCTAACTATTACACATCTGCCCTGATGATGGACACTGCAACGCTGTCCGAAACGTTGGCTAAAGAAGGAGGTAGCGCAACACGGCATAATACCCCAAAAACTAATAACAAAATAGTAAACTGTTTGTTCATTGTTTGACATGATTGAAAAAAAATACTTTCTATTAGGGTAGCTTAGCCACATCTAACTAAACAGCTTCGAATTAACCAAAGAATCATATTATATCAATTCTTTATTCTGCCCATAGATGGAATTGAAGTAAGTGGTGAGAGGCTGTGCACGTATTGCAATCACTGCTTAGTGGGAATTCCCAAACAGTTTGGAGATGTTATTCAACGGTTGAGTCATAAATAAACCAATCCCTAGATCGATATCTTCGGGCCTTCTCCTTACTAAACGGTTTGTCATCAGATTAAGCACTTGCATACTGCTCGCTAACAACGTTCTATAAAAAAAAGAGTCCTTGTTAAATAGTAACCTTCTCTTACTTACACCGGGCGGGTATGTGGTGGATAACCTCCAATTCACTTCGAATAAGAGAATGTTTTCCTTCAAAATATGTCAGCAGATGAATCCAAAACTGGAAATTTACAGTCTGATCACAAAACTGGTTTTAAATTGAGGGTGAATCTGCTTGCGTGTCCACAGATTTAATTAGTATTACTCTCATGTAATGCGTAGGATGGTTTTCCTACGAATTACGAATTTTGTGGAATGGTTTGAAATAAAAATTTTAACTCCACTCGAAACATTAGAACGGTTTTCTTCGAAATGTGTCAGCAGATTAATCCGCTACTGGAATTTTGACAGATCATTCGGAACATGAAACTGGTTTTAACCCAGGATTTAATCTCAGCTGAAGCTCAGATACTACACCCAGAACAAGAAAATGGTTTTCCTCTTACTTTTGTACTTGGAACACGTGGATGGTTTGATGATCCATTGAATTTGACGATCCATGAAACTTTCTTAGAATTGTCGCGCATCGCCCACGGACCTCTCTCAATCATTCTCACCGAATATTAGTCATAAAAAATCCAAGCGCAAAACAAAATTCGACCCGGACGGTGTTGCCAGTCGCTGCAGTTATCAAGATGATATTATTATTCATTTGAAGAAAGGGGATTCCCCAGGTTTATCATAGAAAAAGTAATGAAAAATTCCGTGCCCATTTCAATCGGTCTGAACCATATATGCAACAAAAATATGAAAGAAATGATTAAAATTTTAACAAGATATTATTATTATTTATTGTGAAATTTTACCGCCCGGAGCTCACCCCCTCCCCCCCCCTCCGCCCCCCCGACCCAGATCAGATCATTTTACTTGCGCCCTACCTGTAATTACCACTGCCCTATCTTAAATTCAACTCTAGCTATGGCCCTGCCCCCCCACCAATTTTTTACCTACTCCACGGAATGAATAAGTACATTTATTGGTAGGTAAACTTACAAAGAAAATGCAAATATAATTACAAAAACCGTTTAGTGTGACGGGTGAGCCTGCAGCCCGCTGCACAATTTTTCAAACCGGGGAATAAGGATTGATACAGCTACTCTCATTTCTTTTTCCACATTTATTTTCAAGCGATATTTGCTCTTTATAACCGCAGCCGCTGAAAATCCAGATTCGCACAGATATGAAGTAGCAAAGGGAATGAGGACCCTTACAGCTTTTGCATTTAGAATCGGATACTGATTTTTGACTGATATCCAAAACTCCGTCAAATCCGAACAAGCATATTTTGTTTTTAGGCTGCTGTTGCTCGAGAGGTCAATTAGATTTTCTTCTTCCTGAGTAGCAAAATCTTGGGAGCTGGAGCCCGGCCACGCGGGTGATTTTCCATTCCATAAAATGTTTGTATTCGCTCATGTCAATTTTGATTTTTAGTAGAGACACCAGGGACGCCTTGCGGCACTTTGAGAACCTCTGAGCTAAGGACAATCACCAACTCATTTTTATTTAACCATCAAGCCCATTCTTAAAGCCCTGTGTAAGCATCTGTCAAAATAATATATAATTTACATTCAGTTCAAAGTGTAACCACATCAAAAAGATGTTTAGATTAGCAATCAGATTGCTTGTTTGTTTATTACTTAATTCATAAAGATAGCTTCAAAATCCGCATTGTTTTGCAAAACTGTGATTTTATCTTATCACCAAACTTAGAAATTATCAAATGAAAAATATTCACCTAGTATGTTAATAATTATTTTAAACTCATGTTTTCATTTAGTCAAGAACAAAGAAAAATATTACTAAAAAGAGAAAGTTTTACATATGTATCTTCTCTTATTTTGTTGTGCGAGTCAATTTTGAATGACTTCCATTGGGTGGACCTAGGTCAACGCTATTTCACAACTATGTATTTATTCTCTACTCTAAAGTATACAATAAAATAAAAACATAACCCACATACATTTATGTATGTACAATATGTACATACCTACTTAGGTAAGTACATAATGTTACTTATACACTCTTATTCGCCGTAATAATATTGACACTGGAAAGGAAAAATGAATGAACAAGTGAATGGCGCTTTATGCCTGCCATTTATCCTTTCCAGCTTCGATTTGTTCGATAGCATGCGAAGAAGTAACTGGTGGTGTACAGACTCCGCACCAAACTAAATGCATAAATATGCTGGAATAAATCATAAAATCAGGTATGTCTACATGGGGACGCAGGGAGCTTATCCTAGATTCATGAACCATTTGGACTCGCAATGAATAGATTTAGCCTTTAGATGTAATGCAAACCTTGCAAACTTTGTTTTAGTATAGTGCATAACTCTATTGATAATTGATAGCACATTCCTCTTGGAATGCTATGGCTTACATGCAGTGGCGGACTAAGCCTGTCAAAGGCCCGGGGCGGCAAAACTGAATGAGCCCCCCCCCCCCCCCCCCCCCCCCCTAGTTTAAAAATGTAATTTTACAAGATTTTTATTCAGTTCACACAGGCCTCTGGTCCTGGGGTGCCTCCAAGCGCCTCCATATTCCCTTGATCAAATCCTAAACAAGGCTCACCAAAAAAATTTACAGAATTTTATGTGAAACCGTTTGAAACATTTTGTATGCTGAACTATCCTTCAGCAAAACTTTGAATGAACTTTTTAACTCGGTTTTCAACCTGGTTGACAACATATTAAAAAACTATACATCTGTTTTGCATGTACCAAGTCTTAAACTGTTCGAAACCCCCCCCCCCCCCCCCCCCCCTTCAGCCCCAACATCGCCACGAAATTTTTCAAGATAACACATGGAGGAACATGTTCCAGCACATCATTATGTGATGATAAAAGGAATGATGCTTTTGAATGCAATTTCTAAAAAGTGGATGTATTTAATTACTCTTTAAATCACCTTTACTTTTTTAAATTAAAAATCTTGTAGGTACTGTAAATGGATGATTAATCTGTCGTATGTATATTTATGAACCTATATTGTTGACTTACCTAACGAAAGGCAATCCTGATCTTGATTTATCATTATGATCTTGATATCTCAGAACTGTAGAATTCCCCGCAAGCTCTGAATCTCTGTAGAAATATGAGACAGCTTTATTCTCTTCAATGTGAATCTTCTCCAGCCATGTTTGATTGTAGTCGGGACATACGAGTGTTCTGTTATAGAGCAGATTCAGATTTCTTTCAACTTGGATTAATTTATCAGCATACATTTGCAGGGGCTCCACCATGAAACCGTCTCCTGTGAATCTATTTTTAAAATGCATCTCGCAATTGTATCCATTGAATATTCTCAACTGTCCCAATCCAGCAGACGGTAGAATGGGATATGTTTTCTGTAAATAACAAAATTAATTTTTATGACTTTGTAAATGGACTGAATTATATTTATGTAGCTATGTAAATATTAACACACCTAACTCGTACAAATATTATTTATGGCTTAGTACATAAAAATTTGTTATTTTTATATATCATGACGTTGAAATACTACATCACAAGATAAGTAAATTGATAATGTCTTCTTTTTATTATTTAACCCTTACTGCTGTGAATGTATGGGGCATGAATAATCTGCATCTCTAACTCATACACATGTCCATTCATTTCACATGAATACGAGTATGTCATGGCTCTAACCACTCGAGCGATAGCTATCTATATTTGGGTAGCTATATGTAGGTGCTTTTTATGAATTAAAATGTAATTATTTTGAACTTCCTCCAATCAGCTAATTGGTTAAATCTCTAGCTTGATTAAGCTTCAATCGAATACCAAAAGATGTCACTAACGTTCCTGTAGCAATTTGGGAGACGGGTATGGGTACCGCCGCCCCGGGAACCATTTATTGGATAACCAACACCCCTGCCGTAGGTAACCCCAAGCGGTTCGCTAGTGACTAGTGACGCTAGTTCGTTGGTGACTTAGCAGGATTGTCCAGATTCATGAGGTTTGTCCGGGTCTTGGCGCCGAATGCGTTTACCCACCCATTCATTATCACCCGCCCATTGGCTGACCAAATCGGGAGAGACTGATTGAGGGAGACCTAACCTAGATCCCTCCAGTCGGACTCTCTCGACTCATCATTTTGAACTGCAGTGGGAGGGATGAATTTGTATGTCGTCATCATTCCTGGACGTGTTGACCCCCAGATTCTAATCCAGGAGCTAATGTAAAAAAAAGACATCTATTTATCAGGGTTGAGATGATTCACCGATCGACTATTATTAAACAATAACTAACTTACCACGCCGTTTCCTTGCACGGGTAGGCAGAGCGGACAGACCGCCAAACAACTCTATTGTTCTGACTTTTAACATGGCCTGACTAAAGAATTTGGTTTACTAGATCAAGCCATGTCTTCCTCGGGCGTCCACGACTTCTACCATTCAAATTTGCATTGTATATTCTCCTTACACTCTTTTCGTAGTTAATTCGCTCTACATACCCAACTCATCTAAGTGTCCCATTCTTAATTTTACCCATTACACTCACATCAGCCGTGCATTCTTTACAAATCTTCAAATAACTCACACATATTTTTGCTATCAAATCAGTCATAAATTGAAGAGAAAATGATATTATTTTATTTTAGAAGTAAGTTTTACGCATAGAAGTAAGTTTACAAATTATTAATAATTTAAGTAGATTAATTTTCTCTAGACTAATTATAATAGGGTGACGTGATACTCATTGTCTCATATTTCAGAAATTTTAGGATACTGCATTAGAAAATAACTAAAGTGACTTTAAAAATAGTTATTCGAAAAATAAGGTTTGTGATAAAACCAAATACAATAATAACCTACTGGCAGCTGTCTGAAATATTTTGGAGCATCTTACGCAAAATTTTCTTAAAGAAATCTAGTAGCCACCCACACCAATAATAATATAGAGTGATTTATAAAAAAAGATTTGGATAACGGATTAACGAAACAAAGTAGCATCTGTAATGCAATGAAATATTAAATGAAATTCGTTGGACAAATGGACAAGTCCTAATGTGCGCTTTTATAATTATCGTGATGATTCACGGTTACGGTATCATGACGGAAAAAAAGGCAATAAACATACAATCCTTATCGTTATAATGCTGCAGCTCTTTGTCTGTTTCCTCCAACGGAAAAAAGTCATCATTTTCTTGCATCTCTCTCACAGACCGCACCGTGACGTCTCCGTAGACCCCTACCAATACTACTTGCCGTGGCGATAATTTTGAAAAAATGGAATATAGTTACAAGGATAAAAATGTCAAAGTTCTAATGTTTTGCTTTTGTTCTTAAACATATAATGCTGCCGCTCTTTCTTATACACTAAATAACAACAGTCGAAAATGAGACTAACAATGAATGTATATCTGTACCCCTAAAGGAAACATACAATCATTATCATACATCTCTCTCAAACGTATAAAGTAAATGAAAAGCAATTCCTGTCGCAAAAAAATAGTACTTTGGAGGAAACAGTCACATGTATTTTGTGTTTCTCACCATTATTTAACGTTTAAGAAAGAGCTGCAGTATGATAGCAATAAGGAACACGTACATTCTTTGCCTTTTTTGCCGTCACGGTACCATAACAATGAATCATCACGGTAATTATAAAAGCGCACAATATTATTAATTGTTTTTGTGTTTAATTTATTTATTTTTCATTCCATTTTTTTTTTTTTTAAAGATCCTGATGACAAGAGTTAGAAATAAAACTAAAACTTAAGAATATTACGTCATATTAAATAAATAAGAAAAGATTCTTATAACCAAAAGATTTATATATTTTTAAATCACGCACTTAAGCCGCCGATACCTGAATTTCTACCGATTTCTTGCATATCTCCCTTACACATTTGAAGTTTTTAAGCTCTAAAATATATGTTAATTTTGAAGATAATATCTATACATTCCCCAAGCCTAAACGCAAATCACATGAAATTCCCTCGATGCTCCGAAAATTTTTATTTTCAAGTCTGTTTCTGTTATTTTACAAGTTATATGTATGAAAAATTCACAGTGTTTCTTTAAATGCTGTTTTAGACAGCCCCCAAGAGATTTTTGCTCTATTTTAAACGAGTCGTGTTTTATTAAACATTTTCGCATCGATTTTATTGCTTTATATATTAGCGCGCTCCTCTAACATTCGTAATTACTTATCTCTCCATCTTCCTCTTTTTGAGCCCGGTTACGGCGCCTTAACGAAAACTGTATTCCATCCATATTGTGCTCATAGATAAATCATAATTTGTTCACATAGCGAGCACATTGGAGAATTGTCTATCAAAAACAACATTCTTCCGATCTTAGAAATTCAGAAACTTCTTCCAACAAATTCTTCCCCATTTCAGAAATTTTCAGGTTAATTTCATTGAACCACAGTGTTTTAAACAGTTCCTTTTGGAGCTTTATATACCATACTCCCTTATGTTAGACAATGTCTCAAAATGATTATTCCACATAATACTACATATCGAATTTATTTTTTGGATGTAATTGTCAGCATCTGGCATCCGTCATACATGTTTCCATTAAACGTGTTTCGTTTGCCTACAAATCCTATCTCTTCATTTCCATGTATTCCTATGAGATGGAATCAGTACCGGATTATCCCTAAGGCAGAGTAGGCAACTGCCTAGGGGCCCCGCATCGGCTAGTGGCCCCGCGTCCCGATAAAAACTGACTTACTTCAATTTGCGAGCAACGAAGTTTCGGAAAAAGTCAGTTTTCAAGATGTTTTCATTTTTTTATTAGAAACATTTACAGATTAATAACATTAGGTACACGCATTAAAGAAAACAACAAATTATTATAATAATTCGCTTATAACTCAATAAATAACTAATGTTCATATCATGCACAAGCAATAAATAAAAAGTCTGTAATTAAAACAAATATATAATCATAGTTGTATTTACTTTTCTTTCCTTCTTTTTGTTGCAACATTACCTACTTAGTATCTGAAGTGATTGAAGGTGCCGTGTGTGGTTTATATTGGCATTTGTTTTGTTTTATTTCTAATTATACCTATGTTTAAAATATAAATGTTGTACAAGCTTCAGTATGCACTACCTGTCTGCTTGCTAAAATTCTTTGGGAAAGGTTGTCTGGAAGAGATCACTTTAGTGACAAGACGGCTCTTTGTAATAATTTTTTTAACAATACATATTTTTGTTTCTACATATGTATGTATCCTTTTACGTGCAATAAAGGGTTATTGTATTGTATTCGTTTTCTTTATTAAATGGGGTGATGGCATACCTTTTGTAACGTAGTAAAATAATTATCCTCAGCAAAACTTTGAAAGCGTTTTCCTCGAAAGTTTTTTAACACGTTTTTCAACCTGGTTGACAACGTATTAAAAAAAACTATACATTCGATTTGCATGCACCAAGTTACATAATATATTTTTCTAGGCAGTCAGAGGGAGTTTTTTTTCAATTTTTTTTTATTTTTGGCTGCATTTTGAAGTGAAAAACGCCATTTTGGCTAAAAAATTTCGGTGAATTTGTTATTATAAAATGGTAAACTCATCGCATATAACAAAAATAACAACAACAAAAATAACAAAAATAAAAAATAAAGTTTTAAAACCTTACCTAACCACCGTTAGTCCACCATTGGTAAGGGGGGCCCCGAGACGTGCGTTGCCTAGGGGCCCCGACATGGTTAATCCGGCCCTGGATGGAATCCATTGTAAACATGTGAATACGCCTTTCTGCTGTAGCCGCATTATTTGCTCTACAATATTGTAGGCTATTTTTCTGCAGGCAACTCCCTTTGAAATACTTTTGATGTGTTGAAGCGCACTTTTAGAACCACTTAATATTACAATTTGATTCCACTTATTTTTAATTGTGTACCTTCTCCACCGCTTCTTTGATTGCTATCAATTCTTCATTTATAAGTGCAATATTTTCAGTTTTAATTGATGAGAAAAATTGTTTTGTTGGGAGAAATAGAGCTACTAAAAGCTATGGGAAAGTGAACTTACTTCAAGTTTCATTTCTAGAAGTCCTGTTGAGATGAAAGCCATGGCTGCCAGGAGGCATCCCACCTGGAGTCGAGAGAGGGACTTGGTCAGCATCCCAAACCTGGCACTAATAGGATAAATAACCTGTAACGACATTCAATTTATTAATAATTATGATACCCACCAAAGAGATATTGAATTTTTTCCAAAATATCGTCATTAGTCTTTGGGTTATTATGCCATGTTGCGCTTCCTCCTTCTTTAGCCAACGCTTCAGACAGCATTACAGTGTCCATCATCAGGGCAGATGTGTAGATTGTTGTGAAATGTGTGTATATGTGTGTAGAAATGATACCGCATTGTAAGCATCAATCTTATTAAGACTGAAATTTCCGAATGATAATTAGTAAAATTAATTTGATTTTCGGCATTTAGTTTTAGTAAAGTATCAGATGGGGACGATGTGGCAAAGCTTAATAGTTGTTGGTATCAGGTACTTCGTGGTTAGAGCTTACAGTAAAGCTAAAAACTGAAAACCAATGACATTTAATATTTATATAAATGGTTATACTAATGTATTTACCTTTTTAAACACTGGTATAAGAATTAAAATAGCAATTGGACACAAAATCTGCATCTGATCTGGTTTCACCGTGTAGAACCAAAATCTTCCATCCATTTTTGTTCCTTGCAATGTCCAACGAGATCCCTAAAACATTAAGGCAAGCAGCATTTCAAATTATGTGTTACTTTTAATTACATCTCTGGGGCCTATTCAAATTACCCACAAAGCTTGGCGCACAACATTTTGGCCCATGAAAATCATTAAAAGGGATTGAACCTTTCATAAAGTGATTGCGTCTTAATTGTACCGAATGGTTAAGTAAGTTGGTTGAAAATAGTGAATAACCCGTGCTAAAACCTTAGCAGAACATCTCCCGAAATTCTTAAGAAATTCTAGAGATGGTAGCCACACACAAAGCTTAGGAAAACAAAGGCAAAGCTATGAGGTGAAACTGGACCTGCAATGTTCTGTGCTCTTGTCACAACAATTTGTCCATACGAGTATAATATTATTCCTTCGTTAGTTTATTTAATTTTCTTAGGAATAATTTACCAATTGGTCTACCAGAGACCAGAAGACAGGCAGCGGTGTAAACAGAAGGAACACTCGGAAGCATCTCTTGAGATCATTGATAAACTTTTGGTCAAAGTTTCCTCGCGCATAGTCCAGCCAGTGGTCATACTTCTTTCCTTCTCTTTTCATGGCCTTGCGCGACCTAATGGCTTCCTTAAAGTAAAAAGTGAAGGTCAATATTTTAACATTCAGTAGTTATTGATTTACTGTCCTTTTTCGAGTTGTTAATATCTTTTTTAATATGTACAAGTTGATTGCTAACATTTTTTACTTACATAAATACATTTGCAGGTATCTGTTATGATATTTCCTGTCGGTTTTTTGATTACAAACAACTTCTTTCCTGCGGCAAAAATTACTGAAAGCAAATTATGAACACATAATTAAGTAAGTTTATAGTTTGTAATTCATGTTTAGGTAAGGCAGTGAAATAACCTTAATATCTAGGCATATGTATGAAATGAAAATCCCGCACTTAGAAATGTTTCAGAGTGCATTTGTATACATAATGCAAGAGTTCTGCTGCCTGAAGTCAGTGGTACTAAATATAAGGCTGCTGGCATTACTCATGGATATGATGATCAGGATTCCTGGTGCCCCGAAAGCCAACGAGAAGCAGTCCTTGTCCCCGAAGCACTGCACCTCCGAGCGCAGCAGGGGAGAGAAGGCCTTGGAGAAGAGCCCCGCTGTACACAGACTGAAGTAGAGCAGCATGAAGAAGGAAGTGAGCTGCTTTTCTTGCTCCGGAAGGACAAACTGGTCTCCCCCGAATGAGGAGACGCAGGGCTTGATGCCTCCCGTCCCCAGGGCTACCATAATCAGCCCCACCATGGTCAACTCCCTGGAATAAATATACTCTTCAACTAGATGGATACAAATTGGAGTGGTGACAAATCTGTTTCCTTATATCTTATATAAAATACAGTAATACCAAAAGTGATAATATTGGTCAGGTATTTTCAGTTTACATTATGTCCAGTTCCGTCTTTACTCTACGGCATGTGGGGCACGAGTCCAGGGGCCCCCAGCCTGAGAGGGCCACAGAACTCATAGTATAGGAACACCCTCTTGTGTTTTTTTCTTTCAAGAAAGACCCCAAGCTTAGTGCAGGGCCTTAAACTCAAATAAATAAATTTAATTTTCAAAAATACTATTATTATTGAATTCTGTTGTAGCAACATGAAATAAATAAAACATTTGAATTTTTTTAAATGTATAAATTCTCAAAAAAATATCGTTTCAACAGCACTACAATTCAAATAAAAAAATATTTGTTTCCAATAATACGTATGTAGTTATATAGTTAAACACAATCTTGTTGATCCATTGGTATACTAGTAGCTCCCTCAGGTGGCTGTCAACATTATATGTACATTCATGTACTGCTCCGGTGACTTTATTTTATCAAAAGTTGATTTGCCAACAATTTGAACAATAAGTATCTAATATATACCTGCCTGGTAGGCCCATTGTGGGGATTGCTGTTATTGTTAGAATGGCATTTCCAACTGCATACACCACCATCAGGTAAAGAATAGTTCTGAAATGAATAATTATCTCAATTTCAGTCCCGGTTAGTAATTTATCAAGGAAATTCATATTTTAAATTCAATAGCGAATAATTAAGTATCGAATGGTAATTTTTATTTATTCAGATCACCTTCATAATAACCTGAACTTCCCAATGAAACTGTCCGCCAGAATTGCACCGAATATTGCGAAGAAGTACGCCATTGTTACAAACACGTGGTACACTTCGGTCGCTTCATCATCGGAGTAAAATAGTTTCTGTTTGAGGTAGAGAGCAAGGAATGCTGAAATTAAGCATTTAATCATAATTACTATCACAAATCAAACCGTTAACACATACCTACTTAGATTAATGTTATTGGAATTTATCATTGAAAAAGAAGATGATATTAATAAATCTAAATGAAACATGAAACTAAACCAGACATAGAACAATAAAATCGAACCCAGAATCTTTTGTCTTACCCGGGATAAAAGTCTTTTGATAAAAAATTTTGAACAAAAAGATTTTTGTGTCGGTGAGACAAGAGATCCTGGATTTGATTCCCAGTTGCGACCGTTACCTTTTTATTTTATTTCTCTGTGGCTTGTTCTGTTTCATGTTTCGTTTAGATTTATTAGGATTTTCTTCTTCTTCAATGATATATATTATATTGATAGGTTTAACCTATAGTTATATAGTTATAGTTATTTCAATGAAATTGTGTCATTATAATAAGCCACTTGCAGCACATTTTTTAATTTTTTTTCCACTTTAGGAAAATATTCTAAGACATTCTGTATTTATTTTATTTTTTTAAGGCCCTCCGTTCATGGAGATACTTACAATCTAGGTAATTGTGACGAAACCACAAGTACCCTGCTGATATACTACTTTTTAATGCTAGTCTCCGTACACGCCGCCATCCGAAATATACTGAACTTGATCATTTTTCACGTGCAGCCGTGGAGTTAAGACGCTGTGAAGCGATGTCAAATGACTTTTTTTCCAACATCAATCCATGCCTTCTCCACTAAATCCTTTCTTACGTATTCTGGTAAAGTATAGTTATTTAAACATCCATTTTTTCCACTTCCAGATCAAATCTAACATTACTTTCATGTTCCAACGCCATTTCACTGTCAGCACTGTCGGTATCGTGATACTGATTGGAAACCGACAGACGTCGCGTAGCGCCGTGTAAGGGCACCAGCGAAATCGTACTGGGGGTACTTACGATCGGCGCGTATGATACGCTCACGAAGATCGAGTATCTTGTAAGTATCTCCGTGAACGGAGGCACTAATCGTATTTTTGAAACAATGGGGATTTTTTGAAAATTTCAATCTGAAAAATCAGACCATTTTTTATAAACCGGAAAGACGGGACATAATTTTATAGGTGCGAAAAAATGATAATTACATAGTCGAAAATGATTCATCAACATCATCAGCAACATCGCACAAACTAAGTAAGGATGCTACGCAACATTGATTGCCGGTTGCGTCAAATCTGATAGATGAATCGCTTATTAGGGAGAAAAATTAATTTTAAAAAAATACCGAACCACACATACTTTGGTATTTTTGTCATACCGAACACCAACACGGTGCTAAAATACCGAAAGGTTCGGTAGAATACCGAACACCTGGCAACCCTGATTATACCACAAATTGAGACTGACTCACAAAAGTTCTCTGTTTTGTACTCTTTTTTTAGAAAGATTGCGCTTTGTATTCTCGTTTATTTGATAGACAATTACAAATAATTGTAGTTAGTATATTTCAAAAAGTCATCGACTGCCAAATTTTTCATCTTGGCAAAAGATTTGTAAAAGTTTGTGAATTTTGTATGTAATGAAAAAATGTAAAGTAACACTAACCTTTGTAATACGTTTGTACAATTATATGTGTTT
Source organism: Limnephilus rhombicus (assembly GCA_929108145.2). Taxonomy (NCBI): domain Eukaryota; kingdom Metazoa; phylum Arthropoda; class Insecta; order Trichoptera; family Limnephilidae; genus Limnephilus; species Limnephilus rhombicus. The sequence continues at coordinate 33,617,405 of OV815287.1, forward strand.
TTTTAGTTTCGTATTGAGTTTGCAAGAAAAAAGGGTGACTTTAAAAAGTTTCTTTAATTTTTTTAATATGTTGTAATGCAAATATTCGTTTGTAATATGAAAATCTAAATGATTATTTTATCTACTTTCAAAAGCATTATTTAATTTTGTGATATGTTCAAAAATAGCTAATCTATTTCAAATTGAATGTCAACCGGGAATATTTCTAAATAAATTACGTATCTGACAGGTCCATTCATTATAAGATTAAAAAAAAAAACAACTTACTCCGCATCGCCGAATATGAAAACCTTTCACAGAATTCATTAAGAATAATCAAAAACACGGCAAGTGGAAACTTCTTGACCTCCTGAAAAAAGTACACAAGAAACACGTTGAGTTATAGTTTTATCTCACTCGACTTTATTGATTTATTAACTTAACTTATAAAACTATCACCTTCTTTTGTATTGGATCGTAGGCCACTCTGTTGCCATCGTCCAATATTTTTTCCACTACCATTCTATGAACTAACTTTCTGGGTGATATTGATAAAACTAAATCTAATGGTTAAAAATTTACATTTATACGCGCAAGATTTGGAATGAAAGATAAAACAGAAGTTAAACAAAGAAAACGTGACGAACGCCCGAACAGACTGGCAATCAGGTTTTCCATTCTTTATTGCTGATTAAATAAATGAAAACTACTTTATTACAACATTATCTTTATCTAAACTTACCATCTCTTTTTTCATCATTTCTTCACCTAAGATCAACAAAATCAACATTATTTGCTCTTTTGTTTGACCTAACTCAAAGCAAACAATATATAACTCTGCATTTTAAAGTTATAGCATGCATCCATTTAATACAGAATGTGTAGTTAGCTCACCCCACCATGTGTCCAAAACATTCCATCTGATAATTTTTGGAGTGAAAATTCTATAGCCCCGTTGTGATTAGGAATTCGAATGAAACGGAAATGACGCATTAGCACCTGCGAAGCATAAAACTCCCGTGAAGGCACCTATTGGTTGAGATATAAAACGGAAATGGCGTCAGTTCTGCGCTCATCGGCTGCTTTGTTTATTACCTCACTTTTCAAGGCTCTTTGGTTCTTCTCTGGGTCTGCGCTCAATGCCACTTTGATTATGACCTCATTTTTCTAGATTCCTTGGTTGAGATTGTTTTGGTAAAGTTTCGCTTTTACCGCGTGTTAACTGCACTCGAATTTTTTTATTAGTTATTGTTTAACTTCAAGAATTTCAGACTATTTTCCATGTGTTGATTTACATCCTGTTCGATGTTGAGGCTATTGTAAGTAGGTTATTAGCAAATACAGCCCTGTTCTGGAATAATTTGAAGTTTAAAGATATGATAATTTTTTCAACTTTATAATTTTTGCCAAAAAGGTTCTTGACCCTTCGTTCCATCATAATTCAGCTTGATTTTGAAGAGTGCACAATGTAAAGCAGCCTCTATCAAAATAATTCAATGAAGTTATTGTTTTATCTAAGCTGTGCAAATTATTACAGAAGCAACTATGGTAAAATAATGGATTTACCAGCAAAAGGTAAAATGGTACATGTATGTCATTTAAAATCCTTAAAACCAAATTTGTATTAATAAAATTGAAAAAATTACAAAATTTTTGAAACTCCTGTCTTATCTTTTAGAAAATCATCAGTGTAACCCTATTGCTTTTTACAAAACGAAAAAAAAATTACATACTGTTTCTGCATAAGATTGTGAACTGCCTTATTGACTCACCATTGCGTTGCCCTGAATGAACACCTTATTTTCTTTAATTAAATGAAGACAATATTAGCGAAACTCAATCGAAAATCTGAGACAGAAAAATGAGAAAAGATATTGGCTCCGCTGGGACTCGAACCCAGGACCCGCTTACATGGCAAGAGCTCTACCGAATGAGCTACAGAACCCATATGAAATTCGGTCACTTTTAACTGTATCATACTTCAACTAAGAACTACCAACATTATCTTCATTTTCTTAACGCACATATTATTGGCTGCTATCTTTATATATGATTGCAAGATTCAACTCGAACTAAATGATAGTGTCTGGATAAATTTTTTTATCCATTTTATTTATAATACGCGACATCTATTGACTTTTCTGCAAGTCTAGGATGAATATTTATTTTTTTTAAACTTTATGAGTAAAATCTCAAATTATAATATTTAATTAAATGAAGACAATATTAGCGAAACTCAATCGAAAATCTGAGACAGAAAAATCAGAAAAGATATTGGCTCCGCTGGGACTTGAACCAAGGACCCTTTGCTTACATGGCAAGAGTTCTACCGATTGAGCTACAGAACCCATATGAAATTCGGTAACTTTTAACTGTATCATACTTCGACTAAGAACTACCAACATTATCTTCATTTTCTTAGCCATGTAAGGTGCCACTATTGTATAAAACATTTCAAATCGAAATACGCACTAACTCTCTTTGCTTGGGTGTATCCACTTTACCCTTTAAACATTTAAAATCAAATTAGTCTTAGAATATACTTAAAACAAAACAAAAAATTCTTTATTGTTTATTCTTTTTATTCATTTTTTCTTTTATGTATGTACTATGTATTATTATAACTTTTAATTTCTTCTTGCTTCCTATTCTGTAATCATAACAAAAATTATTATAAATGGAACTTAACTTGTTTATAAGGATATAATATGTTATTTTTTTTGTGGATACCTCGCAAGAGTCCCAGCTGCTCTCGTCTGGAGCCAGTGAGACCACCCATATGCATAGTCGGTTCCTCGAGACCTCCTCCACTCGACCTTAGTCGAGGTCACCTCAAGGAAATCTTAAAAACTTCCTTGAAATCAGTATGTTCAGTTACGGCTTCACCCTCCAGTGAGGAACCTCCAGTAAGTCGAGTTGAGGTTGAGTGGAGGAATGACGAAATTTTAATTTCTTATTATTATATTGGCAAACTGTAGAGAATATGATACGTTTTAAGATTTTCATGGCCAAAAGTAATTTCGTTATTTATTTTTGGGGTATTATGCCATGTTGCGCTACCTCCTTCTTTAGCCAACGTTTCGGACATCGTTGCAGTGTCCATCATCAGGGCAGATCCGGCAGATCCGAATGTACTTGATTGTACAAATCACAAGTACGCCCCACGGTTTAATTTGGCAGCCATCTCTGGTCTGGACCTCCAAAATACCTGAAAAATACCCTCGACTCTGTGCAGAAACGGGCAGTCCGTTTGATAGATTCTCCCATCTTAACAGACGGATTGCAATCTTTAGAGCACAGGCGTCGGGTGGGAATGCTATCCTTGTTCTACCGGTATTACAATGGAAGATGCTCCGAGGAACTAGCATCATTGATCCCTTCGGCACCGGTGCATAGTCGGGAAACACGCCAAACGCGTACCCAACATTTGTACACGGTTGACATTTGTCACATGAGAACGGGTCGTTTCTTCGACTCGTTCTTGTGTTCAACAGCTCGGCTGTGGAATGATTTGCCGGCCTCTGTGTTCCTCCTTCCTACAACATGGGTCTCTTCAAGACCAATGTTCATTCCTTCCTCTCCTCAAAAAGACCCTCCACACAGCATCCCAGATGACATAGGCTCTGAGGGAAATTATTTTCCTCAGGGCCTCCTGTGTGGAGTTAATGTAAAAAAAATAAAAAATAAATTGGTACATGTGTACAATCTATAGTACCAACAATGCCAGGAAATCCAGCCCGTTGTTAAAATTTTCTTTTAACATCTGACCTCTCGTCTACATTGGGAAATTTAATGTAGTGGCCGATTTTCAATGCAAGTACTTCAGATATTTTAGTGTCTATTCGAGATACCATAGCTTGACTCAGTTTGTGGAGATCTCCACATAAAACCTGCAAACAAAACAAATAAAATCATATAAATTGTTTGATTGTGATAAAAATAGATTATTAGTAGGTAGGCATACATATATTTATTTATTTATAACATTACATTTGATACATTTGTATGGCAAAAATAACATAAAAATAACATTGAAAAATAACTATAAAATGTGTACAAGTGTTATTATGTCTTGTGGGTCGATATTAGTTCCCAGCTAGGCAGATTGCCCGTTCTAAGGAACCAAATGCTGGTGAGAATGCAAAAAAAAAAAAATTTAACAAAATGTTCATTTTAATTATTTAAATTAAATATACATTAATAAAAATGCCAGAAAATTTATTCTGTAACAAAAAACTAAAAGAAAAGAAAAATGTTTTTTTATTTAAATAATATACGTACTAAATTTTTACTAAATGTGCCGTTAATAGGCCATGTAAAATTTTAAGTGACATTATTTAATAGTTTTTCAGATTCCACCCTACCTAAGCCAATCAACCATTTTGTTATTATTGAACTGACGTGGGACATTTTGCAAGCTTTAATATTTAATTCTAGGGGAATTTTATTATATATTTTTGGTCCAAGATATGTACATGTTTTTTGATACTTTGCTGTATTGCTCCCTGGGACCACAAGATCCTTTCTTTTATTTGCATCACAATACCTAGGTAAATAAATAAATTTGTACCTAGATATGTGTTTTGTAGCAATATCGTCCTATAAAGCGGTATTTACGGGATACAGAAAATCCGCTGGAATTTTTGATGATGTGGAATTCCGAAGAAGATTTCAATTTAGAAAAGATGCAATAAAAAATGTCCTCTTGCCACTTTTGAATTTAACACAGAGTGCCAATAACCGAGGTCTACCAATACCGCCTCTGTGGCAGCTTCTCATAGCAGTGAGATTTTATGCCACAGGGAACTTTCAGGTGAGTACACATGGAACTGAGTGCCAATAACCGAGGTCTACCAATACCGCCTCTGTGGCAGCTTCTCATAGCAGTGAGATTTTATGCCACGGGGAACTTTCAGGTGAGTACACAGGGAACTTTCAGGTGAGTACACATGTGTACTCACCTGAAAGTTCCCTGTGGCATAAAATCTCACTGCTATGAGAAGCTGCCACAGAGGCGGTATTGGTAGACCTCGGTTATTGGCACTCTGTGTTAAATTCAAAAGTGGCAAGAGGACATTTTTTATTGCATCTTTTCTAAATTGAAATCTTCTTCGGAATTCCACATCATCAAAAATTCCAGCGGATTTTCTGTATCCCGTAAATACCGCTTTATAGGACGATATTGGTACAAATCTTCATAAAGGTAGTCAATAAAATCATGGAAATTATTCATTATGCTAATAAAACTTGAAATAACCTCAGAAAGTGGAGGAAATCTCGAGGAACCGACTATGCATATGGGTGTCAGGCATCCCTAACTGGGATATGTTGTGAGGCTGAAGGTAGTGGGAGATGAAGGAGATGGGGAAGGGGAAGTACCTGGCTATTCACATCTGGTCACCAAACTTGGCTAAAGCCATTTCAATCAATTCTGAATGGTGGTCTTACACCAGGGCGATACTGAGAGTATCTTCCATTCTGAAACATGCTGCAAATATAACTTACATTGTTTTAAATGAATTAATTGTGAAATAAGACGTATTAATCAAATAAAATTTATTTGCACACGCAGGGATTCAATGTAAAATGTAAGATAAAAATAATGATAACATCTTACGAAATATAAAATAAGATTTTTTTTTGAAAGGGTTGGTAAACATAAAAAATACTAGATTTATTGTCTGTAGGGCATGCATCATTGTGTATTTAGAATTTCATTTAGTTAAAAATTAATTACTGATATTAGCTAAAGTAGGTACCACATCATCTTATTATTTACTGTTAATATTGATTGTCCAGTTGATTAATCAGACATCTCCAAATACAAAGTTTTAAGGTAATGAGGAATGCTCCTCAAAAATCAAATATTATTTACATGTGTCTCAGTGGCGGTCCGTGAGTTTTCAGTGAGCTAGAGTGCTAATATTGAAAAATATGACATTATTGACATTGTTGTAGCTGAAAATGAATTTTATTTTTTTTCAAAATTTCAACTTTTTGTATGAAGATCTTTAGGATTCTTTCAGTCAAGGGATGCGCCGCATCCACATACTGAAAGACCTTATCCGGTGACAGGCCGGAGACGCGCCGGCGCGTACGTCACATGCGCATGCGCGAGAAAATAATTCAAATATTTGAATAATATTTTCGACAAAAAACTTTTGGTCTGCGATTTTGGCCCTTCTATGTACATAATTTGTATGAAGAACAGTGTCAGAATCGCTTGCGCCAACATTACTCTAGGAGACGCCTAAAAGTTTCATTCACCTTGCAACCCCAGAATATTTTTAAAACGATTTCGTCTATGACCTGTCAAAATTTGCCGCGAATTTAACCATCGCAACTAATGCGTGTTCTGCGACTAAAACATCGTAAAACCTATTAATTTACGCAGCGCCGGATCTGCCATACATTCAAAAACCTGGCGCCAACTCCGAAGGGGCGCCGTGAGAAAATAAATATTGTATTAAAATTTAGTTATAATATTCCCTAAATCGTTTAAAAATTACCCATAGTACGAAATAATTATTACGCTCTAGCAACACTTTCCAAAGAAACAGAATGCGCACGCATCGGGTTGGTATCAACGGCTTACGAATTTAGTCAGTTACAGAATTTTTTTTACAAATGCCATATATTTAGTTTAAACGTAAGATCTATTTTTCCATATATCTTTTACCGTCTTTTACGACGAATGGGTGCGATCCAAATTCAATAACCAATCACAGCGCGGTATTTTTTTCTAGTGAATCAAACAAACCGACTTGCGCCTTTCAAAATGCTGACAATTTTAGTTAGTGTGTCGTCCGTACGCTCGCTATTGTTTTATTTTGTACAATTTAAGTCTCTAGGAGAAGGTAGTTAAAGACCGTTTTCTTATGAAACCTTCAGTAAATTCCATTAACAAAAGCATCGCACTGTTTGCAGGATTTGCAGGTTGCAACGTGTTGACAGTTTCATCATTGATTTGAAGTTCGTTAAATGTATAATTAGATTTGTTATTTTACGGTGTCAGTGTAAGCGTCTTTCGTAAGCCGCAAAATAAAAATGTAGGGGGGGGGGGGGCGCCATCGGTACCTACTGCACAGGGTGCCAGATTTCGTAGATCCGGCCCTGAATTTACGTAATAAATGCAAGTAATGTTGTTTTGGTAGATAGTTTATTGTGTTGTTAACGTTTTCCAGTCAATAAAATATACAATAGCTCAAAATTAATCAACAAAACATTCAATTCAAAGTTCAAAATGGTGCTTTTTAGTGTTTTTCCGTGAATTTTCGTAAAATGGCCTGGCCTTTGAAAAAAAAAATCGTTTTCAGCTACAACATCAGTAATGTCATATTTTTCAATCTTAGCACTTTAGCTCACTGAAAACTCACGGACCCCCTGTCTGTGTTTTACATATTAAATATGCTATAAAATATCAACGGTCAGATACATAAGTATAACATTTTGAATTTTTTTACCAGTGACCCGGAAAAAATATATTTTTTTGTTTATTTCACTAAAAGTTTTTCTGCGTTAAAATTGGTGGTGTTTATGAGTAATCTGAATATTATACCAGATAGTAGGTTTTACATGAGTCGTTCAATTTCTATATCCGCTATATCAACTTTCGGTGATTCGGAGAAATCCGCAAAAAACTGTCACATCTCTAGCGTAAATAATTTATTTTATTTTATTTTTTTATATAATGAATTGGAGTAACATACATTCGAAAGGTGTTCATTTTTCAATGTGTGTCTAGAAATATTTAAGTTATTTGGATAAATAAAATGGATATAGCGGATTTTGATACTCACTTCGTGATTTATATGGAATATAGAGACTTTTGAAACTCAACTGACCTGAGGGGCGTGTTTCTACACCCTCCATCTTGGCAAAATAACTGCTCGTGATTGGTTGAATTCCGATATAGCTGGTTTTGATAGTAACTTCTTGAATGATATAGCGGGTTTTGTTTCTCACTCGCAGTTTTAACATGGTTTTTGGTCGTGATAAAGGAGGTTTTGAAACTCAATTTTAGATTAGTCTTGTTCCTCGCAAAAATGTGAACAAGATGTCATACTCAGATCATTTTGACAAAAAAATCGGAAATAACGGGTGTTGAAATTATAAGACTAATATAACTACATACTTATTAATTGTTTCGGGTTTAGTATGTAGAACTCCATTTAAATTTGTTTAAATTTAAGTACATTTTAATTTACTTAATTTAAATTTACATACATTTAAAAAATTACACAAATTTCGATTTTTCAGAGATTTCTGACTAATCAACTGGTCAATCAATATGTACATATTGTTTTTAATCAAAACAATTATTGAGGAAAATTATAGGATTAACATTATAAAATGATTTGTGCAGAATATAATATATTATCATAGTCCCCTGTGTTCCCGCATAGACGTAATTTTCCACAGGTAAACGTGACAGGTATATTAACACGACCGTCAAATAATCTCCTCATAAATATGTCGTATTGTTGGTAAAATTAGTTCAGAGTTTTCTTATCTAATTTGAGCTTCTTGTATTGTTTGTTTCGTGTAATGCAGGACCGAATCTTCACAATTTTTGGGAAGTAAATGTTTATTTATTTATACTGGAATTTTACAGTTGTTCTCATTTTGTGAAAACAATCCAGTAAACACCACCTTTTTCTCATGGCTTTTATTGTTTTAATCATAATTGTTTTTCATATTTAATTAAAATCTTGCACAATAAAATTGAGAGCCCTGAATTATTGCAAAAACTTTAATGTACCGACAGAAATCGAATGAAATAATACTGTGATGGCCGCACAGTTCAACACACCACTAGACAGGATTCAAAATGCGAGGAAACTAGTGAGGATAAAAGGCGTTGTACTCTTTGATGAAAACAGTGATGAAACATGGGATGAAACTAGTGATGAAATAAAATGGTTGTAATCTTCACTGAAAACCGTGAGGAAACCTGCGAAAATTTGTGATGATAAAATGCGTTGTAATCTTTGATTAAAGCAGTGATGAAACAGTTGACAAAAAAAAAATTGTTATCTTCGCTAAAAACTGTGACGAAACCTGCAATGAAACCAGTAAAGATAAAATGCGTTGTAATCTTTTATGAAAGTAGTGATGAAACATGTGATGAAATGGTTGTAATCTTCACAGAAAACTGTAAGGATACCTGCGATGAGACTTGTGATGATAAAATACTTTGTAATCTTTGATGAAAACAGTGATGAAACGGTTGGTGAAACTAGTGATGAAATAAAACAGGTTGTAATCTTCACTGAAAACAGTGATTAAACCTGCGGTGAAACTATGATGATCATAAAATACATTGTAATATTTGGTGAAAGCAGTGATGAAACATGTGATGTAATAAAATACATTGTAATCTTCGCTGAAAACTCTGATGATGAAATGATGTGCTATGAAACCAGTGATGATAAAATGCGTTGTAATCTTTGATGAAAGCAGTGATGAAACGTGTGATGAAATTAGTGATGAAATAAAATGGGTTGTAATCTTTGCTGAAAACAGTGATGAGCCCTGCGATGAAACTAGTGATGATAAAATCTTTGATGAAAGTAGTGATGAAACATGTGATGAAACTAGTGATGAAACTAATGATGAAATAAAATGGGTTATAAACTTCGCTAAACAGTGCTTAAACCTGCGTTAAAACTAGTGATGATAAAATGCGTTGTGATCTTTGATGAAAGCAGAGATGAAGCAGGTAATGAAGCAGGTGATGAAACTAGTGATGAAATAATATGGGTTGTTATCTTCGCTGAAAATAGTGATGAAACCTGCGATTAAACTAGTGATGAAAAAACGGATTGTTATCTTTGATGAAAGCAATGATGAAATGGTTATAATCTTTGATGAAAGACGTGATGAAACTAGTGATGAAATAAAATGCGTAGTATTTTCGCTGAAAACAGTGATGTAACCAGCGATGTAACTGTGAAGCTAAATACGTTGTAATCTTTGATGAAAGCAGTGAAGAAGCATGTGATGAAACTGGTGATGAAATATAATTATGCCGCTATAATTCTAATGTAATTCTAATGCCTTGTTATTTTATGTAAAAGCCGAAAGGTGTTAAAGATACAAAAAAATAAATAATATTGTAATGTTTTTTGAAGTTTTTCTTAAGTAGACAGGAGGTGAGTATCCATTGATTATTGTAATGTATCTAATTTTCAGAGGCGGTTGGTGCTCTTCGGTGCTAGGCATGAATATTTTGAAAATGGCTAGAGGAAAGGGGGTACTGTGACTGTGGGAGTATATTTTTTTTTTCTCTTTTGAGAATTAATTTAATTATTTCAACACTCTTTAAATGTGATGAAAATTTGACATTATAATTTTAAAATAAGAATCATTGTAAATATTATACTAAAAACATTAATTTAGAACAAGAGCTTGAAGTGGTTAAACTTAAATATATCAGGGTGTCCTGGGGCAAAGTGCAGTAACTTCGGGAGGTGATTCTACATGATAGTACAAGTAAAAAAGATAAATAACTTTTTTCGAAATTCCAACTTTTAGGGGTAGTTTTCTGGTAAAAAGATAAAATTAGACCGGCGTCTGCATTATTATTTTCCGCTGTTGCCGAATCCCCGCTCCAAGCGCTCAGTGTCAGTGTTGAATTGGAATGTAACAATTTTATTAGCGTAGTAGTGTTTCACTTTAAAAACTTTATTGTTGTTAGACAAAACTTGTTGATTTAATGTGTCTTTATCTAGTGTGTATTTATTAAGACTGACTTAAAGGAACAACATTCAGTGCGTGTTTCTCTCAGATTTACCTTTGTTTATTTAATTGTAGACTTGCCTAAGTGTAAAAATTGTGTTTATTTATGCTTAATTTTGTCATTGAATTATTGTGCCAAAACCGCGTAATTTTGTTATTGAATTATTTGGTCAATGCCTTACTTCACCAACAAAGAACGGGAAGACATTCATTAATGAGATACGCCACAACATACGAATTGATAATAATATTACTTTACGTTTACATGCTTGCTTACAAGCTGAAGGTGGACATTTTGATAAAAGCGATGACATTAGTTAAGTGTTCAATTAGTTTATAATAATTTAATTGTTAAAAGCGTGCCTTTAATTATTATTTAATTGCAGTTATTTTTTCAAATTTGTTTTTTTTTATTTTTATTATAATCCTAATTTTTTTATGTTACATAGGTAATTGTGCTGTGCCTGTCTCACTAGGAGTTCCTGTGTTGAGAGCAGGCGCATTTTAACATAAATAGTTTATAAAGGATAACAACAACAATGTTATTTACATTTAGAGTAAAAGTACAAGGACAATCAGCATCCTATCAATGGGTTAGCATGCATTAGGAGGTTCTAAAAATATTGTTAATATATTATCTGTCTTTGGTAGTGATCCAAAACTTGGTATCTGTTTTGTATTTTACGTTATTAGTGTGCTGTCTAATGGTTAGTGGAAGTGTATTATAAAGTTTTGTTGCAAAGTACCTGAAGTTTCTTTGACCAAACGTTGTTTTGGCGAAAGGGATAAGTAAGGTTTAAAACATACGATCTGTATAAACGTCAAATTCTCGGTCTTGTTATTGTTTACAAACGGTTTCCATGGATACAGGCCAAATCACACCAAGCAACGTTGCAACAATTGCGCCCGGCAAGCTAACAGCAACTTTGTTGGGTCAGTGCTACCCAGGGCTGGGCAAAATACATGCATTGCTGTAATTAAAATACCAATTACAAAATACTTTTTCGCATGTATTTAAAATACGAAATACAAAATACTTTCAAGTCGTGTATTTGAAATACAAAATACAGTATTTTAACTATTTTTTAATATCAAATACAAAATACAAATTACAAAATACAAAATGTTAATAAATGTTCTACACATTTGGTTTAGGTCATTGACGTATCCGTTTAGGTAGAACCTTTGGTTGCAATAAATTGTCGAAAGTGTCCTTATCTAAAGGGTTCATTTCCATAGAAGCAAAGCTGAGCAGAGTGAAACAGAGATATGCAAAAATTGACCAATCATATTGCTCAGAAGACGCATCTCGTCTCCGCTCCACTTGTAAAGTTTTGTGATATAGGACTTAGGTGTTAGATAATAATAATTATTAATATAATAACACTAGCTGGTTCCCGGCATGCTTTGCAATGCCATATTCAAAGAAATAAATTGTTCCTCCCTGCTTTCCCGTGCGTCCCCGTTCCCCTCCCGCATCCCCTTCCCCTCCCACGTTCCCCTTCCACCTTCTCCGCCTACCCTCACCCTCTCCCGCTCCCCCGTCCCGCCAACCCTCCTACCGCGTTCCATATATTCAGTCTCAGTACATTCAGTTTTCAAACGACTCGCGTGCCAGCTATTACAATTTTTTTAATCAAATTTTCATTACACATATTACAAATATTCATTTTTATATATTATAAGAACAATCAATCACATCTGGAACCTAACATAGGTACCTATTTAAAATATCTATAATTTTAAAAATCCATAAATAATTCTTTTGTTACAAAAAAACAGCTGCCTGCTTAGTTCAATTTCATCAAACACGCGAACTGTCAAACGTGTGAAGTTAAAATAGTCGTCAAGTTTTCTGAAATTATCCAATTTTCTGCATAATTTTCCTAATTTTTCTTTCCGTAAGAACCTTCTGCAAAGTACAAGAAAACTTTAAAAAAATGAATGAAATAGGTAAAGTCGTTCTGAAGTTATGGCGTGACCCGTTTAAACCCTCCACACAGCATCCTCAAAGATGACATAGGCCTCCTGTGTGGAGCTCATGTAAAAAAAAATTTTTAAAAAATTATCATTAGATCGCTAGATGTATTTGAAAATGTATTTTGAAGCCATAAGTATTTGAAATACAAATTACAAAATACCTCAGCAGCAGGCAATTGAAATATCAATTACAAAATACATTTTTAGGAAGTAATTGAAATACAAATACAAAATACGTATTTGTATTTCAAATATTACAAGTAATTCAAATACTGCCCAGCCCTGGTGCTACCTTACATTAAGGATTTTTAGTAGGTATGTCTTTATGGGAAAAAAAAATTGAAATTTCAGAAAAAGTTATTAATCTTTTTTACTCTTACTATCATGTAGAATCACCTCCCGAAGTTAATGCACTTTACCCCCGGACACCCTGTATATACACATAAAATAAAGGACTGTCGCTTAGAGCTTTAAGCGTCTAGTTTTGAGCTTTGAAAATAATAATTTAACCACAGTTGAATTTGCCAGCCACCTCTGGTCTGGAGCTCCAAAATACTTTAAAAAAAATCCTCGACTCTGTCCAGAAACGGGCGGTCTACTTGATAGATTCTCCCACCTTAACAAATGGATTGGAATTTTTAAAGTGATATTTAAAGGCGTCAGGTGGGAATGCTATCCTTCTTCTACCGGTATTTCAATGGAAGATGCTCCGAGCAACTAACGTCATTGATCCCTTTGGCATCAGGGCATAGTCAGGAAACAAAAGTCAAAGGCGCGCCCTACATGGTTGTCTTTGTCACATTAGAACGGGTCGCTTCTTCGACTCGTTCTTGTGTTCAACAGCTCGGCTGTGGAATGATTTGCCGGCCTCTGTGTTTCCTCCTTCCTACAACATGGGTCTCTTCAAGACCAATATTTATTTATTTCTCTCCTGAAAAAGACACTCCACACAGCATCTCATATGTTATAGGCCCTGAGGGAAATTATTTTCCTCAGGGCCTCCTGTCTGGTGTTAATGTAAAAAAACAATGAACATAAAAATAAATTGTTAACTTTTACCTTCTTTAAAAATTGTAATTTCAGTTGAAGCATTATTATAATTATTGTTGAAACCTTACTTGGAAACGTAAAATAGTACAAAAATACACTAATTGCATTTATCATCATTCAGTCTAACAATCTCATAATAATTCTTTGAAAATTTATACAAATATTTTTTCAATTATTTCCAGCAGCCACCTTCGTTTTGTTTGTACCAATGATTCGTAGAAAATGCGTTTAACAATAATGTTAGCTCATACGGGCCTTTAAAAAAAACTCGGGCCGCTTTCGAAATTTCGAATGCGTGACGTAGCTTGAAGTAAAATACTGTCACTTTTATTGCAGTTCATTCAAATCTCCCAGTGGAACACGGACTTCAAGCTACGTCACGAATTTTTAGGCAATCACTGCTCTTCGCTTGATGCTTTTTCTACCTTGGTTTCATTGGTTTGTACCCATAAATAAACCAATCCAAAGACGCCTGCACTAACTATTACAAAACACTTAAGTCGGCTATGACCAAGGGCGGATTTAGCACTTGGGCTATTTACACGGGGGCACGTGCCCCCCCCCCAGACGGTATTTTTGTGTACTGTGGAGATTCCATCACAGTACATACTTAGAAGCTAAAGCTGTCTTTATTAAATATTTAATTTTTCGATTGTTTTGACACTTTCATAAACCTTCCTATACATACTTGAACTTATAGAAATAAACTTGAAGTATGGTACTTCAAATTTATTTCTAACAGTAATTGTTGATTTTTTACGCGTCCGCCCCTTGTGCCCCCCCCAGAAAAAAATCCTTCAAATCAAAGAGCATGCTACCTAGTAGTAATTGGTACCAAGTAGCCTGTGTGTCAGTGACGTTGCTAGTAATGAGCATGCTCACAAATCAACAGCCGTTTGGTTAATGAGCATGCTCATTGGATTATTGGGTGGAAGGGAAGGGGAAGCCTCTAAGCATATGTGAACAGGCTAGCTTTTGAGCATGCTCATATCAAACATTCAAATTTCAAACTGATCTCAGTTCGCGCCTGCGCATACTTTGCAAAAATGTCAAAATAGCCCACTGGGGAGACGAAAAAACCTTGTTTTTCGTGATTTATTATGGGAATCACGCATTGCTCTAGTATGAATCACGAATATATTTGGAACACAAGGTCACTAAAATACCCCCATAATAGATTTCCAAATTCTCCAAAAGCTCCTTCACCCTTTACCTCCAAAATGAAACCACATTCTATTGAAATTAGCATTATGTGTGTCGTTGCTTATCCAGAATATAGTCGTATCTGCTGCTGTATCTTGAATTTCCCGCCTTTGTTTTGTAACTCCCTTCAGTTGTATAATTGTCACCTTATGCAGGTAGCGTCCTGAGACACCGTTTTGTTTCAATTTTGGCGTCTGTTTCACCCGCGGCAGTCGTGAAATTTTCATTCGTAGTTATTATCGAAAAGAAATCTGTTGCTATGCAGGCGTACTAAAAGACGAAAGCGGAATGACAGACATCTGCTTAAAAGATTAGCATATCAGGTCAAGACCCTGCAGGATTTTGTCATGGACAGGTCAACGCAGGAAGCCACTATCAGCACGCCAAGTATAATGACACCTTCGCATGCATCTGGGAGCGTTTGCTCGTTGTCGCCTGAAAGGCAGTATCAGATGCCGGGTCCCTCTACTGTTCTGAAGGAGTCTGTAGCGCCAAAACCTTCTGCATCACATCTGGGTTTGGTGGAGAGTCTCCAACGCTTCAACTCGGGCGAGTGGGCCAATGTCCGCTATGCATCTGTTTTAAAGGAATATTTAGCTGATCTAGGCTTCAAGGAGCTGGAGGTAAATTGCGAGGTGCTGGCATTTGACACTGCCTCACCAATATTTTCGGCCATGGAAAAAATGCTGGCTGCGGTAACGCATGCCTCATTGAAGCAGAGAGAGCGCCTTCAACAGGCCCTCCAAAAACTTATCAAATGGGGAAGTAGTTCAGAAGGTTCTCTGCCAGGTGGGGCTTTAGAGGAACAACTGGACAGCCTGTTAGGAGAGGACTCTGAGTTTATAAAATGTTCCAACGATATCCTGCAGATAACGTGCGGAAAGCGAGCTGAAGTCATTCAGCACAGAAGGGATAAGATTTTGGGCAGCTGTAAGACTGGAGTGGAACGGAAGCTATTCAGCAGAATTCCTCCTTCTTCCACTCATCTTTTTGGGGAAGAAGCACTGTCCGCCCAGTTGCAGAAACTAGGTGGTGTAACAAAGTGCTTCAATCCAGTGCGCATACCTCAGGGTAGCCACTCGGCGCACAACCGCCCTTCAACATCTAAGAAGGTTGTTTCCTTTCCCCCCAAGCAGACACCAAATGAAAAGATGGCATTTCCCTCGTTTCCCCGGCGGGCAGACCACGGGCGGAATCCCCACTATTCCTCCGGTACGAGGAGTAGGGGGAGGGAACAAAAGCGTGTTTCCTCTCGTGGCCGCAGACCTCTCGTGGCCGCTTCAACAGGTGACTATCAACCATTTCGGGCGGGTCAACTACAGGATTATTGGAGAGAATGGCGGGCCCTAGATGCTCCAGAGACCATCTTACGTATGATAAGAGGACACCACATACCATTCATCCGAAAGCCCTTGTTGATAAGTCCAAGCCAAGCTTCCGCAAGGAAGTTCGAGACGAAAGTAACCCCGGAAGTAACCCCTGAAATAAAAAAAGATGATGAGAGATGGTACCCTGGAAAGAGCTGGCGACAATGCCTCCTTCCTATCAACACTTTTTCTGGTTCAAAAGAGTGATGGCTCAAAACGGCCAATCTTCAATTTAAAAGCTCTCAATTTAGATCTAGCTTGGAAAAAGTTTTCTCTGATATCTCATCACAAAGTCCCACACTTTCTTCAAGCCAACGATTGGATGACAAAAATAGACCTTTCGCAGGCCTACTTCCACATACCGGTCGCAAAAGCTCACCGTTGCTTTCTGAGATTGTATTACGGAGGCCTTCATTTACAGATGACATGCCTGCCTCAAGGCTTAAGCAGTGCACCACAGGCCTTTGCAGCTATCACAAATTGGATTGCAGAAATCCTTCGGAGACGGGGTATCAGAATCATTGTGTACCTAGACGACTTTCTCCTGGCTCATCAGATCAGAGAAGTCCTCCTCAGTCAAACACGAGAAGCCCTTGAACTGTTGAAGCGGTTAGGTTGGTCGGTAAATTTCCAAAAGTGTGTTCGTCAGCCAGCACAGTCAGTGGAATATCTAGGAATTAATAATAATAATAATAATTGGATAATTTGTATAGCGCCGTTTTTGTGAAAAATCACCTCAAGGGCGCTTTACGGAACCCCCATCTGAATCAGAAGTCCTTAACCAAATACAGACGCCAAGGTCTTTGGAACTCACTTCAGAGCTTCGTGACAAAAGGAAGATGGACTCTGAAAGAAGCTCAGAGTATTCTCGGAAATTTGAATTTGCTACCTTTGTGGTCCCCAGAGGTCGACTCCATACTCGGCTGATACAATTACAGTTGCAGTTAATGCTGAAGCTGACCCCTCAGCAGAAGTCTCCGATAAAGAAGGAGGTCTTGTCAGAAATTAAATGGTGGATGATCAACTTAGATCATGTTTCAACTCTTCATGTTCCCAGCCCAACACATTTTCTGACTATGGATGCAGCGGATCACGGCTGGGGAGCCCTGATCGACGATGTACCTCTGTCGGGTTGTTGGACAGACAGTTAGAGGGGGGGCATTGCAACATGAAGGAGATGACAGCAATCTTAAATGCCTTAACATCTGTGACTCAGAATTTGAGAAATTCTTCGTTACTCATTCAATCAGACAACAGGACAGTCGTAGCCTATTTGAGGAACGAGGGAGGTACCAAGTCGATGGGTCTCCTTCATCTGACATTTCAGATTCTAGCGCTTTTGGACCAGCACAGAATCTCTTTACAAGTGCAGTATTTGCCGGGACGCTACATCTATCCCGAGGGATGACATTACCAGAATGGCACCTTCTACCTCCAGCGATGAGAGCTGTTTTTCACAAGTGGGCAGTCCGGTAGTGGATCTATTCGCTTCCTCGTGGGCTCACGTCGTGGATCAGTATGTCTCGATAGATCCCCACGACAAGAGAGCGATGTTTCACAACGCGTTCAGCAGGACTTGGCATTTCCCCTTGACATGGATATTTCCTCCCCCCTGCTTAATGCCACGAGTGTTGGCACACCTGAACAAGTCATCAGGGGTGTGTGTACCTGGTTGTGGCCCCAAATTGGCCAAAAGTGTTTTGATTACCAGACCTAAAGAGAAGAGCCCTAGACCGACCTCACATAATACCCATGTTGGTCGACAACTTGATAGACTTATCGACAGGACTTCATCCTCAGCAGGTCCAGAAGCTCCAACTACAGGTGTGGAAGATTGGGGGTGGAGTGAAGCATTGAACGATTGGTCACAACAAGAGAAAGCTCTGTTGAATGCGGGTTGGCGCAAATCTACGCTTTCAACCTATCACATGACATGGAAGAGCTGGAAGGAATGTTGCGCCATTAATAATACGTATCCCAATAACCCTTCGGGGTCTCAGCTGGCACGGTTTTTAGCATACCTAAGAGTAAAGAAAGGCTTGGCTCCCAGTACTATAGCTCTTCATAAGTCTGCAGTGTCGGTTTTGTGTGACCCCAACGGCGATTTGAGAATAAGTAATCATCCCTTGGTCAAGTGAGTGATGAGAGGCATAGGGAATTCTGCAAATAAGAAGCCTAGAGAATTTACTTGGGATCCAGGGCACTTGGTGTCTTGGCTTTGTAAAAATCCTCCAAAGGAACTGACTCTTTTCGAAGCATCTCGTAGATGTTCTGTTATTTTACTTCTGGCATCAGGAAGACGAGTACATGATCTGACCTAACTACATACATCTCCTGATAATTTTGTTGACAATGATGATCACATTATATTATGGCCAGTTTTTGGTTCTAAGACGGACACCTCTACACATAGACAGTCTGGTTGGAAGCTTTACAAAGCAGAAGATCGTAATATAGATCCTATATTTTGGTTGAGAGAGCTTATGTCTTTGGGTGAGAACAGAAGACATGAAGCTGGTGTTGAATGTCTGTTTATTTCCACATTGGGGCCTGCAAGGCCAGCCTCGAGAACTGTCATTGGTGGATGGATTAAAACAATTTTGAAGGACTCTAGGATTGATGCCTCCCCAGGGAGTTTGAGATCAGCAGTAGCTTCAAGAAGTTGGCTGGAAGAGTGTCCTATAGACACCATTTGGGAAAGAGGAAACTGGGGTTCAGAAAACACTTTTAAGAAATATTACAGAAAGCAAATCAGAGGACTCAATGTTAAGGTGCTGAATCCCCCATTCACTCTCAGTCTTTGACCAAGTTATTTCAAGCAATACAGTAATAGTCACAATTTTGGCTTTAGAATTGTCACCAAGCGATAACAAACACTTCTCACATTATATATTCTGGATAAGCAACGACACACATAATGTTGGAGTTTTACCTACCATTAAAACTCTTATTATGTTGTCTTGCTTATCCAGAATATACTTAAGCTCTGCTTGGTGAGTCCAAATTTTAATCAAAACGGTGTCTCAGGACGCTACCTGCATAAGGTGACAATTATACAACTGGAACTGAAGGGAGTTACAAAAGAAAGGCGGGAAATTCAAGATATAGCAGCAGATACGACATTATATATTCTGGATAAGCAAGAAAACATATTAAGAGTTTTAATGATAGGTAAAACTCCAACATTTTTTTAAAAATATTTAGTCATTTTGGGATTTGTTGACATCTTTGACCCAAATCAAACGTCTTATTTTTTTACATCAGAAGATTCCTAAACATAAATAAACCAGTCATTTCCTAAATAATTGCATTGCAAGCAGTGTTCTGAGCGAATGAAACCGAATCTAATTTAGGGATGGACGATATACATCGATGTATTGTAAACACTCGATGTATACACCGATGCATCATATTGCTAATACTTCAACATCGCTATGAGTATGACCAACAGTGACTTACGACTGCAGTGACTTTCGTGACGTTTCGTGAATCGGAACGTAATAATCAGTTCAGTCAATATAAAACGCCTACCATTTATCGGTTTGGCTGAATGGGTTGTGTTCCCTTTGCTGCGAAGCCGGTAAAGTCAAACTTAAAAAATAAAACCTTAAATATAAAATAAAATTAGTGGAGGGATTATAAATTACAATTCCCAAAGCTGTACAAAATAGCTTTTAAGTATTTAACAATTGTTGGCACATCTGTGCCATAAGAATGACTCTTTTCACAGGCAGGGCTAGTTTGTGACTGAGCAAAGAAACCGATTGAAGGGAAAAAGATTAAGTAAACTTTTATTTGTTTTTACGTAGCATTGAAAAAAATATTGGAATTTGCAAACAAAATAAAGCTGTGTTTGCTGTGGGATTGTGAATTTTAATAAATATTTTCCCTTCTACTTAACTTTTACCTAGTTTTCTTTAAGGCCTAAACATGTCCATAAATAAATCAATCATAACATGTCTATTGCGAAAAACAATCGATGTTTTGGAAACATCGATGTATTTCTCAAAACACCGATGCAACCGATGGATGCATTACATCGGAAAAAACATCGAAGTATTTTTTAAATGTCCATCCCTACCCTATTTGACATTTATTCAGTGATGGTATGTCTAGGGAAATTTCCCTAGATCTAGGGGAGAAAAATATTTTTTAGGAAAAATGGAAATCAGCACATAATCTACGGAAATTTCGAACTCTGGCAAAATTTTTATTACAAATGACAATATTACTGGTATTATATATATTTTTGGGATTCCCATGAATCTTAAATATTGCTGATGTACTTACATGCAATGTTATCAAGCAATGTTATTTTTAACACTGACAACTCAACATTATATTATGTATCAAAAAAGATAAGTGGGGACCTCTGAAAAAAAAATTTAATTTATGTTTTAAGTTCCGTTATTTCGGTTGATTTTTATTTTGCAAAATGTTTTTGTATTTGGAATTCCGTTTCTAATTAAATAGTGAGGGAACAATTAAAATTATATTTTTGAATGTAGCTATTACTTTGTGGTTATCCATTATAATAAAATGAAACAATGCAACTTTGTATAAACCACTTATAAAATGTGCAAATCCGACCGGTTTCGGAACAAACGTTCCTTCGTCTAAAAAAACGTTTAAAACTTCGTCTAAACGTTTCTTCTTCTTTTTTTAATTAAAATTATATTTATAAATTACAATCAACTTTAAAATTATAATTTCACTTAGCAAAAAGTGTTTTATTTGGAAAAGCACAGTATTATAAGAACATCGACCAAGTTCTGAAATTTTTCCAATTAATTAATCATATTAATTAACATATATACAGGATTAGTGTTACACAATCAGGTAGCTACGTAGGTAATTGCGTTAATGTGATTATTATGTATTTTGTTTGGAAAAGTTTTTATTTTCTATTTAAGTACATTTGTTACTTAAATTAATTTTTTTTTTAAATAAAAAAATTTAAGTAACCAATGCACATAGAAAATAAAACTTTTAAAACAAAATCTAGAAATTTTTACAGTTAATGCCCAAGAAATATAAAAAAATATATATTATATGTGAAAGGAATACCACTTTCCAAGTCTTTGTTTCCCCCCCATAACTACCATAACCAATACCCTAATCAACTAATCAATATTTAAAAAAATGTGTTTACTAGGCTGCATATATGAACCAATCCTAGGTGGGTACACAAATAAATATATATTTTTTCGTTAAAAACTTTAGCAATCTGGCAATACTATTTTTACTGTCAACATTTTCATAGAGAAGACAATTTTTGTATTATTGTCAAACGTCATAATATTACGCTTTTCTTACAAAATCATCAATTTTATACTGCACGGTATTAGTTCATTTATGTACTGCACTTTCTAGGAGAATATAACTGGACTACTTTTTATTCAAGATAAATAATTTGTAGCAGAATTTAGGTGAGTTTGAATTCAATACTCGAAATTGAACACAAGCTTAGTTCGATTTGGCCTGTATAGACAACAACAAAATATACGATAAATTGTAATCCTGCAACCTATTGACCTAATGATAATTTTCAAAAAAGCGTTTGCGCCGTCCGTTTTCCTATGGCCACTGCGATGTGCATGAGTACAACTAGGATAACCCACCCGGGTCACTGACCAGATGAAGGGTTCTCACCTACAGTCATGGGGTTTTAACACCGCCTCTCCAGGCTTCACAACACAAAACTGGTTTGGTAAATATCGGTTCGGACTGGCCACGCTTATTACGAATAATTTTTAGAAAAAAACTTTAGATTCGCCTTAATTACTATAAAAGGAAACTTTTTGGCTTTGGGGCGGCAGAAAATAATGCATTTTAATTTTCAATTGCATAAAACCAAAATTCTCTTCGCGATCCGACACAGCTAAAATCCGCGGCCGTACCTGTCACTGTGATGTTGGTATCCTTGATAAATTAACAAGAGCTAATAAGACTGTAGCCGACTTCGTGGGATAAGGCGCGTAATTATGAAATTTTTCTAGCGGGCTTGTTTGTGTAACATGGTTTGTGATACAAAAGAAAGTGCCCCTTTATAACGCCTACTCGCGACAAGGCAAGAAAAACATCCCAGTTTTCAAGTGGTTTAGCGGCTACGCTAGGTTTGTGTAACATGGTTTGTGATTCGCGGTATTTCATGTAGGTATCCCGCGAAGTCGGCTACAGTCGTATTAGCTCTTGTTAATTTATAAAGGATACCAACATCACAGTGACAGGTACGGCCGCGGATTTTAGCTGTGTCGGATCGCGAAGAGAATTTTGGTTTTATGCAATTGAAAATTAAAATGCATTATTTTCCGCCGCCCCAAAGCCAAAAAGTTTCCTTTTATAGTAATTAAGGCAAATCTAAAGTTTTTTTCTAAAAATTATTCGTAATAAGCGTGGCCAGTCCGAACCGATAATTACCACTGGTTTAAATTAAATCTGTATGCGGCGCATTAAAACTACACTCAGAACTTGAAAATGTTTTTTTTTTATTCTGGCAGCACATACATAGTCTGCAACTAGAATTTTATAACTGCACTTCGAATGAGAGAATGTTTTCCATCGAAATATGTCATCAGATGAATCCAGCTGGAATTTTACATTCTGAACCCAAAACTGGTTATTTATAATTAAGAATATCTATATGCGGCGCATTAAAACTATACTCAGAACATGAAGATAAACACTTTTGCAAGAAAATAAATTCTTTTTGAAATTCAGTGAACTTACAACTTCGCTTTTTCGCGGTCGGCGGCATGGTCAATACATTATTTGATTTGATTTGAATGATAATCACGGGTTATCAATTACGTGTCAAGGCTTGCACTTATTCACTACTACACTGGCGCTCTTTGACTCTTACTTGACTTACCTAAATAATCCAATCCCTAGATCAATATCTTCGGGCCTTTTCTAGGGACAAATATTGTCATCAACTAAACCACAGATGAATGAAAATGATTTAAATAGACTAAAGATAGAAGAAATTTATTTGTCTATCATTGACAATATTAAAAAAATTTAGGAATGTGGGACGCTTTAGACCAGGACTTCCCAACCGGGGGGGGGGGGGGGGGCGTAGAGAAATGTCAGGGGGGGCGTAATAAGTAGGTTTGCACTTCCGAAAAAAAAATCTATTTAACGCGTAGATAAATTAACTGTTCCGAATTGCCATTCAATCGCTGCTATACAACTTTCGACAAGTCGCAATACGAAGTGTGATGCGCACCCCCGCCCCTATTTCCAGCTAGAATCCATATAATAAAAAGTTTTTTAGTATATTAAACTTTTCCGCCGTGTATTTTTTTATTTTTCAATATACTTGCTTGTAAAGTTTAGTTTTAAATTTATACCTAAATTATGATGGTTTAGTTGTGAAGTAGGTAGGTACTAATGGGTTCATATGCGAACCCCTTTTATTCCACAACAAGTAGGTAATCATATAAAAAATGTGTTTCTTATTTTTGTTGAAACATAAAGGGGGGCATGAAAATATTTTTTTTTGATTCGGGGAGGCTCGGCGAAATAAAGGTTGGGAAACCCTGCTTTAGACGATTTGCGGGACTATTTGGTTAAATATTTTAATGCGGGACTACAATCGGCAATGCGGGACGGTTCGCCGCCTTAAACTAGCACCATTCCAAAGATTTAAATTTTAACCCCTATTGGGCGGCTGGCTATATTTGCGAATGTTCCCTGGAAACGGCGTGAATTTTCAGTTTCTCAACTTATGTATTAAAATTCTAATAACTCTGCAATCGGATGATATAAAATTTTGAAAAAAATTGTGTAATAAGAACAATTGTTCAATGTACAGTTAAAAATAATAACAATAAAATTTTGAATAGAGGTCAACTTATAAGTACATAAGTAAACTTGTAATTACCACAAAAAATGTAGCCCTCTCGCAAAAAATCAGTCATAGAATATTAATGGTATAGTTTATCGTAAAACTTAATTAGTATATGTCATAAATGTACTTTTTTACATAATGTTATAGCAAAAAAATCTTTTTTTTTCAACGAATATACGTAAACAAACGATTTTTTCAGTCACTATAATAAATCGCCCTTCTCACTCACACACATTCAAGTTACGCTGCGACTAACGCGTGGCATCAATGCCACGCGTTAGTCTCGTGGGGCCGGGCGTGTTTTATCAATTCAAAGTTTTGTAATGCGTGACATATTTTAAAACATTTTGTAGAGCATAAGGCAACTTCACAGTCACTACACCAATGACGATTCTGAACTCGCTTTTTTGGTTCTCGCGTAGTGTTTTTACAAACATAACATCGCCGGTATGATGTTTGTCGCTTTGAGTTGACTGTTTGCGTTTTAAAATAAAACTGTAACCATTTCTTCACGCAGGCGAAAAACTCTGTCCATCTATTTCTGCCGGGGGATTAATTTTTAATAAATCAGAATCCTCAATTTCACCGTCATTTATTTCTGGAGGATCATCTGGATCCTTAAAATTGTCCACTCTATACTCATCATGGTCACTCATAGAAAAATCTGAATCAATGTTTAAAACATATCGTTCTGCGTCTTCTTCTTCCATTGTTGAAACAGTAAAATTAAGATCAAACACAATAACATAATTAATAAAATTCACGTAACAAAATACGACGAAGTCAACAAAATCTTAACGTTTATAATATAACGCGTACGGCCTCCGTAGTCCAGTGGGTAAGACTCTTGACTCACAATCCGGAGGTCGCGGGTTCGAACCCGGCATGCGCAAATAAATTTTATTTGATTAATTTGTGTTATTTCACAATTAATTCATTTAAAATAATATATAGTATATTTGCGGCATGTTCCAGAGTGGAAGATACTATCAGTATCGCCCTGGCGTAAGACCACCATTCAGAATTGAATCGTTGCTTGAAAATGGCTTTAGCCGTGTTTAGTGACCAGATCTGAATAGCCAGGTACTTCCCAACCTTCCTCTTCCCCACCTCCTTCCCCTCCCCAATACCTTCAGCCTCACAACATACCCCAATCAGGGATGCCATAGTCTCACTGGCTCCAGACGGGAGCAGTTGAGATTCTTGTGCAGTATTCACTGTAAAAAAAAAAAAAAATAAATAACACCAACAAGTCATAAGCAATATCCAGTTACCGGCGCCTCGAAACGATCAAAACTAATGGATATCCTACAATATAAACAAACACACTACAAACGCGTGTACCGACAAGCGAACACGGCGCGACCAGTACACAGGCATGCTGTAACGTAACTGTGTGAGTGGCGGATCTTCCGACAGGAGCTTTCTATGAGATGAGATGTTACAAAAACAGCTCGGAAATTAAAAACTCCCAAGTAAAAGTGTTAATGTATTTTTTATTAGGTAGATAAATCATCAGGCTAATGAAAAATCCCCTTTCTTTCGTCTTTGATCAGTAAATAAGCGTTACAAATAATAATTAAAGTGACTCACGCTCCGTGGCTACGAATGTAGCCAGCCGTCAGCTAGACCCGAATTATCCGGGCTGCAAATGTAGCCAGCCGCCCAATAGGGGTTAAACTCAATTTCCAAGAGAATCATTTTGACGGTCTTTATCTTGAAATAATTGTTTTATGGATATTATTGTGTTAATAGGTTTGTTTTAGTATAACTTGCTGTGATGGCAGGTTGTGTATTGCACACTGTAATTATATCATACTATCGCGGACCCATGAAAAATCACAGGATATTATAATTGTAGTTTTCATTTATTATTGCAAAAAACTTAAAGGTGTTTGCCTCAGGATCACTTTGCCTTTCAAAAACAAATATTGCCATTTTTCTTTATAATATACCCTAATGCTTATATTTAGGCTTTCGGAATTCTATACTTCATTTGTGTGAATGCACTGTGAAACAATACTTGATTAGTAACTACTTCATTGGCGCAAGCCAGAGATGAATTATAATTTTTTTTTTTTTGACAAATCAGAAAGATGTCAGAAATTTACGTTTCGAAAGAACACAGTAAGCTTGAAAAATCATCTGTCAAAAATTTAAAGTACTGAAATACGCATTGTGTAGAATTATTTATATATATAAAAATTAATCCCTGTTTTCCTTAGTCACGCCATAACTTCAGAATGACTTTACCTATTAATTATAATTATTTTAGTTTTCTAATACTTTGTAGAAGGTTCAGGGAAAGAAAAATTAAGAAAATTGCGCAGAAAATTCAATAATTTCAGAAAACTTAACGACTATTTTAACTTTGCACGTTTGATAGTTCGCGCATTTGATAAAATTGAATTTAGCAGGTAGCTTTTTTTTTGTATTAGAATTGTCTAAGGATTTTAAAATTATAGATATTTTAAATAGGTACCTATGTTAGGTACCAAATTTGATTGATTGTTCTTATAATATACAAAAATGAATATTTGTATATATATATAAAATGAAAATTTGAATACAAAAATTGTAATAGGTGGCACGCGAGCTGTTTGAAAAATGAAAGTACTGGATTTGAATATATGGAACGCGGGAGAGGGGTTTGCGGAACGGGAGAGGATGGGCGGGGAATGCGGGAGGTTAGGGGATGCGAGAGGGGAATGGAGACGCACGGGAAAGGACATGCAGAGAGAAACATTTTATTTCATTGAATATTGCATTGCAACGCATGCCGGGAACCAGCTAGTTAATAAAATAATTTTCTTTTATAAATCATCGGTTCCAATTTTGATAATTTTAAAGCAAATTTGAGATAATTGTGCAGGAATATTCACATGAATATTGTTTGTCCAGGTTTGAGATGCCATGACTCTGATCCAGACGTGCCCGGGGCAGTACTGCGGGCGCTCGCAGTGGGAGAATGGCACGTGGGGCGAGTGCGGGGCGTGCCCACGGGGCTACCGAGCCAGCTTCTCGGGCCACTGCACCCCATGTGTGGAGGAACTGCTGCTCTACGACTGGCTGTACCTTGGCTTCATGGCGCTCCTAGCGCTCGTGCTGCACTGGTTCTTCATCGACATCGTTTACAAGAGAGAAAGGTATCTACCTAATTCTTCATTGTTAAAGTTTTACTAAATCTGAGATTCTTTGGAATATCAGTTTAAATCCCTAAATATTCTAAAATGCAGCTCTGTTAACCTAACTTAAGATGACACGCGGGCGGCGTTTTGTCCATACGAACTTATTCCCCTATTTCCTCTCTGGATTTTAACAATAGGGCAAAGTTTTAAAAAATATTTTGTATACCACTGACGTGTCCCTTCATTTTTCTTTTTTGATAAATTACTTCTTATAGGATACCAATTGCCTAATTTGTTCGCCGTCAATATATGTTAAGTATACAAATTTGCAGTGGCGGTCCTTCCCTCAGGTCAATTGGTCAAAGACCTCCCAAAATTATAAGATGATAGTGAAATATTATTCAAAATGAAACAGTTGATATTATTCAAATGTGTTTGAAATCCGCCGTGATATAACTGGCAGCGGCAAGTATCTAACGTCTTAAATGGAAGCTTTCTTTTCCATGCACTATGATTGGCTGGGTCAATTTACAAAATGTCCCAATATCATGTTTCTGTCTCTTTAAGTGCCATACAATAAAAGAGATGGCACTATATTATCGCCTAATAAAAATGTTTTCGGATTCTGAAAACATTTTGGGTCATTGCCGTGATGGAGAGAGCATGATGAAATTATGCGTCTGAAAGAGATGGTTTGAGAAAACGTAGGTTTATTTTGCATATTGTGCACTTATCGTATGAAATAATTTAATATTATGTAGTGCCGTTCCTTACCCAGAATATTCCTTAGTGAGAGATGGCATCTCTGTTTCTATCCGATTTCGGTCTTTCTTCTCCTTTTACCTTCTTGAAATATTCAAATTTCGCGCGATTTTTCGTCCCTCTATGATCTCAATCACTGCTACCAACAGCTAGGCGTACGCAAGCATCGACACGACGCCATTTTCTTCAATTGGCGTCTAATTTCTATCTCGTGCGGTCGTCTAGTTACGATATAAACTGGAAACTAGATTTTCTTCTCCAAAAATTTTACGAAAAATCATTACGAAATGTCCAAAAATAGTGTGTCTCTCGAAGCGGTTGAGATTCCCGCGTCCGCGAGTTTTAACCGTGACGAAAAACGAAAAACGAAACGAAAGAATGTGTGTTCTGATTGTTCTTCTAATGAATCCGTTTGTGACAATAAACGTAAAAGGCAAAGGCGTCGCCGACGCTCACCAAGTTCAGACAGCTCCACTTCCATGAACTTTTCAAGCAGGGCTTCACGCTCCAGAAGGCGAGGAATGGCCCGTTCTATAAAAAAATTAACCGAACAAGTAGGCAGACTACAAAATTTTATTTTGCAAGCACCGAGGTCAAGATTCGCAGAGAATGCAGCCTCAGAGAATATGTCCATTACAGAATCTGAGAAAGAGTGCTCAACAGTATCAGGGTGTAATACTTGTGTTTTTCAAATGCCGAGTCCCACCATTTTGCTTAAAGAACCCTTAATGACTGCCCCTTCTCGAAACAGACTCGAAGTGTTAGAGCGTCTTTACAAGAGAGATTTAACGATTTAATCAGAAAGATTGGACCAATGTGAGATATAACAAGGTCATTAAGGAACACCTTGCCGATCCGGGCTTTAAGGAGCTTGAGGTGAATTTTGAGTTTTGCAACTGTATGATTCTGGGTCTTCTCAATAGGTCGCTATTTCGCGGCGATAACGCATGCAGCTCTCAAGCACAGGGAGCAACTGCAGCAGTCTCTGCAGCAATTGGTCGAATGGGGGTTCGAAGTTCAGAATATCTCTCCAGAAACCCTGTACGAGAAAGTTAATGAGTTGTTTGGAGGTCAGAACGACTTGCAAAAATGTTCTGATGACCTGCTGCAAATCACATGCGGAAAACGGGCAGAGATAATTGAATTTAGAAGGGACAGGATTCTCAATTCCTGTAAACAGAAATCAGACAAAAAAGTTCTTATGCAGATCCCTCCAACTTCCTCTCATCTCTTCAATGAGGAAGCCCTCTCTACCCAATTGCGGAAATTGGGAGGAGTAAAGAATTGTTTTAGGCCCTTCCCACAAGCCATCACTTCAACCGGTCCACCAAAGGAGGGGTCTGGTACAAAAAAGGCTTCAAAATCAGTTCAATACTTTCCGGCCCGAGATTCCTTTCCGGCCCGAGATATCTTTCCGGCCCGAGATTTTATTCCGTCTCGAGAATTTTTTCCATCCCGAGAATCCTTTCGCCCGAGGGGGGCAGACCTCCAAAGGTATCCCCAGCCCTCCACCTCTGGTGTTAAAAGGGGGGGAAAGGATAGTAGCAAGCAACCGGTGCGAGGGCAGACCTCTAACCGACGTTACTACAGGGGTGCATGACCGGAGGCCATCAAAGTTTCGCGCGGGGCAGTTGCTGAATTTCAAAATCAAAAGGGCAGCTCTAAATGCTCCCAAAGTTGTTCAAAAGATCATAGGGGGATACAGAATCCCCTTCTTTACAAAGTCCCTATTATTACGCCCAACTGCCTTAACTTTGAAAAAATTTGTGACAAAGACTACCCCAGAAATGACAAAAGAAATAGAAATTCTCAAAAAACTGAATATATTGGAACCGGCAGTCAAAGACTCCGGTTTTCTCTCCCAAATGTTCCTGGTCCGAAAAGGCGACGGCAGCAACAGACCTATCCTCAACTCGAAAGGTCTCAATCACTTTGTGTCTGTAAGAAGATTTTCTTTAATGTCACATCAGAAAGTTCCCGAATTTCTCCAACCACAAGACTGGATGACAAAAATAGACATATCGCACGCATATTTTCACATTCCAGTCGCAGAGTCTCACCGTCGTTTTCTGAGGATTGTGTACAAAGGAGAGCTTCTGCAAATGACATGCCTTCCCCAGAGCTTAAGCAGTGCTCCACAAGGCTTTGCCAAGGTGACCAATTGGGTTGCGGAGACCCTACGTCGTCAAAATGTGAGGACCATTGTATACTTGGACGATTTCCTTCTGGCCCACCAGGACAGGGAAATTCTGAAGGCCCAAACAATTCTATTTCTGAATCTACTGAGAGACCTCGGTTGGACCGTCAATTTGAACAAATGCGTCAGCGAGCCGGTACAAACAGTGGAGTATCTGGGTGTAATGTGGGACACGCAACGTGGTCGGAAGACGCTGAACAGGAGGAAGTGCGAAGACCTTCAACAATCACTTCAAAGGCTTCAGAAGAAGAAGAAGTGGAATGTGAAGGAGGCACAGAGAGTTCTGGGAAAACTAAATTTTGCATCGTTCGTCACTCCAAGAGGTCGTCTTCATTGCCGAAGGATACAACTAAAAATGCACTCAATGATAAAACTTCCCATAAGAACGAGAATTCTCATAAAGGAACCCGTGATGAAAGACATATCATGGTGGGCACAGAATGTAAAGATATTTATGCCACTACACGTCTCCGCTGCCTCTCATTTCCTCTCGACCGATGCAGCAGATCATGGCTGGGGCGCTCAAGTGGACGATACTCCGATTGCGGGAAATCGGACCAGGGAACAGCAGAATTGGCACAGCAACTTGAAAGAGATGTTTGCCATACTAAATGCCTTGAAATACCAGAACAAGTGTTTGAGGAGTTCTACCATTCTAATACAGTCAGACAACAGAACAGTTCTCGCTTATTTGAGGAACGAAGGAGGGACGAGATCCTTGAGTCTACTTCATCTGACCTTTCAGATTTTGTCTCTAGACAAATACAATATAACCCTGCAAGTTCACTACCTACCAGGGCGGTACAACGGTCTTGCGGACCATTTGTCCCGAGGAACCCATCTACCGGAGTGGCACCTTCTAGCTCCTGCAACAGAACAGATATTTCACAAATGGGGCAGACCCACTGTGGACCTTTTTGCCCCTCACACGGCTCATGTAGTGGACAAATATGTATCCATAGACAGGAAAGACAAAGCGGCGATATTTCACAATGCTTTCAGCAGACCTTGGCACTTTCCCCTGGCATGGGTGTTTCCGCCTCCTTGTCTAATTCCCCGAGTGCTTGCTCATCTGAACAACTCCACAGGAATTTATCTGCTAGTAGCTCCCAAATAGACGTAAGTATTTTGGCTACCAGACTTGAAACAGAGAGCCTTGTGCCTACCTCAGGAGATCAAGAATCTACAAGAGATACTGATAGATACCACCACTGGCTCTCATCCCCAGCAAATACTTCAACTAGAACTGCAAGTGTGGAAAATTGGGGCTGGGATGATGCATTGCAAGGATGGTCTGATAGAGAAAGAGAGATTTTAAAATCCAGCTGGCGAACTTCAACGCAAGCTTCTTATAAAGCAGCGTGGATTAGATGGCGTGAATGGTGTTCATCCAATCATGTTAATTTCAGAGATCCAATGGGAGCTCAGTTGGCAAAGTTTCTAGCGCATCTCAAAATATCGCTGAATTTAGCTCCTAGCACTATAGCTTTGCATAAATCGGCTATTTCAACTTTATGCAATCCAAATAATGAAAATAGACTAAGTAACCATCTTGTGGTGAAGCAAGTAATGAAAGGAATAGTAAACAGCTCGATTAAAGTGCAACGGGATACAATATGGGACCCGAGTAAGATATGTTCTTGGCTTCAGACTAACAATCCAGAAACTATAACCTTATTTGAAGCATCCAGAAGGTGTGCAGTCATACTCCTGTTAGCCTCAGGACGAAGGGTGCATGATCTGACACTTTTGAGATTAACATCGGAACATTTTATTGATATGGATGATCACATTATTTTATGGCCTGCATTTGGTTCAAAGACAGATTCTGCAAAGTATCAACAATCAGGATGGAGATTAAACTCCTCATCAAATCAATCTACCGATCCTGTATTTTGGCTTAAGAAGCTGTGTGTTCTCTCAAAGGACAGGAGACAATAGGCACCCAATATTGATAACTTGTTTTTATCCACATCAGGTCCAACCAAAGCAGCTTCTAGAACAATTATCGGTGGATGGGTCAAGACAATACTTAGAGATGCTGGTATTGAGGCCTCTGCGGGGAGCACTAGGTCAGCAGTGGCTTCACTTCAGTGGTTTGAAAACTGTTCAATAGAGGACATTTTGGAAAAGGGAAATTGGCAGAATGAAAATACCTTCCAAAAATATTATAAAAAAGAAATAAGGCAGTCCAATATTCAGGAGCCGGGGACTTCGTCATCCTTGACAAGCCTGTTTAAACCAATCATTCGCCTGAGGGGGGCAGACCCCCAAAGGCCCTCCATTTCTGGAGACAGAAGGAGAAGCGATCATTGTGAGGGCAGACCTCCAACCGGCGCTTCTTTTTGAAGGTGATCACAATTGGCATCAACACTGCCATCAGACGATAGCAGACAATTCTCACTAAGGAATATTCTGGATAAGGAACGGCACTACATAATATTGGAGTTTTACCTACCATTAAAACTCTTATTATGTTACCTTCCTTATCCAGAATATTCCTCATCCCCTGTCTGGTGAGACTACAATTGAAGAAAATGGCGTCGCGTCGATGCTTGCGTACGCCTAGCTGTTGGTAGCAGTGATTGAGATCATAGAGGGACGAAAAATCGAAAAAGAAAGACCGAAATCGGATAGAAACAGAGATGCCATCTCTCACTAAGGAATATTCTGGATAAGGAAGGCAATATAATAAGAGTTTTAATGGTAGGTAAAACTCCAATATTATTATTAATAATGTAATTTGACTCTCAAACTCGTGAGGTAAATGAATACATATTATCGTATTTAATCTGATATTGTATCAATTTGTTTAAATGACCTTCCACTTCTGGACTCCTAGAGCCGCCTCTGCAAATTTGATAAATATATTTTTGAAAAAGCAAAACATGCAGACATAGAATATTTTCTTTTAATAAAGTTGGTGAAAAAACAAAATCAGTTCAGTTTTGGAGGATATAACAGGATAATGCAAAACCTTGATTTTAACTATGGTATTGATTTTTTGAATTTGATCTAAAATATTCCAAACGAATGATCCTAGGGCTGTTCTTCTTTTAAACCTACAAAAAGTTGTCTCCACCAGTTAGTGGAGAAAAATTCAACGGAATAACCAATATTATTATTTTATAATTACTTTAAATCTACTGTACTTATTAAGACGTAACGATTGTGTGTGTTTAAAAAAAATATGTGTTTGTATTTTTGTAGTAAAAATTACATTACAGAGTTGTAACTCCTCGTGATAGAAGTGTACTTCATACAAATCACAGTTGTCTCCTGCCACCTCGAGATGCGTATATTCTATAACGTTTCAAAAAATGATATGACGACATAAAATATAAAACTATTTTTTACCTTCAAAAGGTATAACCTATCAAGTAACAGCGATTATTATTTTTATGATGTTTAATAAAATATTTTTTTAAATCTCAAAAACTTGTCTCCTACAACTTTTGTGTCATACGTTAATTCTGTCACGTGGGTTGTCATTCGAAATAGGTATCAAAAATCAACAAAGGGTATTATAATACTGACCAGGTACTCACAGACTTTATCCTTACGGAAGCGCCAATTCTGGACGGGATATGGTCCCGTCGAGAATATCTGTGGATCCCGTCAATGCTCAGGGGGTGGATTGTAAACCACGATATGTGTCATACTTTAAAGGGGTGGTATGCAGGGTACATAATTTAAATACGGAGATTGTGAGATCATACATATAATTTTAAAAATATCAAACATAGGTCGAGGCCTCACTCGACAGGTGGTTATAAATAATACATTTGACTTACCCCCATGGAACCGACCTTTTTACTATGAGTACTACCGCTAGCTTCAATAATTAAATAATATTACAGTGATCTAGTATAAACTTCAATAGTTATTAAAATAAAGTTATTCCAATAAAATTAAATATTGATGCAAATATCTCAAATACTAGGAGCGCGGTGTGTGGACAGGACTATTGATGCATGACTGTCCGCATTCGAAGCGATTCGATTCAATTGATTTGATGAAGTTCTCCTCACAGCTTCAATCGCCACCTGATAGCCATGCACGTGTGCGCGCTGTTTGAGGTGGCCATGGCCTGCGTCATCACGCTGCTGTTCTCTGATCCGCTGGGCTCGCTGAGCGTGCGCGCCTGTCGCGTGGGCGGCCTGGCCGACTGGTACACCCTGCTGCACAATCCCACGCCCAACTACCAAACCACCCTGCACTGCACGCAGGAAGCTGTTTATCCTCTGTGAGTACTTCTGTTTGATGTTGATTTTCTGCTGTTCTCCGACCTTCTGGGCTAACTGAGCGTACCCACCTGTTGCTTTTGTTTGATGTTCGTTGTCGGTCCTCTGCAAGTATTTTTTTTTTTTACATTGGTTTTCTGTCGTCTTTTGTTTTATGTCTGTTTTTTTAATATTTTTATTTTATGTTTGTTGTTCGTCCTCTGTGAGTATTTTTTTTTTAACATTGGTTGTCTATTGTCTGTCCTCTGTGAGAATTTTTGTTTGTTATTGGTTGTCTGTCCTTTGTAAGTTTTTTTTTTTGATAATGGTTGTCTGTTGATTATTTTTGTTTGATTTTCGTTGCCTGTTGTCTGTCCTCTGTGAGTATTTTTGTTTGACATTGGTTGTCTGAAAGTATTTTTGTTTGCTGTCTGTTGATTTTGGCTTGTTATGTAGAAAACATAAACTTAAACAAAGAAGTAAATATATAAATGGAATACAGTTGAAAATTCAATACATAATGTAGACCAAAAAAAAATATATATACTATGCATATAAAATTTCACACTGACTCGATAGATTGACTGAAAATTCAAAATGGCGCTGATCGTGAATCGATGGTCATCAAATGTGATGTAGTTAGAATCACCCCGACCTGATAAGGTCTAGTCTGGGCCTGGTAGAGGGCAACTAATGAGACATGGGTCTTACAATACATCCAATACGGTGTGCTTCAGGTACACCCTGGTGCTGATAATGTACGCGCTGTGCATAGCTCTGCTGCTGCTGTACCGCTGCGTGGTGTTCGCCACTTTCCTGCCCACTGGCTCCATCCTCGCCGTCTACTGCGGTCTCTACTTCCTGCCCATCCTCATATTCATTCATGCCGTGGGGGCGGGACTCATCTGTAAGTACCAATTCAATCAATGTTTGTGCTCTCACCACATCCCAATTCCATTTTTAAGGCTCTTGACTCGCATTCCGAAGGTCGCGGGATCGAATCCCGGCGTGGCAAATAAATTTTATTTTGTTAATTTGTGTTATTCACAATTTATTAATTTAAAATAATATATAGTATATTTGCGGCATGTTCCAGAGTGGAAGATGAAACTTTGCTTGAAATGGCTTTAGCCGTATTTGGTGACCAGATCTGAATAGCCAGGTACTTCCCCACCTTCCTCTTCCCTATCTCCTTCCCCTCCCCACTACCTTCAGCCTCACAACATTCCCCTTTGGGGATGCCATAGTCCCACTGGCTTCTGACGGGAGCAGTTGGGACTCTTGTGCGGTATTCATGTAAAAAAAAAAAACTATTTGAATTTCGATTTTGTTTTCTTGAATGAATGCAATGAATCTTGGATGTGGAAATTAATCCACTTCCCGACTTCCGATCTAGCTGAAACTCGGTAGACAGACTTGTTGTCAAAGGCAATTCATTCTGTAACTTAGCTGTCAACTTTTGGTGGCAATTTCTCTGAAATTGGATGATATTATAATAAATACAAACAACTCTTCGATATTTTAAAAATTTACCATCTGCAAATGTTACTTGAAATACCTTTAGCTTTTTTTAATGACCAGATCTGAGTAGCCAGGTTCTTGCCAACATTTCACTCTTCATCCTCATCCCAAATAGGAGATGTCATAGTTTCACTGGCTCCACAGTTGGCCAATTTTTGCAGTATCATACACGAATGTAGGTATATTAACCCCTCCTCAACGTAAGCAGATATAAGCGTTAAAAATAGGACAGCAGTCAAGTACAATAAGCGTATTTATACGTCAGCGCGTGTGTTTCCATAGAAATCGTTATAACTCCGTTATTGTTTTAGTTACATCCCTAAAACAAAAAGTCAAAGGTCGATAGTAGATCAAGCTGCACATTTCTATCAAGTTGTCTATGGAAATACATAACAGGAATCAGCTGTCAATCGTGTAGTTGACAAAAATATTTACCCGCGCAAATTTGCTACCGGCAGCTCCACCGTGCTCTACATTTTAAATATTTATTAAATATTTTTATATGAAATGATAAAAAAGTGAGGTGACAAGTGTTTATTACACATATATACAATAGAATAAGTATTGTTGTTTGCATAATCTGTGATTTTAGTACCGTTTTCACATAAAAACATCATGTGAGTCATTTTTACCTATTTTTAATGTTTGCGTTATAAATTTTAATATTTACAAATGCTAATATTTATTTGTAATATAATAATTTGAAAGCCTATTTTGTAACCTTTCTAAAACAGTTTTTACTATTCGGCTACGTTCAGAAATGTTTCATTTATAGCTTTAATTGTGAAGCGGTTATAACTAAAAGTTTTCGTAAAATGTCATTTCGTTTAAGACACCCAAATAGAATAGCGTAAAGTTGTAATGATTACTTTCAGATTACTCCTTCCCCTACATTATCATCATCCTGTCTATGATGTCATCAGCGTCGCACTTCTCGGTGAAGATCGACCAGTCGGTGGTGGCCATGCTGGTGTCCTCGGTGACAGAGGTGCGCAATGTGGTAATCCTGCTGGGCCACTGGCTGCTGCACGCCTACGGCATCATCTCCATCACCGGCCTCAAGGACCCCGTCTTCCACGGAGCCCTGCTGACTCTCGTGCCCGCCCCGGCTGCCTTCTACATCCTCACATCCAGGTTCACTGACCCTATGAAGATTCACAATGAGTGACGGTTACCCAAACGGAAGCTCAAACAGCCGCAAATCAATTGTCACGCTGCCAGGCTCTTGTTAACACTCTTTGGTTTGATTTAAAGGAACTTATTAATTTTATTTTTTCTTTGGCTCAATGTGAAGGAAGTTATTAATAATATTTTTTTCCTTGGTTCGATGTGAAGGAACTTATTAATAATATTTTTTCTTTGGTTTGATTTGAAGGAACTTATAAATATTTTCCAAAATAAAAAAAACTTTCAAATGGACTAATCCTACGTACAATGTTGTAAGCTGTTACAGCAAGAAAGTGAATATGTACACTATAGTTAGTCTGAAAGCTGAATACATCTCACATGTTATAGATGTAATGTAGTTTTAGGAAACCGTGTCTCTCCAATGTTAAATATACAGGTGTAAATATTTAATCAATATTAAAACTCTATTTTTATGAAATGTGCTTGAATTTTATAAAATATATTGTATTCACTTGTGTGCAATACCGATAATGACAAATGTGTAGTGTGAAGGTCATGTGTGCATAATGTACAAGGTTACTGTTTTAATCTCTACCCTCTATGACACCGCAAGTCGTGGTATACTATGCGTCTACCACATCAGGAAACCAAGTGATAAAAAACCAAGGTCACTCAAAGTAGAATTCAATGACCCCACAACATCCAGAACACTAAGTAAACGTCATCTCCTAAAAAACAACACCTGATGCTACACTTTTTCAACAAAACCTTCTAAAAAATTAGAGGAAAACTGGAAAACGATATTACCATAAAATATGTAAATGGAAACCCTAAAATTGTGCAAATTCTGCCAAAAACCTCAAATGTCAGAATGCTCAGGAAATTGCACATAATTAAATTAACTACTTGTACGATGTATTGTATGTATATGTACTGACGGAAACTTGGCTTGACTCGGAAATAAAATCAACAGAACTCGGACTTATAAATTACAAATTTTACTTACAAATTTTTTCACTGCCATAGAAACTCTGAATCCAGTTTCAAAACAAGCGGCGGCGGAGTGCTAATTATTATAAAAAGAAAATGATGTCAAGAAAACTCGAAACAAAAAATAGCACTCAAAGAACTATTTGTACAAATTGATACCACTGTAGAAAAGATAATAATCACAACTTTTTACACACCGCAACTATCAAATTACCGAAGCCACGGTGAAGACATTGAAAATCTACATACTCTAAAATTATTATTCTCAGGGATTACAAATTACAACCTCCCTAACCTAAAATGGAAATCAAGTGATACTGGTATCATTGTAAATGAAAGTGAAAAGGATCACACACGTGAGATTTTACATAAATATGACAAATTAGAAAATCTTTTCTAACTTGACTTTATACACAGCACAAATGATCGCTTACTACAACTAGCTATAGTCTATCAAAAAAGAGTAGAAAATATATGAGGGCGCCACTGTTGTTCAAATGGCAATACTAAACACATAACTCATGGTGTTAAAGTAAAGCTGTGTAACCTGCATTTTTATAAAAAATTTAAAAGACATAATAGTGGAAAAAATATTTTTTCATTGCAGTATAGATACCCGCCGATCTCAAAATTAGAATTGCGTATAGGTATATTATTATTATACCTTTGCAATTTTGTGTTAATATAATGAAGAATAACTATAACGTAATGAAATATAAAGCACAGTTTAGAAATTGCTCACATTTATTTAATACTAGATAAAGTACCTAGCGTTGCCTGGGCTTTAGATCATGTCTCTAATTTTAGATCTGAATATTTATTTTTTTATTTATTTATTTACTATAGATACATACAAAAGAAAGTACAAAACACATATTAGGAAGCTTTGCCTGTCCAACTAGGAAAGTTTCCCGTACCAGGACAGACAAATTTACAGGTTTAGTTCATATTATACATACATAATTACATAACAAAAAAATAGAAAAAGAACCTGGTAGCATAAAGTATATTCGGATTTGCGGAATTAACCTGATAACATATAATATATTCAGATTTACAGTGTATGAGATAAGTAGGTAATAAAGTTAGTAGCATTGAAAAGTCAAAAAGTGTAAACCAAGTATTTGATAACAAGTTGGAGGAATTACAACAAGATTCACAATATAGAGAGATGAAGTTATGTGTTTAAAAGTGTGAACTTATAATACATAGTTCACTTATAAGAGAAATACAAAAAAATTTACAATATTAGATATAATTTATGTATGTAATAATATATATTAAGTTGTTTTTTTTATTATTTATTTATGCGCTGTAACTAATATGTAAACAATTATGTGTAAACATGACATTATCTTTACTGATTAAACATGTTTTCAGTACATTTTATATTATACGACAATACGAATATACACCGCGCTCATGTCTTGTACTACTCCTGCTAAAATACGAAAACAATAACTATGAATTACTAGTGCTACTTTGGTAAAGGTATAAGTGGTATATATTTGGTAAAGGTATAAGTAATTGGTGCATTATTTCGTATGTCATACAAGTTGTGGTAAGTATTGTTTATTTATTATAAATCATCACCGCTATAAAGTACCAAGATTCACACAGCTATTATATATTAACTCATTCAGATCTATGGCACGACCAAGTGAATCAGATACTTGAGTCGGGCCATGTCAAGAGTCAGAATAATAGAAGAGAATGTATGAGACATTGTATGAATGTAAACGAGGCAAGGAATGTGTGCCAAGACCGGGATGTTTGGCGGTCCGTCCTCTCTGTCTACACCTGCAGGGAAACGGCGTGATGGTTAGTTAGTTAGTTCAGATCTAAAAGTAGTGTTACTAAACTCACCATTGGTGATTCTTCCTTTCTATCTATTGTTAAATTCAAATTGATGTTAAATTAAATTAAAGCAAATCGCTTTATAAATCACCTTTTAATCAATTTTATGTCATGAAGAAAAAATGTTTTTTTAAATGTGGTTTACTGTGTTCTGTACATTCAGTGTCATTGCACTTCAAAAAAAAATATTTGACAGTTAAATTGGTGTTGCCAGTCTAAAAATTTAGTAGTTCAAGTTTTTATATTTTCTACTCTTTTTTGACAGACTATACTATATCAAATTATCCTGAATTATTTATTGACAACCTCTCTTACCTCTTGATAACCGTCACCCTACCCCCCCCCCCCCCCCCCCTCTTCCTATTAAGTTAAATGTATGTGACTCCAAGCCAAAACCCGTTGAAGAAACTTTAACCATTAATTTACAAATGGGGAGACTTTGAATCTATAAATTATCATCTTTCTCGTAAATGACTGTCAGTATATCGTCGA
Source organism: Limnephilus rhombicus (assembly GCA_929108145.2). Lineage (NCBI taxonomy): Eukaryota > Metazoa > Arthropoda > Insecta > Trichoptera > Limnephilidae > Limnephilus > Limnephilus rhombicus. Next base: position 33,657,874 of record OV815287.1, read on the forward strand.
CTGATATTTTTGTCACAATGAATCTGGATAATATATAAAATGTTTAAGAATATTATTAAAATATTTTTAAAAAAGCCGTGTGATTACCCTACAATCAGATTATTTCTAGAATTTAGAAGAAGATAGAAGTCCCCTCACTGCAAATGCAGCAGGCGCCAAAGATGCACCTAGAAACAGAATTTCCGCAATCTATTTAAGTTGTGTAGTTTGCGGAATCTTAATTCAGCAGGCGTCAAATATGCGCCTTAAAAATGGATTTTCCGCAATCTGCGTAGCTTTGAAGTTGTGTAGTTTGCGGAATCTTTATTCAGCAGGCGTCAAATTTGCGCCTTAAAAATGGATTTTCCGCAATCAGTCTAGCTTTGAAGTTGTGTAGTTAGAGGAATCTTAATTCTGCAGGCGTCAAATATGCGCCTTAAAATGGATTTTCTGCAATCTGTGTAGCTTTTAAGTTGTGTAGTTTGCGGAATCTTTATTCAGCAGGCGTCAAATTTGCGCCTTAAAAATGGATTTTCCGCAATCAGTCTAGCTTTGAAGTTGTGTAGTAAGAGGAATCTTAATTCAGCAGGCGTCAAATATGCGCCTTAAAAATGGATTTTCCGCAATCTGCGTAGCTTTGAAGTTGTGTAGTTTGCGGAATCTTAATTCAGCAGGCGTCAAATATGCGCCTTAAAAATGGATTTTCTGCAATCTGCGTGGCTTTGAAGTTGTGTAGTTTGCGGAATCTTTATTCAGCAGGCGTCAAATATGCGCCTTAAAAATGGATTTTCTGCAGTCTGCGTAGCTTTGAAGTTGTGTAGTTTGCGGAATCTTAATTCAGCAGGCGTCAAATTTGCGCCTTAAAAATGGATTTTCCGCAATCTGCGTAGCTTTGAAGTTGTGTAGTTTGCGGAATCTTAATTCAGCAGGCGTCAAATATGCGCCTTAAAAACGGATTTTATGCAGTCTGCGTAGCTTTGAAGTTGTGTAGTTTGCGGAATCTTAATTCAGCAGGCGTCAAATTTGCGCCTTAAAAATGGATTTTCCGCAATCTGCGTAGCTTTGAAGTTGGGTAGTTTGCGGAATCTTAATTCAGCAGGCGTCAAATATGCGCCTTAAAAATGGATTTTCTGCAGTCTGCGTAGCTTTGAAGTTGTTTGGTTTGCGGAATCTTAATTCAGCAGGCGTCAAATTTGCGCCTTAAAAATGGATTTTCCGCAATCTGCGTAGCTTTGAAGTTGTGTAGTTTGCGGAATCTTAATTCAGCAGGCGTCAAATATGCGCCTTAAAAATGGATTTTCTGCAGTCTGTGTAGCTTTGAAGTTGTGTAGTTTGCGGAATCTTAATTCAGCAGGCGTCAAATTTGCGCCTTAAAAATGGATTTTCCGCAATCTGCGTAGCTTTGAAGTTGTGTAGTTTGCGGAATCTTAATTCAGCAGGCGTCAAATATGCGCCTTAAAAATGGATTTTCTGCAGTCTGTGTAGCTTTGAAGTTGTGTAGTTTGCGGAATCTTAATTCAGCAGGCGTCAAATTTGCGCCTTAAAAATGGATTTTCCGCAATCTGCGTAGCTTTGAAGTTGTGTAGTTTGCGGAATCTTAATTCAGCAGGCGTCAAATATGCGCCTTAAAAATGGATTTTCCGCAATCTGCGTAGCTTTGAAGTTGTGTAGTTTGCGGAATCTTAATTCAGCAGGCGTCAAATATGCGCCTTAAAAATGGATTTTCTGCAATCTGCGTGGCTTTGAAGTTGTGTAGTTTGCGGAATCTTTATTCAGCAGGCGTCAAATATGCGCCTTAAAAATGGATTTTCTGCAGTCTGCGTAGCTTTGAAGTTGTGTAGTTTGCGGAATCTTAATTCAGCAGGCGTCAAATTTGCGCCTTAAAAATGGATTTTCCGCAATCTGCGTAGCTTTGAAGTTGGGTAGTTTGCGGAATCTTAATTCAGCAGGCGTCAAATATGCGCCTTAAAAATGGATTTTCTGCAGTCTGCGTAGCTTTGAAGTTGTGTAGTTTGCGGAATCTTAATTCAGCAGGCGTCAAATATGCGCCTTAAAAATGGATTTTCTGCAGTCTGTGTAGCTTTGAAGTTGTGTAGTTTGCGGAATCTTAATTCAGCAGGCGTCAAATTTGCGCCTTAAAAATGGATTTTCCGCAATCTGCGTAGCTTTGAAGTTGTGTAGTTTGCGGAATCTTAATTCAGCAGGCGTCAAATATGCGCCTTAAAAATGGATTTTCTGCAGTCTGTGTAGCTTTGAAGTTGTGTAGTTTGCGGAATCTTAATTCAGCAGGCGTCAAATTTGCGCCTTAAAAATGGATTTTCCGCAATCTGCGTAGCTTTGAAGTTGTGTAGTTTGCGGAATCTTAATTCAGCAGGCGTCAAATATGCGCCTTAAAAATGGATTTTCTGCAGTCTGTGTAGCTTTGAAGTTGTGTAGTTTGCGGAATCTTAATTCAGCAGGCGTCAAATTTGCGCCTTAAAAATGGATTTTCCGCAATCTGCGTAGCTTTGAAGTTGTGTAGTTTGCGGAATCTTAATTCAGCAGGCGTCAAATATGCGCCTTAAAAATGGATTTTCTGCAGTCTGCGTAGCCTTGAAGTTGTTTAGTTTGCGGAATCTTAATTCTTCAGCAGGCGTCAAATTTGCGCCTTAAAAATGGATTTTCTGCAATCTGCGTAGCTTTGAAGTTGTGTAGTTTGCGGAATCTTTATTCAGCAGACGTCAATTATGAAACCTTCTTTAGCAGGCGTTTATGCGCCTAGGAAAAAAAACTGCAATCTGCGTATCTTTGAAGTTGTGTAGTTTGTGGAATATTTATTAAAATTCAAGTTTTCAAACAAAAGCGTATACTTAAACGGTAGAAATATTTCGATTCTTTCATGCCTTCAAAATTTAAAATTGAGCGTCTTATTTGCATGAGGCAAGTAAGCGAAAGTGGTTTTTATTTATTTTGGGCATAAAATTTTATAAGAATTAAAAGAGTTAGAACATAAAAAACCTCAAAAAAAATTTTTTGCCTTAAAGGGATATTTTTTATAATTGTTTCTTACATTACTCCATAGTTGTCATAAAAAAGCATTTATTCTAGTGGTTTACGCTTATATTTTTTATTTTATAAATAAAAAATTTATTTTAATTCCAAAACATAGAAAGGCTAGAAAAAGGTTCAATTTATCCGTAGCATATTTTTTGATGTTCATACTGTAAACTGATTCATTGTAAAGATTAATCTAAATAGGATTTCAAGTATAGTTTGCAACAGACCTATCCTCAACTTGAAAGGTCTCAATCACTTTGTGTCTGTAAGAAGATTTTCTTTAATGTCACATCAGAAAGTTCCCGAATTTCTCCAACCACAAGACTGGATGACAAAAATAGACATATCGCACGCATATTTTCACATTCCAGTCGCAGAGTCTCACCGTCGTTTTCTGAGGATTGTGTACAAAGGAGAGCTTCTGCAAATGACATGCCTTCCCCAGAGCTTAAGCAGTGCTCCACAAGGCTTTGCCAAGGTGACCAATTGGGTTGCGGAGACCCTACGTCGTCAAAATGTGAGGACCATTGTATACTTGGACGATTTCCTTCTGGCCCACCAGGACAGGGAAATTCTGAAGGCCCAAACAATTCTATTTCTGAATCTACTGAGAGACCTCGGTTGGACCGTCAATTTGAACAAATGCGTCAGCGAGCCGGTACAAACAGTGGAGTATCTGGGTGTAATGTGGGACACGCAACGTGGTCGGAAGACGCTGAACAGGAGGAAGTGCGAAGACCTTCAACAATCACTTCAAAGGCTTCAGAAGAAGAAGAAGTGGAATGTGAAGGAGGCACAGAGAGTTCTGGGAAAACTAAATTTTGCATCGTTCGTCACTCCAAGAGGTCGTCTTCATTGCCGAAGGATACAACTAAAAATGCACTCAATGATAAAACTTCCCATAAGAACGAGAATTCTCATAAAGGAACCCGTGATGAAAGACATATCATGGTGGGCACAGAATGTAAAGATCTTTATGCCACTACACGTCCCCGCTGCCTCTCATTTCCTCTCGACCGATGCAGCAGATCATGGCTGGGGCGCTCAAGTGGACGATACTCCGATTGCGGGAAATCGGACCAGGGAACAGCAGAATTGGCACAGCAACTTGAAAGAGATGTTTGCCATACTAAATGCCTTAAAATACCAGAACAAGTGTTTGAGGAGTTCTACCATTCTAATACAGTCAGACAACAGAACAGTTCTCGCTTATTTGAGGAACGAAGGAGGGACGAGATCCTTGAGTCTACTTCATCTGACCTTTCAGATTTTGTCTCTAGACAAATACAATATAACCCTGCAAGTTCACTACCTACCAGGACGGTACAACGGTCTTGCGGACCATTTGTCCCGAGGAACCCATCTACCGGAGTGGCACCTTCTAGCTCCTGCAACAGAACAGATATTTCACAAATGGGGCAGACCCACTGTGGACCTTTTTGCCTCTCACACGGCTCATGTAGTGGACAAATATGTATCCATAGACAGGAAAGACAAAGCGGCGATATTTCACAATGCTTTCAGCAGACCTTGGCACTTTCCCCTGGCATGGGTGTTTCCGCCTCCTTGTCTAATTCCCCGAGTGCTTGCTCATCTGAACAACTCCACAGAAATTTATCTGCTAGTAGCTCCCAAATAGACGAAAGTATTTTGGCTACCAGACTTGAAACAGAGAGCCTTGTGCCTACCTCAGGAGATCAAGAATCTACAAGAGATACTGATAGATACCACCACAGGCTCTCATCCCCAGCAAATACTTCAACTAGAACTGCAAGTGTGGAAAATTGGGGCTGGGATGATGCATTGCAAGGATGGTCTGATAGAGAAAGAGAGATTTTAAAATCCAGCTGGCGAACTTCAACGCAAGCTTCTTATAAAGCAGCGTGGATTAGATGGCGTGAATGGTGTTCATCCAATCATGTTAATTTCAGAGATCCAATGGGAGCTCAGTTGGCAAAGTTTCTAGCGCATCTCAAAATATCGCTGAATTTAGCTCCTAGCACTATAGCTTTGCATAAATCGGCTATTTCAACTTTATGCAATCCAAATAATGAAAATAGACTAAGTAACCATCTTGTGGTGAAGCAAGTAATGAAAGGAATAGTAAACAGCTCGATTAAAGTGCAACGGGATACAATATGGGACCCGAGTAAGATATGTTCTTGGCTTCAGACTAACAATCCAGAAACTATAACCTTATTTGAAGCATCCAGAAGGTGTGCAGTCATACTCCTGTTAGCCTCAGGACGAAGGGTGCATGATCTGACACTTTTGAGATTAACATCGGAACATTTTATTGATATGGATGATCACATTATTTTATGGCCTGCATTTGGTTCAAAGACAGATTCTGCAAAGTATCAACAATCAGGATGGAGATTAAACTCCTCATCAAATCAATCTACTGATCCTGTATTTTGGCTTAAGAAGCTGTGTGTTCTCTCAAAGGACAGGAGACAAGAGGCACCCAATATTGATAACTTGTTTTTATCCACATCAGGTCCAACCAAAGCAGCTTCTAGAACAATTATCGGTGGATGGGTCAAGACAATACTTAGAGATGCTGGTATTGAGGCCTCTGCGGGGAGCACTAGGTCAGCAGTGGCTTCACTTCAGTGGTTTGAAAACTGTTCAATAGAGGACATTTTGGAAAAGGGAAATTGGCAGAATGAAAATACCTTCCAAAAATATTATAAAAAAGAAATAAGGCAGTCCAATATTCAGGAGCCGGGGACTTCGTCATCCTTGACAAGCCTGTTTAAACCAATCATTCGCCTGAGGGGGGCAGACCCCCAAAGGCCCTCCATTTCTGGAGACAGAAGGAGAAGCGATCATTGTGAGGGCAGACTTCCAACCGGCGCTTCTTTTTGAAGGTGATCACAATTGGCATCAACACTGCCATCAGACGATAGCAGACAATTCTCACTAAGGAATATTCTGGATAAGGAACGGCACTACATAATATTGGAGTTTTACCTACCATTAAAACTCTTATTATGTTACCTTCCTTATCCAGAATATTCCTCATCCCCTGTCTGGTGAGACTACAATTGAAGAAAATGGCGTCGCGTCGATGCTTGCGTACGCCTAGCTGTTGGTAGCAGTGATTGAGATCATAGAGGGACGAAAAATCGAAAAAGAAAGACCGAAATCGGATAGAAACAGAGATGCCATCTCTCACTAAGGAATATTCTGGATAAGGAAGGCAATATAATAAGAGTTTTAATGGTAGGTAAAACTCCAATATTATTATTAATAATGTAATTTGACTCTCAAACTCGTGAGGTAAATGAATACATATTATCGTATTTAATCTGATATTGTATCAATTTGTTTAAATGACCTTCCACTTCTGGACTCCTAGAGCCGCCTCTGCAAATTTGATAAATATATTTTTGAAAAAGCAAAACATGCAGACATAGAATATTTTCTTTTAATAAAGTTGGTGAAAAAACAAAATCAGTTCAGTTTTGGAGGATATAACAGGATAATGCAAAACCTTGATTTTAACTATGGTATTGATTTTTTGAATTTGATCTAAAATATTCCAAACGAATGATCCTAGGGCTGTTCTTCTTTTAAACCTACAAAAAGTTGTCTCCACCAGTTAGTGGAGAAAAATTCAACGGAATAACCAATATTATTATTTTATAATTACTTTAAATCTACTGTACTTAAGACGTAACGATTGTGTGTTTAAAAAAAATATGTGTTTGAATTTTTGTAGTAAAAATTACATTACAGAGTTGTAACTCCTCGTGATAGAAGTGTACTTCATACAAATCACAGTTGTCTCCTGCCACCTCGAGATGCGTATATTCTATAACGTTTCAAAAAATGATATGACGACATAAAATATAAAACTATTTTTTACCTCCAAAAGGTATAACCTATCGAGTAACAGCGATTATTATTTTTATGATGTTTAATAAAATATTTTTAAAAATCTCAAAAACTTGTCTCCTACAACTTTTGTGTCGTACGTTAATTCTGTCACGTGGGTTGTCATTCGAAATAGGTATCAAAAATCAACAAAGGGTATTATAATACTGACCAGGTACTCACAGACTTTATCCTTACGGAAGCGCCAATTCTGGACGGGATATGGTCCCGTCGAGAATATCTGTGGATCCCATCAATGCTCAGGGGGTGGATTGTAAACCACGATATGTGTCATACTTTAAAGGGGTGGTATGCAGGGTACATAATTTAAATACGGAGATTGTGAGATCATACATATAATTTTAAAAATATCAAACATAGGTCGAGGCCTCACTCGACAGGTGGTTATAAATAATACATTTGACTTACCCCCATGGAACCGACCTTTTTACTATGAGTACTACCGCTAGCTTCAATAATTAAATAATATTACAGTGATCTAGTATAAACTTCAATAGTTATTAAAATAAATTTATTCCAATAAAATTAAATATTGATGCAAATATCTCAAATACTAGGAGCGCGGTGTGTGGACAGGACTATTGATGCATGACTGTCCGCATTCGAAGCGATTCAATTCAATTGATTTGATGAAGTTCTTCTCACAGCTTCAATCGCCACCTGATAGCCATGCACGTGTGCGCGCTGTTTGAGGTGGCCATGGCCTGCGTCATCACGCTGCTGTTCTCTGACCCGCTGGGCTCGCTGAGCGTGCGCGCCTGTCGCGTGGGCGGCCTGGCCGACTGGTACACCCTGCTGCACAATCCCACGCCCAACTACCAAACCACCCTGCACTGCACGCAGGAAGCTGTTTATCCTCTGTGAGTACTTCTGTTTGATGTTGATTTTCTGCTGTTCTCCGACCTTCTGGGCTAACTGAGCGTACCCACCTGTTGCTTTTGTTTGATGTTCGTTGTCGGTCCTCTGCAAGTATTTTTTTTTTTTTTACATTGGTTTTCTGTCGTCTTTTGTTTTATGTCTGTTTTTTTATTATTTTTATTTTATGTTTGTTGTACGTCCTCTGTGAGTATTTTTTTTTAACATTGGTTGTCTGTTGTCTGTCCTTTGTAAGTTTTTTTTTTGATAATGGTTGTCTGTTGCTTATTTTTGTTTGATTTTGGTTGCCTGTTGTCTGTCCTCTGTGAGTATTTTTGTTTGACATTGGTTGTCTGAAAGTATTTTTGTTTGCTGTCTGTTGATTTTGGCTTGTTATGTAGAAAACATAAACTTAAACAAAGAAGTAAATATATAAATGGAATACAGTTGAAAATTCAATACATAATGTAAACCAAAAAAAAATATATATACTATGCATATAAAATTTCACACTGACTCGATAGATTGACTGAAAATTCAAAATGGCGCTGATCGTGAATCGATGGTCATCAAATGTGATGTAGTTAGAATCACCCCAACCTGATAAGGTCTAGTCTGGGCCTGGTAGAGGGCAACTAATGAGACATGGGTCTTACAATACATCCAATACGGTGTGCTTCAGGTACACCCTGGTGCTGATAATGTACGCGCTGTGCATAGCTCTGCTGCTGCTGTACCGCTGCGTGGTGTTCGCCACTTTCCTGCCCACTGGCTCCATCCTCGCCGTCTACTGCGGTCTCTACTTCCTGCCCATCCTCATATTCATTCATGCCGTGGGGGCGGGACTCATCTGTAAGTACCAATTCAATCAATGTTTGTGCTCTCACCACATCCCAATTCCATTTTTCAACAAAATTGGTTAACAAATTTCCTTTTTAAAACATGACGACCGGCGTAGTGCAGCGGTAAGGCTCTTGACTCGCATTCCGAAGCTCGCGGGATCGAATCCCGGCGTGGCAAATAAATTTTATTTGGTTAATTTGTGTTATTCACAATTTATTAATTTAAAATAATATATAGTATATTTGCGGCATGTTCCAGAGTGGAAGATGAAACGTTGCTTGAAATGGCTTTAGCCGTATTTGGTGACCAGATCTGAATAGCCAGGTACTTCCCCACCTTCCTCTTCCCTATCTCCTTCCCCTCCCCACTACCTTCAGCCTCACAACATTCCCCTTTGGGTATGCCATAGTCCCACTGGCTCCAGACGGGAGCAGTTGGGACTCTTGTGCGGTATTCATGTAAAAAAAAAAAAAAAAACTATTTGAATTTCGATTTTGTTTTCTTGAATGAATGCAATGAATCTTGGATGTGGAAATTAATCCACTTCCCGACTTCCGATCTAGCTGAAACTCGGTAAACAGACTTGTTGTCAAAGGCAATTCATTCTGTAACTTAACTGTTAACTTTTGGTGGCAATTTCTCTGAAATTGGATGATATTATAATAAATACAAACAACTCTTCGATATTTTAAAAATTTACCATCTGCAAATGTTACTTGAAATACCTTTAGCTTTTTTTTAATGACCAGATCTGAGTAGCCAGGTTCTTGCCAACATTTCACTCTTCATCCTCATCCCAAATAGGAGATGTCATAGTTTCACTGGCTCCACCAGTTGGCCAATTTTTGCAGTATCATACACGAATGTAGGTATATTAAAGTCACATTAATAATAACGAATAGCGTAAAGTTGTAATGATTACTTTCAGATTACTCCTTCCCCTACATTATCATCATCCTGTCTATGGTGTCATCAGCGTCGCACTTCTCGGTGAAGATCGACCAGTCGGTGGTGGCCATGCTGGTGTCCTCGGTGACAGAGGTGCGCAATGTGGTAATCCTGCTGGGCCACTGGCTGCTGCACGCCTACGGCATCATCTCCATCACCGGCCTCAAGGACCCCGTCTTCCACGGAGCCCTGCTGACTCTCGTGCCCGCCCCGGCTGCCTTCTACATCCTCACATCCAGGTTCACTGACCCTATGAAGATTCACAATGAGTGACGGTTACCCAAACGGAAGCTCAAACAGCCGCAAATCAATTGTCACGCTGCCAGGCTCTTGTTAACACTCTTTGGTTTGATTTAAAGGAACTTATTAATTTTATTTTTTCTTTGGCTCAATGTGAAGGAAGTTATTAATAATATTTTTTTCCTTGGTTCGATGTGAAGGAACTTATTAATAATATTTTTTCTTTGGTTTGATTTGAAGGAACTTATAAATATTTTCCAAAATAAAAAAAAACTCTCAAATGGACTAATCCTACGTACAATGTTGTAAGCTGTTACAGCAAGAAAGTGAATATGTACACTATAGTTAGTCTGAAAGCTGAATACATCTCACATGTTATAGATGTAATGTAGTTTTAGGAAACCGTGTCTCTCCAATGTTAAATGTACAGGTGTAAATATTTAATCAATATTAAAACTCTATTTTTATGAAATGTGCTTGAATTTTATAAAATATATTGTATTCACTTGTGTGCAATACCGATAATGACAAATGTGTAGTGTGAAGGTCATGTGTGCATAATGTACAAGGTTACTGTTTTAATCTCTACCCTCTATGACACCGCAAGTCGTGGTATACTATGCATCTACCACATCAGAAAACCAAGTGATGAAAAACCAAGGTCACTCAAAGTAGAATTCAATGACCCCACAACATCCAGAACACTAAGTAAACGTCATCTCCTAAAAAATAACACCTGATGCTACACTTTTTCAACAAAACCTTCTAAAAAATTAGAGGAGAACTGGAAAACGATATTACCATAAAATATGTAAATGGAAACCCTAAAATTGTACAAATTCTGCCAAAAACCTGAAATGTCAGAATGCTCGGGAAATTGCACATAATTAAATTAACTACTTGTATGATGTATTGTATGTATATGTACTGACGGAAACTTGGCTTGACTCGGAAATAAAATCAACAGAACGCGGACTTATAAATTACAAATTTTACTTACAAATTTTTTCACTGCCATAGAAACTCTGAATCCAGTTTCAAAACAAGCGGCGGCGGAGTGCTAATTATTATAAAAAGAAAATGATGTCAAGAAAACTCGAAACAAAAAATAGCACTCAAAGAACTATTTGTACAAATTGATACCACTGTAGAAAAGATAATAATCACAACTTTTTACACACCGCAACTATCAAATTACCGAAGCCACGGTGAAGACATTGAAAATCTACATACTCTAAAATTATTATTCTCGGGGATTACAAATTACAACCTCCCTAACCTAAAATGGAAATCAAGTGATACTGGTATTATTGTAAATGAAAGTGAAAAGTACAAGTGAAAAATAGAAAGTGAAATCTCACACACGTGAGATTTTACATAAATATGACAAATTAGAAAATCTTTTCTAACTTGACTTTATACACAGCACAAATGATCGCTTACTACAACTAGCTATAGTCTATCAAAAAAGAGTAGAAAATATATGAGGGCGCCACTGTTGTTCAAATGGCAATACTAAACACATAACTCATGGTGTTAAAGTAAAGCTGTGTAACCTGCATTTTTATAAAAAATTTAATAGACATAATAGTGGAAAAAATATTTTTTCATTGCAGTATAGATACCCGCCGATCTCAAAATTAGAATTGCGTATAGGTATATTATTATTATACCTTTGCAATTTTGTGTTAATATAATGAAGAATAACTATAACGTAATGAAATATAAAGCACAGTTTAGAAATTGCTCACATTTATTTAATACTAGATAAAGTACCTAGCGTTGCCTGGGCTTTAGATCATGTCTCTAATTTTAGATCTGAATATTTATTTTTTTATTTATTTATTTACTATAGATACATACAAAAGAAAGTACAAAACACATATTAGGAAGCTTTGCCTGTCCAACTAGGAAAGTTTCCCGTACCAGGACAGACAAATTTACAGGTTTAGTTCATATTATACATACATAATTACATAACAAAAAAATATAAAAAGAACCTGGTAGCATAAAGTATATTCGGATTTGCGGAATTAACCTGATAACATATAATATATTCAGATTTACAGTGTATGAGATAAGTAGGTAGTAAAGTTAGTAGCATTGAAAAGTCAAAAAGTGTAAACCAAGTATTTGATAACAAGTTGGAGGAATTACAACAAGATTCACAATATAGAGAGATGAAGTTATGTGTTTAAAAGTGTGAACTTATAATACATAGTTCACTTATAAGAGAAATACATAAAAATTTACAATATTAGATATAATTTATGTATGTAATAATATATATTAAGTTGTTTTTTTTATTATTTATTTATGCGCTGTAACTAATATGTAAACAATTATGTGTAAACATGACATTATCTTTACTGATTAAACATGTTTTCAGTACATTTTATATTATACGACAATACGAATATACACCGCGCTCATGTCTTGTACTACTCCTGCTAAAATACGAAAACAATAACTATGAATTACTAGTGCTACTTTGGTATAAGTAGTATATATTTGGTAAAGGTATAAGTAATTGGTGCATTATTTCGTATGTCATACAAGTTGTGGTAAGTATTGTTTATTTATTATAAATCATCACCTCTATAAAGTACCAAGATTCACACAGCTATTATATATTAACTCATTCAGATCTATGGCACGACCAAGTGAATCAGATACTTGAGTCGGGCCATGTCAAGAGTCAGAATAATAGAAGAGAATGTATGAGACATTGTATGAATGTAAACGAGGCAAGGAATGTGTGCCAAGACCGGGATGTTTGGCGGTCCGTCCTCTCTGTCTACACCTGCAGGGAAACGGCGTGATGGTTAGTTAGTTAGTTCAGATCTAAAAGTAGTGTTACTAAACTCACCATTGGTGATTCTTCCTTTCTATCTATTGTTAAATTCAAATTGATGTTAAATTAAATTAAAGCAAATCGCTTTATAAATCACCTTTTAATCAATTTTATGTCATGAAGAAAAAATGTTTTTTTAAATGTGGTTTACTGTGTTCTGTACATTCAGTGTCATTGCACTTCAAAAAAAAATATTTGACAGTTAAATTGGTGTTGCCAGTCTAAAAATTTAGTAGTTCAAGTTTTTATATTTTCTACTCTTTTTTGACAGACTATACTATATCAAATTATCCTGAATTATTTATTGACAACCTCTCTTACCTTTTGATAACCGTCACCCCCCCCCCCCCCCCCTCTTCCTATTAAGTTAAATGTATGTGACTCCAAGCCAAAACCCGTTGAAGAAACTTTAACCATTAATTTACAAATGGGGAGACTTTGAATCTATAAATTATCATCTTTCTCGTAAATGACTGTCAGTATATCGTCGACTGATATTTTTTGTCACCATGAATCTGGATAATATATAAAATGTTTAAGAATATTATTAAAATATTTTTAAAAAAGCCGTGTGATTACCCTACAATCAGATTATTTCTAGAATTTAGAAGAAGATAGAAGTCCCCTCACTGCAAATGCAGCAGGCGCCAAAGATGCACCTAGAAACAGAATTTCCGCAATCTATTTAAGTTGTGTAGTTTGCGGAATCTTAATTCTGCAGGCGTCAAATATGCGCCTTAAAATGGATTTTCTGCAATCTGTGTAGCTTTTAAGTTGTTTAGTTTGCGGAATCTTTATTCAGCAGGCGTCAAATTTGCGCCTTAAAAATGGATTTTCCGCAATCAGTCTAGCTTTGAAGTTGTGTAGTAAGAGGAATCTTAATTCAGCAGGCGTCAAATATGCGCCTTAAAAATGGATTTTCCGCAATCTGCGTAGCTTTGAAGTTGTGTAGTTTGCGGAATCTTAATTCAGCAGGCGTCAAATATGCGCCTTAAAAATGGATTTTCTGCAATCTGCGTAGCTTTGAAGTTGTGTAGTTTGCGGAATCTTAATTCAGCAGGCGTCCAATATGCGCCTTAAAAATGGATTTTCTGCAGTCTGCGTAGCTTTGAAGTTGTGTAGTTTGCGGAATTTTAATTCAGCAGGCGTCAAATTTGCGCCTTAAAAATGGATTTTCCGCAATCTGCGTAGCTTTGAAGTTGTGTAGTTTGCGGAATCTTTATTCAGCAGGCGTCAAATTTGCGCCTTAAAAATGGATTTTCCGCAATCAGTCTAGCTTTGAAGTTGTGTAGTAAGAGGAAGCTTAATTCAGCAGGCGTCAAATATGCGCCTTAAAAATGGATTTTCCGCAATCTGCGTAGCTTTGAAGTTGTGTAGTTTGCGGAATCTTAATTCAGCAGGCGTCAAATATGCGCCTTAATGGATTTTCTGCAATCTGCGTAGCTTTGAAGTTGTGTAGTTTGCGGAATCTTAATTCAGCAGGCGTCAAACATGCGCCTTAAAAATTGATTTTCTGCAGTCTGCGTAGCTTTGAAGTTGTGTAGTTTGCGGAATCTTAATTCAGCAGGCGTCAAATTTGCGCCTTAAAAATGGATTTTCCGCAATCTGCGTAGCTTTGAAGTTGTGTAGTTTGCGGAATCTTTATTCAGCAGGCGTCAAATATGCGCCTTAAAAATGGATTTTCTGCAGTCTGCGTAGCTTTGAAGTTGTGTAGTTTGCGGAATCTTAATTCAGCAGGCGTCAAATATGCGCCTTAAAAATGGATTTTCTGCAGTCTGCGTAGCTTTGAAGTTGTGTAGTTTGCGGAATCTTAATTTCAGCAGGCGTCAAATTTGCGCCTTAAAAATGGATTTTCCGCAATCTGCGTAGCTTTGAAGTTGTGTAGTTTGCGGAATCTTAATTCAGCAGGCGTCAAATATGCGCCTTAAAAATGGATTTTCTGCAGTCTGTGTAGCTTTGAAGTTGTGTAGTTTGCGGAATCTTAATTCAGCAGGCGTCAAATTTGCGCCTTAAAAATGGATTTTCCGCAATCTGCGTAGCCTTGAAGTTGTTTAGTTTGCGGAATCTTAATTCAGCAGGCGTCAAATATGCGCCTTAAAAATGGATTTTCTGCAGTCTGCGTAGCTTTGAAGTTGTTTAGTTTGCGGAATCTTAATTCAGCAGGCGTCAAATATGCGCCTTAAAAATGGATTTTCTGCAGTCTGCGTAGCTTTGAAGTTGTTCAGTTTGCGGAATCTTAATTCAGCAGGCGTCAAATATGCGCCTTAAAAATGGATTTTCTGCAGTCTGCGTAGCTTTGAAGTTGTTTAGTTTGCGGAATCTTAATTCAGCAGGCGTCAAATTTGCGCCTTAAAAATGGATTTTCCGCAATCTGCGTAGCTTTGAAGTTGTGTAGTTTGCGGGATCTTAATTCAGTAGGCGTCAAATATGCGCCTTAAAAATGGATTTTCTGCAGTCTGCGTAGCTTTGAAGTTGTTTGGTTTGCGGAATCTTAATTCAGCAGGCGTCAAATTTGCGCCTTAAAAATGGATTTTCCGCAATCTGCGTAGCTTTGAAGTTGTGTAGTTTGCGGAATCTTAATTCAGCAGGCGTCAAATATGCGCCTTAAAAATGGATTTTCTGCAGTCTGCGTAGCTTTGAAGTTGTGTAGTTTGCGGAATCTTAATTTCAGCAGGCGTCAAATTTGCGCCTTAAAAATGGATTTTCCGCAATCTGCGTAGCTTTGAAGTTGTGTAGTTTGCGGAATCTTAATTCAGCAGGCGTCAAATATGCGCCTTAAAAATGGATTTTCTGCAGTCTGTGTAGCTTTGAAGTTGTGTAGTTTGCGGAATCTTAATTCAGCAGGCGTCAAATTTGCGCCTTAAAAATGGATTTTCCGCAATCTGCGTAGCCTTGAAGTTGTGTAGTTTGCGGAATCTTAATTCAGCAGGCGTCAAATATGCGCCTTAAAAATGGATTTTCTGCAGTCTGCGTAGCTTTGAAGTTGTGTAGTTTGCGGAATCTTAATTTCAGCAGGCGTCAAATTTGCGCCTTAAAAATGGATTTTCCGCAATCTGCGTAGCTTTGAAGTTGTGTAGTTTGCGGAATCTTAATTCAGCAGGCGTCAAATATGCGCCTTAAAAATGGATTTTCTGCAGTCTGTGTAGCTTTGAAGTTGTGTAGTTTGCGGAATCTTAATTCAGCAGGCGTCAAATTTGCGCCTTAAAAATGGATTTTCCGCAATCTGCGTAGCCTTGAAGTTGTGTAGTTTGCGGAATCTTAATTCAGCAGGCGTCAAATATGCGCCTTAAAAATGGATTTTCCGCAATCTGCGTAGCTTTGAAGTTGTGTAGTTTGCGGAATCTTAATTCAGCAGGCGTCAAATATGCGCCTTAAAAATGGATTTTCTGCAGTCTGCGTAGCTTTGAAGTTGTTTAGTTTGCGGAATCTTAATTCAGCAGGCGTCAAATATGCGCCTTAAAAATGGATTTTCTGCAGTCTGCGTAGCTTTGAAGTTGTGTAGTTTGCGGAATCTTTATTCAGCAGACGTCAAATATGAAACCTTCTTTAGCAGGCGTTTATGCGCCTAGGAAAAAAAACTGCAATCTGCATATCTTTGAAGTTGTGTAGTTTGTGGAATATTTATTAAAATTCAAGTTTTCAAACAAAAGCGTATACTTAAACGGTAGAAATATTTCGATTCTTTCATGCCTTCAAAATTTAAAATTGAGCGTCTTATTTGCATGAGGCAAGTAAGCGAAAGTGGTTTTTATTTATTTTGTGCATAAAATTTTATAAAAATTAAAAAGAGTTAGAGAACATAAAAAACCTCAAAAAAAATTTTTTGCCTTAAAGGGATATTTTTTATAATGGTTTCTTACATTACTCCATAGTTGTCATAAAAAAACATTTATTCTAGTGGTTTTACGCTTATATTTTTTATTTTATAAATAAAAAATTTATTTTAATTCCAAAACATAGAAAGGCTAGAAAAAGGTTCAATTTATCCGTAGCATATTTTTTGATGTTCATACTGTAAACTGATTCATCGTAAAGATTAATCTAAATAGGATTTCAAGTATAGTTTCATCTTAAAGTTGTGTAGTTTACAGAAACCTTGTTTAGAAGGCGTCAATTATGCACCTAGAAAAAAAATTTCAGCAATGTGCGTGGCTTTAAAGTAATGTTGTTTTGCTGAACCTTCATTCACATGCTATTTATATATGTTGAGTTTGCATGCAGGGACAGACCCGCATGCCTGGGGCCGGAACCGTGCATCTCGGTCACCGCTATGACTCCCAATACCCAATTCATACAAAGAACTCGGAACCTGGGACCAATACTCGGAGGCCTACGGCAAAACGCAGAACCAACATATCGTTAATTTGGACCACAGTTTGCATGGTGTACATTTCGTACAGAAGGATCAAAATAAGTTACTTTTTTACTATACTTGTGGCCTAATGCACGGGTCACCAACTGCGAATATTTGCATGTGCCTTTGCTCATTTTATTATTTATTTATTTTTCACATTAGCTCCACAGGAGGCCCTGAGGAAAATAATTCCCCTCAGGGCCTGTCATCTTTAGGGATGCTGTGTGAAGGGTCATTTTAGGAAAGGAAGGTGAGGAAGTTCTGGTAAGGAAAAAGGTGTGAGGGGAGACCTACCCCTCCCACTGCAGTGCTGGGCGATGTTCCGAGAGAGTCCTGCTGGAGAGGTCAAAAGGTCTCCCTTCACCAGTCTCTGTCCCGATCCAGCCTGACACGTAATTGGTGGGCAGATGCATGAGCCCGGGCACCCCTGCTAAGCCACCAAACGTAGAGACTCGGCTAGGAGGGCCTGAGCTGCTGAGCTGCAGGAGCTGATATCAAGGACCTCGGTCTTACTAAGGCACCCGCAGAGACTCAGTGATACAAGGTAGTTTCAGTGAATTTAATGACGAAGTGAACAATGGAGAAGCAACCCCGCACCATATGACAACTAGTTAAGATTTAGATATACATGAGTAAATCGAAGATAATTAAGATTATGTACACACATGTTCAAAAAATCCATACATTTCAAATCTCTATAATTAAATTTGTCCCCCTCTGTTCCAACCCAAGCGACACGAACTGGTGAGAAGGCAGAATGGAGAAAGTTCAGGGGTAAATAGATATAAAACTGCACTTATTTAACATACATCGATAATTATTACAGAGTTAGTTACCGGAGCAATACGATGTGTTACAATTTACATAATAAAACAAATGTTTGGTTTTTCCATTACCTGTTTAATTGAATGAACACAATGATAAAATTATGAAATAAAAATTATAAATGGGAACGACAAAAAATAGCAGTTAGTCTAATACACACAATTCTGAAATCGCTTAATTAAATAAATTCAAAGGGATTTTATCTTACTTTCATACAAAAACCAATATTTTTTTAAATTAACTTCACTTAATTTATATTTAGTTGGTAACAAATTCTATAAAAACGACTCTAGCCTTAAAAAAACTAAATAAATTAATTGACTTGGAAGAGTCTAAATTAAATGGAAATTTGTGGCAACAGGCGGACGACATAATTCAAATTACTAATGTACAAAGGACAAAACTAAATAAAAGTTAATCTTCCTAAAGAAAAAAACAGAAAGATTAAACAAAAGGTCAAACACTTAAAATGAAGTGAAGAGGGTATAAATTCATTACATAATTATTAAGCATTATGTACATTGATGATCACTTAAAATAATAAGTTATAAACAGCAAGCTATTACCAAAAAAAACTTATCCTGTAATTTCCATATTGTAGCCATAATATTTTTTTTATGTCATTGAATTATTGTGAGGATGTATTTAAAACTTAAGAGATTTCCTCACAGGTATCTTCTAAATGATAAAAGAATCTTTCAATATATAATGGTGGCTGGTTTTTATAGGAACTGAACATTTGTATTAAAAAACAGGAAGCGTCTCAAAGTTAATGGCCCTCAATGTTTTAAATTTTTTTTAATGGTAATATTTCAACCATCGCCTTCACATCCAAGTAACAAAATCTCACAAGTCAATATTATACATCTATCTCTCCAATATTATCTTTTAAATCTCTACAATAATTAATTTCCAAAATGTATCGGGAATATTTTGTTTCAATATTATTTTTCATAACAATTAGTTTAATCGGGAATCTTTTTCAATATTTTCCCCAGTACATATTACCATATTAGCCCAAAAATATGAATTATATATATATTAATGTTCAGTTTATTATTTAATACAAAGTTAGAAAGGTAAAGAAATGAATTTATTGTATTAGATTATTAAACATGAATAAAATGAAAAAGTATTGGAAAACAGGACACTGGTAATCTGGTGAATACCGTGAAATAGTCCGGAGCCACTGGGACTATGGCATCCTCAATTGTTGGTGTATGTTTTGAGATTGAAGGGAGTGGGGAAGAGAAGAGGAAGGATGGGAAGTGATACTTAATTCTCAGCTCCGATTTGCTTAAAAAAAATAAAAGGAATGAAAATTTTTATTTAAGTTTGAACACAAGTGCAGATCTAAACCATTGGACGCAAATTGCTTCTCTGGGTATGGAATTATTTACTTGCGCTAGTTTCTAATGACTAATCTTACTTATTAATGGGAGCATGATATTCAGGCTAATATGGCAGGTGGTATTTAATGTTAATGAATTTTGAAAAAGCGTATTGTTTTTATATTCTAAGATACACATGGAAATGTCTTCTCTCATTTTACAATTTGACAGCACCCTTAAGATTCATATATTTTAAAAAGTGTTAATGTTTTTAAAAGGTGTAAGTGCAGAAAATAAGTTTTTCTGAAATGGTGATATGTTAAAACTTATTCTTATACATACGTAATGTAATTGATGCTAAGAACAAATAATAACAAGCTAAAAAAAATACAATTTCATATTATTCATGAACAACATAAATAATACAGCTGATGGCTACTGAAGAATGTCTGAATTATATACAATTGAGAATAATCACAAATACTTTATGGGTCGGGGAGTAGAGTCAGCTAAGTCAGAAAATGGATAAAATATGTTATATTTTACCAAAACATCTTTTATTATCATTTTATAATTTTCTGTCTTTGATCTGACTCTATACATACTGTGGCCCACGCTTTAAGGTCTACGCTAATGTAAATGTCAACACTTTTCATCGTCATTCGGCTTTCTACAGATGAATGAACAAATAGCGTGAAAGTTTAAATTGAAACGGTTTGAGGATTTCATTATTACAAAGTTCCATCACCACGTTGTGTTTTTGACATTTGTGTGCGTGTAAATCTTCGAGCAGAAAGTTTGTTGCATTATACGCTATCCTGATTTAAGTACTTTATTTAAAAATATGTTATTTTATATTGTTCTTTGCATAATATACCTGTCTGCATTATTCTTATGTACACTAAGTGGTAAAAATGAAATAAATATTGTCACTTGTTGCTATTACAGCAGTTAAAAAAAAAAACACAAAACAAAGATATACAAATAAGTATCAAAATTTAAAAAAAAAAAACAATGTTTCTATGATTATCTTAAGTTAAAGAAACAACTAGAATTACTAAACAATTGAATAATTATTATAGAAGAAAATAAAAATTTGACTTTGATTCTAGGTACACTTTAATCACTTCTTTTTTGGTTTTCTAATTTTTTTACTAATAGAAGAGTAACATTGTTTATAAATAGCAATAGAATGTTTAATACAATTATACTTGGACACAATTTGAATAAGTAAATATTTATATAATTTATTATTGGTGGAACAATAGAAGAGGTGGCTGGACTGCGTGGAGGATTGGAGCTGAACAGGACTGAAAGGACGAAGGATCGGAGGCGAGTGAAGAGGAGAGCAGGCAGTGGGAGACAAATCCCCCCGGGATGCAGTGCCGTAGGTTGTGATGATGGTTCATTGTACAAGACAATTACTATTTTACTATCCCACTAAGTGTAACATAAAGATTTTATAATGAAAACAATATTATAGACACTAAATATAACTCTTTTTTGTAAATTAATCACAGATTAATATATATAAAGACAAAACCTCTACACTAATTTAACATTTAGACATGGACTCTCACAACATTTATTCTATTTCCTGTAGTTTTAAACCGGGTCTCTTAAAAGTTGTGGTCATTAATTATACTATGTGCATACATATTCGCATAATATTATCCAAGAAAATAAATTAGTTCAATTATATTTTTGAATAGTATTTTAACAGAACCACTTTGGACATTACTCGTCGTAAAAATTCAACAAAAAAAAGAATATAAATTTAGAAGGTCATAACTAAGTAAAACATTTAAATGAATTAAGTATCATTCTGAAGAACAAGTAAGCCAAATCAAATACAGGATTGGTTAAACTAAAAAATAAATATATTAAAATAAAATCCAGATGAGGTTATTCATACATAAATTGTGTGACTAAGAAATAAATGTTAATTAGACAGTTAAATGAAATTTATTATTTGCTGATAGACATGATTTTGAAAGGCGCGGTAGGAAAAAAAACTCTCGGAATTTAAGTAGACAATAAACACCACTTAAAATGCAGTTTCACACTGGTTAAATGCAAATTCCTTATGAAATCAAACAATCTGCTAAAGATGAATTTCTACAAAAATACATACTTTAAAAAATGCAAAATAAAGAAAATTCTTTTAAATTAAAATATTTCTTGTATTTAAAGTTTGAATTTTAAAATTATTATGTTGGCTATCCCACATTCTTCAGAATGATTTGTTTGATCGATTTGTCATATGATATTGTAACAAGCCACTAGCATTAATAAGAATGCTGAGATTCAAGCTTTATTCAACTGTTTAGAGCCTTTTATTAATATGTATACCCTTTCATTTCATTTAACACTACTCATATTCAAACATCACAATATTAAAGCTTTTATTTCACAGAATCAACTGTCGCATTCTTCACTTATTTAATGCAACAGCCAAAAATAAGTTATTAAAAAAATATGCTTAACAAACTCAATATTCACTCCATTTCACCTCAGTTTCTACCGCAAACATTGGATTCAAACATCGGTTCACTAACAAACATAATTATCATTGAATCACATTCTCATTATAAAAAGTTAAACATTTGTGCCTAAGGCGGATCTAACTTAAAAAAGTGTTTTCAAATTGTATAAAGTTTCAAAATAGGGCTATTTGACCATTTTATTTGGTAATTTTAAATCCAAGGGAATTTTAAGTGATTCTTGGATTAATTCTCTACATAATTATGATTAATTGTCTTGATAGCGCAGTCAAGTTCTCTGGAAAAGTTTAGTTGTGAGATCAAAGAACTTAGCTAGATCTAAAAGCAGAATTAAATATTTACACGGACAGAAGCAAAAACAATTAAAAAAGTGTCTTAGACATTATAAAATTCAATTGTAATAATTTCGAGAGCCAAAACAGACAATTAATGTTCTTGTGGCGAGAAAGTTTAACAAGATTGTCGAGGCAACTCTTAAAATCATATCTTTCCTTAGTAACACTTTTTCCATCTTCAATTCTTAAAATAACAATTGATAAAATGTGTTTTTTTAATACATTTAGCCATTAAAATACTCGCTATATATTCTACGATCTTGGGATGGCGCCTCTTATCAGCTTCTATCAGAAAGTAAACAACCAGACTAAATCAATATGGTTCAATGTCTGTTAACCCGTTAAACAAATAATATCTTCATTTGTCACCGCTTCCAGGTGATATTGGTACTAACTTTGCCATAACATAAACCAAATACGAAAGAATTAATGCAAAAGCTAACAGAAAAATACATAAGTTCATTCTTTGAGAATTTTTTTTAATTTACAGAAAAAGTTAATAATAAAAAGGTATCTATCACAGCATTGTGAACATTTGGTAACCATATTTTCCAGACAGGTTTTTGTGCATATATTATTCACTGTTTTATAATATTATGCGGGAAATTCAAGTGATGAAATATGGATGCTTCCTTTATATTTCAAGTATGTTTCAAATATATTTTTTAATTTTGATTTTTGTAAGTGTAAAAAGCATTTCTTTTGTATGTAATAAAAGTGATTTGTGTCGTCAAATCTCTCAAGTGTTGTTTTTTTATTTAAATAAAGGGTATAATCTTTTTACTTCCAATTGAACGCTGAATATTTGGCATTATTTATTATGTAGTAATTTGTTTGAAATAAAAAATGAATAATGCACATGTTTTGGATACACTTATATATATTTCGGTCATTAAAGTAAATGTTATATTGCACGGTAGGGCAAAGGGTCAAATCAATTCGGGTGGTCAATCCCGTGCGTAGAGAAAACCAGATTCATACTTGTAGGAATAATATAAGGAGACTCGGCTAATACTGTTTGTTACTTGCTACTTGACATTACTTGAATAACATCAATCTGTCACGTTGTTCTTCGCGCTGCCATGCCTGAAAGAAAGAGACAAGTGTTCCATATTACCAGGTAATTTAAATCGTGGAGTTGCAAAACCAGCTATGGAAATTTCTACTGATTTTGAGACGAAAACGTCTAGAAACATATTGAACATCAATGTATATTCTTTTTATGTTCCAAGCAGTTTTTACGACCATCTCGAAATTGATAAAAACTTCCAGAGCAGATTTTGCAACTCCACAACTCATTTCAGACCTCGAAAAGAAACAGTAGCTCACAACGTGATGAAGATGTTAAAAGCACAATCTTACTGCTTGGAAAGCCGCCCACGGCTATCACATGGATCTCAATCATTTTTATTCTTTTACTTTATAAAACAAACCTGAATCTAAATGATGCCAAGCTGTTCAAAGCTTTGCAAAATTCAACTCTATTAGAAGTTGAAGGATAGATACAGGTAAAGTTATATATAGCGCCCTCTTGGTTGTAAGTTCATATCTCCTGTTTATGGTAACATTCACTTTTTATAATTTATGTGCCATACAAGCTTACCACCCGTAAGAAATGAAAATTGGAAACAAGATTTGAATGTCCGGTTGCATTGCAACCTACCAATAGTGTTGTCGGAGTGCAATATAAATTAAAATCAAGCTGCCAGTTGACAGTTCAATTGCAAGTCAGTTTAAGTGTAAGTTGAGAGTTTTGGCGTAAGTCGAAAGTTTATACGTAAGTTGAAAGTCAAACTGTAAGTTGGTAACCAATTGTAAGGTAAAAGTCAAAGTGTATATTGTAAGTTGAATTTGAAAGTGCTGGTTTGCGTCGGTTGGTCGGTTGGTCAGTTGGTTGGTGTGATGACGTGACATGGATGGATGCTCTCTGCGAGTGGAGTTAGTGGTTCTCCCGGCTGTACCTCTGACGCTGCGCGTTGTTGAACTTCCTTCTCTCGGCCGGTTGGGCACCCGCCAACTTGCGCAGCACGTCCGTCCTGCCTTCCAGACTCTGCTGCGGGTCGTACGCTGCGCACGCCGACTGCAACACACACGCACAATATATTTATTTGTATTATTCACACAATGGCAGCATCTGTTTAAAGACCCAGTCTAAAAGATTTTAGAGGCCCAGACATAATATTGTCAGTCATCTGGGTACTTTTACACATGGAAAAATGCCATAGATAAGAGAGATCGATGCTATGCCCGTAAGTCTAAAATACCCAAACTTTCGTTTGACATTGCTAAGTAGAAGGTCGACCATGCTGAAGATATATAAATTATAAATAATATTAGCAAGTTGATTATCACTTTGTTCTCTCAGCTATGATTTAAATAATATAGGGTGTTAATTGACAAAGCTGACTTACTTTTACCAAGTGATTCCTGACATTAGTCAAGTACATCCCTTTACACCTGCATAATAGTTTTTCTTTTTAAGGACTAATATAAAATACAGTTTTGCGCCATAAAATTTATTCATTTCTCTGTCCAAAAGATGTATGCAAATTGGGAATCAACAGCATATTTTGGCTTATTGTCCTGGTTGAGAATTTATGTTGTGCAGTGAAGTATTAGTTTTTTTTTAAATTTAAATAAAGGGTCCGCCAAATAACTTTTTTTTTTTGAAAATGCTATAAAAAAAAACTACTGAATATTTTCTCAAATTTCTTTTTTATTTGAAAGTACAATCCTTCCGGTTAATAATGGAAAATAATTTCATTCAAATGGCTGCCTCGGCTGGCCATGCAGTAGCCTACACGATCGGTCCAATTTTTAAGCACATTATCGATTGTGTGCAGCTGTATTTCACCAATGGCTTCACGAATATTGTCCTTTAAAGCATCAATTGTCTCTGGCTTGTTGGCACTTGTTTAACACTTATCTTTGAGGGCACCCCACAAATAATAGTCCAACGGGGTCAAATCGCAGCTCCGAGGTGGCCAAACGTTTTTTTTTTTTTCTATTTTTAAAAAATTCCAATTTTCGCACACATTCTGCAACATTACCATGATTTTCAAAGTAATGTCGCAATATTTCCCAGTGTTGTTCAAGCGTATACACAACCATATTCGTTCAGCGGAAGGATAACACTAATTATCTGTCAAATCAGACATGAGCTAAGTGTTACCATTCACGAAATAAGCACTAGTTGAAAAAAAAACGTTAGATGGCAGACCCTTTACAACTTTTTTTTAATACAATTGTTGTACATTGAAAACACGAAAGTTTTTAAATATTTTGTCTCTCAGAGTTCTAATGGGAACTTTCAGAATTTTCTTGAGTACTATTTTAGATCTCAGGAATCCATCAACTCCGTATATCTGTTGTGAGAACAAGATTCGAGATGTACAGTCTACAAAATTCAGAAATCTATGGTCACTGTCGCAGGACACCACAGGATACGGGTGCACACGGATGAATTTTTTTTGAAAAAGTAACCCAAATCAATTATTGACGGGGAGTTCACAATTGACAGGAATTAATTCAAGCAATGTTTCAAATCTGTATCTTTCCCAACAGCGAATATACAGAAAGTATCTACCACGCTAGATTATGTTTAGTGTCAACATGTATTTATCATTTTTAATCTACGGGTGTGTATGTTTTATTCATATAAACTGTTATCTTAATAGCCTGTAAAAAAAGGTTTATAAATTAAAGTCATTTAAAATGTATTTGTTTATTTATCTGTTATTATCTTTATCCATTATTTGTGGAGGTGATGGAGAATGAGTTCATCCATCCTTTCTAATGCACACACCATATCTAAAATTGGTTATTTTTCCAGGCTTGTTAAATCGGCATGTATTTCAAATATTAAGATATTTATTGAAGAAGAAGCTAATAAATCTAAATGAAAATATGAAAAAGAACGAGTCATGGAAAAATACAAAGCTAACGGTCGCAACTGGGACTCAAACCCAGGATCTCTCTTGTAAAATTAATAAAATAAATAAATAAAATTGTATTATTGTAGAAAGCAATCACTTTGTGGTTTGACACATATTTGTGGTTTGACATATAAAATTGTATGTGTTTATCTGAGACAACACACTGAAGTTATAATATTTAATTTTTCTCCAAATAGGTACCACGAATGGCAATTTTAAGGTAAATGATACGCAGAATTCACGCATTTATAAATTTAATGATTTTTTTTAAATCCTAAAATATGGGATAAATGGTCATATAAAGGTGCATTCAATGTGTCTACCACTACAAATATTTAAATTCCGTGGTACGATTTTTTTTAAATGGTGGGAAATTTCAAAACAAAATCCTTAAAATTTCGAAGCGCTCAAGGCTGAAATTGATATTATATAGAGGTATGTTCCAGTGGTTTTAGGATTAACATACACTTCCCATACCAGGGATGGCGAACCTTTACGTATCAACGTGTCATTTTTCTAAAGAAATATTTAATGAAGTCATAGACGTGCCATCAAATAATGTTGACTTTGTGATTATTGGGAAAGTAATAATAATAAATACTTACTACCAATTAAAATTTCTTTATTTACTACAAAGAAAAGAAACATTTAGCATTATACGCGTAATTTAAATTAAAGTAAAATTAGTGTGGCTTCTGTTGTTGCAGGTTAAATGACAAATAACATATGTTAGGGTTGTGAGATGTTACTTTTAGCAGAATGCATGCTGAACTGGAGTCATCTGTCAAACGGTAAATAACCGAGTCTTTAATGTTATTCATCACTGAAAATAATGACTCGCAGGCATAGGTTGATATATTGTTAAAATAGCATGAGCCAGCTTCTTCAAACGATTAAATGTGTCTGGTAAAACATTCCATGTTTCCAAAATTTTGTTACCAGCATTTTCACTTGTATTACCTGTCAATCTTTCTGTTTCAATTAATTCTAACTCTCTCCTTGTTTCAACAAATGTTTGAATCTATATGCGTTGCATTTCAAATTCATCAATTTCCAACCAATCGACTATTTTTCTCACCACCAAGTTTTAAATTCTCTGTTTACTCTTACTATCTTGCACTTTTTGTTTTGTTTTTGCTGAACTCGCCATATTAAATAACATCTAAATCATGGATAAAACTTAAATAAACTTTAAAGTACACTTATATCAACGAAAATCACTATCATGTTATGCATAAAGAAACTATGCGTCATTCATTAGCAACAGAAACTCGCGATGTAGATTGTAGGTACGAAAACAGACGAGTGAGCGCCGCGCTTCCCTCCGCCACCCCGCGCACTGCACTGTACCCCGCGTATCACAGCCCGCGCACCGCACCGTACCCCATGTATCGCAGCCCGCACACCGCACCCGAACATTCTGTAGCGTGGGGATCACTCGGGTTCGCTCGTTCACCTACTATACACTTCACACTTTTTTTTGTAGTGCATAAATCTTGTGATCACTGATCAGTGACGTGCCCAAAATATTGTGTCGCGTGCCATTGGTTCGCCATCCCTGTCCTATACCATTACTATTGTTTACATCATGACATATTAGTGTGTATGCATGTAGGTTTGTAAGCATTTATCTACCTCCTATGTCTGTCTCAATGTATAATCTAGTGAGGCAGGAATCGAAAAAATGCACATAATCAAACTTAAAACAATTTAGCTGGGCAAAAGCAAGGATCCCGTTTGCGAAAATTGAATTTGTTTTAAGCCAATATATCTTTGAAAATACAGTGAAACCTCCATCTATCGTTTTTGAAGGGACCAATTGAAATAAACAATGGATGCGGGAAAACAATGATTGCGGGAATATAGAAAAAACACATTAATATTAAAAGGTTTAATATGTACCTGCATACATACATATTCTAAAAAAGAAACACGTTTCAGTTGTAAATCAATTTGTTTCAATAAAAAATATCGTAAAAAAATTAAAAAAAGGAAGCTGCATGGAGACAAAAAAATTACACTTTGTGCTTTAAATAATCTTTCATCGTCATTTGTTTTTGGCTTTTTTTATTGCCGTAGGAAATCAATATTTTTTCGGTGTTACATATTACATTTTTTTCGGAATCAGTTATCGAATGTGCATAAAAGAAGGTTTTCAATCTTTCGAACATCGTGTACGCTTCCGAAAATGAAGGGACAGATGGCGGATCCTCTTCATCGACCTCTTCTACAGTCTCTTTCAAGGTTGCGTCACACAAATTTTCAATTGTTTCAATCCCACAGGTTGGAATATTGTCGGCGAAAGTAACAAAATTATTAAAGTTTATTTCTGTAAATCGAATTTAAGGTGGAAGCCGCGATTCCTAACCGCTTGGCTAAATTAACGCGCTTTTCAAGGGGATTTTTTTCCACTTCCTCGACAATTTTTAGTCTTTCTTGGAGAGTACGCACTTTTTTCACCGGACGGTTCATTTTTATGGAGGGCTCAAAAACTAGATCGTAAAAAGAAAAAAACCTTAAGACGCGCACCGCTCTGCCTGGATGTTTAACGAGAACTAACGGACCCATCATAAATTTGGACCCATAAATGATAAACGGACCTAACGGTAGGTTGGCAGGTACCTACCTAATTTAGCATGTTAGAAACGGCCGCAAACAAAGGCGACAAACCGTTCTTTCTATCTCTCTTTCGCTCTCCAATGTTATTGACCATTTATATACGAAATTTTCCACATAATTTAAACGATCAAAGCGGTAAAGAGAAACGATGAATGCGATCTAATTTTGCGTATTTTATATGAAATTAATTCGGGACTACAAGAAAAAAACGACGCTTACGGGAAAACGATTATTCGAGGAACGATTGATAGAGGTTTCACTGTAATACGTACATTTAAATGGGTGACTGACTAACTCAGAATGAAACCAACTCAGAACCACCTCAGAAAGGTCATTAATCCGGCGTGAATGAGGTTGGGTATCTCATACCCACCGGTTTGTAAAACACTAAATATTTCTTAACTGTGCGATTCCTGGAACTCGGCTGACTCCGTAGCTGGAGGGGTGTTGCGGGGAGTGATTTTAACCGGTCAAAGTCCAGGCCATTTCACGAAAATTCACGAAAAAACACTAAAAAAGCACCATTTTGAACTTTGAATTTAATGTTTTGTTGATTAATTTTGAGCTATTGTATATTTTATTGACTGAAACACGTTCACAACACAATAAACTATCTACCAAAACAACATTACTTGCATTTATTACGTAAATTAATAGGTTTTACGATGTTTTAGTCGCAGAACACGCGTCAGTTGCGACAGTTTATATCGCGGCAAATTCTGACAGGTGATTGTCATAGAAGAAATCGTTTTAAAAATATTCTGGTGTTGCAAGGTGAATGAAACTTCTAGGCGTATCATAGAGTACTGTTGGCGCAAGCGATTCTGACCTTGTTCTTCATACAAGTTCTGTACATAGAAGGCCCAAAATCGCAGACCAAAAGTTTTTTGACGAAAATATTATTCAAATATTTGAATTATTTTCTCGCGCATGTGACGAGCGCGCTGACGCGTTTCCGGCCTGTCACCGGTTAAGCGACAGTAACAGTGTTGCGCCAGCGGCGGAATAAACTTAGAGCGGGTCGTAATACCCGGCCTCATAGTTGGTGTAACTATTTTGTGTTACATATAAGACAGGTGTAACTATTGTACATGGTCTAATTATTTTGTGTTATTATTTAACACAAATTTATTCTTTAACCTCTGGGCGGCCGCTTGTCACCGGGTGGCCGCGGCATCTGCGCATGCGCGAGAAAATAATTCAAATATTTGAATAATATTTCCGACAAAAAACTTTTGGTCTACGATTTTGGCCCTTCTATGTACACAATTTGTATGAAGAACAGTGTCAGAATCGCTTGCGCTGTCATTACTCTCGGAGACGCTACAAGTTTCATTCACCTTGTCACCCTGGAATATTTTTAAAACGATTTTTTCTATGACAATCGGCTGTCAGAATTTGTCGCGAATTTAACGGTCGCAATTAATGCGTGTATCGCGAATAAAACGATCATAAAACCTATTAATTTACGTAATAAATGCAAGTAATGTGGTTTTCGTAGATAGTTTATTGTGATGTGAACGTGTTTCAGTTAATAAAATATGCAATAGCTCAAAATTTATCAACAAAACATTCAATTCAAAATTCAAAGTGGTGGTTTTTTAGTGTTTTTTTGCAAAGTTCCGCGAATTTCCGCGAAATGGCCTGGCCTCTGACTCGTTAATTTTGTGTACACAGTTGATCTCAATTACTCAAATTTTTAAAAATTAACCTCTTATTTGCCGCGTATTGTGCGCATGCGCGAGAAAATAATTTGAAAAAAATTCGAACAAAACATGTTTGTCTGCGATTTTGGGCCTTCTATGTACAGAACTTGTATGAAGAACAAGGTCAGAATCGCTTGCGCCAACATTACTCTATGATACGCCTAGAAGTTTCATTCACCTTGCAACACAAGAATATTTTTAAAACGATTTCTTCTATGACAATCACCTGTCAGAATTTGCCGCGATTTTAACTGTCGCAACCGATAGAAGGGCCAAAATCGCAGACCAAAAGTTTTTTGTCGAAAATATTATTCAAATATTTGAATTATTTTCTCGCGCATGTGTCTCCAGCCTGTCACCGGTTAAGTCGCACTTTCAAAATATTGTTGAATTGTGGTTAAAAAAAAAATACTACTTTGTTTTTTATATAAATATTAATACTTTTATAACTAGAACTGTGTTATTTTATCATATTACCTCATTTCCCTAATGCTAATTAATACATTACACTAAAAAGTATTATTCTACAGTCATTTCAGTTATCAAAATTGACAATTCTATATTAGGGTATGTCATACCCACCTCGCAGCTGGTTTAACAATTTTTCACCTCATTCATGCAGGGTTAAGAGTGATGATAAAAAAATATTTAAAAATTGGTTAAATAGGTTAAGTTAGGTTAGGGTCACTGGTTATTTTAAAATTATTTTTCATAGCTTTTAAATACCTTTCTGAGGTGGTTCTGAGTTGGTTTCATTCTGAGTTGGCATGAAACCATTTAAATGAAATCTTTATGTAGTGCTCACTACACCCTAACTATAAAAATATTGTCTAAATTATAGCCTACTTTGTAACAGAACTCCACAAATAGAAGTTAGTCTAGTGTAAAAAATGTACATCTTTTAACAAGTACAATTGTACTTGTACAAATCATCAACAAAAAAATTGCACATCTCCAGCGCCTAAGTGTAAGTTTCCTTTTGACAAAATATTCTTCCAAAAACAAGGAGATACATAATAATATGGGGAAAACTTGTATCGCATATACATACATATATATTTGTACATTTTATACTACATATAGTCAAGACTCCAATCCAATGTCTACTTTCTTTAGTGTTACAGGAATTATTTGATTTATTGTGAATTCAAAAAATAAAGCCTTGGAGGTTAACTTACGTCGTCCCAGTTCTCATCGGACGGGGGCACATAGGGCGCGGACGGCGGTTCCACTGCAGCAGGGTGGCTCTTGTTCTCCATTGAGTATGCAAATTGGTCAAACTCAATGCGCTGCGGGCACACCGTCACGTGGTACTGGAATTACATCCATTATTAGTTAATACTAAATATCCTTTGGCATAACAAATAAATTGCTACACACATGTATTTTACATGTATTTATACTGGATAGCACGGCTAAATCAAATGGAAACGTCTATACACATCTCAAAACCAGATCATTTTCTGTTGCAAAATAAATAAACAGATTTCGAATGATATTTTTATAGCCAAATATGTTTATTTACTGCATGGACAAAACTACATGGGCGTAGCTATAGCATTCAAATGGGAGGGTTCGACCCTAAGGAGGGGGGAGTTCAATCCTGGGGGTGGGGGGGTACAAATAATATTATGGTTATGGTGCAAATAATATTGTTATATTTTCCATTAATATATTCTAAGAGTTTTGTTTTTTTTTCCTACTCAATACTGAGTACCGAAGCCGTTGGGGGAAGGGGGGGGGGGTTATACCTATCTGAAGCTATCTGGAGTTCCATTTAAGGAGATTATTTTGTATATTGCATATTTACATAATTATTCAGAAAAGTGAGCATGGTTAATCTGTTCATCAGTTTCTTTATACCTAAGGGTTAAAATCGCAATAGCTGAGAGGTTAATACGCACTAAAAATAAACACTTTTTAGATAATAATGAGAAGCAATTCACTTTCTGGAAATGGAAAATAATGCATTAACCCTAGTCTATTTGCTCAGTTTTCAGAATAACTCATATATGTCCCATAGAAATCGTTGTGTCTCCCTAACTAGAAAGAGAAAATACCACGCCTTATATTCAAATATAAAAAATAACCACAAAAGAAATAAAATGTATACCTTTATATCAAAATTTAGAATGATGAAAAAGTGGGGTAACAATAATGTTTATAACACATTTGTCTAACAAAATATGCATGTGTGTTATTTTTTTTTATTATCAGTAATTTTAGTTATAAAAAACGTAAAGTGCCATTTTTAAAACTTTTTTACGTTTGCATGCAAAATTTTTATATTTAAAAAATTATACATTTATTTTGATTTATAAAATTTGAAAGCATGCACCTTTAAAAAACAGATTTTAGTTTTCGGATATTTTCAAAAAGATTCCATTTATTTGGATTTTATTGCGAAGCAGAAATATTTTGGCCTTGATGAAATATGGCTGTGGCCTGAGGGGTCAAAATCAATTATTGTTCACTTGGCAGCCAGATGTTATTGTTGTCAAATTTTAAGGTTATTTTTTTTTTCGCTTATTTAATCTGCAGAGATAATCTTTAGTAAACACTCGAGTGAAGGACGAAAATATGCAGAGCCGCATGAAAATTACTTCGACTAGTTTAGCTCAAAAATCAGACTAAAATCTAAGTTTTTTTTTGGCATTCATAGATAATTTATTTGGTGAGCCTTCATCAAAGATATTCAAATAAAGGATATGCTATGGTGTAGCCCGACTGTCGGCGAGATTAGAATGGGAATAGTTTGAATACGGAAAATAGTTGATTTTTTTAAGGTGTGCAGTACCTACCTAGTATTGGTTAACACTATAGTTGAATGTGGAAAGAATTCTTTCATTTAGTTCATAGGTTCTAAAACCTTATTTTGCCCATCGCCCATGCCCACTTTGAGAATATTTCTTTTTCTAGAGCCCCCCAATTTAATTTAATTTTTTATCCTCATTTATTTTATACTTACTTATTTTATTAGACAAATGTATTATAAACATTATTGTCACCTCACTTTTTTGGTCGCTTCATAAAAAAAATATTAATAAAAATTTTCATAAGGTTTCATAAATTTTTCTCAAATTACTGTCGGAAACCTTTGGTTTCATAAAGGAGTACATTTTAATTATTCTGTGGACTCTAGATGTGAACGTTTTGTGAAGTGAGGCGTTTTCTCTTTTTGACATCGTTTAGATCACATTTCTCGTGTAGTAAGGGAGATCATTTCTACGAGACCATATAAGCTGTTCCCAAAAGCGAACAAATTGTCTCGGATAATAGACCTTTGTCAAAACTGAACAAATCAGCCTGAGGGGTTAATATGAAAAAATATTTAAAAAAAACGATGCTTCTTAACCATAGTATTACAAGAAACAATTAATTATGTCGGGGGAGATGGTAAAAGATGCATTCAAGTTCCATTTTTTGTCAAAGTCAAGTTTTAAGGTTATGAAACAAGAATTAATTATTTAAATAACCCAAACTAATAACCTAACAACCTATTTTTTGCATGTTTTACTCTCCTCCGCATCTAGGGTTGCCATCTTCTAAAGTAAAAAAGCCTGACTCTGCGCTGTATTAGGCCGGACATTTTGCCCTAAAAGCCGGACATACGTAGGTAATTTTGGACTACCTAACTTTTATACATAATAATAAAAAATCTGTTACAAGTTACAGTTGTTTATCAATCACACATTAACCAGTTTAATAACAACAATCATTAATCAGTCTTATTGTTGTCATCATTTGGCATTTATATAGAATACGTCAATAACAAAATAAAGAATATTGAGTCTTCTGTCTGTAGATATAACATAATAAACTTATAAAACAAACAAACAAACAAACAAAACATCACTGTTTTTCTGGTTAAAAAGTAAACTAAAAATTTTCATTAAACAACTATATTATATTTGTGGAGAAACGAAAAAATAAATTAAAATCTCGACTTCTCCAAATTAGGTAAGTATTCAAAAATTACAAAATCTACAATTTTGTATGTTTGGCCCTTTCACCTACTTTATCCAAAATGTCGTTTACTTTGGAAATCATTTCATAAAATTCTTGACATGTCATTTTTAAATTACACAATATATGTACATCATCTTTGCAATTGTTTCTGTTCTCTCTTTCAACATTGGCCTTATGGCCTGGAATCGCAAAGTTCTGCCATTGGTCAAAAAGTTTACTGCCATCTAAATTTTTTTTAGACAGAATGTCTATCGTTTCTGTTACGTGCTCCCAGCTTGGTATCTCAGCTAAAGTCATTCACTTAAGGTGTTTCAATTCGGCACTGAATTCACTTGTCCAAGAGTTTAAGCAGTCTTTGGAAATATTGTACATACATATTTTTCATGTTTTCTTTGAATTCTTCCACGCGACCTGGGTGAGCCTCCGATAATTGTCGTAAAATTGCGGTTAACTTTGTTGGGCAGAAATTTTGTTACAGTCTATTATTTTTTGTATTGTCCATTATTTGTGAACACTGGTCAATTACTTCGTTGACTGAAATATCTGAAGTTTCCGTAAGTACAATTGATTCGACTTTGATATATTGACATAAAAGAGCCACTAACAAGCCGACTAAAGACAAAACCCTCTCGAACCAAGAATAGTCACATTCGCCCACCCCTGCCTCGTCCGTAACACGTTGCGCCTTGCGTAGCTTGCGTTGCGTTCGTTCTGCAGGCGCTGCGTTACACTAACAAAAAGCCTAACAAAAGCCGTACAGGCCGGACATATAAATATTTAGCCGGACACGACCTAAAAAAGCCAAACATGTCCGGCTAAAGCTAAGGCTAAAGCCGGACAGATGGAAACCCTATCCGCATCTCCCCCGACTTAGATACTTGTTTTCAGGAGTAATTAAGATGAAACTGTTTCTTATGATCTCTCCACTGTGAGATAATGCACTTATTGTTAACCTCTAAACGGCCGGAGCCGCGGACTTGCGCGCAGCTTTTGCGCATGCGCGAAAAAAATATTTCGAAATAAAAAAGTTTGACTGCGATTTTGACCCTTCTATGTACAAAATTTGTATGAAAACAAGGTCAGAATCGCTTGCGCCAACATCATTGATGATATAGCCACTAGTTTCATTCATCTGGCAACACCAGATTATTTTTAAATGATTTTTATCTGTGGAATCGAAATGTCATTTTTGGCGCAAATTGAAGCTGTCAGTTTTGACGCGTGTTCCTCGACTAAAACATCATAAAACCTATTAATTTACGTAATTAACGCAAGTAATGTTGTTTTGGTGCATAGTTTATTGTTCTAGGAACGTATTTCAGTCAATGAAATATACGATAGCTCAAAATTAATCAACAAAACATTTAATTCAAAATTCAAAATCGTGTTTTGCTACGAAATTTCCGTATTTTTCCTGGAATTTGCGGGCCTTTGACAGGTTAATGCACTTATGTTCGGGTGTAATTTTAAGATTCACTTGCCCTGTCTAGGTAATACTAGGTTAATACAGATGTGTTTATATATTTATAAAAATAGTACATACTATGCCATATTCAAAGAAATACACTGTTTCTCCCTGAATCACTTTTCCCGTGCGTCCCTATTCCCCTCCCGCGACCCTTTCCTAGCTAGCTTTATAAATTATAGCCTATCAGTCTTACTAATCATCGCAAAATAAGATACAACGACGGAGTAAGACCGGGTTAGATAAAATTGCTACTCAACATGGTGGGTTAATCGCGCGCATGCGCGTGTTCTTACAGCGTCGCTGTACGGAAGATGTAGTAGCTGTCAGAATTTAAACCACCCGATCACCAGGGTTAACTCAGTACCCCGTGCGTTGTAACTGACAAAATGGCGAACTTTTATGAGAATCTTGACGTTTTGAACGGAGCTTTGGCAAATATTGACCGTATTCGCGGCATTCGTGCACCACGGCCACGGAAAAGGTTAAAAAAAAAAAGGTACGATCCATTTGCGGCATTTACGGAAGGAGATTTTAGGTCTAAATATAGATTTACCAAAGTCAACATGAGACGTTTGATTGATTTGGTACGGCCGTATTTGGATGTGAATAATAAACGGGGTAGCAAAGTATCTACCGATCTCCAAGTTCTTTGTGCCATACGATACTGGGGTAGATACGAGGTGAGATAATGTTTGTAATTGCGTTAGAAACGGTAAACAAACACAGATCAATCTCGCTGAAGCTCCTCGAATAATATGTTGTATTGACTGATGTTGACGCATAAATATACTAACCCTGTTGACGTATGAATAAACGTGAAGTTGGCAACACGCCGCGAAATGCTAAATTGACCGCGTTTTTCAGCTTTGGAGCAGTGTTGCTACCGAAAAAAAAAACCTAACAGCTGTCGAGAAACATTATGATGATGAGTAAAGATTTTTACCCTGAGCAGTGTAGGCTTACTCCACTGTGTAGCTACCGCGACGCTACAGAGCCGTGGTACGGTTTCATGGTGAGTAAGGCTGTATATGTTATTCTGGTGTATAAGCTATATTATTGTAAAATTTCATTCAAATCCAATCAGTGGTTTTAATCAGTAGTAACACAAACTTTTGCATTTATAATATTAGTAAGATTGGTGGTAGTAGGTATAAGTAATTTTCCCAAAATGGCTGGTTATATTGTGAGAAAAGATTTTTTTTGTAAATATAAGAATATGTTCGCACTCAAGAGGTTAAAAAACCAACCCGCAGAAGTTGCGCCGCTAGGAGGTACGCATGGGAAATGTCAGAAGTGGGAGGTATTGTCCGTATTCTCGGACATTTGGTAGGATTCTAAATGAAATAAGTTTATATGGTGCGACCAGCGAGATTGGCTACGGTGAAATCAGAAAGTAACATGTGAACTTACCGCCAGTTCCGGCTCATTCAGCCAGTGGGTCCTGTCAAAGGGACAGTTCACCTTGGGCAAGTTGGGGTGCGCCTTGCGACACTTGTCCAGGTGAAACTGCATCCTGGCCGTTGCAATGGTATGGTCATTGTTATACGGGCACTGCATGTACGTGGACGTATCATAGGGCTGTTCAAAACAATGCATTCATTACCAATCCATCTTTTCAATTTAATTTTATAATGGGTAGTTGGTCCCCTAACAGCCGCACTTTTGGGCACAGATTATGGGAATTACACTTCAATTCAACAATTACTACAAGAAACAACTGCACAAAATAGGTTATTAGGTTCTTAAATTGGGTAAACTAAGTAATTCATGCATAGATTGAAATTAAACTTCGCAAATGTCAATTCCAAAAAAAAATCCAAAAATTCATTAGGGATCTTTTTACATGAGAAATTTTTAACTTTGATTGAGTAAAAATGTAATTTTAATGCATCTTTTACCACCTATCCCATAGGTTCTCAATGTGGGTGATAATGCCCCCCGCGGGCGTTTCAGACTCTCGGGGGGGCGGTAGATGACCCAGAGAAAATTAGGGGGCATTTCAGACTCTCAGGGGGGCAGTAGGAGACCCAGAGAAACCCTTCCTACCCCATCCCATCCCATTACACCCCGTTGTGGTAAATAATATAATTGTGACAATAGCTGTTTCAGAGTCACAATGACAGATGGTACGAAAAAGCAGTTGGGGGGGGCGCTAAAAGAAAACAAACTCTCAAAGTGGGCGGTGGGCAAAAAAAGGTTGAGAATCTATAATCTATCCAGATGTAATTAAGTAGTTGTTTCTTGGGTAAACTTTAAAAATCACTGGTTTAATATGAATATTTTTTTAGAAAAAACCTTTTGATTCACCTTGACCACAAAAGATAACTATGTACTTGCATTAGCGGCAGCGATCTCATATGACGAATGCAAATTTTGAATGCAGTTTCCATCGTCCGGAATTCAAAAAGTTGTATTTTTATAAAATTAAGATGGGTAAATTTTTGAGATCGCTGGCAATGGTTAATACGCACTTTTTTTTGAAAAAATCTTTTGATTCACCTTAATTACATTAAAAGACAACTATTTGCATTGGGGGAAGTGGAAAATATTTCATTCTAAATTTCGATTACGTAAAATAAAAATTAGCTTAGTTTTAATTCTGTGAAACGAGACCGTCCATTTTCAAACATTATTTTCAAATATCATTTTGTTATGTTGGTATTCTTGTTACTGTACGAAAAGATGCTAGAGCAAAGCGTAGCAGACTTCATGGGAATTCTAGGTTTGTGATACAAAAGAAAGTGCCCCTTTATAACGCCTACTCGCGTCAAGGCAAGAAAAACATCCCAGTTTTCAAGTAGTTTAGCGGCTACGCTAGGTTTGTGTAACATGGTTTGTGATTCAAAAGAAAGTGCCCCGTACCTTCAAAATCTTCTAGCCGTTCGTTATACATTCAAGTGTATCAGGAATACCAACATACCAAAGTGACAGCGAATGAGCTAATAGCTAATGGCGTAGGTACAATCTCACAAGACGAAAGCTAATTTTTAATTTTACGTAATCGAAATTTAGAATGAAATATTTTCCACTTCCCCCAATGCAAATAGTTGTCTTTTAATGTAATTAAGGTGAATCAAAAGGTTTTTTCAAAAAAAGTGCATAAACCATTGCCAGCGATCTCCAAAAATTAATTTAAGATGAATCAAAAGGTTTTTTTCTAAAAAAATATTTGTAAAGCTTGTCCATTGATTTCGAAAGTTTATCGTTTCTTGTAGTAATTACTTAAGTTGGAACGTAGTGTAATATCCAAAATCTGTGCCTAATAAAAGTGCATCGGTTTATGGAATGTTTACAACAAAGCCGGGTTTTGTTTTCAAAATACCTATAAAGATACAAAATTTGGATGATACCATAATATAACAGAGTCAATATATTTTAACTACCCACTTTATCAAAGCAAATTGCAATAATAACATAATTGAAAATGCTGGTAATGCGAATAATAAAATAAAACCATCTGTTTTATCAGGAATATGCATCAATGCATCATGCAGTGTGCCACACTATTTTTCATTGTACAAAAAAATAATAACATGTCAATCAAATAACCTTACCTTTGGGTATTTTCGGCCATTGAATCGAAAAAAATAAATTACGGATTTGGAAGCATTATAAATTATAACATATTTACCACGTTTGCTGATCCTGTGCCGTCCGTTATATCCGCTAAACGGAATTCACAACCCGACATCCTTGTGACGAGAAGTCTGAAAACAAAAAAATATTTAACCTTGGGTTCAAAAAAATCAAGCAATCGGGTGATCATATTTTATTGTTTAGTCTGATTTCAAGTTATCAGTGCCAGTCTGACAAAAGCAACTGCCCTGAATCCGATTGGAAATGCCTAATCCAGTTTGCCGAGATTGCACAAATATTGCAGACACAAATAAAAAACTAAAGGCAGAACATAAGGCAATTTGAAGGGGCTTATTTTAGCATTTGCGGGGAGCCAAGAGAATGATTTTCTTTGAGAAAAAACGAATCGTAAACGGAGATACATTATTTAAAATAAAACTCACCAGAACCGAAAAATTTGCAAACCCAAAATTTGATCCCACCAAAATATGGAAAAAGTCCATAGAAAAGTCGAAAGCATAAATTTGGTCGAAAGATTTTACATCATAGACAACTTTTGATTGTCATGCAACTTTGCATGACTATCGAAAGTTGTCTATGATGCACAATAGTGATGGGCACAATCATCGAGACATTCCGATAATCGAAATAATTTAATCGAAACATCAAAATTCAAAATAATCAATGATTAATCGAATTAATCGCTCGTAGTTCAGCGGAAGTAAAGCTACGATCAGAGTCAGCTTTTAAGTCCCTGCGGGGGGATTAATATTATAGTATTCCGAATACACAAAATTTCAAATTTTCATGTGTTTCTACCTTTTATACATTAGCTCCACGCAGGAGGCCCTAAGGAAAATAATTCCACTATGGGCCTTTTTCATCCCCGGGGATGCTGGGTGGAGGCTATTTTTAGGGGAAGGAAGGAGAGGAAATTCTGAAAAGAAAAAGGAATTTGGGGGTCAGAGTGTCCAGGAGAGTGACGGACGAATAAATCCATCCTTTCCACAGCGATGCAAGGCAATGTTTTGAGAGAGTCCTGATGTCTCCATCAGGACTCTCTCAAAACTCTCTCTCTCACGAAAAAAGTTATTTATCTTTTCTACTTACACTATCATGTAGAATCACCACCCGAAGTTAATGCACTTTACCCCCGGACACCCTGTAATATATACAAATAATTTAACTATTCACCCTACAGTCACAAGATCTTTCATTAGTTCAGTTGTCTATCAAAACTGATGAATTTTTACACAATTTCAAGTTTCTACACAAAGCCAGATTTAAACAAAAATCTACATAACTGGGCTTCAAGAGTCCAACGTAAATTTCTTGATTAAAAAACGATATCACTACTGTTGCATTTTAAATCATTTAGGGTAAAAAATTATTAAACAAAGACATAAGTAGTAGTAGAAATTTTTGGTCTCTCCTGTAAAGTTACCATAATAAAATTATCCATATTTGTTCTTCAACTTCTCACTTAATCCGATACTTATGATAATTTTTCTTTGTTATTTGTTACAGGCTAACCACTATAAACCACAATTGCAAAGTTAAATAAAAATCTGAAAAACGAAGAAAAGCTATCCAAGGACAGGCTATGTAAGTATCAAAAATATGCTGAGATTAAAAACGATCCGTAACTGAACAGTCTTCAGAAAGCGAAAGAAAAAAAGATGCACTATGCGAAAAGCGCAAAAAAAGATTTGCAGCATTGAAGGAATGAGTGAAAGAGCCCAGACAGAGCAAAGACGAAAATGGCGAAAGAACTCTCTAAATTATTTGAAGTAAAAAGAGGAGCAGCGTAAAATAGAAACAATTGTAGTTGAAAATATGCCTCCAATTAGTAACAATGTTAAGGAAGTACCCAATAATGTGCAAAACACTCTAGATCCTGACCCCCTCGCAGTCGAGAATGAACAACGAATCACACAAAAAAACATGCGTGGTCTAACGAATGTAAGAAATTTAAGGTACAGATCTATGAAAATCATTAACAAGTTGCAGGATGACATAAACAAACTTACGAAAGAGAAAAATGGAGGCATTGCAGCTACAAAACGCAAACACAGCAATCGAAGATTCAGTAGAGAAAAAAGTAAACGAAATAGCTACTATTGACTCGCCTACTATTTTAAATAATATTGATGACAATATGCTATTCAGCGAATTCGATGGCTTCATGTTTTTGGACGATACCATTGCTTCAAAGCCAGAACCTGCTACAACCGTAGAAACGAAATTTAAAGTGAAAATACTCTCAAATCCCGTTCGACTATCAGCATTATTCCTTCTCTAAAAATAGTACCCAAGAATTCAATCCTTTCGATCAATGTGAGTTCGAGAAGTTCATCCGATCTCTAAGAGTAGAAGATCCTGATTTCAATGAATGAAAACAGCAGTCTCCCAAAACTGTGGAATTCCCTTACATGGAAATTGACGAGGAAACTAACAAAAAAGATAAGGAAGCGCCACTCAAACACGACTTAGATGACTGGATAATGGTTCAATATAAAATAAATAATACAACACATCATGTCATTGGGAAAATTATTAGAAAACATGAGTACACACTAGAGTACAAAGTAACTTTTTTGAAAAAAGCTCAAGGAAATTCCAAAAAATTTGTCTGGCCAACAATTAGCGACGACGATTTCATTCTGCAATCACAAATTCTTCAGCGCTTGCAAGATCCAAATGAAAATGGAAAAGGACAATTCACTTTAAAAAATTTCACAAGAATAGCAACTCGTGATCTCATTTTCCTTAAATATTAGTTCCTATTTAGATGTAAGACCTGTACCTAGTATGTATTAGTTATGTTGTGTTTGTTTAGTGTCTCTGATTGTTTGTTTATTTTTATATGCTTTCCAATTGACATCTGATCTTTTCTTATTTTTAATATGTATTTAAAAATTTATTTTTTTTCAAATATTACAATCTTTGCTTAGGCTTGAAAATTTTATATTTCTTGTGTCCAATACCTTCTTATAAAACTGAATTATAAAGAATTTGACTACTCCTTATAATTTCGGGGTAAGTAATATAAGTAGGGAAATTTTCGTTGTATTGGGTTTGGTGCCTGTGATGATCCAGCTGCAATTTCTTCATTTCTATTTTGATATTTTGTCCATTATTTTTTAACAATTCATACAAATATTGCAAAAGCATAAGTAAGCAACTGATAACGTAGGAATTTTTTTTATTTCTTGTCTCCAATGCTCAAAAGTCTGAATAAAGCTTTTAGTTTTTCACCATAATAGGTTTTCCTTTTTTTTCCTAATGCGCTCATCAAGTCAAGTCAAATGATAATTGGCATGATTTGAAATCTATTTAATTATTCTATTTTAATTCATATAAGAACCTTGAACATGTTCACTACCATCTATTAATATTTCATTACCAAATTACCAAATTTCATTACCATCCAACAGTTTTTCATTACCATCCACACCTTCATTACCTTCCATCAATTTTCTTCGTATCTAAGTGTCGTACAAAGGTGCCCTTTTCACCTTTCTACATCTGATAGGTACAGGAACCCATTTCCATGAAAATATTTAGTAAAAACGCAAAAAAAAAATTGCGCAGAAACAGCCAAATTTGAACGAAACGGCGGAATGACCCTTATACTGATTACTATACAACAAAAACCAAATACATATGTTACATTTAGTATATCATCAAAACTGCGCTCAACCCTCCAATACTCAACCATTTGTTTGACGAAAGTTTGTCAACATACGTTTGGTTGAGATAATTGAAGTGTTTTGCATGAATAATTTTATTTGACCAGGAATCTAATAATTCCTGGTAAGTATTTACAAGAATGTTGGCATTCTCGTCATATAAATTTAAAGGTGTAATGTTTCTATCTGCCTTGCAAATTATTTTGTGCATTTCTGAGCTATTAGCTTTCCTATGGAAAAAAAAATCTAAGCATTTCTACCTGATT
Organism: Limnephilus rhombicus; assembly: GCA_929108145.2. Classification (NCBI taxonomy): domain Eukaryota; kingdom Metazoa; phylum Arthropoda; class Insecta; order Trichoptera; family Limnephilidae; genus Limnephilus; species Limnephilus rhombicus. Next base: position 33,701,112 of record OV815287.1, read on the forward strand.
GTGTTTCAAAGATGTTATTTTGACTACACCTCTACCTCCTAAATTTCTAGGTAAATTAATTCATTCTATGGCTGAATTTGGATGATGGCAATTAAATTATACTACTCTCTTTTGTAACACCCTTAATTTTTATTATTATTATTATGTAATGCAGATAGGTTATTGTTATTAATACCAAATTTGTAAATATTAACTAAAAATTAAACATACAAACATTATTTACAAAGTCATTCACTTGACACTAGCTAGAACACTCCTTTAGGGTGAAAAGCCACGATGGAAAAAAAATCCTTGCCCTTTTAATAATAAGATTTTTTATCAGTTCCATTTGCTAAAAACAGAGTATCACCCTATTCCATTCAATTTGCTTCTTGACTTGATAATGATTAATGATTTATTTATGGTTTAAATACATTCTTAAAGTACCTACCTGGCATGTAATTTTTTTCTTTTTCCATGTATTATTTTGGTTCCCTGCCAACTCAGAATGAAATCAACTCAGAACCAACTCAGAAAGGTCATTAAAAACAATGAAAAAATAATTGATAGCCGGTAACCCAAACCTAACTTAACCTATTTAAGGTTTTTTTAACATCACTCATGACCTTTCTGAGGTGGTTCTGAGTTGGTTTCATTCTGAGTTGACCGGTCACCATTTTTTAGTGCTTTTGTATGTAGTGATTTTACCTTACATTCCTTCGCTCAAATTTGTAAATGTTCCTCAATACAGGCCATTAATCCTAGTGTGGATAATTTATGTAAAAAAAAATAATTTATGTACAGTGAGAAGCAATGAATAAATAAATAGATGCTTCCATTACAACTTGACAAAGCGGCATTTCAACACCTCTGCGATAAGTCATTAAAATATTTTTACTTTGAAGTGTAAATTTCTACCTATCGATTAAATCTTTGTTTTTTTTTTCTTTAAGAAATTTAAATAATAGCCCACAACCTAACCTTATGTAACCTATTTACCGAAGTTTTTATTCATAATTTTGAATGACTTTTCAAAGGAGTGATGAAGATGCAAGTTGTTGAGTTGTCTAGTCACCGACGTAAATATACCCAATGGCGAGCGTTGTGCTCATGGAACTAGGATTGCATGGAAGCGGTATAGGCATTTCAGAACGTACTAAACCGTCAAAACCTGTGTAGCTATCTCCATTTTTGGCCGGCGTGAAGAGGGGATAGAAACGGGGTTACCGCCCAGCGCGCGGGGGCAGGGTGAGCGTTCTACAGAAAAGGGCCGAACTGGTAATGGGATTAACATTATTTAATTTATTTTTTAATAAAAAAAAACTTTTGTCAGTTTTTTTCTTCATATTTTAGGCACAAAATATAATTACCCGTTGTGTATTATTTGCTGAACGAATTTCTTTATCAAAATTTATAGTTTACTTACTTTTAACCACTTTTATTGTTTATAAAAAACCGGCATATTTCGTGAGCAATGCTCACTTCCTCAGGGTTTACTTATTTAAAAGATAAATTAAATGAAGACAATATTAACGAAACTCAATAGAAAATCTGAAAACAAAAAAAATCTGAAAAAAATATGGGCATAACTGGAAGGTTTTACTGACAAAGTTAAAAATAAAATATATCCTAGACTTGCAGAAAAGTCAATAGATGTCGTATATTAAAAATAAAATGGTTAAAAATATATCCAGGCCCTTTCTAGATAGCATTTAGTTCGGGTTTGAATCTTGCAATCATACATGTAGATAGCAGCCAATTAAATACGCGTCAAGAAAATGAAGATAATGTCGGTAGTTCTTAGTCAAAGTATGATACAGTTAAAAATGACCGAATCGGATAGGGACACATTAACTCAGTTGGCAGAGTTGCGGGCCCGGAAAGCCGAAGTTCTTGGGTTCGTGTCCCGATTTAAAGGAAGCGGCAATACGGCCGGAAATGCACCTAACTTATATTATTTTTAATATTAAATTTTGAAAACACAGATCAATCGAATAAAATTTATCTGCACGCACCGGGATTTGAACCCGCGACCTCCGGATTGCTAGTCAAGAGCTTTACCCCTCGACCACGAGGGCATGTCAATGTGACTTTTACATGACAATACAGTGATTATAAACTTTGAATTAACATTGTAAACATATTTAAAAGGAGTGTTAAATTAGTAGGAAAAAAAAACTAAAAATAACAGTGCAAAAAAGACAAAGTAAAAATGTTTAAAAAATAATAAGCAAAATGATAAAAAACACATACCTATGACATGTGTAAATCACAACTTTATATTTGTGCGTTATGATTAATAAAAACATAAAAGTTTTTTGGTAATTTTTAATTATTATAATTTAAGTTGACTGATTCGGCCCATCGGCAGTCGGAGTTCACGTGATAACATCGGGCCCATGGCGATGGCGGTTGAAATGAACACGCCGAAAATTATAAAATGTATACCTATTTAAGCTATGTTTAAACACTTTCCTGTGAAAGGTAAGACCGTCTTTCTTCTTAAAGGTCTTCATAGAACTACTTTTACACAAGTTTACGGCGCGGTGGACCATTTTTCCATGTTTTATGAACGTTTTTCTGGGAGCTCTATGCGCGACCGAGGTGTAAAAGCCAATGTCAGCCATCTAAAAACCGTTAGGTAAAATTTTTGAAAAGGCATACTTTGGGAGGGTGGGCGCACTTTACATGCCGTCTCTCTAATATCCATACTCTTAGGTTGTGCTGAAGTAGGCCAAGCCACAAGAGTATAGCGCAAGTGTGTCAGCCCTGTAAATTATATATCTCACCGTAATACAAAAGAATACTTGATCGAAGGGAAATAGTACAACTATTATTATTCAATCGGTTAAATGTACTGAGGTCAACCTATTGATAAAAAAAGTTAATTACCGGTGACTGGTGAGGTCACATGGCTCCTTAGGGAACGTACCCATACTACGTGACACGTTTAGGGGGGGGGGGGGGGGGGGGGGAGTGTCTTCAAAATGTCACGCTCCATACAAATGAGCGGCGGGTTGCTTAGGTTTTTGGTCACCGGGGGGGGGGGGGGGTTAAAAATTGCAAAAAGTTGGTCACGTAGATTGGTACGTTCCCTTATGATGTCACGGGCGTTTTGGACATCATATAATTAAAACTTTTAAAACCAACTATAAAAATAAATATGTCGGTTAGAAAGTCATTATTAAAAAAAAAAGAACTTTAGTGCAGTTCACATGCGGTAGAAGTGAAACCTTCAGAAAACTAAACTTCGAGAGAATGAGACGAATGCAGAATATCAGGAGTACATCAGGAGTAGGATAATAGAGAACTCCAGTCCAATTTTTTTTATTTTTGTTTATAAATAATGACCTTCTAACTTAAATAACTGCATTTTTATTTTTATTTTTAGAGTTAGTTTTAATAGTTAAAATAATTTTCAAAGTTTTAATTTTTCAAGACCCCCTGAAAACCACCGGAAATATGGTAAATAGTGTGACGTCATCACTCCTGAAAAATTAGTATAGGATCGGGAAATCAGCTGATCAACTACCGCCATTTTGAAATTCCGTTGTTCGAAGTATTCTCCCTAGAAGAAGCATTACTATTTTTTTTGTGCAGTAGTTTTTGAATATTTTATAATTGAGATAAACTAATAGAGGTACCTCTATTTTGGATACTGGGCTTAAACATTGTTTCAATTAACACAACAACTAAATCTCTATAAACAGTATGAAATAAAGAATAACATGAAATGTTGTTAATACTGATGGCTTGCGTCATACCTGCATTTCAATTGATTTCAATACAATGTGATACAATGACTGGTGACGCGTGACGTCAGCGCTAACCATTCAATCGTACCAACTTTACAGTGTATTTTAACGAGACGTTAAAAAATGCACTTTTTAATAATTTTTTAAGAACTCTACGTTTAATATTATGAAATAAAACTTATATATTCAGAATCAGCGTTTATTGGTCTATATGAACATATTTTTTTAAAGCGATAATATTTTTCACTGGAGTTCCTTATTGTACGGTTTATTTATTAAAATATTGTTACCAAGTTAAAATTTTTTTTTCTATTTTATTCTACGAAGCACCGCACAAAGAGGAGGCCGATAGGCTACGAAGAGGACACTGATTAGTCTATCTCATTCTCTCGCAGGCTAAAACCTATAGATGTATTTATTTGCCACTTTTTTGTGTCGTTTGTTTCTTTTCATAGAGTTTCAAATCACAATGGTGCTAACGAATGTTTTCACTTTAAAAAAAAATTTTAAATTACTGAAGTTCCTTATTACGCTGAGCTGCATAGAAATATTCTTGGAGGAAATATGTACCTACACCTCAGCAAACTTAACCCTTAACCAGGCCGGCCGTAAACGTTTATGAAATAAAAATGCATGAAAGATTTTTCATGGATAATAAATAAAGTTAAGTTCATTCTAAAGACAAGGCTCAACACGCTCAGAATGGCATTCATTGACCACATTGAAAACTGTGCTCCAGTAAGGGCTAAAAGCGCCCACACTTCCATAATCGACGTCCAGATTGGTGGCACAATGTGGACCATCAGCGAGATGTTAAAATCTACTTCTCTTCCCCTCCCCGTATTCATAAATATCAGGCGAGGGATTGCAATGAGTAATTACTAGAAGGCAATGCAAAATAGCGCAATACCTTTACATGCTGGCAAATATTCCAAAAATCCTTCGCAACTTAACCCTCCGCCCGTCCCATTTTTTTTTAACGCGGGGTTGCCTAGGACCCCAAAAATAAATATGATCAAATAGGCCACTTGCATGGATTTCATAACGACTTCGAAAAAATCGTGTGGATAGATCTTTTTATTAAGATTGCGAAAATGTTAGTAAAAATTTTTAGAAATGTAGTTTTTTTTATTTTTAAATAAATAAATCCATTATTTGGGCTCGTGACGTCACTACATGAAAATGTCCCGTCTCCGAAAATGTTCCTATTAATTTTGTAAAATTCCACACTGATTTATTTTTTTTATATGGCATCACTTTTATTTCAGGCGAATTTTTGAATTCGTTCACTAGATTTATTGTTTGTTCTCCACAAACTTATCAGACAGACATATCCTAACCGAAGACATGAAGGATATAGAAGATATGGAACGACAAAGAAGAGCAATTAACATACGGGCGGGAATGCTCTCAAGGCGGTTCTACCACTGTAGCGACGACGTCCGAAAATTACTCTTCAAGACATACTGCACTGCCTTGTACACATCTGAACTGTGGACGCAATACCCAGCAGCGCAATGGGACAAACTGAGGGTGTGCTACAACAATGCATACAGGCAACTTATGCAACTACCGAGGTTCTGCAGCGCCTCCACGATGTTCACCGAAGGGAGGGTGCACTCATTCCCAGCATTACTTCGCCACCGGCTAGCCAGCTTCTGGAGCAGGACACGGAAATCAAACAACATAAAAAACCCTCCACACAGCATCCTCAAAGATGACATAGGCCCTGAGGGAAATTATTTTCCTCAGGGCCTCCTGTGTGGAGTTCATGTAAAAAAAAAAAAAACATCATTGTCGTGGCTGCATCCGGGTGGCTCAGCTCCCCACTGAATGAGCGATGGATGCAAATGATGAGGCGACCTCCCTGATGGACGATAAAAAAAAAACAATATTTCTTTTTTAAATTTTAATTTCTGTTTTATTTTTGTTTAATTTTATTTTGTTTTTAATTTTGTGATTAATTTTTATTATTATTATTTATGTTCGAAATTTATTTTCATTTTTTATGTAATATGGCAGACTGGGATTGCACTACCCTCCCAGCCCTGCTGGAATAAAAACTTAAATAAATAAAATAAAAATAAAATAAATTATCATTTGGTTTGCCTTTTTGACAGATGTTCTGAAGAGAACGCCGTACATTTTAGAAGCCGGTACGCGTTTTAGAGGTATAATGGTTATGGTGTTGATTTTAACAAAATCAAATTTTATAATATTCTCATTATTATTATAATTTACAAGTACAAGTATTATTACATTGGATTTAGTAATATATACGTTGTACATTATAATGATTTATGATCAATAAGATAGATCAAGGAAAAAAATATTTATGAGATGTAATATTTTTGGTATGTCTCGTTATTCTTCTGTGCCATTCGTGTGGAAAACGTTCTTTTTTTTAAAAATGATTTTCAGCTATGTAGGCAGGTGATAATGTCTTCATTGAAATAAAAAATATTAAAAATTAGATATTTATTTTCAATGTAAAAGCTTAAAAATCAATAAGGATCATTTTTTTATAATTTTGAATCATACTTTTTTAATAGTAAACTTTGAAAAAAAATCTAACCCAATTCCATCAAACTTATAACCATTTGAGATTGATACAGACTTATTTATTATTATCACAAAAAAATATAACAAAACAATGAAAAAACATATTAACTTGGTTTTTCATTGTATTTTGTTGATTTTTTGAGCCTCACGCTAAAACACAAGTCTGTATCTCAGCGCACATGCGCAGACTGAATGTCGGGCGGCGCTAGTCTCAAGTATAGTCCCTTTTAGGAAGCTACCTAAAGTAAGGAATCAGTAGGAACATTTAGAATGTACATAATTAGCATTTCTGTAAAACCTAAGCTTTTAAAAACCCCACGCGACAAGTCGGGGGGCTAAATAGCATACGTTACGTAGACAAATATTATGTACGATGTGTTTGGTGTGAACTGCTGCTTTCTGCAGAATAACTATCAGTTGGTCGACGGGTGTTTATGTGCACACTGTTGGCACCCAAGTTTAGTCAAAAACGCATTACTCCTTGTCCTGTTGTTCTGGAACCGAGTGGATCATTTACATCAATTTATTGGAGAATTTCATACAAATTAAAAACACAATTTATTCGATAAATATAATATGTATTTCATTAAATTTCAAAAAATTCATAAGCTCTAATATATTAAAGTCACACACAAACATGATTCACAAAATCATAATCATTGTACAAAAATAGTGTATTAAGAATATTTTCATAGCTACAGTGCGGTGCAAAGTAAACCTACCACTTTACTATATTGAAACTTTATTAATATATTATAATTATTATTATTATTGCTATTTCACATGACATAATATGAATAAGACACGCTACGGACACACAAAAAGCACCAACCATCCCTTCTCATTCAAATATTGCTGATAATGAAAAGAAAGGAATATTATATTTGGTTTGAACAAGAAAGAAAAGTTTACAAAAAATTATAACAATTTTATGTTTTCAGTAAAACTATTCCTCTCACTAATACAACTATGTAAAAAATTACAAAAATTACGATACTTAAATAATTATCTTTCCACATATAAATTTTAAGTTCTAAAAGGGTGAATTTATTTACGAAAAAAAAAAAACATTTTTCTAAAGCATGTCGTCTTTAAATTTCTTACCATAAATACATTTATGAATAGAAAACATGGCCGAAATTATCACAAGATTACTCTAAGATTCTCCATATTATCTTAAAATAAAATATTTATATAATTATGCCACATTAAGTCATTTATTCTAAATTTTCACTCCCGCAAATTGTCTAATTTGAGCGTTTTATAATAAATTTTTCTCTTAAATAAAATAAATACTATTAATTGTTAGATAATTTTGCATGTTTGACATGGAATAATGTAAGGAAATATTTTTCTACAAATATTGATAATATGAGCATGTTTTTAAACTCTGAAGACAATACTGCATACCATTTTTTTTAATTTATTTTATTGAAAAAATACTGTTCTACCAAAAATTTGTCAATATCTCAAACCTTTATAAAATTTGAGGCTTAGCAACTATTTCATTAAATATTGCTTTTTAAATTAATATTGTGTTTTATAATGCAATGCCAAAAATGTATGAATTTTGTGTGATGATTCAAAATTGAGAAAAAATTTATAGCAATCAACTAACTGAATATATTTTTTAATATAAATTACCAACCCTATCACTATGTCGGAAAGGATTATATTAGATGCTAATAATTTTCCATATTTGTTATTATTCGTAAGACATTTCAAAATGACAAAATAAAAGGGTTTTTTGACCAGAAAAATACTTTATTTAACATACAATGAATGGTCACAGGATAAAATTTAAAAATAAACACAAACTAAAGGAATTACGAGATCTACAATAAAATTGCATGGATCGGACTGACTTTCAAAGTTTTTTTCATTCACCTGATAAGTTTAGTTGTGTAGACAAGTTTTAATGCATTATCAGTTTCAGACAGAATTTTATTATGTCTTAGAAATACATTTATCTAACTATGACATTTAATGACATGTTGTTACTGTGGACAATCAACCCAACGAAAGAAAGAAAATAAAACTGTCAAAAATATTTTAAAAATAATGAACTAAATGAATTATTAAATTATTCAACTTGTATTGATAAATGTATTGTAGATTTGTTTAGTCTCATAATCCACATTACTTGTAAAATTTGGTAATTATTTTAGAACATTTTTTTTAAACGTTGAAGATGATGGAAAAATGATCTCGCCATGGCGTAGAAAAATCTCGTCCCCTTTAATTTCCAATAAAAATTTAAATGTTCTTAATTTAGATGACTATTACACTGAATTTTTCATAGACAAATAATGTTCAACAGAAAAAAATTTTAAGGATAAAAGAGTTATCCATAGATAAATGTTTGAATTCAGAATAAATCATCAAGGCAAATCATTCTTTTTGGGTTACAATAATTTTAAGGCTAAAAGATTCATCATTTAAAGGTTATTTATATTTAGTCTTTATTTTAAATTTAAAGGCTGACGAGTTTATTGTTGACCATAGTGTCGGGGGATCCTATCTCGGGTATAGTCTTGTGCTGCTGGGTCGCGCAGGGTTGCACGGGGGTAAGTCCAGTGCCCCCCTCCATGAGACTTTCGAAGTTGAAGGGGATGCCATTTGAGGGGGTGGTGATGGCGATACCAGCTACTTCGTTCATGTTGGGGTTGTTCTTGAGGAGGTGCGCCTGTGCGGGCGTGAGGCTGAGCGGCACGTTGAGGAAGTTAGGGCGGTTGGGACGCGCGCCCATTCCCCCCATGGAGGGGCCCTGGCCGGACGAGACCACCAGTGGGTTCGCCGATGACAGCATTACTCTGCAAAATAAAAAAAACATTGTTAGTTATATATTAAATTACCAAGTTATTAAACATCATATTGTTGGTGCTTGGGTAATGCGAAATATTTCTGCATAATGAGCAACATTATACAAAATCAGTTAACTTTTAATTTTCAAACTTGGACCCATATCAGACATGCGATACAGTAGGTACCAAAATAATTTTATTAATTAATAATTCTTTATTCGAAATGTGTTTGTTTTGTTTTAATGCTCAACAGAATTAATAGAGTGCAGATACGTTACTGAGACAATGCGTGTCCAGTGGACATACTTTAGCGGCCTGTTAACAAACATATTCTTTGAATGGCTATCCTTATCATAAGCGGTGCTTTATTTTTTCATCAATTAGGTCTGTGTGAAGGGTTGTTAATTTAATAAACCCTTAGTAAAAATTGGCAATTGGTTTATTTAATGTTTTATAAAGGGAGAAACTAAAAAAGCAAGCTAACTGTGAATCATGAGTAATGATTTCCTTCCTTATAGATAACAAAATGGACTGAGTCATTATTTTATGAGTAATCTCTGCATACAAAGTACCAACTTCATCATGTAGAAAGTGTGCCTCAAATACTAATAAGGAAGGTAAAGTTGTCAACCGTACGTTAAGAACTTAGAATCAGGTTGTGGGTTCAATCCCGGGATATGGGTTTATCGAGTAACTTCCATTCTTCCCGTCCTCCATTTACATCCCGGCTTTACAACATTCCAGTGTTATACTTGTAATTAAATTATTACCTTTTATTAATCTGCGGTGATGTGAATACATCTGCGTCCAGGTTGATGGGGGGTTCCACCATCTCCACTTTAACTCTCACGGTGTCCTCTCCTTCCTGCGGGAACACTTGTTGCTGTATTTGTTCCGGTCTGTTGTTTTCGGAAGCCAGCAGGGTCTGGTAGGCCGGCTTCACGTCCGGGGGGCTCTTGGCCCTGCGGTTAGTCTGCAGTCGACAGCAAGCGCGATGCGTTTCGAGGATGAACTCCAACTCTTCCCGATCGTGCTGAAGCTGGCGTATCTCGGATTGCAAGTTTTGCTTCTTGCGTTCGAGTCCTTCAGTTTCTTCAATCAGCTCGTTGGTGTGATCGAGGCGGCGCTTGCGGCATCGTGCAGCCGCCATCTTGTTGCGCTCACGACGTACATTTCGGCGTTCCTCTTCTTCGGGGCTGACATTGGGCTGGTTGTGGTTGGGGCGACGGCCCCCCATGCCTCTGCGGCGGGGGGCGGAGGAAGAGGAGGAGGAGGAGTGGGGCACTGGGGAGGGGGAGGGGCTGGGGGACGGGGAGGGGGAGCCCTGGCTGTCTATGCTGCAGCTGGAGCTGGTGGGCCCCGGGGAGACCCTCAGGATGCCGCCAGTAAAGCCAACTGTTTGTTGAATGCCTGAAAATAAAAACAAACAAAAAAATGTTAAAATTTTAATTATGATTCCATGCCTCAAAACATCTTTCCAATTGAAATTGAAAACAAATAAATTTACGACAATGATTCCCTACACATTGATATAAAGTAAGCACAGCTTTGTGTTGGATGTATTTTTTCATATGCAATTTTGTGAGGGTATTTTCTTTAACTGTTGATTGATTCTTAAAATCAAACTAAGGTTCTGAAAATGTCTGTGGACAAACTAATTCCTGGATATATACAGACACAGATAACAACATCAATGGAAAATAATGATACTCGTAATTATGTACGAAACACATTAATATTTTAAACTTTCTGCTATTTTTGTTGTCTTGAATATCTATTTATGTGAGGATTCTTAGTATCTGTTGACATTTTTATGTGATGCTTTTGTTGTTACATTTTTTCATTATATTATAATATATTCTTTACTGTTTTAATTTTGAAGTATTAACAAACAATACAGCGAAAATCGCCTACATCACACTTCTTGTGTTTTTCTTTATTCTACGGCTAGACCCAAGTTATTGAAATACAAGAGATATTCTACAATGGCTGCCTGACCGTCGGTGGACTACTGTCTAATGGGAATAGTTTGAATACGGAAAGAATTCATTCATTTAGTTGAATTTTTGAAAGCATGCAGTAGTATTGGTTAACAATATCGGCGAGGCCAGGAAGCGCAGTCCCCCCCAGTAAAAACTTCAATATAAAGAGAAGGTGTGCAGACAGATGCCTCTTACCACGCACATAAAGGGCATGATTTATTAGTAGTTCGCTGGCGTTCATCAGTGACATGCCAGGCAGCCCTCTTTTTCGTGGTGCACTTCAATCCGAAGATGCTAAGGGACGGTTCTTTGTTTTTAATTGGATCATAGTCTATGACTTTAACTTGACGCTAAAGGGAAAGTAATTTAGTATTATTGGTGTAAGTGTGTTCACCTTGTGAGGTTGGCGCTATGGGCGGAGGCACAAACCCTGCCTGACTGCTATGCTGCTCGGCTTGGCACTGCAGCTCGATGAAGGTCTGCTCGATGTTGCGCAGCGTGGTGGGGGTTAGGGTGGCCGTGGTGCGGGTTGGTACCCCCGAGTTCAGACCGTCCAACTGGGCCAACTAAAACAACAAAAACATACATTACTGAAGGATGTTTCATAGATTAACATCTAAAATCTATATTTTGTTAAACGTAGAAATATTGTAGTTCTGAAGGGTGATACCGTATCACAATTAAAGACAAAATGGCAAAATCTGTCGAATATCGGAAGTCATCCATCATGCTTATCGGTTGTCAAATTTCTGTGATTTTCTATGGGTTGTCTGTCATATGTTGATGTCCTATTTACCTACTAAAAAACAGAATTACTATTTATTACTTATTATAACAACTTAAATATAAGCCTAAAAGACATTCATAAATGACTATCTGTTCGTTGTAATATTTTGATGTTAGTAGGCGATGACATTAAATTCGCAAATTTTTCCGCAACTGACATCTCTTAATGAGGATTAAGCGGCAAATGCGCCGCCATCTCTAAGGTTAGGGTAACTACTTTGTTTTCTTAACCCAAGTGCAGTATTTAGCTCCTTATCGCGATATGGAATGCCGTATCTAAGAAAATTGTCAAAATGTGTCGTATACGGCCGATTTAATATGCGTTACGCTGTCGCAATCGCTACACAATCACACTGCTGATATGGATGACTTTAACCTTTTAATTTTTTTTTATTATTTGTGAATTTGGGTTTCATGTAGGCAAGAATACTTACAATAATGTATTTTCTTTTCCATTCTGGATGCATATCTAAATGCATAAGTTTGTTTTTTACCAGATTTTAATATTCAGTTTTTTAAATAAAGTTATTATTTGTAGACCACCACATCACGGGCATGTGCCTAACATGGTGGTCGAAAAATACAATAAAAAAAATAAAAAAAGAATTGTGCAAGTCATTTTTGAAATACACGTCAAAAGATCATAGAGAAAAAATGCATCACTAAAAAAAGCCTCTTAATTTTCAACTTGTATGCATATCCATATAAAGTCAATCATGGATCTAGGAGCATAATATCAGTGGGTTGAAACTTGAAACAACATGCAGAACCAAACGCTCATTTCTATTTGCAACATAGTAGATTTGCCTACATAGAGTAAAAAAAACATTTGAGTTGTTTTTAATATATACAAGAATTTTTGAAAGCTCTCGCAGTTAAAAGAAAAAAAATTTTTTTACATATAAATGTTATTTGTTATTACTTGTTGTTAATAAATCAAAGGCAGTTGATTAAACATTTGATGAAACACAAACATAATACATATTATTATAACAAAAAAAATGTTTTTTTGGTTGTTTATGTTTTTTGAAGAAATTAAGAAATCAGTATTAAGAAGTATTCAATTGCAAAATACAGATTTGAGGTAAACCCACCTAGGAATAGTTTGTTCCAATAAGCATCACCATGGTTGGGAAGGTAATGGGGCGGGGTGGGGGGTTAGGTTACCAAAAAGGAAAACATTGGCACAAGCCTGGCGCATGCTTTTGGCGGTATTAGTGGCACTGACACTCTGTTATCTGTTATACCTGCTGAAACCACAGCTCTTTAGCCAAAATACTCGCAATCTCACACGCGTCCATGTTTCCCGAAGTATTCATCATCGCGGAAAATTCCCGGTAGGCAATAAACGGAAATAGGTACTCGCGAAGTTGCAGATTTTAAAACTTAAACAATTTGCCCCGATTTCGTTCGAATTTTTGATGAGATTTGTGATTTTTAAAGCTGTCGCGTTTTCGTTTTTAGCGCGATTACTTTAATTGTTTCGATATAATCGAAATTTCGATTAAGAGTTAGTTCGATTTGGTTGGTTCGTTCGTTCGATGCGGCGGTGGGCCGCGAATTGAGAGACCGTCCGCTTTTAGTGCCGCGGGGAGCGCGGGCGGCGCTTAGAGCGTGAGCGTTCTCAGCGGAGGCGGCCGCCGCTGTCTGCGGGCTCTTCTAGGCAGCGTCACATTCTAATTGAGCGGATTGTTATTTTGCATCGGGAATTTTGGCGGGCCGCCATGTGCGGGGGACACAGGTAACACCAGGTAATGCACGATAATAGAGAACTCCCCACACACAACACATAACACACCCATCTATTGAGATCTAGGGATTATTAATAACTCTGTTGTCGGTGCGGAAACGAACGTAAACATTGCGTGAAGAGAAGCTGGAACAGACCTCGGGACCTTAACCCTTTGAAAGGGGGATGAAGGGGAGCAGTTAGATACAAGGAGTGCATTGCTCATGCTCATATCGCATGTTATATGGATGTTACGAGATCGAAGACAATAGTCAGCTTGATCCAGCGAAAACTGAACCTTCTTTTTATAATTCATACGTTTTTTACCTCTACCTGCTCGTGACATCACACGGCATGATGCTAGGTTAATGGTTCAAAACTTTTTTGAGCGGACGCATACAAAACGGTGACTCATCGGTGAGTCCAATGAGTAAAATTTGCGGTAATAAAGCAATTTATTATAAATAGCATTATTAGAACTAGTGACGTACGGATCGATTCTAAAAATAGCGGGGTTTTTGCTATTAATAAACGTCGACCGACTGATATAAACAACATGCAATTAGAATAATTGTTAAAAACAACTACGCATAATAAATTTCAGTGTAGAGAGTCATTGTTAAAACTGCTGAAAATAGCGCGAAAAAAAGAAAAGCAAATGGATGTTTCAATTCCATAGACAAAATAATATAAGTAAGCCGTTTGCTATACTGCTAAGTGATTACTCAGTGGAAAATATCCTTACAGTAGAAATACAAGACGATTTTAAAGCTACGTTTCTTGAACACGTTGCAATATTTAATAACTTTCAAGTCTTCAATGTACAGAAACTTTATTCGAAAAATATTTTATTTAAACTGAAAAAAAACATATATGTATACTCCACTGCCCAACATAAATACTCAACCAGGGCAGTAAGCAATAACATCCTGGTTACTCCCAGTTTGAACACATCTTTTGGACAGAGAAATAATAAATTCCATGCTATGAAATTATACAATGCTCTACCAGATCAAATCAAAAATATAAAGGAAATGAATATATTTAAAACAAAAGTAAAAACATGGCTGAGAGATCAAAGTGATAATAAAATTACAAACATCGTGAAGATGATATAAAGACAATCCATAACCAAATACAAATATTTTAAAAAAACTACAGGCCACCTCAGAACAGGAAATCCTAGTGAGGAGGTCTGTGAAAAAAAAAAAGAATCTTTACTTATACTATACATTATACATACATGTACAAACCTTGCTATTGAAACTAATAATAAATAAATAAATAAATAAAGAGTGAGAGATGAGGGATAAGTTTTCATGGATGGTCGTCGATGTGATATTGCGGAGGGTTGTGTAGTTGTATTTGGCGATGTTCCAAGACTTGGCAGAGACAAGTCTGGTTCAGCGGGATCTCCCGATGACCGGAGGATATAATTATTCCTTAATTTAGAGGGGATAATGCCCGGAAGGATTTAGCGGTATAGTAAAGCGCCTAACTTTAATGCCGACCTGATGTTAATACAGAAAATGGGGTTGAAAAGAGGTAAATTCAACGTATAAACCTTCAAACCTATAAAACTTGAACGAATTGACTATTTTTAAAAACCGTTAATTTTTTAATCCAAAATTTTACAATGGCTGCGTTTCACCAGAAATTCCTTCCACGTAGATTTGAATGGACACCAATGTAGCACTGAATTCGTACATTTTGATTCTATCCCATTTAGCATGCACTCTGTCTCTCTTACACTTGGCAATTCATAATGATGATGAAATACAGTTGCGTTTTTGAAAATTTAAGCAGAAAACGGCAAAAATTTTAAATCACGAATCATGCCCACATCGCATTTCTTGCGTTTTTTTTATTCTATGGTCGGAGAGTACAACAGGCTTTGAAGTAAAATGTGACCAACGCACAAATGCGATCCGTAAACATATATTATTATTTAACATTTGTATTTCCAACAACAAAAAGGCATAAAAGTACCTACTAGAAAATGAACTGCGCAATTGAATTCGGTTAATTAGCAAAAAAACAATCACTTTGTGGGTTGCTAGTTTTTATAGCCAAGTATTGCAAATATTTCATACGTTTTCACCCTTTTAGCGCGATAAAATCTCGCGTGCTTTAAATCTATAGCTTTAACGCCAAAAGAAGCAATTTCATTCAGTGTGGAGGAGGGGGGTATTGATTTGCAGCCGTGAAGTGACCCAGCCAACCTTCAGACTAATCGAGCTCATTGCTTATTGGCTCCCAGAATTCAAGAATGTACAAATTACCAAGAACATCCCAATAATATTAATTTGGAGAAACAAATTTAGTACCTACCTACCCTGGCTGATAGAACCATTGAATGGTTTTCATAGTTTGATTCTAGGTAGGTACTTGCCAAAACAAACTTTATTTGAATACAATCTTGTTGGCTAAGAACTTAAAAACAAAAACAAAAAAAAAGTTTAAACGAGCTACTCACGATTCACGATACGATTTACAGTACTGCTTGCAGAACTGCATATACAGAACCCCCCCAACCGAATTATTATTATTCCGACGGAATAGAGACCTGCACGGGCCTATTATTTGTATGCAGTCTTTAGAAGGCTGATTGATGCTAGGTAGGTGTAGGTTCTTGCCAAAACAAACTATTTGTACCCATATAATGTATAAAAAGTTAATTAATGGTATCTGATATTGCCAGACTTGCCAAAACAAAATTTATTTGTATGCAATATTTAAATTAAATGGTTGACAGTTTTATGCTAGGTGGGTACTTACCTACCTAGACAATAGGCCACTTGCATGGATTTCTTAACGACTTGAAAAAAATAATGTGGATAGATTTTTTTACTAAGATTACGAAAATGTTAGTAAAAAATTTTAGAAACATAGTTTTTTTTTTTTTTTAAATCCATTATAGCTCGTGAAGTCACTACATGAAAATGTGCCGTCTCCGAAAATGTTCTATTAATTTTGTAACCTTCCAAACTGATTTCTTTTTTCATATGACAACACTTTGATTTCAGGCGAATTTTTTAATTTGACATTTAATGTTCACTAGATTTATTGTTTGTTCTCTGCGAACTTATCAATTGGTTTGACGTTTTGACAGATGTTGTGAAGAGAGCCCCGTACAATTTGTGCCTTATGTACCTGTTTTAAAGGTGTAATGGTGATGATGCTGATTTTAACAAAATCAAATTTTATAATATTCTTATTATTATTATAATTTACAAGTATACATTGGATTTAGTCGTATATCGTGATCAAGGAAAAAAATATATATGAGATGTAATATTTTTGGGATGCCTCGTTATTCTCCTGTGCCATTCGTGTGGAAAACGTTATTTTTTTAAATGATTTTCGGCTATGTAATTATCGTTTTTTCGCACCCATAAAATTATATCCCGTCTTTCCGATTTATAAAAAACGGTCTGATTTTTCGGATTGAAATTTTCAAAAAATCGCCAGGATTTCAAAAATACGATAAAAAATACAAAATGTCTTAGAATATTTGCCTAAATCGGATTTTTTTTTTAAATGTGATGCAAGTGGCCTATTGTATGTTTGAAGTTATAGGTACCAAAACAAAGTTTGTACGTATGCAATATTTGTTTAGAAATAATAATCTAAAAGAAGGTCAATTGTTTATTGTAACAGGGCATTTATCGGCACAGATGTGTGCAGAATCATCTTTATTTATATTAAATGTGACATGCCATAGAGGAAAAGCGATAATAAACAATGTATCGCGCGGGAAAACCAAGGCTGAGCATTATTGGCTTCCTGTCACAAATTGCGACAATATTTTGCATACAAATTAATTAACGCCACGCACTACAAAATACTTAAAAATAGCTTGACACGGTCAACTTTGCAGGCGGTCAAAGGCGAAACTAAATAATGAACCATTCGACTACCGTAAAACGGGCGTGTGCCTAGTCTGGTAGTCGAAAACCATGTAAAAAAAGTTTGAACATAAATAGTTAAATAAATACAATATTAAAAATTTTCATTTCCTCAAAATCTTCACTGACGACACCAGCGACTGTAGGTATATATGTATAATACATATCGATCGTTCAGTTGATTAGTCAGACATCTCCGAAAAATCGAAATTTGAGTTGAGTATGAAGTTATATGTAAAAATGTGCCCTCCACCAGGTGCATACTCAGATTACTCGTAAACGCCACCAAATAATTATAATGCACAAAAACTTCTAGAGAAATAAACAAAAAAATGTGTGCAGTTCACAAGCGGTAGATGTGAAACCTTCAGAAAACGAGTGGGAAGGCTACGAAGCATCGCCCAAAGAAGAGACCGATTAGTCTATCTCATTCTCTCGCAGGCTAAATCCTATGGATGTATGTGTTTGTCTCTTTTTAGCGTCGCTTTTTCGTTTCATTGGGTTTCAAATCACAACGGTGCTAAAAAAGTTTTCAAAAAATTGATGTTTTCTGGATTAATAGAAGGAAATTTCAAAATGTCATAATAATGTAAAAGACCGTTATGCTTCCCCGGTGTTTTATTTTAGAGCATATTTGAAATGTAAAACGACACGAGCAAAGAATTTTTGATTCATGGTGAGCATTCGAGTATTGCTTTCCTCATTATCCCAAAACTTAGTATTTGGAGATGTTTGACCAATCAACTGGACGATCGGTATAATAGTGCTTGCGCCTTTTCCCAGTGTAAAATACTGTCAGTATCGCCCTGGTGAGAGACCACAATTCAGAACCAAAACGTTCTTTGACATGAAAAGTAATTTACAATTTTTCCCTTAACTTTTTTTTTCGTCTTCTCCGTTTCCTTCACAGCCTTTATGCAACACTCCCCTAACGGCGATGCCATAGTTTGTATTTTGTAAGACCGGCTCCACGATGCTCGACATTTAAATATCTATGATAGGTTTAGGTTGACGTCTTTTCTAAACCAGTTTAACGAAGACAACTGCAGAACGATCTGATTATTATTATTGTTATTAATAATTAATAAGTCAACAATTAGAACGCTGCAATCTTGACATTGCGCGATTTTACGCGTTGACGTAATAAAATGACATTTCCGCGTGCAGTACCTACCCATTAACGGAATTCCATTTGGAAATAACATGTTCTCAGGTCCCATGGCTGACACCTGCAAACCTAATCTATAATATAATATATTCATTACGTATTTCCCTCGGTACCTACTAACGATCAGATCACGCACAAGGTAAACTGCGTCGTGAGGATTTCCACTTAAGGAAAAATCATTATTGACTAAACTTGACAGTTGCAGTGGCTAACTATCTATTACCATTCATTACAAAGTTTATTATATATTAAACATTCTCGCCAACTATATAATAATGTTAATGTGGAGGCTACTGAATATTTTAAACTGTTTTATTGTTCTTTGTTCCGGGAAGCTGAGTTTCCCTTTTCACGTGAAAATACGACATATTAACGAAATAACCAATACCGGATTTAAAAAGTAGGCGCCTGTGTTGAGAATGATCGCCAAAACCGAAATTCACCTGTTAATTTACGCCATTTTTCAGAATAACATACTCAAGTTACGGAAAAGTACTAACATTATTCAAAAATTAAAACCACAATATTATGCTCTGGTTCCGGACAGGTACCGTACCTACATTATTATTGCATTGTATAAAGTATTTTCTACTATCATGATCATGATACGGGTATAAGTTTGGCCTATGCGCCTAGAACGTGTGTAGAGGTCGATAGAGCTGAAATAATAATTTAACGTTTTAAATCATTGTAAAAGAAATACATATATTTTTTTAAAATTGAAAGTAACGAATTGGGAGTAGGTACCTAACTACCCAGAAACTGGTAGTGGGTAGGTACTTTATTCGAAATTTAAAACAACGCTATAACGCTGTACCTACCCAAGTTCCGGGTAGATCTGCTTTATTTAAAAATCCAGATACCTCATTTAAAATTTAGAACGAAATTACGCGAATGCCGTTGGGTAGTCCTTCTTGTGTAGGTAACTACTTATACTTTTATTGCTTCAAATCTTTAAAAAATTGAACGGAACGCAGAATTGAGAATTGGCGGCACCGGCCGGCATTGGAGGCATTTCCGGCCGGCGCGGCGCGCTCCCCGTGCGAGTGGAAGATGGCGCCGGTGCGGCCACGCCAGGAGCCCGGCACCGGCACCCGGTGGAGGGAGAGGGAGTAGGGAGCAGTTTTCCACGAAGACCGGCGCCGAACATCGGCGACGCTGGGACGCCCCGCCCGCCAGTTAGTTCGCATGCTTCTTTTTCACACAACCGGATTAGACGCATGTGTCAAAAACGACAACAAAAAACTTTTGCCATGCGGAATGAGATAAAGCGTGAAATTCACAAGTGCCGTGTTCTGAGAATAATACGGTACAAAAAACATACAAAAGATTGGAAGACATTTGATATAAATTCGTGGAAATTGCCCAATAACATAAATCAAGTTTTATAGAAATGTATTTGTTATTATCGCGTAAGAATTCTAAATGTCTGGAGCCAGTAGGATTACGGCAATTTCGTGACGTTTGTTTTGAGACTGAAGGAAAGGGGAGGGGAAGGAGATGGGAAGAGGAAGGCTGAGAAGTACCGTAAAATGATATAAAAGTATCTACTACTCTTACAGATAGTTTTCATTAGTTTTAATAAATGTTTGATATAATAAACGTGTTTTCATTTGATTTATAATATTTTTTTATTTTTCGAGTAGCTAGCTTAGTATCTTGCCATATGATGAAATATAAGTTTTCTGCAGGTGTATTAAAGTGAAATATAGGTGCGCAATGTAAACACGCGTGAAACGAAATATGCGCAGAAAAAAACGATATCGGTAATCAAGACCTATTTATGGAATTCACGATAAGATAATATATTATAGAAACTAACGAAAGATATTAAAAACACGATAAATGCGGCGAAATTGTGAAAAATATCCACCTGAACCTATCCGGAAGGAAGTTTTATACGAATAATATTAATCAGATTTGATTTTAATCTGAACTGTTTCAAATATGAATAATTATTCTTGTTTAACTGTTTGAAATATGGATTTACGAAGACTGAACGTTTCGAAAAATGAATTTATTGTTTGAGCCGTACTTTAATATACACCATATAAGTTACCTACGGTTTTCCTTGGGTGGTGAATATTTTTGATAAGGAACGATTTAGTACAGTGTTTTGTGATACCTAATATATACATAGTGTTATTCTACTTCTGGATATGATCGTGTGGTTTTGGGGATTTCCCGCACAAGGTTATCTCAGTGTCGATAAATCAACGTTTATGTATTATATTATATTTAACAGTTCATACAATAATTAGATTTAACAATGTAATTTCACAGAATAATAATAATATTATGGTAGAGTAAGCTTCATCTAGGGAACTAATAACCTGTTCTGAGGTACATAGGTGCAGTGAAGTTTAGTTCTAGTATTGCAATATAAAATATGTAGTCTGTTTTACGACCACAGATAAAGTAGGTACCTTATAACAGAGATAACAGAAAATTTTCAGGATCAACCAAAAGATGTTACAAATATCATCTTACACGAAAAATTTACGTAGGTACCTACTTATTAATTTCTTTAGCGAGTTTCACTTTTAAAAGTTCACAATTGAAGTTTTCTCCGTAAACATGTTGACATCTTTTGCTCATCTGAAATATGTATTTTCAAGTAAACACACAGATAATATCGTAAAATATTTTAAAGTTTTCAAGAATTTAATTATTATGATAATATCGAGACGATGCGATGTTCCAATACTCCAAATACTATGTAAATATTAGTTTCAAAGATGACCGCCAGTATTTGGGAAATCCCCGAACACGTTTACGTACATATATATAATATGATTACAGTAGGTACCTGTCATACCTTTCAACACGTCTTACTTTTCCCTCTCCCCTCTCCCCGTGCTCAGTGATGGCAATGGTCACCAACACCAACAAACAAAACAACTGTCAAAAGTCTTTCCGATCTATCTCGGAAATGCCGAACATTCCTCAGCGGCGAGGGCCACATCACACGCCAAGCTGCATTCCGCGGAACGAAACGGAATTGAAATAAATTGTAAACAAAAATATGGTAAACACAAATGAACTGACATTTAAAATGCCACGTCTTGATATAGCTATAGGAAAATGTGAATAAGTTCACGATAATTAATTGATCAGTAAAAAAAAAGATTTTATTACAAAAAAAAAACTTGTCTACCACAACAAAGTATTAAAAAACTCGGATTTTTTAATGTCAATAAAAGCAGGCTCCCAACATAATAATATGTAGAATGTACATAACACAAAACTCTGCTAAACTAAAGCAGGTAGTCTGAAAGATCGTAGAAAGGAAGTAGATCAGAAAGGAATTTTGAGTGCCATGCTTTAAATTTGGCATAAATACGTAAAGTGTAATGGAAATTAATAAGGCTTTGTCTTTTTTTCCACAGGTTTAATGCACGTGTGAAGATGACACACGCTATAAAATTGTTTTTTAAGCAATAAAAAATATACAGTGAATAATAAATATTATTGAAAAACGTGGTCGGTTAATCCCATGTGGTTGCCACTTGCAAGTGTTATGAATATTCTCATTATTATTATAATTTACAAGTACAAGTATTATTACATTGGATTTAGTAATATATACGTTGTACATTATAATGATTTATGATCAATAAGATAGATCAAGGAAAAAAATATTTATGAGATGTAATATTTTTGGTATGTCTCGTTATTCTTCTGTGCCATTCGTGTGGAAAACGTTCTTTTTTTTAAAAATGATTTTCAGCTATGTAGGCAGGTGATAATGTCTTCATTGAAATAAAAAATATTAAAAATTAGATATTTATTTTCAATGTAAAAGCTTAAAAATCAATAAGGATCATTTTTTTATAATTTTGAATCATACTTTTTTAATAGTAAACTTTGAAAAAAAATCTAACCCAATTCCATCAAACTTATAACCATTTGAGATTGATACAGACTTATTTATTATTATCACAAAAAAATATAACAAAACAATGAAAAAACATATTAACTTGGTTTTTCATTGTATTTTGTTGATTTTTTGAGCCTCACGCTAAAACACAAGTCTGTATCTCAGCGCACATGCGCAGACTGAATGTCGGGCGGCGCTAGTCTCAAGTATAGTCCCTTTTAGGAAGCTACCTAAAGTAAGGAATCAGTAGGAACATTTAGAATGTACATAATTAGCATTTCTGTAAAACCTAAGCTTTTAAAAACCCCACGCGACAAGTCGGGGGGCTAAATAGCATACGTTACGTAGACAAATATTATGTACGATGTGTTTGGTGTGAACTGCTGCTTTCTGCAGAATAACTATCAGTTGGTCGACGGGTGTTTATGTGCACACTGTTGGCACCCAAGTTTAGTCAAAAACGCATTACTCCTTGTCCTGTTGTTCTGGAACCGAGTGGATCATTTACATCAATTTATTGGAGAATTTCATACAAATTAAAAACACAATTTATTCGATAAATATAATATGTATTTCATTAAATTTCAAAAAATTCATAAGCTCTAATATATTAAAGTCACACACAAACATGATTCACAAAATCATAATCATTGTACAAAAATAGTGTATTAAGAATATTTTCATAGCTACAGTGCGGTGCAAAGTAAACCTACCACTTTACTATATTGAAACTTTATTAATATATTATAATTATTATTATTATTGCTATTTCACATGACATAATATGAATAAGACACGCTACGGACACACAAAAAGCACCAACCATCCCTTCTCATTCAAATATTGCTGATAATGAAAAGAAAGGAATATTATATTTGGTTTGAACAAGAAAGAAAAGTTTACAAAAAATTATAACAATTTTATGTTTTCAGTAAAACTATTCCTCTCACTAATACAACTATGTAAAAAATTACAAAAATTACGATACTTAAATAATTATCTTTCCACATATAAATTTTAAGTTCTAAAAGGGTGAATTTATTTACGAAAAAAAAAAAACATTTTTCTAAAGCATGTCGTCTTTAAATTTCTTACCATAAATACATTTATGAATAGAAAACATGGCCGAAATTATCACAAGATTACTCTAAGATTCTCCATATTATCTTAAAATAAAATATTTATATAATTATGCCACATTAAGTCATTTATTCTAAATTTTCACTCCCGCAAATTGTCTAATTTGAGCGTTTTATAATAAATTTTTCTCTTAAATAAAATAAATACTATTAATTGTTAGATAATTTTGCATGTTTGACATGGAATAATGTAAGGAAATATTTTTCTACAAATATTGATAATATGAGCATGTTTTTAAACTCTGAAGACAATACTGCATACCATTTTTTTTAATTTATTTTATTGAAAAAATACTGTTCTACCAAAAATTTGTCAATATCTCAAACCTTTATAAAATTTGAGGCTTA
Source organism: Limnephilus rhombicus (assembly GCA_929108145.2). NCBI lineage: Eukaryota > Metazoa > Arthropoda > Insecta > Trichoptera > Limnephilidae > Limnephilus > Limnephilus rhombicus. The sequence continues at coordinate 33,725,152 of OV815287.1, forward strand.
GCAACTATTTCATTAAATATTGCTTTTTAAATTAATATTGTGTTTTATAATGCAATGCCAAAAATGTATGAATTTTGTGTGATGATTCAAAATTGAGAAAAAATTTATAGCAATCAACTAACTGAATATATTTTTTAATATAAATTACCAACCCTATCACTATGTCGGAAAGGATTATATTAGATGCTAATAATTTTCCATATTTGTTATTATTCGTAAGACATTTCAAAATGACAAAATAAAAGGGTTTTTTGACCAGAAAAATACTTTATTTAACATACAATGAATGGTCACAGGATAAAATTTAAAAATAAACACAAACTAAAGGAATTACGAGATCTACAATAAAATTGCATGGATCGGACTGACTTTCAAAGTTTTTTTCATTCACCTGATAAGTTTAGTTGTGTAGACAAGTTTTAATGCATTATCAGTTTCAGACAGAATTTTATTATGTCTTAGAAATACATTTATCTAACTATGACATTTAATGACATGTTGTTACTGTGGACAATCAACCCAACGAAAGAAAGAAAATAAAACTGTCAAAAATATTTTAAAAATAATGAACTAAATGAATTATTAAATTATTCAACTTGTATTGATAAATGTATTGTAGATTTGTTTAGTCTCATAATCCACATTACTTGTAAAATTTGGTAATTATTTTAGAACATTTTTTTTAAACGTTGAAGATGATGGAAAAATGATCTCGCCATGGCGTAGAAAAATCTCGTCCCCTTTAATTTCCAATAAAAATTTAAATGTTCTTAATTTAGATGACTATTACACTGAATTTTTCATAGACAAATAATGTTCAACAGAAAAAAATTTTAAGGATAAAAGAGTTATCCATAGATAAATGTTTGAATTCAGAATAAATCATCAAGGCAAATCATTCTTTTTGGGTTACAATAATTTTAAGGCTAAAAGATTCATCATTTAAAGGTTATTTATATTTAGTCTTTATTTTAAATTTAAAGGCTGACGAGTTTATTGTTGACCATAGTGTCGGGGGATCCTATCTCGGGTATAGTCTTGTGCTGCTGGGTCGCGCAGGGTTGCACGGGGGTAAGTCCAGTGCCCCCCTCCATGAGACTTTCGAAGTTGAAGGGGATGCCATTTGAGGGGGTGGTGATGGCGATACCAGCTACTTCGTTCATGTTGGGGTTGTTCTTGAGGAGGTGCGCCTGTGCGGGCGTGAGGCTGAGCGGCACGTTGAGGAAGTTAGGGCGGTTGGGACGCGCGCCCATTCCCCCCATGGAGGGGCCCTGGCCGGACGAGACCACCAGTGGGTTCGCCGATGACAGCATTACTCTGCAAAATAAAAAAAACATTGTTAGTTATATATTAAATTACCAAGTTATTAAACATCATATTGTTGGTGCTTGGGTAATGCGAAATATTTCTGCATAATGAGCAACATTATACAAAATCAGTTAACTTTTAATTTTCAAACTTGGACCCATATCAGACATGCGATACAGTAGGTACCAAAATAATTTTATTAATTAATAATTCTTTATTCGAAATGTGTTTGTTTTGTTTTAATGCTCAACAGAATTAATAGAGTGCAGATACGTTACTGAGACAATGCGTGTCCAGTGGACATACTTTAGCGGCCTGTTAACAAACATATTCTTTGAATGGCTATCCTTATCATAAGCGGTGCTTTATTTTTTCATCAATTAGGTCTGTGTGAAGGGTTGTTAATTTAATAAACCCTTAGTAAAAATTGGCAATTGGTTTATTTAATGTTTTATAAAGGGAGAAACTAAAAAAGCAAGCTAACTGTGAATCATGAGTAATGATTTCCTTCCTTATAGATAACAAAATGGACTGAGTCATTATTTTATGAGTAATCTCTGCATACAAAGTACCAACTTCATCATGTAGAAAGTGTGCCTCAAATACTAATAAGGAAGGTAAAGTTGTCAACCGTACGTTAAGAACTTAGAATCAGGTTGTGGGTTCAATCCCGGGATATGGGTTTATCGAGTAACTTCCATTCTTCCCGTCCTCCATTTACATCCCGGCTTTACAACATTCCAGTGTTATACTTGTAATTAAATTATTACCTTTTATTAATCTGCGGTGATGTGAATACATCTGCGTCCAGGTTGATGGGGGGTTCCACCATCTCCACTTTAACTCTCACGGTGTCCTCTCCTTCCTGCGGGAACACTTGTTGCTGTATTTGTTCCGGTCTGTTGTTTTCGGAAGCCAGCAGGGTCTGGTAGGCCGGCTTCACGTCCGGGGGGCTCTTGGCCCTGCGGTTAGTCTGCAGTCGACAGCAAGCGCGATGCGTTTCGAGGATGAACTCCAACTCTTCCCGATCGTGCTGAAGCTGGCGTATCTCGGATTGCAAGTTTTGCTTCTTGCGTTCGAGTCCTTCAGTTTCTTCAATCAGCTCGTTGGTGTGATCGAGGCGGCGCTTGCGGCATCGTGCAGCCGCCATCTTGTTGCGCTCACGACGTACATTTCGGCGTTCCTCTTCTTCGGGGCTGACATTGGGCTGGTTGTGGTTGGGGCGACGGCCCCCCATGCCTCTGCGGCGGGGGGCGGAGGAAGAGGAGGAGGAGGAGTGGGGCACTGGGGAGGGGGAGGGGCTGGGGGACGGGGAGGGGGAGCCCTGGCTGTCTATGCTGCAGCTGGAGCTGGTGGGCCCCGGGGAGACCCTCAGGATGCCGCCAGTAAAGCCAACTGTTTGTTGAATGCCTGAAAATAAAAACAAACAAAAAAATGTTAAAATTTTAATTATGATTCCATGCCTCAAAACATCTTTCCAATTGAAATTGAAAACAAATAAATTTACGACAATGATTCCCTACACATTGATATAAAGTAAGCACAGCTTTGTGTTGGATGTATTTTTTCATATGCAATTTTGTGAGGGTATTTTCTTTAACTGTTGATTGATTCTTAAAATCAAACTAAGGTTCTGAAAATGTCTGTGGACAAACTAATTCCTGGATATATACAGACACAGATAACAACATCAATGGAAAATAATGATACTCGTAATTATGTACGAAACACATTAATATTTTAAACTTTCTGCTATTTTTGTTGTCTTGAATATCTATTTATGTGAGGATTCTTAGTATCTGTTGACATTTTTATGTGATGCTTTTGTTGTTACATTTTTTCATTATATTATAATATATTCTTTACTGTTTTAATTTTGAAGTATTAACAAACAATACAGCGAAAATCGCCTACATCACACTTCTTGTGTTTTTCTTTATTCTACGGCTAGACCCAAGTTATTGAAATACAAGAGATATTCTACAATGGCTGCCTGACCGTCGGTGGACTACTGTCTAATGGGAATAGTTTGAATACGGAAAGAATTCATTCATTTAGTTGAATTTTTGAAAGCATGCAGTAGTATTGGTTAACAATATCGGCGAGGCCAGGAAGCGCAGTCCCCCCCAGTAAAAACTTCAATATAAAGAGAAGGTGTGCAGACAGATGCCTCTTACCACGCACATAAAGGGCATGATTTATTAGTAGTTCGCTGGCGTTCATCAGTGACATGCCAGGCAGCCCTCTTTTTCGTGGTGCACTTCAATCCGAAGATGCTAAGGGACGGTTCTTTGTTTTTAATTGGATCATAGTCTATGACTTTAACTTGACGCTAAAGGGAAAGTAATTTAGTATTATTGGTGTAAGTGTGTTCACCTTGTGAGGTTGGCGCTATGGGCGGAGGCACAAACCCTGCCTGACTGCTATGCTGCTCGGCTTGGCACTGCAGCTCGATGAAGGTCTGCTCGATGTTGCGCAGCGTGGTGGGGGTTAGGGTGGCCGTGGTGCGGGTTGGTACCCCCGAGTTCAGACCGTCCAACTGGGCCAACTAAAACAACAAAAACATACATTACTGAAGGATGTTTCATAGATTAACATCTAAAATCTATATTTTGTTAAACGTAGAAATATTGTAGTTCTGAAGGGTGATACCGTATCACAATTAAAGACAAAATGGCAAAATCTGTCGAATATCGGAAGTCATCCATCATGCTTATCGGTTGTCAAATTTCTGTGATTTTCTATGGGTTGTCTGTCATATGTTGATGTCCTATTTACCTACTAAAAAACAGAATTACTATTTATTACTTATTATAACAACTTAAATATAAGCCTAAAAGACATTCATAAATGACTATCTGTTCGTTGTAATATTTTGATGTTAGTAGGCGATGACATTAAATTCGCAAATTTTTCCGCAACTGACATCTCTTAATGAGGATTAAGCGGCAAATGCGCCGCCATCTCTAAGGTTAGGGTAACTACTTTGTTTTCTTAACCCAAGTGCAGTATTTAGCTCCTTATCGCGATATGGAATGCCGTATCTAAGAAAATTGTCAAAATGTGTCGTATACGGCCGATTTAATATGCGTTACGCTGTCGCAATCGCTACACAATCACACTGCTGATATGGATGACTTTAACCTTTTAATTTTTTTTTATTATTTGTGAATTTGGGTTTCATGTAGGCAAGAATACTTACAATAATGTATTTTCTTTTCCATTCTGGATGCATATCTAAATGCATAAGTTTGTTTTTTACCAGATTTTAATATTCAGTTTTTTAAATAAAGTTATTATTTGTAGACCACCACATCACGGGCATGTGCCTAACATGGTGGTCGAAAAATACAATAAAAAAAATAAAAAAAGAATTGTGCAAGTCATTTTTGAAATACACGTCAAAAGATCATAGAGAAAAAATGCATCACTAAAAAAAGCCTCTTAATTTTCAACTTGTATGCATATCCATATAAAGTCAATCATGGATCTAGGAGCATAATATCAGTGGGTTGAAACTTGAAACAACATGCAGAACCAAACGCTCATTTCTATTTGCAACATAGTAGATTTGCCTACATAGAGTAAAAAAAACATTTGAGTTGTTTTTAATATATACAAGAATTTTTGAAAGCTCTCGCAGTTAAAAGAAAAAAAATTTTTTTACATATAAATGTTATTTGTTATTACTTGTTGTTAATAAATCAAAGGCAGTTGATTAAACATTTGATGAAACACAAACATAATACATATTATTATAACAAAAAAAATGTTTTTTTGGTTGTTTATGTTTTTTGAAGAAATTAAGAAATCAGTATTAAGAAGTATTCAATTGCAAAATACAGATTTGAGGTAAACCCACCTAGGAATAGTTTGTTCCAATAAGCATCACCATGGTTGGGAAGGTAATGGGGCGGGGTGGGGGGTTAGGTTACCAAAAAGGAAAACATTGGCACAAGCCTGGCGCATGCTTTTGGCGGTATTAGTGGCACTGACACTCTGTTATCTGTTATACCTGCTGAAACCACAGCTCTTTAGCCAAAATACTCGCAATCTCACACGCGTCCATGTTTCCCGAAGTATTCATCATCGCGGAAAATTCCCGGTAGGCAATAAACGGAAATAGGTACTCGCGAAGTTGCAGATTTTAAAACTTAAACAATTTGCCCCGATTTCGTTCGAATTTTTGATGAGATTTGTGATTTTTAAAGCTGTCGCGTTTTCGTTTTTAGCGCGATTACTTTAATTGTTTCGATATAATCGAAATTTCGATTAAGAGTTAGTTCGATTTGGTTGGTTCGTTCGTTCGATGCGGCGGTGGGCCGCGAATTGAGAGACCGTCCGCTTTTAGTGCCGCGGGGAGCGCGGGCGGCGCTTAGAGCGTGAGCGTTCTCAGCGGAGGCGGCCGCCGCTGTCTGCGGGCTCTTCTAGGCAGCGTCACATTCTAATTGAGCGGATTGTTATTTTGCATCGGGAATTTTGGCGGGCCGCCATGTGCGGGGGACACAGGTAACACCAGGTAATGCACGATAATAGAGAACTCCCCACACACAACACATAACACACCCATCTATTGAGATCTAGGGATTATTAATAACTCTGTTGTCGGTGCGGAAACGAACGTAAACATTGCGTGAAGAGAAGCTGGAACAGACCTCGGGACCTTAACCCTTTGAAAGGGGGATGAAGGGGAGCAGTTAGATACAAGGAGTGCATTGCTCATGCTCATATCGCATGTTATATGGATGTTACGAGATCGAAGACAATAGTCAGCTTGATCCAGCGAAAACTGAACCTTCTTTTTATAATTCATACGTTTTTTACCTCTACCTGCTCGTGACATCACACGGCATGATGCTAGGTTAATGGTTCAAAACTTTTTTGAGCGGACGCATACAAAACGGTGACTCATCGGTGAGTCCAATGAGTAAAATTTGCGGTAATAAAGCAATTTATTATAAATAGCATTATTAGAACTAGTGACGTACGGATCGATTCTAAAAATAGCGGGGTTTTTGCTATTAATAAACGTCGACCGACTGATATAAACAACATGCAATTAGAATAATTGTTAAAAACAACTACGCATAATAAATTTCAGTGTAGAGAGTCATTGTTAAAACTGCTGAAAATAGCGCGAAAAAAAGAAAAGCAAATGGATGTTTCAATTCCATAGACAAAATAATATAAGTAAGCCGTTTGCTATACTGCTAAGTGATTACTCAGTGGAAAATATCCTTACAGTAGAAATACAAGACGATTTTAAAGCTACGTTTCTTGAACACGTTGCAATATTTAATAACTTTCAAGTCTTCAATGTACAGAAACTTTATTCGAAAAATATTTTATTTAAACTGAAAAAAAACATATATGTATACTCCACTGCCCAACATAAATACTCAACCAGGGCAGTAAGCAATAACATCCTGGTTACTCCCAGTTTGAACACATCTTTTGGACAGAGAAATAATAAATTCCATGCTATGAAATTATACAATGCTCTACCAGATCAAATCAAAAATATAAAGGAAATGAATATATTTAAAACAAAAGTAAAAACATGGCTGAGAGATCAAAGTGATAATAAAATTACAAACATCGTGAAGATGATATAAAGACAATCCATAACCAAATACAAATATTTTAAAAAAACTACAGGCCACCTCAGAACAGGAAATCCTAGTGAGGAGGTCTGTGAAAAAAAAAAAGAATCTTTACTTATACTATACATTATACATACATGTACAAACCTTGCTATTGAAACTAATAATAAATAAATAAATAAATAAAGAGTGAGAGATGAGGGATAAGTTTTCATGGATGGTCGTCGATGTGATATTGCGGAGGGTTGTGTAGTTGTATTTGGCGATGTTCCAAGACTTGGCAGAGACAAGTCTGGTTCAGCGGGATCTCCCGATGACCGGAGGATATAATTATTCCTTAATTTAGAGGGGATAATGCCCGGAAGGATTTAGCGGTATAGTAAAGCGCCTAACTTTAATGCCGACCTGATGTTAATACAGAAAATGGGGTTGAAAAGAGGTAAATTCAACGTATAAACCTTCAAACCTATAAAACTTGAACGAATTGACTATTTTTAAAAACCGTTAATTTTTTAATCCAAAATTTTACAATGGCTGCGTTTCACCAGAAATTCCTTCCACGTAGATTTGAATGGACACCAATGTAGCACTGAATTCGTACATTTTGATTCTATCCCATTTAGCATGCACTCTGTCTCTCTTACACTTGGCAATTCATAATGATGATGAAATACAGTTGCGTTTTTGAAAATTTAAGCAGAAAACGGCAAAAATTTTAAATCACGAATCATGCCCACATCGCATTTCTTGCGTTTTTTTTATTCTATGGTCGGAGAGTACAACAGGCTTTGAAGTAAAATGTGACCAACGCACAAATGCGATCCGTAAACATATATTATTATTTAACATTTGTATTTCCAACAACAAAAAGGCATAAAAGTACCTACTAGAAAATGAACTGCGCAATTGAATTCGGTTAATTAGCAAAAAAACAATCACTTTGTGGGTTGCTAGTTTTTATAGCCAAGTATTGCAAATATTTCATACGTTTTCACCCTTTTAGCGCGATAAAATCTCGCGTGCTTTAAATCTATAGCTTTAACGCCAAAAGAAGCAATTTCATTCAGTGTGGAGGAGGGGGGTATTGATTTGCAGCCGTGAAGTGACCCAGCCAACCTTCAGACTAATCGAGCTCATTGCTTATTGGCTCCCAGAATTCAAGAATGTACAAATTACCAAGAACATCCCAATAATATTAATTTGGAGAAACAAATTTAGTACCTACCTACCCTGGCTGATAGAACCATTGAATGGTTTTCATAGTTTGATTCTAGGTAGGTACTTGCCAAAACAAACTTTATTTGAATACAATCTTGTTGGCTAAGAACTTAAAAACAAAAACAAAAAAAAAGTTTAAACGAGCTACTCACGATTCACGATACGATTTACAGTACTGCTTGCAGAACTGCATATACAGAACCCCCCCAACCGAATTATTATTATTCCGACGGAATAGAGACCTGCACGGGCCTATTATTTGTATGCAGTCTTTAGAAGGCTGATTGATGCTAGGTAGGTGTAGGTTCTTGCCAAAACAAACTATTTGTACCCATATAATGTATAAAAAGTTAATTAATGGTATCTGATATTGCCAGACTTGCCAAAACAAAATTTATTTGTATGCAATATTTAAATTAAATGGTTGACAGTTTTATGCTAGGTGGGTACTTACCTACCTAGACAATAGGCCACTTGCATGGATTTCTTAACGACTTGAAAAAAATAATGTGGATAGATTTTTTTACTAAGATTACGAAAATGTTAGTAAAAAATTTTAGAAACATAGTTTTTTTTTTTTTTTAAATCCATTATAGCTCGTGAAGTCACTACATGAAAATGTGCCGTCTCCGAAAATGTTCTATTAATTTTGTAACCTTCCAAACTGATTTCTTTTTTCATATGACAACACTTTGATTTCAGGCGAATTTTTTAATTTGACATTTAATGTTCACTAGATTTATTGTTTGTTCTCTGCGAACTTATCAATTGGTTTGACGTTTTGACAGATGTTGTGAAGAGAGCCCCGTACAATTTGTGCCTTATGTACCTGTTTTAAAGGTGTAATGGTGATGATGCTGATTTTAACAAAATCAAATTTTATAATATTCTTATTATTATTATAATTTACAAGTATACATTGGATTTAGTCGTATATCGTGATCAAGGAAAAAAATATATATGAGATGTAATATTTTTGGGATGCCTCGTTATTCTCCTGTGCCATTCGTGTGGAAAACGTTATTTTTTTAAATGATTTTCGGCTATGTAATTATCGTTTTTTCGCACCCATAAAATTATATCCCGTCTTTCCGATTTATAAAAAACGGTCTGATTTTTCGGATTGAAATTTTCAAAAAATCGCCAGGATTTCAAAAATACGATAAAAAATACAAAATGTCTTAGAATATTTGCCTAAATCGGATTTTTTTTTTAAATGTGATGCAAGTGGCCTATTGTATGTTTGAAGTTATAGGTACCAAAACAAAGTTTGTACGTATGCAATATTTGTTTAGAAATAATAATCTAAAAGAAGGTCAATTGTTTATTGTAACAGGGCATTTATCGGCACAGATGTGTGCAGAATCATCTTTATTTATATTAAATGTGACATGCCATAGAGGAAAAGCGATAATAAACAATGTATCGCGCGGGAAAACCAAGGCTGAGCATTATTGGCTTCCTGTCACAAATTGCGACAATATTTTGCATACAAATTAATTAACGCCACGCACTACAAAATACTTAAAAATAGCTTGACACGGTCAACTTTGCAGGCGGTCAAAGGCGAAACTAAATAATGAACCATTCGACTACCGTAAAACGGGCGTGTGCCTAGTCTGGTAGTCGAAAACCATGTAAAAAAAGTTTGAACATAAATAGTTAAATAAATACAATATTAAAAATTTTCATTTCCTCAAAATCTTCACTGACGACACCAGCGACTGTAGGTATATATGTATAATACATATCGATCGTTCAGTTGATTAGTCAGACATCTCCGAAAAATCGAAATTTGAGTTGAGTATGAAGTTATATGTAAAAATGTGCCCTCCACCAGGTGCATACTCAGATTACTCGTAAACGCCACCAAATAATTATAATGCACAAAAACTTCTAGAGAAATAAACAAAAAAATGTGTGCAGTTCACAAGCGGTAGATGTGAAACCTTCAGAAAACGAGTGGGAAGGCTACGAAGCATCGCCCAAAGAAGAGACCGATTAGTCTATCTCATTCTCTCGCAGGCTAAATCCTATGGATGTATGTGTTTGTCTCTTTTTAGCGTCGCTTTTTCGTTTCATTGGGTTTCAAATCACAACGGTGCTAAAAAAGTTTTCAAAAAATTGATGTTTTCTGGATTAATAGAAGGAAATTTCAAAATGTCATAATAATGTAAAAGACCGTTATGCTTCCCCGGTGTTTTATTTTAGAGCATATTTGAAATGTAAAACGACACGAGCAAAGAATTTTTGATTCATGGTGAGCATTCGAGTATTGCTTTCCTCATTATCCCAAAACTTAGTATTTGGAGATGTTTGACCAATCAACTGGACGATCGGTATAATAGTGCTTGCGCCTTTTCCCAGTGTAAAATACTGTCAGTATCGCCCTGGTGAGAGACCACAATTCAGAACCAAAACGTTCTTTGACATGAAAAGTAATTTACAATTTTTCCCTTAACTTTTTTTTTCGTCTTCTCCGTTTCCTTCACAGCCTTTATGCAACACTCCCCTAACGGCGATGCCATAGTTTGTATTTTGTAAGACCGGCTCCACGATGCTCGACATTTAAATATCTATGATAGGTTTAGGTTGACGTCTTTTCTAAACCAGTTTAACGAAGACAACTGCAGAACGATCTGATTATTATTATTGTTATTAATAATTAATAAGTCAACAATTAGAACGCTGCAATCTTGACATTGCGCGATTTTACGCGTTGACGTAATAAAATGACATTTCCGCGTGCAGTACCTACCCATTAACGGAATTCCATTTGGAAATAACATGTTCTCAGGTCCCATGGCTGACACCTGCAAACCTAATCTATAATATAATATATTCATTACGTATTTCCCTCGGTACCTACTAACGATCAGATCACGCACAAGGTAAACTGCGTCGTGAGGATTTCCACTTAAGGAAAAATCATTATTGACTAAACTTGACAGTTGCAGTGGCTAACTATCTATTACCATTCATTACAAAGTTTATTATATATTAAACATTCTCGCCAACTATATAATAATGTTAATGTGGAGGCTACTGAATATTTTAAACTGTTTTATTGTTCTTTGTTCCGGGAAGCTGAGTTTCCCTTTTCACGTGAAAATACGACATATTAACGAAATAACCAATACCGGATTTAAAAAGTAGGCGCCTGTGTTGAGAATGATCGCCAAAACCGAAATTCACCTGTTAATTTACGCCATTTTTCAGAATAACATACTCAAGTTACGGAAAAGTACTAACATTATTCAAAAATTAAAACCACAATATTATGCTCTGGTTCCGGACAGGTACCGTACCTACATTATTATTGCATTGTATAAAGTATTTTCTACTATCATGATCATGATACGGGTATAAGTTTGGCCTATGCGCCTAGAACGTGTGTAGAGGTCGATAGAGCTGAAATAATAATTTAACGTTTTAAATCATTGTAAAAGAAATACATATATTTTTTTAAAATTGAAAGTAACGAATTGGGAGTAGGTACCTAACTACCCAGAAACTGGTAGTGGGTAGGTACTTTATTCGAAATTTAAAACAACGCTATAACGCTGTACCTACCCAAGTTCCGGGTAGATCTGCTTTATTTAAAAATCCAGATACCTCATTTAAAATTTAGAACGAAATTACGCGAATGCCGTTGGGTAGTCCTTCTTGTGTAGGTAACTACTTATACTTTTATTGCTTCAAATCTTTAAAAAATTGAACGGAACGCAGAATTGAGAATTGGCGGCACCGGCCGGCATTGGAGGCATTTCCGGCCGGCGCGGCGCGCTCCCCGTGCGAGTGGAAGATGGCGCCGGTGCGGCCACGCCAGGAGCCCGGCACCGGCACCCGGTGGAGGGAGAGGGAGTAGGGAGCAGTTTTCCACGAAGACCGGCGCCGAACATCGGCGACGCTGGGACGCCCCGCCCGCCAGTTAGTTCGCATGCTTCTTTTTCACACAACCGGATTAGACGCATGTGTCAAAAACGACAACAAAAAACTTTTGCCATGCGGAATGAGATAAAGCGTGAAATTCACAAGTGCCGTGTTCTGAGAATAATACGGTACAAAAAACATACAAAAGATTGGAAGACATTTGATATAAATTCGTGGAAATTGCCCAATAACATAAATCAAGTTTTATAGAAATGTATTTGTTATTATCGCGTAAGAATTCTAAATGTCTGGAGCCAGTAGGATTACGGCAATTTCGTGACGTTTGTTTTGAGACTGAAGGAAAGGGGAGGGGAAGGAGATGGGAAGAGGAAGGCTGAGAAGTACCGTAAAATGATATAAAAGTATCTACTACTCTTACAGATAGTTTTCATTAGTTTTAATAAATGTTTGATATAATAAACGTGTTTTCATTTGATTTATAATATTTTTTTATTTTTCGAGTAGCTAGCTTAGTATCTTGCCATATGATGAAATATAAGTTTTCTGCAGGTGTATTAAAGTGAAATATAGGTGCGCAATGTAAACACGCGTGAAACGAAATATGCGCAGAAAAAAACGATATCGGTAATCAAGACCTATTTATGGAATTCACGATAAGATAATATATTATAGAAACTAACGAAAGATATTAAAAACACGATAAATGCGGCGAAATTGTGAAAAATATCCACCTGAACCTATCCGGAAGGAAGTTTTATACGAATAATATTAATCAGATTTGATTTTAATCTGAACTGTTTCAAATATGAATAATTATTCTTGTTTAACTGTTTGAAATATGGATTTACGAAGACTGAACGTTTCGAAAAATGAATTTATTGTTTGAGCCGTACTTTAATATACACCATATAAGTTACCTACGGTTTTCCTTGGGTGGTGAATATTTTTGATAAGGAACGATTTAGTACAGTGTTTTGTGATACCTAATATATACATAGTGTTATTCTACTTCTGGATATGATCGTGTGGTTTTGGGGATTTCCCGCACAAGGTTATCTCAGTGTCGATAAATCAACGTTTATGTATTATATTATATTTAACAGTTCATACAATAATTAGATTTAACAATGTAATTTCACAGAATAATAATAATATTATGGTAGAGTAAGCTTCATCTAGGGAACTAATAACCTGTTCTGAGGTACATAGGTGCAGTGAAGTTTAGTTCTAGTATTGCAATATAAAATATGTAGTCTGTTTTACGACCACAGATAAAGTAGGTACCTTATAACAGAGATAACAGAAAATTTTCAGGATCAACCAAAAGATGTTACAAATATCATCTTACACGAAAAATTTACGTAGGTACCTACTTATTAATTTCTTTAGCGAGTTTCACTTTTAAAAGTTCACAATTGAAGTTTTCTCCGTAAACATGTTGACATCTTTTGCTCATCTGAAATATGTATTTTCAAGTAAACACACAGATAATATCGTAAAATATTTTAAAGTTTTCAAGAATTTAATTATTATGATAATATCGAGACGATGCGATGTTCCAATACTCCAAATACTATGTAAATATTAGTTTCAAAGATGACCGCCAGTATTTGGGAAATCCCCGAACACGTTTACGTACATATATATAATATGATTACAGTAGGTACCTGTCATACCTTTCAACACGTCTTACTTTTCCCTCTCCCCTCTCCCCGTGCTCAGTGATGGCAATGGTCACCAACACCAACAAACAAAACAACTGTCAAAAGTCTTTCCGATCTATCTCGGAAATGCCGAACATTCCTCAGCGGCGAGGGCCACATCACACGCCAAGCTGCATTCCGCGGAACGAAACGGAATTGAAATAAATTGTAAACAAAAATATGGTAAACACAAATGAACTGACATTTAAAATGCCACGTCTTGATATAGCTATAGGAAAATGTGAATAAGTTCACGATAATTAATTGATCAGTAAAAAAAAAGATTTTATTACAAAAAAAAAACTTGTCTACCACAACAAAGTATTAAAAAACTCGGATTTTTTAATGTCAATAAAAGCAGGCTCCCAACATAATAATATGTAGAATGTACATAACACAAAACTCTGCTAAACTAAAGCAGGTAGTCTGAAAGATCGTAGAAAGGAAGTAGATCAGAAAGGAATTTTGAGTGCCATGCTTTAAATTTGGCATAAATACGTAAAGTGTAATGGAAATTAATAAGGCTTTGTCTTTTTTTCCACAGGTTTAATGCACGTGTGAAGATGACACACGCTATAAAATTGTTTTTTAAGCAATAAAAAATATACAGTGAATAATAAATATTATTGAAAAACGTGGTCGGTTAATCCCATGTGGTTGCCACTTGCAAGTGTTATGAAAGCTATTTAATTATACGAACAGGAATAATGGAGCGTGTTGAATCACGAGAGTTTGTTTGAAAACATTTGCAGCTCGTGGCAAAGTCAATAGATAAAATTATTATGTTAAGACTGTTACACAGGATGTGAGTCAGAACACAAGTAGAAGACTATGGTTAAATAAGAAAACAATTTTTCAATCCTATGTTGTGATTCATGAACGCTGTTCTTAAAACAGATCAAAACGTGAATCAATGTATTGAGTTAAATTTTAAATGGAGATAATCGTTGAATCAAACAATTGAACAATTAAATCAACCACAATAAATTTAACAATCAGACAACTATAACATAGTCGATCTGTGAGACAGAAAATAAAACATAAATAATTATAATAATGGTTAAAAAAATCCACAGATTTCAGAACGATTTGAGATTTTCACAGCCAAAAGATCAAAATAGCAGATGTGTAAACACATACAGGTGTGTCGGACAGTGTCTGATGACAGCCTGATGATGGACATTGTAATGCTGTCCGATATATTGGGTAAAAAAGGAAGTAGCGCAACACAGCATAATACCCCAAAATAAATCACGCTAAGATTTCAGAATGTTCAAAATAAAACAAATATTTTAATTTTATCCGCCTCTTCTACAAGCAATCATTTCTTTAATATTCACAAAATCACTTTGTGGTTGTCATTTTTAATTATATGAAAACAAATTACTGTGTATATGTTACTGCAAAAGCCCGTAAATTGGTAAATCTTAGGATTTACTGGGAAATCTTAAGATTTACCGTAGTACGGGCTTTTACAGTAACATAATCACCACTTATTTAATCAATATTACCAACATGTTTCAAAACCAATGGTTTCTTCATCAGGATAAAATAAAAATTAATAAAATAACAAAATACAAGCAAATGTAGACTGAGGTTTACATAAGTTATAAGTCTTATTCATATAAGTAAAAAATGTTGCATAATTCTTCAAGATAAATGTATTTTCTTATTATTATATTATAACTTTACGTAATAATACCAGGAATCCGTAAAAAAAAACGCGGTCAATTTCATTAAAGTTTAATCAAACAATAATCTGGACTCCGATCCGCAGTTCTGATTCACACATGTGAAGCGGCCGCGGGTACAACAAATTAGTTCAGATTACTCATGGCGTACGGATCCTTGTGGCTTATTCCTTTTACGCGACCGTTCCTTTGTCCACCGAGCAATACTAACAGTACTTTATGGCTTTATGCATACACAACAAGCTCGTTTTCCAATCAGTATTGTCATAATACAAGTACCATCTCTTGGCTGACTCATCTGCCGGAGAAAAAGTCCAAAGAGCCGTTATCAGCGCTCAATCGGTGGTGTGACAGGCTGTCATGGTATTACACTAAATTATTAAGTGGAAAATGTCATAATAATTATTATTATGATAATTAGTACCATTTATCATACGTTTCAATTTGGGTGGGCGTATATGGAAGAGATATCTCGGCTTGTTCTGAATTAGTCTACATTAAAATTATAATTAAAATTTGAGAATAATCACAGTAAGTGTCTGTTCATATTTTATAACATACATTTTCATTTGTAAGTAGACGTGTATTATTTTAAGTCTCCGTTTCAAAAGTATTTTACAAATAATGATAGTAGCGTTTTTTGACAACTTTTCCTTCACTTCGCCTCCAAGTTTTCCTCAATCGGGGGTTCCATAGTCCATCAGACCCTCGAAGAGCAGAACTCTTTTCTGCGTATGGTGGTTGTAAAATGAACATACAAAATAATGTCCTCGGTCAACACAACAATAAAGGGTCTTTGACGTCAAACGATGAACCTTTCACCGCAACTATTATCATATCAAAAGAAGCAAGGAAAACCGTCATCTAATAGGAAATGATACGTATATACGTGTACCTTACGCCCTCCTGTAGTATAGGTATACATATGCAACATGTGTGATTATAATAAAACACACGGCAAAGGAAAACCCATAACAACGAAATAAATGTCTACAGCTACGATATTACAACAAACATTGGACCTTCTTTGAAAATTTTATTACGTTTTTGGAATAGGTACATTAAAAAAGTTTTTTTAACATAAAATCTTATGGCCATTATTGTTTTCTTGCAAAGGTTGAATAATTCAAAGTTTTATACTAAACTTTTAAATGACACTAATGACGGGTTGTTTCATAGAAATTCAAATGTAACATTTGCCATCAAATGGCCACTGGACGCCATTTTGTTTTTTTTTCTAGGTCCTTTGTTTTTGAACAAATTGTAACAACAGAAACGCACCTAGGATCGGCGTTTAAATGGGACGTTTAATGCAAGGGCGGATCCAGGATTTTTTTCCTGAGGGGGGCACAAGGGGCGGACGGGCAAAAAAATCAACAATTATGGTTAGGACTTTTTCCTGAGGGGGGGCACAAGGGGCGGACGGGCAAAAAATCAACAATTATTACTGTTAGGATTTTTTTCTGGGGGGGGGGCACAAGGGGCGGGCGGGCAAAAAATCAACAATTACTGTTAAAAAAAAATTCTGGGGGGGGGGGGGCACAAGGGGCGGACGGGTAAAAACAACAACAATTACATGTTCAAGTATGTATAGGAAGGTTAATGAAAGTGTCAAAACAATCGAAAAATTAAATGTTTAAAAAAGACAGTTTTAGCTTCGAAGTATGTACTGTGATTGATTCTCCACAATACACAAAAATACGTGCCCCCCCCCTCCCTAAATCCGCCCTTGCTTTCATGTGTCAAAAAAAACAAACAAAATGGCGATGAATTTGATGACTCGTCACACGTGAATCTAACCTAAACTAACGATATTAGAATGGAAAATAAGCACCTGAATGCATGCACCGTTCTGCAAAATCGTTAAATTGAAACTGCATGCGCCATATCAGCGTCCGTCAGATCAAATGCAGGCTTTATGATAAACTACTACAGATTGGGCTTAAGGACATGCTTTTCAATGCCACTGAATATATTAAACGAATATACATTTTTCCGTGTTTAAATATTCATTTGTTGGTACGGTTCTGCATATCGTGAAATGCAATTGCATGCTGTTATCCGTTTGTCCGCACCTTTCATCACCACATTAATCTGATGAAATTTGGTGTTAGACGTGACAGCGGTCTTTACAACAAACAACAGTTCGGCTCATGAACATCTGCGTGGAAATACTGGAAATGCTGCGAGTGCCGATCGTGATCTAGCCGGCGATTCGGGATTACGAAATCCGGACACCGGTGCCAGGTACGGAGATATACCGGAGTCTGGCCGTATTGGCACTACGGAGAATTTTATTATTCGATGGCGATCAAAAAAGAGGTGTTGTTATTTCGCGGTAGTTTCGCCACGTGATGCAGACTTCCGCGGGTGCGGCCTCCCTTCGCAGCGGTCTAATCCTCGACCGCTCACACGTAGTACGTAATACGTTTTATTTGAGATATTACGAATGTTACTGTAAAACGTCATTTAGCGAAATGGTTGTGTGAAAGTCCAAAATGGGAGTGTTTACAAACGTTTTTAAGCAACCTAACTTAACCATTTCGGACTTTTACAGCTGAGATTTATAAATAAAATACTGTAAATATTTAATTAAATGAAGACAAAAATGTAAGCCAAACTCAATCGAAAATATGGAAACAGAAAAATCAGAAAAAGATATTGACACCTCTGGGACATGAACCCAGGACCTCAAGAGAAGCAAGAGGTCCTGGGTTCACGTCCCAGAGGTGTCAATATCTTTTTCTGATTTTTCTGTTTCCAGATTTTCGATTGAGTTTCGCTTATATTGTCTTCATTTAATTAAATGTTACAATTTGAGGTTTTACTCATAAAGTTAAAATAAAAATAAAATACCGTAAATATTTTTAACTTCACATAATGTATTTCAAATACTTAGTCGGGCCGTGTCAATGGTCAGAAGAATAGAAGGGTATGTATATATCACTGGCGGTCCGTGAGTTTTCAGTGAGCTAGAGCGCTAAGATAGAAAAATATGACGTTGTTGTAGCTGAAAATGAATTTAAAAAATTTCAAAATTTCAACTTTTTGTATGAATATCTTCAGGATTATTTCAGTCAAAGGATGCGCCCCATCCACACACTGAAAGATCTTAATACAAAAAGTGAAGTTTTGAAAAAAAAATATTTTCAGCTACAACAACATAGGTAATGTCGTGTTTTTCAATCTTGGCACTCTAGCACACTGAAAACTCACGGACCGCCACTGGAATGTATGTATGAGACGATGAAAGAATGTGAATGAAGCAAGGGGAGCGTGCAAGACCGAGCAGTTGGGTGGTTAGTTAGTTATTTGTAACTTTATAAATCGCAGAAAATCAGCAATCCATCCTCCTACTACACTAACATAAATTATAGATTTTTCTATTGATTTCCAAACTTTAATTTAAATCTTCTTCAACTGATTTCGGTCGGCTATCTGAGGAGCCAGAAAACGTTAAGATATTTTATAACAAGGTTCTTTGTAGTCAGTAAAACAATGATTTCATGATAGGTACAAAATGTAAGTGTTTTAATAATGGCGGCCCTGCCTGCGGACCTTGCGGTATCCAAACCGCCAACCGGCGGATGTGTTCGGAACCTTATCTTATCAACTATGGGTGGATCGGTGCGGTTATCAGGTGCTCTGACCGAACTGTGAGGAAATACGAAAATTAAACGTTCCGTGAAAACTCGCGATTCACGAATTGACAGCATGACAGAGACGCAGTAAATAGGTAGGTATACGCAATACGTAAACAAACATACACTCCTGCACAACACGGCTAATAGGTTTGTTTTCATAATCGAAACGAGGTGTTTTTTTCCGTTAGAATATTATTATTATTAATAATTTACTGTTTACAGCTGAGGAGACGTATTTTTGAATGGCAGGCAGAACGGCGAAAACAAGGCAATGCTCTGCTGGGCGTGTGAAAAACGTTTATTTTTTCATGTCACGTTCATTGAAGGCGTCACGCAAACACAAAAATATTGTTGATAGAAATTTCAATATAAAAGTAGAAATCTGATTGTGATTGAAAACAAAAACTCTTGGATGAAAAGATCTGGCGACATGGAATTTGCACACTTCCGGAATAAATTATGTTAGAAAGGTTGGATGATACAATCTGGCGAATGATAATGCAAAATATCTTACAGTGTTTTTTGCTTCGATTATGTTGGATCTGATAATCTTTTAACTTATCGATTTATCGGGTGATCTAAATTGTTACTGAAATAACTTACCTGTATTACTGGGAACAACATATAGAAGAGCCAAAGATTAAAATATAGACTTATTGGAAATACACGGGTGATGTTTTACGCGTTAATAATAATGAAGGACATACCTGTTCGCGAAAAATAGGTTAATAATGATTGACATACGCTGCCTGTATTCGTGGAATGACATCAACTGATTGATCTTGAGTAATTAAAAGATATACCGATTCGATGAATTAACTGTAATTTAGATGGTAAGTTAATAATCCATTGGATCCGGTGATTGTGGGGAAAGAATAAATGAAATAATTCAACGAACGAATGTCATGTTTTACCCATTATTTAATCTTTGGTGACAAATTTTGACTATCGGCCTTAAACATAATTGACCAACTTTTTGTAAAAGCATTGAGAATATATCACATATATTATGTACTAGTGTACAGATATTGCAGTGCTTGCAACATGCTAACAGAGGGGCAAGTTCCTGGTTTTGCAGTCCTCAAAAGAACCTGGGTGGCAGGATTAAGGAGTAGGCTACACAACTCCAGAAGTGTCCTTATGGAATCCCGTAAGAGTTCAGATAACAACATCGAAGAACACCAGAAAAGTTACTGGCCCCATCAATCTCGAATAATGGTACAGACAGACCATTAATGTATTTTTTAAACTATGTATAAGTACCTTTATATTGTTGCTTGTATTTTCTCACCTTTATGTATATATTTCATGGGATGTATGAGATAGCACCAATCTCCCCACCGTCCAGAATAAAATAAATTATGATCATTATTGATAATAATCTACGTACTTTATGTTAAATATTTTGTTTTATAAATATGTACCTACATAAAAATAAACTCCGCTGCACATTGATATATATATATATACCTCAATGCCGCTGCAGTATGAAGTTAAAATGCATTTTACATCACCTGTAAAATCGGGTAAATATTGCGTTCAATTTTCTGTAGACAAGCAAATTCTTGTCATGCTTTGAAAAACGCGAGCAAGTCCACGCAGGTCATTTCTACCTGAGCGGTTATCGTACCTACATAATTAGCTACCCACTTAAATATGCTTATCTTTTTCAAATTCTTGTGAACTTCAAGTTTCACTACAATATTTTACCAATGCTGACAGGACAATAGGTAGATATTTTTATTTTATTATTATTTGAAATTAGAAAACTTGGAGAGATAACTAAAGTCTTTGTGTTACTGATATTATTGAAAAGTCCCTTTTGTTGCAATTGGGTTTTTTGTTCCTAATTATAAACATTGAAAGCTTTCAAGTTGTTTGAACTTAATGTTGTAAGTACCTGTTTAAACAATTGTATTGTTAAAGGAAGTAGATAATCTGTATTTAACGAGCAGAGGAAATCGGTGGAGAAAGCCAAACCACACTTATGGTTGGGCACTTACATACAGGTACCCCACATACAGGTACAAATGGAAGTTTACTAATTACGATTACTTCTAAGGGTTAGTGCGTCCTTATATTTGTTTAAGTAAATATTATACAACAACAATACCTACTACTCAAATGTTGTAAAAAGCATTTTCTACGAACCTTGCCTTCTACGCAGACAGGTAAAAGTTATATTAATTTTGGGCACGTATAGGGACACTATGAAATACTATTTCAAATATACCTAGCCAATTCAAGGTAAAAAAGACGGTCCTGAAAAACCGATGAGTCACCAAATATGTGGAAAATTCCGAGGAACTTAAATTTCAATGGTTGTTGTGCAATGAACGCACCTGGTTTCGGCGTAAGTACGTACGTGTCCTAGTTTATAAATTGCGACCCATAGGTTTGTAAAACCTGATTATGCTCAGTCAAGTACTGTACTAATTATTTTATGTAATTTTTAAATTATTCTTAATGTTATTTTTTTATTGTAAGTGAATACCGTACAAGAGTTCCAAGTGTACGGGAGTTCGTGAGATCATGGCATATTTGGAGCATATTGTGAGGCTGAAGGGACGATGATGAAGGCTGGGAAATACCAGGCTCTTCAGAACTAGTCACTAAATATGGCTACACAATTTTAAACAACCTTTAGATTCTGAACGAGTCTATTTATCATTCCAACAAAATTAAGTACTTGAAAAAAAAAAGAAAAAAAATGTTAATTTCCGATCTATGACATTTTTCCCAAATTAAGTTATATTATTAATATTGTTGAGGTACCTGCACAAGATGATTTATTTACACACGTATCTACCTACTGATATTAAATGTAAATAAAAAATCAAGCTGGAATGTCAAATAATAGCACTTAATTGATAGCGACAACGTGATATTGAGCACGCGGTGTGTTGGCCATCACGTAGCGTAGAACGTAGACGATAGGTTGATCATGAGATCAATTCGGTTTCCTTCACCTGAATTTAAATATAAATAAATTGAATACTAATTTAACCTAACATATTGAATAATTACACAAAAAAACATTCACCTTAAATCAAATTACTGATATGATTTATTACTTCAGTACAACCGCTAACAATTTATTTTTTAAGAAAGACACATACCCCCGAGTTAAGAACAACCTGACAATATTTGAAAATCTACTAATAGCATCACACTAAGCGAAAATGTTGCTATATATTAAATATGTCGTGATGGAGGACTTAGCCACCAGAGAAATTGTACTTAAGAAGCCAACGCGTTGCCAACTTAGCCACTGACAGGTCTGAGACTGAGAATAAAGTATTTAATCCTTGACGAAGTTAATACTAACAACTCTCAATGAAAACATGAAACAGACGAAGACCGAGAAAATAAAAAAGTTCACATCCTTGTCAATTTCATATTTTATTAAATTGAGAGAAAATATGTTGCTAACCCACTCGAGCGATGGAGATTTCCGGGTGTTCGGTTTTCGATTCGGTCAAGTTGAATTAATATCATACCTCCAAATATTAACATGGAAACATACGAAATGCTTAAGGCTCTGCAACCGGGCCCGAAAAGAAGAAGATGGATAGATACGAAATTACGAATGTTAGAGGAGATCGCTAACATTTACAGCGGCAAAATCTATGCGAAAATGTTTAATAAAACACGACTCTTTTAAAATAGCATTTAAAGAAACACTGTGAATTTTTCATAC